>CM028137.1:435135000-436335000 GCA_016271365.2 Neoceratodus forsteri | reverse complement strand
ATGCTAATTCTGGAACAAATAATATTTAATGGGGGGCACAAATGACAGAAAGTGTACCTTGGCACCATGAACAATTTCACATTCCTGCCCACAATTAACTCCAACAGATACATAACCTAATCCTAACCAAACACTGGAACAAGTTATAGTTAATGTTGGGGGGGAGGAACACATACAAGAAAACGTCTAGCTCGGCACCCTGAACAATATCAGATATGTGCCCCCCCATTAACTCCAACAGATACATGACCTAACCCAAACCTGCACAAATGCAAAAATTCCTATAGAATACAATTAGAAATTTCACAGGCCATAGCTCACTCAATATTTGGAGTTAACCGTAGCAGTATATATGAAATGAAAGAACTCACTGAGTACTACAACATTAATGTATCATACCAAGAACAGTCATCACAGGGTAGCCAAAGCACCCCGATATTTACACCAAATTAAACATGGTGCCAAATGCAGAATTGAAGGCCAATCTTCGCTAAACTTCACAAACACATGTAACCTGCACTGCAGTATCTGAGGAGCAGAGTCAGGATTTTTAGGACAGTAAATTAATAAAAAGGGAACTAGGAGAGCTTCAGTAACAGACAAGTACTGGAATAGCAGTATAAGTGTAGTATAATGTGGGGAGTGGAGCAATGCAGTTGCTGCAGGACAGCCATATTCAGGCAGACCTTCTGGAAGCTGAGGTGCTGCCCCTCTGCATGCATCTCTCTGGACTGCAGGATGAGGTAGCCAGACTCAGAGTGGAAGTAAACTGGGTCAGGAGTACCATCACCCCTATCCAGAGACCACCAAGTCCAACACCGCTGACACAAAGAATGCCGAGAACGAGGAGCACTTGGATGACAGTGGGCTCAGAGAGGGTTAGGGCAGTCAGGCAGAGGCATATCCCAGATTATATTCCACTCAAGAACTCACATGCCACACTGGCAAATGGGGACAACCAAATAGAGGTACCCAGAGAAGTGGAAGGAAAGGATGTGGAGGTTAACCAAGGAGGTGACCTCAGTGGGGAAAGCAGTGGGCCACAGACTAGGAAGTAGTGAATCCTGGTGGGGGACTCCATCATAAGAGAAATCCAGCTAGGAACACAAGAGCGGAAGGACAGGGAGGTGAGGTGCCTACCAGGTGCCATGGCATGGAGGGATGGAAGGAAGATCCTGGGGATCGCTGGGAACACAAGATGGGAGGGTGAGCTGGATGTCATTATCCACCTAAGTACTAATGACCTTGCAAATTGGGAGCCAAAGGAAGTTCAGGAAGAGTTTAGGAAATTGGGGAGGGGTATCAAGCAAGTAGCTACTTCAGTCACCTTCTCAGAAGTACTACCTGTGAGAGGCATGGGAGAGCATAGGGGTGCATGCATTAGCAACTTTAACTCATGATTGAAGAACTGGTGCTGTGAAGAAGGATTTGGATTCATTGGTGACTGGGGACCCACCTGGAAGGATGGAGGCTTGTTCAAGCCTTACGGCCTGCATCCATCCTGGAGGGGAATCCAAGCACTCAATGATAAGTTTAAATGCTACATTGACAAGCAGTTAAACTAGCCAAGGGGGGGGTGTTAGGCCAGCAAGGAGGGTACCTAATTGCCCACCCCCCACAACTTGCAGTGGAATCAGTGAACTGGACGTGTTGCTATCTCTACAAAGCAGTGTGCAAAAGATGGAGATAAGTGCCCAAGAGGTGGATAGGCAGAAAAGGGGCAAAATTCAACAGAAGGGAAGATAGCAAGGAGAACCAGGGATAAAGGACAACCAGGGAAGGGGCTGGAGTAGAACAGTTAAGCAGTCTAGGGAGGTCAAATCATGGAAAGTCATGTGTGCCAATGCCAGGAGCCATAGCAACAAGGTGGAGGATCTGGAGGCTGTCATGGTGCAGTCAGACTTGGACATTGTGGCCATCACAGAAACCTGGTGTAATGATAACCATGACTGAGAGATGGCCATACCTGGCTACAAGATATTCAGAAGAGACAGGGCAGGTAGGAAGAGAGGAAGAGTGGCACTATATGTGAAAAATGACATAAAGGCCACAGAGATCCAGGAGGAACAAAATGGGGGAGAGATACTGTGGGTTAAGCTGGAAAGGAAAATGGGGCCAGCCATCTGCACAGGTGTGGTCTATAGACTACCAGCCCAGGAAAAGAAACAGATAGGGAGCTGAATTTAGTCATCCAAAGGATGGCAGACAAGGGTGAGGTAGTGTTGGTCGGAGACCTCAATATTCCAGACGTGGACTGGAGCATCTGAGCAGCAGCATCAACTAGGAGCAGATTTATCCTGGACTCCCTTCAGGGTGCCTTCCTCAAGCAACTGGTCATGGAACCAACTTGGCAGAAGGCAATACTGGACCTTGTGCTCACAAACAGGGACAGTGTGATGGGGGTAACAGTGGGGGAGCACCTGGGGAACAGTGACCACCAGTCATTGTGGTTTGAAATCACAGACAGAGCAGAACCAAACCACACAAAAACAAGTAGCCTGGATTTTAGGGAGAAAGACTTTGGGGAAATGGGGAGATGCTTGAAAGAGTCATTAAGGGGAATGGGGCAGGAATCAGGGTTTGAGGAACAGTGGGCAGTATTTAAAATGGGGATTACAAAAACAACATAATTATGCATTAAGCAGGTTAGCAAGGGGAAAAGGAAGAGAAGGCCATTATGGTTTCTCAAGGAGGTAGCAGAGAAAGTGAAAGCCAAAAAGATTGCATTCAGGCAATACAAAAAGACACAGGCAGAAGGGGATAGGGAGAAGTACCATGAGAAGCAAAGGGAGGCAGGGAGGTCAATAAGGGAAACCAAAGCTCAGACAGAAGAGCACAATGCAAAATCAGTGTGTAGAGGGGACAAAACCTTTTACAGGTACATATGTGAAAAAAGAAAGACAAAGGGAGGGATAGAGAGCCTGAAGGGGAGGATGGGGGCTGTGCGGAGGATGACAACAGTAAAGCTGACATATTGAGCAGATTTTTCTGCTCAGTCTTTACTGAAGAGGAGGATGGTAATGGGTCTGAAGGGAGTACAAGGGGTGGGAATGGTGCAGAAATGGACACAAGTCATTTTACACAAGAAAGGGTACTGAAGGAACTGGAAGTAGTAAGAGTTGATAAAGCATTGGGGCCAGATGGGGTGCACCCCATGGTCCTTAAAGAACTAAAAGAGGTGGTGGCTGAACCTCTGGCAATCCTGTTTAGCAGATTACTAGAAACAGGGGAGGCACCCAAAGAATGGAGGACAGACGATGTATTCCCCTTATACAAAAGTGGGAACAAAGAGGAAGCAGGAAACTACAGACCAGTCAGGCTCACCTCGGAAATGGGGAAGATCATGGAAGCACTACTGAAGGAGAGATTGGTGGAACATAGGGTTGTCAATGGACTACAGGACCCAAGGCAGCATAGTTTCACCAGGGGGAGGTCATGTCAGACCAACCTCGTTGAATTTTTTGACTGGGTGACTAGGGAGGTGGATCAGGGGAAGGCAGTGGACATGTCCTCTCTGGACTTTAGCAAGGCCTTTGACACTGTGCAACATAGAAGACTATTACACAAACTGGGGAACATGGGAGTGGACAGGACAGTAGTACAGTGGGTAGGTAACTGGCTGGGCGGCAGGACACAGAGGGCGGTGGTAAATAGCTGTCACTCCACAGAGGGAAGAGTGACCAGTGGGGTACCGCAGGGTTGGGACTGGTCCTATTCAACATCTTCATCAGTGACATTGTGCAGGACCTAGAAGGTAGCATTTCCCTGTTTGCAGATGACACAAAGCTCTCTAACAGAGTAGACACACCAGAGGGTATAGACAGAATGAGTAGGGACCTGCAGAAGCTTGAAAAATGGTTAGGGGTTTGGCAGTTGAAATTCAATGCAAAGAAGTGCAAGATAATGCATATTGGGCACAAAAACCCTGGCACAATATATCAGTTGGGGGGTTAGGATATGGCATGCACCAAGCAGGAAAGGGATCTTGGGGTTATCATCTCTGATGACTTCAAGGTAGGGAAACAGTATGACAAGGCAGCAGGTAAAGCAACTATGATGCTGGGATGCATAGGCAGGGGCATCACCAGCAGGAAAAGGGAGGTCATAATTCCACTATACAAGACACTAGTGAGACCCCACCTGGAGTACAGTGTACAGTTCTGGAGACCTTACTTACATAAGGACATAGACAGGATATAGAAGGTACAGAGGAGGGCATCAAAGACGGTACATTGATTGCATCACAAGTCCTATAAGATCAGGTTGAAAGAATTGAATATGTACTCTCTGCAGGAGAGGAGGGAGAGAGGGGATGTGATAGAGACATACAAGTATCTTACAGGGAGGAACACGGTGCAGGAACACACTATTTTTAAGTGAAAAAGATGTTCCAGGACTACAGGTCATGGGATGAAGTTGGAGGGAGAACAATTCAGAGAAAATGTAAGAAAGAATTTCTTCACATAATGGGTGGTGGGCAAGTGGAAAACCCAGCCAGAGGAAGTGGTGGGGGTTGAAACAATTATGGGATTTAAGAATGCATGGGATAGACATAAAGGAATTCTGGAGGTCAGGGTTAAGGGGCAACAGACTTCTAGGAAAACATAAAGTAAACTTACAAGCTCAAATGGGCAGACTGGGTGGGCCGAAGGCCCTTATCTGCAGACACTGTCTATGTATCTATGTATCTATGCTATCCATCCACCTCAACAACAGCAGTAGATGGGGAGTAGACATCTCTGGTAGATTAGATGGACCACATGGTCTCCTATTGCTGGCAAATTATTACGTTATTTTCTTATGTAACTTCTCTTGGAATACAAGCTTACTGGGTTTCAAGCAACTGCCTTGAAAGTTGTGCCCTAAAAACCTGAAACTAGACATTTACCAATAATTCCTAAACCGCTGGGAGTTAAGTGTAAACCTAAATTTATGTACTCTTTGAGGTGAGCCCCATAGACTGGAGGGGTCAAAGTCCTCCTCCTACCCTTTCCTGAATGTACACATTTCACTTAACCATAACAGTAACTCTAAGTCTAGCAATAAACTTAACCCTAATTCCTAAACTACTGGGAGGTAAGAGTCGGTCAACATACTGTATATGTCACTCTGTGCATCAAGCTGCACACAGCGTAGGTGGGGCAAATCCCCCTCCTAAGCTTTTCTGAAAGTACACATTTCTCCTTAACCCTCCATAATTTTTTAAGAGATTGTAATTGTATCCTTATTTCCCTGTGGGAGCACAGGCCCCTGCGCTCACATAATTCCACACTCCTCTCTGTATTTGTGTGTGGGAGCACAAGACTCTCCGAGTCCTGCACTGCTATCTATCCATCAGTCCCTAGTAGTATCCATATTTCTCTTTGGGAGTGCAGGGCATTCTGTGCCCTGCACTGCTATCCATGCATTACCTCATGCATGAAGTGACAAAGAAATACTTGTGTACACCTCACATTACAATATTATCTTATGTGAAATTAAGCCAAATGTAAAGCCACATAACTCTAGAGCAAAGTAATATATTTTCACCAAACCAGCAAAAGGCTCATCTGTGAGGCAAGCGCTCAGCAGCCTGAAATTTTCAGAGCAAACCTGAGAACCATTTCTTAACACCACAGTGACAAAGAAATGGCCCTGTAAACCTCCCAGCACAATGCTATCCTATGAGAAATCAACCAAAATTTAAATCCGTAGAACTCGAAGCCAAAGTAATATCTTTTCACAAAACCAACAAAAGGCACATCGTGTAGTAAGCCCTTTCTACCCTGAAAATTTCAGTCCAAACTTCCAAACCATTTATTTGCTATGAGGTGACAAAGAAACAGCTATATAAAATTTATTTTTTCACAAACTGCAATCAAGAATCCTGTTTTGTGATCAAGAATCCTGTTTTGTGATTAAGAATCCTGTTTCTTGATCAAAGAACCCTGTTTTGAGCCTTACATCTAAATTTTCCCTTAGGAAATAATGGGAAACTTCAAAATTTAATAATTTTGGAATGCATTATTTTTTTCAACAAACCTTCACAAGGCACATCTGTGACCCAAGACCTATATACCCTGATATTTCAGATCAAAACCCCAAGCCATTTTTGTGCAGCAGCGTGATAAAGAATTTGACAAAAAGTGGTAATTTTCACATTTTGTAACACTGCGTATCTCCACACTTGCACATCTGACCAAAAGCTGAACTTGCTATATCAAGAGACATTTGGTTCCCAAAAGTGCATGCAACATTTTATGCAAATCAATTGGATGGTTGCGAAGTTATTAAAGTTCAACATTTTGGGTTTAACATAGACAGGACTGTTAAACCATAATATACAGGTGCTACTGCACCTGTACAACATATACCGAAATATAGACTTTGATGGCAGATAAGGACCGCTTGGCCCACACAGTCTGCCCATTTCCCTACCTATTGGATAAGCTATAGATCCTAGTTAACCAACAGTCTACATCTTCCTACCCCTCACCAGAATGAACTTATGTCTGTCCCATGCAGTCTTGAAATCCCTCACTGTTTTGACCCCACGACCTCCTCAGGAAGGTGCTTCATGTGTCCACCACCCTCTCCATGAAAAAATACTTCCTCATGTTGTCCTTGAGCCATTCTCCCTCAATCTTCAAATTGTGCCCCCTTGTTCTTGCATATCCCTTTTTTCTGAAAGATGCTACCCTCTTGGACTTTATTGAGTCCCTTGAGATACTTGAACATTTCTATCATGTCCCCTCTCTCCCTCCTTTCCTCAAGGGTATACATATTAAGCTCCTTTAGTCTCTCTTCATATGGCTTCTGGTGCAGTCCCTGTACTATTTTAGTTGCTCTCCTCTGGACTGCCTCCATCCTGTCTATGTCCTTGCTGAGATGGGGTCTCCAGAACTGCACGCAGTGCTCCAGATGGGGTCTCACCAACTGTCTATACACAGGGATAACAACTTGGTGATGCATCTTCCTATACATCCCAGTATCCCCCCAGTACTCCTTACTGCCTTCTCACATTGTTTGCTTACATTTAGGTAATCTGATATGACTACCTCCAGGTCCCTTTCCATTTGTGCTGTGGTTAGTACCCCCCTCCCATATTGTGTACTCTTCCCTTGGGTTTTTGTTTCCCCAAGTGCATTACCTTGCACTTCTTTGCATTGAATCTAAGCTGCCATACTTTTGAGTCCCTTCTCATCCTTTCCACCCCCCTTGTGTATCAAGCCTGTAGCAGATCTTTGTGGTGTCTGCAAAGAGGCATACTTTTCTTTCCAGTCCTTCCACAATGTCACTTATAAAGGCATTAAAAAGGACCAGACCCAGTGATGAACCCTGCAGTACCCCGCTAGTAACCCTCCTTTCTTTGGAGTGGACTCTGTTTACTATTATCCTCTGTGTCCTGTTGTCCAGCCAATTTTTTACCCAGGCTCCCACCCTGAGACCCACTCCCAGGCTGGATAATTTGTTCATTAATCATTTATGTGGGACTGTGTCAAATGCCTTGCTAATGTCTAGGTAGGCCATGTCCACATCCCCTCCCTGGTCTACTACTTTGGTCACCCAGTCAAAGAAATCTATCAGATTCATCTGACATGACTTTACCCCAGTGAATCCATGCTGCCTTGGATCATGTGCCCTGCTCGCCTCTAGGTACTCCACAATTCTTTCTTTCAGAAGTGATTCCATCAGCTTCCCTACCACTGAGGTCAAACTAACAGGTCTATAGTAGTCTGTCTCTGCTTTGCTCCAACTTTTGCGATGGGGAATCACATCTGCCCTCCTCCAGTACTTAGGTCCCACACCATCCTTCCATGATTTGTTAAAAAGGGTAGTCAGTGGTGACACTAGTTCTCCCCTTAGTTCTTTTAGAACTCTGGGGTGAATCCCTTCAGAGCCCATTACTTTGTACACCTTCAGTTCATTCAGAACTCTTTCTTTTGTGAATGGACTGTTATCAACCCCCCCCCCCAATCCAGCGTGCTTCTATTGATTGGATTAGGTACCTCCCCCTCCTCTTCTTTTGTGAATACTGAGCAGAAGTATTTGTTCAGTATCCCTGCTTTTTCACTGTCACCCTCTGCCCACCCACCATCTCCTTTATTAAGCCTCACTATCCCTCCCTTGGTCTTTCTTCTCTCCCTAATGTACCTATAAAAGGTTTTATCCTCCTTTTTAACCAAGTTGGCTATCGTTCCCTCAGTTTGGGCCTTTGCTATTCTGACTGCCTTCCCCGTTTTCTTCTGCTTTATCTGGTACAGTACTCTGTCCTGCTCCTTCTGTGTTTCTTTATACTTCCTGAATGTTATATTTTTCTCCCTAACCTTCCCCACCACCTCTTTGAGAACCACAGTGTTTTTTTTTCCTTTGTATTGATTTGTTTATTTGCTTCACACAAAGGCTTGTTACCTCTGTGATGGCAGTTTTGATGTCTCCCATTGTTCCTCCACCCCTCCTTCTTGTCCATTTGCTCATGCTTTTCTGAGACACTCTCCCATTTTGACAAAGTCATCCCTCCTAAAGTCCAGTACCCTTACTTTTGTATGGCTTGACTCTATGGCTGTTTTTCGTGAGCCACACTGTTTGGTGGTCACTTGTTCCCAGATGTCTACCCACTTTTAAATTTGAGATCCTCTCTCTGTCCCTGTTTGAGAGTACCAGGTCTAAGATTGCTCCCTCCTGAGTGGGTTCCAACAATAGCTGTCTGAGGCATGCCCCCTGTAGGGCATCGAGAATGACCCTGCTCTTGAATGTGGCTGCAGCAAAGGTGCTCCAGTTAACATCTGGCATATTCATGTCCCCCATCAACAATATCTCCCCTTTTTCTGCCATCCTAAGGATGCCTTCTATCATTTATAGCTAGCACATTTGATCAGACTTGATAGACCTCTAGGCCTTTATCTGCTGGCAAATTTTGTATGTTTGTATGTTCGTATTTCCTTGTCCACTTCCTGCCCCTGAGATGGGGGTCTGTATACAACCAACATGTGGACTGTGGTGCCATTTTCTGTCTCCAGGGTGACCCACAGTGCCTCCTCTCCTCCCTGTTTACCTTTTAGTTCCATTGCTTTGATCCCTTCTCTTATGTAGAGAGCTGCTCCTTATCCTCTTCTAGCCTCCCTGTCCTTCCTGTAAACTGTGTAACCTGGTATGTTGACATCCCAGTCATGGCTCTCTGTGTATCATGTTTCGTTGACTGCCATGATATTCAGGCATCCCTCTTCCATCATGGCCACTGGTTCAGGGAGCTTGTGACCCAGACTAAGGGCATTAGTACTCATCACACTCCATTTTTTGATGGTCTTACCCCTTTTAGCCCCATTTTTGTCCTTACTGCCTTTGCGTATTTCTCCATTTACCCCAGCCCTTCTCTCTATTGACTTCTCTATCTTGGTGTTTACCTCACTAACTACCCTGATTTTTTTTGGGGGGGGGCTGGTATTTCCCTGTTCCTTTTCAGTGCCTTCCCCTTGGCTAGTTTAAATGCTTGCCAATGAAGCATTTAAACCTGTCACCTAGGATCCTGGTTCCCCTGCTGGACTGATGCAGACTATCACACCAGTATATGCATGTATCCCTCCAGGTGGGGCCCCCAGTCCCCAATGAAGCCAAAATATTGAACTCTGCAACAGTTTTTCAACCATTGATTGAATCCCATGGTGCAAAGCACCCAAGCCTCGCCCATGCCATAGAGATGCAGCACCTCCAAGATTACCGTGCATGCTACTTGTCTAAGACCCCTCCACAACTCCACAAACTCCTTCTGCACTACTCTAATTCCATTCCAAGCAAGTTCATTTGTCCCTAGGTGGACAATGATGTCCAGCTCTCTCCTCTGTGCAGCTGCTCCCATGATACTGAGGATTTGCTCCTTGTCCCTCTAAGCCATGGTACTGGTCAGGCACCTTGCCTCCCTCTCACCTCCCTCCCCAGTTCTACCGCTCTAACAATTCAGTTCCCCAGCAGGAGTTGTTTCCTTTCCCTGTGGGGTCCTGTGCCACCCTTCTGTGGGTGTCACTTGTGGAAGTTCCCAGTATCCTCCTTGGTCTCCACCATGGGGGCTTGCATAGAGGAACCATGCTCTGTCAGAATGGCAAACAAATTGTGGAAAAGTACAGCTGGAGAGATGCATCTCTGTTCCTTCACCCTCACCCTCTCTGAGCTCACCGTGGTCCAACTGCTCCTCTTTCTTGGTAACATCTGGGTCAGCGGCATCAGCCCTGATGGTCCCTGAGTGGGAGAGGAGGTCCCCCAAAATCCTGGTCAACTCAACCTGGAGACGAGCAACCTCCTCCCTCAGCCCAGAGAGGTGCCTGTATATGGGACAATACTGCATCCTCCAGAACATCTCCTGGAAGTCTGCCACTCCACAGCCACTGCACTGCACAACTCTCATCATATCTTATTTGTGGCTCCTTGACTGTTGTTTTGTATGCTTACTCTTTCCTCTCTCCATTTACTTTTTATGTTGTCTTGCACACACAGCGCAGACAACATATTGTGGTTGCTTTAGTGGAGAAGTGGGTTTCGGCGGTGTGGTCCTGCTGCAGCCAATGGCACCACTGTTTTTTGTGGCTGGGCTCTGTGGTGCCAATGGCATAGCACGCTGTCTATAACAGCAGTTCAGAAAATGTGCCACCACCTTGAAAGAAATTAGCCGCTGTGATCAGGGAGTGCCACCGGGCGGTCCCTGATTGCAGCAGCCAATTACTGCTTGCCTCGTCTGGTGTCTCCTCAAGCAACAAGGTGGTGGCTTCCTGTCGGCTTCTCATAGTCCCCACAGAAGCTGAGGGATAGCTGCCACCTTCCACAGTCCCTCTGAAGGCCAGTGGGTGTGCCCAATCCCTCTGTAGGCATGCTGTCTCCTAAGTTAATTTGTCGATAGTGGTGCCCAGTCCCCATCGGCATAATGCACCCCGTGCCATTTCTTGTGTGCTGAGTGAGTGTCTAATTCCCCTCAGCTCATGCGACTCCCCCCCAACTCTGTATGGCTGATGGGGGTGCCCAATTCCACATCTGCTACAGACCCCCCAAAAAACACTCAGGTGGCATGCTGGGAGCCCACCCCAGAGTGCCAATGTCCCTGTAATGAAAAAAAAATCCTGCAATTTCTTTTTAACCTGTAAACCAGAAAACAGTCCCTCGTTGAGTCTGGTGGCCCCTCCTCCAACACCCCCTTGACCCCATACTTACCTCCGGAGCCAGTGTGATGATCTTCGGTGGACCAGGAACACATCTGCACTCTTCAAAGCTGACTGCAAAGTGAAGAAATGCTGGTAAGCTATATAATGGCATAAATATGTCTTTTTTTCAACTTTGGTGCATATCTCAGGCATTTTTGGGAATTTTGGCACCACATTTTCAACATGGGGTTTTTGAGACCCCTCCTCATGAATTCAGTCACTGTCATGGCATTATTCAGTCCCAAAAGGTGATTTTGCAGTCATTGCGTGGAATCACTTTTCATGGCAGAGTTAAAAAATGACAGTGTCACTGTTCATGAGATGGCCTCACAAAAAGCCTATGTTGCACATTTGTTGAAAAAATTCACCAAAATGACTGTGTTATGAGCATGCATTGTGCAGTTTCCACACACACTTGTAACTTCCCCAATTTGTAATATTTTCACTCCAGATTTTCAAGATTGGCATTTTTTCACACTTCCTTATGAACAGTGCAGCTGTTGTTTTTCACATCCTGGCTGAAATGTGTTTTCACAGTACTGGCGCAGAATAGAGTGGTCATTGTGGTAAATCAGTGTTCAGGACAGATTACAAAAATCACAGAAGCACTGTTCATGAGCAGAGGTCCTAAAATGCCTATGTTGAAGATTTGGTGACAAAAGTCCATAAAAAGACTATGTTACAAGTGTGCGTTGCCCAGTTTCCACCCACACTTGTAACTTCTACAATTTGTGATATTTTCACTCAACATTTTCAATATTGTCAGTTTTGCACATGTCCTTATGAACAGTACAGCTGTCATTTTTCAGATCCTGCCTGAAATGTGTTTTCACACAAGTGGCGCACTATGGCGCAGTCACTGTGGGAAACCAACGATCAGGACAGATGAAGAAAATCATAGTGACAGTGTTCATGAGCAGAGGCCCCAAAATGCCTATGTTGGAAATTTGGTGAAATAATTCTACTAAATGATTGTGTTATGAGTGTGCATTGTGCAGTTTCTAGTACGCTTGTAAATTCGAGCATTTTTGATATTGTCACTCAAGATTTTCAACACTGCCATCTCTTCACATCTACCTATGATGGTGCAGCTGTCATTTTCACATCCTGCCTGAAAGTTGTTTTCCCACATCTGGTGCAGAATGGTATGGTCACTATGAGAAATTAACTTTCGGGACAGATTAACAAAATCACAGTGCCACTGTTCATGAGCAGAGGTCCCAAACACTTTCATGAGGGGGGGTCACAAAAATGCCATGTTGCAAATTTGTAGTGCAAATATCAACTTACAGCCGGGGCATTAGGGTTTCTAACCATAACGTCCCACCCTGTGCAGACTGACAGGCATCAGGGGTGTGTCTTTGCATTGCTGGCTGTCATGCTTACACCATGCCATCCCCCCCCACCCTCAAACCACTGACAGACATTGAGGTGTACCTTGGAGTCTTTGGCTCCACAGTTCACCCCATTCTCCTATGCTGCACCCATTTCAGCATATGTCCTTATGAAATGGGGTGACTATAAAGCCAAACCCCCCAAGGCACACCTCGACACTTGTCGGTGTCTGCAGGATAAGGTGAGGTAAAATGCCATGAGCGTTATGGCTGAATGGGGTGAGCATAAGGCCCTAGGACCCCAAGGCACAAAGCAATATTTGTCACACTGCAGGGTAGGGTGAGCTGAACTGCCATGAACATTATGGCTGATGCCCAAAGGCACCCCTCAGTTCCTGTCAGTCTCTGTAGGGTGATATAGGGTTTGATGTCACTTTCATACTTCACTGTCATTCCTAATATGCATCTGTTCAACTCCTGCGCTACTGATGCCAATGTCAGCAAGACAACATTTGGCATTGACAAATGCTTGTTGTTTTTGTTTTTGCTTCTTTGTTTTTTTCTCCCTACTTTCCTGCTGCCTCCATGCCTTTACAGCTCCTGCCTTTCCTATTCTGGGTCAGTATGTTAATGTATTCCTCAGTAGTCTCCTTCTTACTTGCTCAGAGACCGACCTCCAGCAGCTAGGGAGTGAAGGAGAGCTGTTCTTTTCCTTCTATGATGGTAAGTCTTTTGTGTCAGTCAAATCCAGTGCTATAAAAGTGGAATTGGCTAAGGAGGTAGGGAGGGCTGTATAGTCCCTGTAGGAGAGTTCTAGCAGCCGCCTCCTTCCTCTTGCTGCTCTCTGTCAAAAGCTAACTAGGCAAGTTTCAAATACAGACACCTGGATTTCTGTTGCCTAAGCCACACCTCCTAATTTACAGTGCTTCTCTACAGCACAGATCAAAGTTTCCTTCCCCCAACTCAGACAAGCACACCGACTTTTTTTGTTTGTTTTTTACCCTAATTGTACAGTAGGTCCCAGTAGTAGAGTTCTAGGCTTTAGTCCCAGTAGATGAGTTCTAGGAGCTGCCTCCTTCCTCTTGCTGCTCTCTGCCAAAAGCTAACTAGGGAAGTTTGAAATACACCTTACCTTCTGTTGCTTAAACCACACCCCCTAATTTACATCTCTTCTCTTCACCTACTTAACAGCACAGGTTATAGTTTCCTTCCCCCAACTCAGACGAGCACACCAACTCTTGTTTTGTTTTCTTGTTTTTTACCCTAACTGTAGACCTCAATAGTTGAGTTTTAGTTCTTTAGTCCCAGTAGAAGAGTTCTAGCAGCTGCTTCCTTCTTCTTGCTGCTCTTTGCCAAAAGCTAACTAGAGAAGTTTTAAATACAGACACCTGGCTTTCTGTTGCCTAAACCCCCCCCCCCAATTTACAGCTCTTCTCTTTACCTAGCTAACAGCACAGATTACAGTTTTTCTTCCCCCCAACTCAGACAAGCACACCAACTCCTGTTTTTGTTTGTTTGTTTACCCTAACTTAAGGTCCCAGTTGTAGAGTTCTAGTTCTTTAGTGCTAGTAGAGGAGTTCTAGCAGCTGCCTCCCTCCTCTTACTGCTCTCTGTCAAAAGCTAACTAGGGAAGTTTTAACTACAGGCACCTGGCTTTCTGTTGCCTAAGCCACAACCCCTAATTTACAGCTCTTCTCTTCACCTAACTAAGAGCACAGATTACACCTGCCTATAATATTGCACATGGGGAAGTATCTTAATAATACAGGGCTGGGGATCGGTGGGGGTGGGGGGGTTACTGGCACCAGGAAAGTGTATTATAATATGGGGCTAAGAATCAGAGAGTGTGGGAACCACTAGCACTAGGGAAGATTTTTTGTAATACAGCACTAGGGATCAGAGAGAGGGGGTGCCATTGACACCATGGAAGTATATTATTAATATGGGCTGGGGATCGGAAGGAGGGGGACCACTAGCACCAGGGAAGTGTATGATTAATATGGGGCTGGGAATCAGAGGGGGTGGTGCAATGGACCACAGGGGCAGGTATGCTCCCCAAGTGGCCAGCTGTCTAGTTGGCTGCATTACCTCTGTCGCTAGGGTTGCACAGAATAATAGGAGATTTTCATCAGCAGTATTTGCACAGTGCAAAAGGAGGATATAAACCCTCTTACATTACACAAATCTGCTGAATATCAGCTTGAGCAGATATTCCTGTCCCCACCCCATTATTCGCATACTCCTGGTTTGATTTGTGTGAGCACTACCCCTGTCTGCTGGCGCAACAGAGCCCTTTCAATATTGGGCTCTAGTGCAAAGCCCAGTTTGTGTGGGCAACACTGGTTAGCATCCATGCAAACTTCTGAATATCAGGCCCCATATGTATAAATCGAAGATTTTAGATGTATGGGGGAAAGGGGGACTTGTTTAACTAAGAGAGGCACACTAAGCTGAAGCTTGTTTCTAGGTGCAACCTGGGAGCACAAGTAAGTTAGGGGACTTGCTCATGGTCACACAGTGTGCAAATGGGGGCTGTGGGATTCAAACCCAGGTCTTAAACCCACTGTGCTATACTGTCTTTTGAGTATTTGCACAGTGTAAGAGAAGAATATAGTAGTTCAGATAAACAGATTTATGCAATGGCTTTTGAGTTCAACCCCTACTGTATAAATATATATACAGTATACATAGATATACTTCTATATAATAAACATACATCGGTTCCCTGTAAAATGCCATCATTTATTTTCCCATGTCTGACTGTATCTAAGTGCAGTGTACCTAACTAATTAACTACTAACACCTTATTAAAACCTATACACAACTAATCACACAGTGGTACCTGATTGATGCACTAGAGATCCCCTTACTGCAACCTTGTTAACATATGTGAAACCATGTAATAACAAATTAATAACATGTTTAGTCATTGATTTCAAAAGTTTCAACAGGAAAGACATACAAAGCTGTGTAGCACCTCATTTTCAGGTGATTCCTGGGGGGAAGGAGATAGGGAGATAACAATATAACAAAATCAGAGCATGTGCAGTACAATATTTACAACATATACAAAATATTTACAATACTTGAAAGATAGAGTAAAACATATATGCAGTTTATGAAATAAGAGGTACTCAACAATTAAGCAAACAATTATCACTCATTATTATTACTTGAACAAAATACTAAGGGCTGGATATTCAAAAGGGTTGCGCCATGCGCAATAGGGTTGCGCCTGTGCAAGTCTGAAATTGCGCCATCCTGCCATGACCAGCGGAGGCGGTTACCCCGGTCAAGTGAGCAACAGCACAATGCAAATGAATGCATGCTGAACTGGAGGGAGGAACTGATGATAAACTGCACAACCCGATATTCAGTGGGTTGTGCAGAGTTGTGCAGGTGCAACCCCAACCTGCGCCTGCATAACTTTGAGCCAGCAGAGTTGTGCAGGCACAACCCCCAACCTGCGCCTGCACAACTTTGAGCAAAAAAAAAAAGGAGTAAGTCGAGGGTCACCCACAGGTGAGCTGCCGCATTGCAGGGTGCAACACAGCAGCTGCCACCTGTGGGTGGCCCTCAAGCTACTCCCTGTACCCCTCTGACTGGTCTGATCGTGGGCATATGTTTAAAACACCCCCTTCCCCCCCGACTGGTCTGATCGCGGGCATATGTTCAAAACACCCCCTCCCCATGACTTTCCCAATGGCGGGCATATGTTTAAAACACCCCTCCTCCCAACTGACCCAATCACAGGCATATGTTTAAAACAGCCCCCACCCCTGACTGGCCCAATCACGGGCAAAAGTGAAAAATAAAACCCACCCCCACCAGCCCGATCACGGCACCAACGTGTCCAACCCCCCCAAGACCATATCCCTGGTGGTCCAGTGGACTGCTAAGCTGGATTGGGGCACCAAAATGTTCAAACCTCCCCCTCCAAGACCATATCCCTAGTGATCTAGTGTCCCTCCACCCCTCCCACCCACGAAGCCCCACCACCCCGCTCCCCCCTGGCAGCTGGCGGGTGGCAGCATCCCACCCACCTGCCACCCTCGCCGCCACTGACGACTGCGGTAAGGCTGCATGCCCATTGGTGCAGAGCAAGAGCCAATGGGCATGTAGCCCATACCGCATATGTCATTCTGATATCTGGACTGCTTTGCGGTGGATGGGCTGCACGCCCATTGGCTCTGCTCTGCACCAATGGGCGGCAGCCCTACCGGCAGTCAGTCAGTGGCGGCAGGGCAGCAGGCGGGTGGGATGCTGCACACCGCCGCTGTCGGGGAGCGGGGTGGTGGGGCTTCATGGGTGGGTGGGATGGGGACACTAGATCACCAGGGATATGGTCTTGGGGGAGTTTGAACACTTTGGTGCCCTCGATCGGGCTTAGTGGTCCACTGGACCACCAGGGATATGGTCTTGGGGGTTGGACACGCTTGGTGCCACGATCGAGCTGGTGGGGGGTGAGTTTTATTTTTCACTTTTGCCCACAATTGGACCAGTTGGGGAGGGAGTGTTTAAAACATATGCCCGCGATCGGGCCAGTCAGGGGGGTTGGGGGATGTTTTAACTGATGCCCGCGATCGGGATGCAGGAGGCGTTGGTCCCTGACAGCTGCTGCCTGGCAGGGCGCCAGGCGCAAGTCCTCGGGAATCGGCGCACCTGCATGCTAATTGCATACAAATGGGGCCATAAATAGATGCAAATGGCCCCCCCTGCACCTTGCATGAATTATGGCCCCATTTGCATGTCACCTTTTGAATATGGGGAATTTGCACATGGCGCAATGGTACTTGCGCCATCACAACTTGACTGCTCCACTCTGACCACTTGCGGTGGTGCAAGTTCCACTGTGCCATGCACAGTGGCTGTGGCTGGGGGTGATATTCAAAGGAGTTGCTCAATAGCGCAACTCCTTTGAATATCACCCAGGCCACACCCCTGCACAACTATTTTGTGCAATGCAAGGGCTTGCACCACAAACTAGCGCAGTTTGAATATCCAGCCCCAAATTCCCATATGCATTATAAAACTCTTCATTAACCAGTTAAATCCTACACAAAGTAAAAACCTAGGAAATGAGATCTAAATGTAAGGGACCACCTTTGATTCCACTTTCTTTAATATCATACAGGTGCGCACATTATCACACTTGTTACATGGTAGCATGCATGGCAATGGTCATGACTTCACAATCCACCACATGAGCACACACAACAGTGCACATGAATTCTAAACATAATTGTGATCACTTTAAAGTAAACCCCACAAAGCCAAATATCCTAAAGCAATATACTAAAATATCTTTTAGCAAAGTACAATATACCTACTTATTAATTATTACCATCTAGAGTCCTAAAAAATTCATAAAGTGCACTGGACCATTGGGCTCATGGCTTTGCGATCTCTTTAGCCCCTCAGTGGTGATAGTGTATTTCCTTGCATACCACACTTTGTCAGCAGTAAATAAGTTTACAAAAATTGTAGGAAAAAATCAAATGTGATTGGCTAACATTATTATTGTGTAAAGTTTTGTTGGCAATACATGTGTAATATTGTTAGATTGTCTCATTCATAAACTGTGAGTGCGTATTTATGTATTGGGCACACTGTAGTATACTTTGTATATTTAGTAGTTCAGCAGAACTATATTACATTTAATGGACAATGTTTCAGATTGTATCTACTGTAAGATATTTTTAATTATCAAAGTGAATGACTTTCAGTCAAATAGTTGGCTTCAGCAAAGCTGTAATTTTAACTCTTTTCTACACAACCTTTCCATCCAGGAATTTTGTTCTAGTACTTAGAGGTGGTGACACCCATGTTTGAACCTCACAGCATCCTCCTTTTTAACAATCTGTTAGGTTGCACTATAACTTATAACAAGAATGTCTGCAAACGGAGCACAATGGTTCTCTGAGGAAGTCTCAGGAAAGTGTTTTTTTTTTCTTTCTGATTACTCTATGGAGTTTAGAACTTTTTTAGATAATGACCCAGATATTCAAAAGTGTGCCCAGTGTGTGTGCAATGGACTGCATAGCACAATGAAGATGCACCATAGGAAATGAACACCATATTCAAAAGATGTTCCACCGACATGCACAGGCACAAAGCACACTTAATATAGCAAAGATGAGCAACCAAGCAACCAGACATGCACTGCAGCAACCAGGAATGCTTAGGAGCATGCAAGTATGCAGCAGTCAGCCAGCTGAGCAAACACGACAGGCAAAGGGGACCACAGGCATGGCAGCACAAGAGCAGAGTGCCAAGCCAGTAGTGGCAGACCCAAACCATAAGGGCCCAGTGGCCAGCATGCACAGCAGAGACACATGGTCATAGAGCAATAGAGTATGCCAGTTGGCCAACACCAACACAGGTCACAAAGCACACCAACCCACCCACCCTGAAGGCATGTTTTCTGGCAGGCCCATGGTATTGCACCAACACCACAAACCTAACAGGCACCACTATATGGGACAGTGCCATAGCCATGGTGCAAAGGCACCAGGCATGTACAGTGAACTGATGTAAAGGAGACACTGATGCACAGGGGAACAAGGGGCAAATGGCATGCCAACAGGCAGGGAGACAGGGCACAGCACCTCACAGCACAAGAGCGCTGGCAAGGGCAGCATGGCAGTTGGACAGCAGGGCAACACAGGCAGAAAAGGACAGAAGGAGGTGGACCGCGTACAGGGTAGGTGGAGACCCAAAGCTCATGGACATGCGAGACACAGGAACATGTCATACAGGATCCAGTGCACACAGCAGCACAACCCAAAGGGCACAACACTTGGACTGAAGGGGACACACCCAAGGGCATGACACAACAACTGCAGCACAGTGCAACAGCCTGCCTGCGAAGGAGACACAGACACAGATGTAGAAAAATAAAACAGCTTTACTGAAACAGAAAACAACAGTGGTGTGACAACAGGGCATGCAAAAACAAACAGGTAGGGGTAAGTGCAGGGAGTGGCAAAGCGGAACACAAGGGTAATGGGACCAGGAGGATACATAAAGGTGGATAATGTGGAACAGCCAAAGTAGGGGCGGGCAGGGGAAGTCCAGGGAACTGCAGGGATGGAGGACGGAACTAGTGGTGCTGTTGACACAGCATGGTTTTCAGGCGGTGCACCTCCTGCACCAGGATCTGTGTGGACTCAAGATGGTGCCATCCTATGCAGATCAGCACATTGGTCCAGCCAATGCCCCTCCACATAAGGTTTTAGAGGTGTAGAAGGCCCCCAGCAATGAGTCCTGATCTCCGTTTTTCAGCCTGTGGCCCAGCCTGACCAAGAAGAAAGGACAGAACAGGCAATAAGTGATGTGTGTCAAGGAGGCCAAGCCCCCCACGAGTGTGCACTGGACAGCTGATGCACTCACCGGTGGACAGAGCTCTCAACGACACATGCACGGTGGACAGAAACAGCAGATCCTGACATGCCCCACAGCCAGACTACCAGGACCCCTTGGGGTGATATGCACCCAAATCTCTTCAGTGTACCCCACAGTGCTGGTGCAAGAACCCCCCCAGGCAGGTTGGTATACCCCCAGCTACCCCCAGCAGCAGTCACACACCATGAGAGATGCTCACACAGACCCACCCCACCAGGGACAACGACGGGGTGCCACCACAAAGAGGCCACAAGCATGGAGCTGCCACACACTGTGTAACACAGCACAGGCAGTGGAGGCAGGAACCTCCCCAAGCAGTGACCACGCATGGTGGAAGTGTCCTTGGCTGGACCACACCAACCATCCCAGTCCCACACACACCCTATACACCATGTCGCACACACTTACCTGTCTGTCCAGATGCCAATGCAGCTGCAACACCACTATCATGATGCTGCCTGGACCACTCTGTGGCCACCCAGGCCCTCCTGCGGTCCTCCAGTCCTGTGGATGGAACAAAGATACAGCAACGGGCATGAGTGCCACGTCATGCACAGCCTCCCCAGTATGAACACCGTGCACACCACTGTCACAACATGGGCAGGGATACTGACCAGTATGTTAGTTACAGTGCTTGGACCACAGCACCGCCCACCACACAGGTGCACAGTGCAGCACAGCAGGATATGCAGCACCCACTAGTTCTGTGCACTCCCACGCAGCCACACAGGCAGCACACTTGTCATGACAGTTATTGGACAATGTGAGCATGTAGAGTGCATGGGGATACCTACCTGGCTGTGGCACAGCCCATCGTTGCACCCTGGCCTGCAGCCATTGGAGGTGCACTGGATTCTGCCTGCGGAGGTCTCCATAATGGTGATGGCACTGCTCCACTGTGTGCAGCACACCCACATGCTGATCTAGCCCAGACTCCACCCTGTTCCACACCTGAGACTGTGGCACCTGGAGAGCAGCTGCTCTGAACAGCTGGGGCTTCCACAGGCTCCTCCAGAGCCACCAGATTGCACATCTCCATGTCACTCCAATTATGTGGATGGTGTGAACAGGACCTGGAACCTGACATACTCATTTGCCAGCAGATACTGTGCTACCATGACCACTGTGGCCTACAAAGCATGCATGTGGAACTGCGCATGTACGATGTGCAATACTGGGCCATGGACCGTGGCTGCACAGCACAGAGATGCGCAATAGACATGCGCAGTAGAGGCCTATCACACTGTACCACACATGAGCACCGCAGCACAACAAGGCAGTAGTACAGGGTCATGCCTGTGACCCATGTCTGTGCCCTGTGTGACCCTGCACAATGTTGTGCATGCTCCATTTGCACAGTGTTAGGCAATGTGTGGTCAGTGGCATTGCACAACTGGCACAGATGCACAATGGAGCCAGGCAGCTCAGTGTCTCTGAATGCACGGCATTCTAACAGTGCCGCATGCACAATAGGTGAACATCGCACAGCACACACAGTTGCGTGATAGGCCACAGGATGTGTTGCTGCCCATGGCGCACATGCAAAATGTGCAGCAGTGCACTGTGCATGTACTGGGAATGAGCCAGCCAGTTACTCCGGTGCAGTCATATTGCTCAAGGCTCAAGTCCGCAATATCCAGCTGGCATATGCTAATAGCCTCATGAGCCAATGCCAGGTGCAGTCGTGCACATTAGCATCTCATTACAATTGTGCTGCTGCTCATTTGCATGCGTTGAGCCATAGAAGCGCCACAATATAGCACAGAACACTGATAGGTATTGCAGCCATTGAGGTAAGGATCAACACATGTCATGAAATAGCTGTGCATGTTGTTAGTGTTGCACTGTTCCAAGTTGGGCTACCAAGCCACTAATCAGACCAATGTCTGACTGTCCACAGGTAGCAACATGTCTGAGATGGAGGGAGCTGTGGAGCAAGGGCCTGCACGGAAGCACATTCTCATCTTCAAAAAGGATGAGCAGCAGGTTCTGTTTGAGGCCTACCTTGACACGGAGCCACTGCTGTGTGGGGCCACTGGCAACCCGCAGAACCATGCCACCGGTTTGGAGGAGGTATCAACCTAAGTTAATGCCCACAGAAGACATAAAAGGAGTGCACAGGAGTGCAGAAAAAAAATGGTGATGGACCTTAGGTGTGTCTAAGAGAAGGTGGCCACCATCAGGACATCCCACAGCAGGATGGACGGGGGACACAGCACCACCTCTGTACTGATGGCAGGTGGGGAGATGGAGGTGGCAACCATCACCCATGCTGCAATAGAGGGCATATCAGGAGGAGGATTCCAGATAGATGGCATCCCCTCACAGCACTGTGAGTCAGTGGGTGTTGCATGTGGGTGTGGGGGTGTGTGTTGCCCAGCAGCATGCAAGCATGACAGTAGCAGTGATGCATGCTCTTTACTTGTGTGGCATGCTGCTGTGCATGCCACACATGGGGCCGCCGTGCATGGCATTGTCTGCCTGTGTGCAGTGGGACAGCAACATGGGCACTGTTCTGTGATCATGGCCTCTGGTCCAGGGTGTGTAGCGCTGTGGGGCAGCCCTATAGTGCTGCCTGCTCAGTGCGCCAATGGCATGGCATGATCCAGAGGGGTGTAGGCAGCTGCATGGCACACCACTGGTGTTTTTGCCATTGGGAGGGGGAACATGCATGTCAGCCATGTGTTGGTCTGACACCATTTGCTGCATTCACCCACCATGGCTGGCCTGGCATAAGCACCACCTGTGGCATGTCGACCCTAATGTGCAGTGCTGCACGGGTGTACCCTGTTGCATGCTGCCATGGTGTTGGCGCACATGCCCCCTATGCAATGGCCATGGCTCTGTGTGCACATTGCTATCCTCAACACTGATGCTGCTCATCTGTCTTTCAGCAGCATCATGTCTCGGGGTGAGTTGCAGGACTCTGCTGACAACGTTGGACCCGAAGAGGCAGAGACAACCATGTCCACAGGCATTAGGCCAGTGACCATCGGTGATGGGGCAGTGTGGGTCTGCTGGACCTCCTGTGCCTGGGCTACGATGACCCTTGTTGGACTTCCTGCTCACTGAGGCCCTACCTGTGCTTGTGCCAGGGACACAAGAGTGTCCATCGTCAGACACAGATAATAACATTACACTGATCCTGGGTGGCACAGGCCTGGAGATGCCAACCCTGGTACAGGGCCGTACACAGGCAGCGGTTGCCACCAGTGGTGGTAAGGCACCCGTGCAGCCACCTCTTGTCCATGGCCACACAGTGGCATGTGCCACTGCCACTGTCGCTAGCCATGGGGGGCACTTCCGCAGACACCAGTGACATGGGGATGGCTCAGCAGGCAGTTGGGCAGCGGCAATGGGCTGTAGTGGCCACTGTGCATCACACCACAGGGGCTGCCGACAGGGCACCCATACAATCCCTACCCCCTGTGCAGTCCACTGTGCAGCATCCCAGGTGAGAAATGTTGCAGAGCATGCTGACATACCCCTAGCAGGTCGGCATCAGCCACAGGATGTGCAAGGTGCTGACATGCTGGATGAGCACACCAGGCTGCTGCTGTCATCTGTGGACAACCACATGATGCTTGGGGCTGAGATCTGTGCACTGCAGGTGGAGATGCACCAACTGTCTGGGCATGGGGACATTGGACATGCCCAGCTGATTGGTGAGTTCTAGCAGCTGCGGGGGCCCATGACTGCATCGCTGGACCACATTGCCGGTACCATTGCCACTGGATTTACATCACTGACATCCATGAGGCATGGCAAGGCACATAGGACTCCCCATAGTGTGACTTAGACACCGTGGACCCAGTATCTGGCGACCCCAGCATGGCTGATACTGGGCATTGGCATGGCCATCCCTGACACACCCGGCAGTAATCTCTTTGCCTGTCTTTTCATGCCCACCAGGGCCCAGTCACGTTCTCAGGTCTCTACTCTTGCAAGTGTGTTGGATACACCTCCAGTGGCTTATGATCAGCCTGTGGCTGCCACACAGCCCGGGCATGGCCACCCACATGGCCTCCATGGCTCTGCACAGTAAGCCTGCTGATTGTGCTGTCCCATCCTGATGCCCGCTGCTGTTGACTGGTGCGCACTTGGCTGGGTGCGCCCATGTGCATGTGGCAGCACGTATGTGTGGCATGTGGCATGTCCTCCATGTGTGCATGCTGTGCTGCTGGGCATTGTGGCATGGATGTGATGAGGGCAGCACCGTGCTGGCCTTGCCTGTGTGCCTGTGCATTCACTCTGATCCATGCCACATCCAGCTGAATGTGTGTGTGTGTGTGTGTGTGTGTGTGTGTGTGTGATGCCACAGTGTCCACCACTCCTGAAAGTGCCACCCTCATGCACCACTGTGCCCAGAAATGCACCTCTTGATGGTACTGGTGTTGCTTGTGCAGGACGTGTTGTGGGCAGCTCTGTGTCCAGAGCAGGGCCCACATGTGTGTGTGCCCATGCCTGTGCACTGTGATGTGAGCATGTGGCTGTCTGTTTGTGTGGTCCCTGCACATGCTGTGTGTGTGCCAGTGTCCCTACATGCCTCCCTGTGTAGCCATGCACCTGTGTGTGTGTGTGTGTGTGTGTGTGTGTGGTGGTCTGTGCATGCACGCCTAGCATGTCTGGTACTCACCTGCTGTTCTCAAAGTGCTCTTGTACAGTTGTGGCCCAGTGCCTCCTTGCCAGTACAGCCATCCTGGGATCCCTCCTCTGCATGGGTGGCTGCACACCCCCATCTGGCCCATCATCCCCATCCTCATCACTGCTATTGCCCTTATCCACGTGGACAGGTATCCCATGGTCAATGGCCATTTTGTGCAGCATGCAGCAGGCCAGGAACAGGCCACAGGTCTTCACAAAGCTGTACTGCAGGGCACCACTGGACCTGTCTAGGCAACAGACTCACATCTTGAGCATGCCAAAGATCCACTCAATGATGTTGTGTGTAGCAATGTGAGCCTCGTTGTACCTCTCCTCTGCAGCATTGGATGGGTGCCGAATGGGGGTGAGCAGCAAGGGGTGCAGGGGGTTGGCGTTGTCACCTGTGTGGGTACAACATGCCGGTTAGCACATGGCATAGGTTGTTCCCCTCCTCTCTGCTACCTACGTCCACCCTCTCAGCTCCCACCATGTGTGGCCTGGGCCTATGCCCCCTGCACGACTGCTCTCTCACCCCGTCCCATGCCATTCTCACCTATCAGGTGACCCATGGGGCTCTCCCCACACTCGAACCTCTGGCACAGGATGGAGCTGTGCCAGAAGAATGCATCACATGCACTCCCAGGGTGGGTGGCTCAGCACTGGTGATGCGCCCCGTAGCATTGCACACCACCTGGCAGTTGATGGATTGGTATCCCTTTCTATTCATGTAGATGGCCCCCTCTGGGCCAGGTGGTGTGTGTATAGCCATGTGAGTGCAGTCTATGACCATGATCATGCCTGGCATGTGTGCCACCCTGTGGAAGTCCTGCATGTTTGCTGTATGATCTGCCTGTGTGCTTGAGAATCATATGATCTCCAAAGCGTGTGGCAACAGGGAAGTGAGGAACTGTGGGAGGAGGTGAGATGTGGCCGACAGGGTTATACCAGTAGTTGCCCCCACTGGTTTCTGGTGTCACCTTGGTCTCCACTGCCATGGTGTGACTACTACTAATGGGTGCCTCCAACCCATCATGGCACAGCTCGCAGAGCTGCCTCGGAATTGCCCTGTTCAGATGGTACTGGCCCATGATCTCCGCATCACCGTAGGCCTCAAAGGTGAGGCGGGCACGGTACCATCTGTGTTGGGCATACTGTCGATGGCCTATTCTCAGCCATGTTGGTGTTCTTCCCTCCTCCTCACACCCCTCATTACTACCTCTATCACAAAAGGCCCTGCATCCATCGCAGTCACTAGCCCTAGCTTGCACATCTGCAGTGTGTGTGTTTGAGCCTCCTTTTATATGCTTAATTCTGTCTGGCACATTCTGTGGGTTGCTCCTGACTTGCGCTGTGCTTTTTGGCTGAATATGCCATTGCGCAGCTTATTCATGGGACTGCCCCCCTTGTATTTGCACTGCATGCATTACTCTTGCATATCTGCACATTTGCTTTTACACTGTGCATTCACATTAGTTGAATATGGCTCCGGAGTGCATTTCTGTGGTTGTGCATGCGCAACTCAGTTGTGCATTATGCAACTCCTCTGAATATCTCCCCCGATTTTTTTAAAGTTCTATGGACTTCTGTTGAAAATTATGTAGAGTGCTAAGAAATTCAACCCTAATTCTTCAGCTTAGCAGCTCAGTGCACTAACTACCAAACTGAATGTCCTGTATGGAAATGTTCCATTGAAAACAAATGGCTCGGTGGCACAGAGGGTTGAGGCTCTGGTGCCTTACCTCGAGCCATGCCAGCAATCCAGGTTAGGGAACGAACTCAGGATGCTGGGGGCTGACAAGGGGAGGAAAGGATTGAGCATTCTTAGGACTGCTCTCCTCTCCTGGGGTGGGTACTGGGGTGACATCACTCTTCAGCTGCCCCCAGCGGAGATTGGAGGCACTGCAAGACACAATGTAGGGACTACAATGGAAAAGTGGAAATACCTGCTCCATGCTTAACCGGATGATGGTTGCCTGGCTATCTGAGGCCATCAATGTCCCATGAGCCATCCATTCCAGCAGCACCCTGGGGCCAAGCATTAGCACTGGTCCATCACCTCGGCTGGTGCCTTTCTCCTCGGAGGAGGGGGACCCTTCCCATGAAGGATTACGTTGGGGTTACCCTGGGGTCAGCTGCTATCTGGAATGGTGACTCAGGGAGTGAGATCGGTCAGATTCAGCCTTGGCTCACACCTGAAGGAATGGCAGAGATAGGGCACATAGGAGGGATAAAAAGATAATGCAAAAAAAAAAAAAAAAAGAAAACAAATGTGAGTTCAGCTGGGACTGATGGGGGCTCTTTGGCTTAAATGTGATCACTTGAATTAGGAATAATCTAACATTTCTACAGATATAGTTTCAAATATGATTAGTTATAATCATGCATACCACTTTAAACTCCAGAGGTAGGATTTTCAAACATCCATGCAAGATCTGACAGATTCTATTTTAACAAATTCTTGCCAGATCCAATACGGCTACAAAATGATGTTATTGATAGTAGTGAAAAGGAAAGAAAACATCTACATAGACTTTGACGGCAGATAAGGACCGCTAGGCCCATCTAGTCTGCCCATTTCCCTACCTACAGGATAGGCCGCAGATCCTAGTTAACCAACAGCCTATATCTTCCTGCCCCCCACAAGAATTGCCTTATTGTCCCATGCATTCTTGAATTCTCCCACAGTTTTAGACCCCACAACTTCCTCAGGAAGGCTGTTCCATGCATCCACTACCTCTCTGTGAAATAATACTTCCTCACATTGCCCCTGGAACCGCCCTCCTTCTATCTTTAAATTGTGTCCCTTGTTCTTGCAAGTCTCTTTTTCTGAAAGATGCTACCCTCTTGGACTTTGTTGATTCCCTTGAGGTACTTGAAAGTTTCTATCATGTCCCCCCTCTCCCTTCTTTCCTCAAGGGTATACATATTAAGCTCCTTTAGTCTCTCCTCATATGGCTTCTCTTGCAGACCCTGCACCATTTTAGTTGCCCTCCTCTGGACTGCCTCTATCCTGTCTATGTCCTTGCGGAGATGGGGTCTCCAGAACTGGACACAGTATTCCAGATGGGGTCTCACCAACTGTCTGTACAGAGGGATAACAACTTCCTGTTTTCTGCTGCTGCTGATGCCTCTCCCTATACATCCCAGTATACCCCCAGCCCTCCCTACTGCCTTCTCACATTGCTTGCTAACCTTAAGGTCATCTGATATGATTACCCCCAGGTCCCTTTCCTGTTTTGTTGTTGTTACTACCTCCCACTCATTGTGTATTCTTCCCTGGGTTCTTGTTTCCCAGGTGCATTATTTGCACTTTTGCATTGAATCCTAGCTGCCATACGTCTGACTATTCCTCCAACCTTGCCAAGTCCCTTTTCATCCTTTCCACGCCTCCTTGTGTATCAGCCCTGTTGCAGATCTTTGTGTCATCTGCAAAAAGGCATACTTTTTCTTCCAGTCCCTCTGCAATGTCACTGAAGAAGACATTAAAAAGGACAGGACCCAATACTGAACCCTGCGGTACCCCACTAGTAACCGCCCTTTCTTCAGAGTGGACTCCATTTACAATTACCTTCTGTGTCCTGTTGTCCAGCCAATGTTTTACCCAGGCTAGCACCCTGGGACCCACTCCCAGGCTGGTTAATTTGACTAATAATCTTTTGTGTGGGACAGTGTCAAATGCCTTGCTAAAGTCTAGGTAGGCCATGTCTAGCACAGATGAAAGATTGTATGCCACAATTCCTGGCTGACACAAACATGTGTGTTTGCATGTGTCTGTGTGTGTGTGTGTGTGGGGTCTATATAGATTGTATGATATCCAAATTTGAATAGACTTTTAAACTAACAGGATGTACAAAACAAGCATTTGTCAATGCCGAATGTTGATTGCTTTGGTGTGTTGAGCTTGCTCACTGCCCTTCTGTCACTTGCTCAGTCTGTGTCTCCCGGTGCTGCAGGCTGCTCTTTTGTTCTGGACTCCTGCCTACATTGGCACCTTGTTCTGCCCACAAAGAAATCGGCAGCTGTCCCGACAGAGCTCCATTGAGGTGGCTTAGTCTCCCTCTCTGTCACTCATTCTGTTTCTCCTGGCACTGCAGGCTGCCCTTTTGTACTGGACTCCTACCTCTGTTGGTGGCTTTTTCTGCCCACAAAGAAATCTGCAGCAGTCCCAACACAGGTCTGTTGAGCCAACAGACTCCCCCTCTCTCACTCACTCATTCCATTTCTGCCAGTGATGCAGGCTGGCATTTTGTACTGGGCTCCTGCCTGCGTTGCCGCCTTCTGCCCACAAAGAAATTTGCAGCAGTTACAATACAGCTCCGTTGAGCTCCCTCACTCCCCCACTCGCTCATTCTGGTTTTCCCGCCACTGCAGGCTGCCCTTTTGTACTGGGCCCCTGCATACATTGCTGCCTTTTTCTGTCCACAAACAAATCTGCAGCAGTCCCAGCAGAGCTCCGTTGAGCTCACTCTATCCCTCTCCCTCACTCGCTTGTTCTGTGTCTCCTGCCGCTGCAGGCTGCCCTTGTATGCTGGGCTCCTGCCTGCATTGGTGGCTTGTTCTAGCCAGAAAGAAATCTGAAGCAGTCCCGACACATCTCCATTTAGCTCGTTCACTCCCCCTCTCTCACTCATTCATTCCATTTCTGATGGCGCTGCAAGCTGGCCTTTTGTACTGGGCTCCTGCCTACATTGCCGCATTTTCTGCCCACAAAGAAATCCACAGCAGTCACAATAGAGCTCCGTGAGCTTGCTCACTACCACTCTGTCACTCGCTTATTCTGTTTCTCGTGGTGCTGCAGGCTGCACTTGTGTGCGGGACTCCTGGTTGTGTTGGCACCTTTGTCTGTCCGCAAAGAAATCTGCAGTTGTCCTGACAGAGCTTCATTGAGGTCGCTCAATCTCCCTCTCTCATGCTCTCATTCTGTTTGTCCTGGCGCTGCAAGCGGCCCTTTTGTACAGGGCTCCTGCCTGCATTGGCGCCTTTTTCTGCCCACAAAGAACTCCGCAGCAGTCCTGATAGAGCTCCGTTGAGCTCACTCAGTCCCCCTGTCTCACTCGCTCATATTGTTTCTCCCACTGCTGCAGGCTGGCCTTTTGTACTGGGCCCCTGCCTGCATTGACACCTTTTTCTGCCCACAAAGAAATCCACAGCAGTCCTGACAGTGATCCAGTGAGTTCGCTCACTCCCCCTACATAACTCACTCTCTCGTTCTGTTTCTCCCAGTACTGCAGGCTGCGCTTTTGTACTGGGCTCTTGCATTGGGGCCTTTTTGTGCCCACAAACAAATCCACAGCAGTTCCGACAGAGCTCAGTTGAGCTCAGTCACTCCCCCCCCCTCACTCATTCAATCTTAATCTGTCCCAAACAGTGATTTCCCGCAGTGACCATGCTATTCTCCAGGAGTAGTGCAAAAACATATTTTAGCCAGGATGTGAAAAATGGCAGCTGTACTGTTCATAAGAAGATGTAGAAAAATGCCACTGCTGAAAATGTGGCATGAAAATATTACAAAATTGCGAAGTTACAAGGGTGCATGGAAACAGTTCAATGCACGCTTCTAACACAGTCACGTTATGGAGTTTCATCACCAAATTTTCAACATAGGCATTTTAGGACCTCTGCTCATGAACAGTGCCACTGTCATTTTCTTAATCTGTCCAGAACAGTGATTTCTCACAGCGACCACCTTATTCTGCACCAGAACTGTGAAAACACATTTCGGTCAGGATGTGAAAAATTACAGCTGTACTGCTAATAAGGAGGTGTGAAAAAATGCCACTGCTGAAAATCTAGCGTGACAATATTATAAATTTGCGAAGTTACAAGGGTGCATGGAAAGTGTGCAATGCACACTTGTAACACAGTCATTCGATGGGCTATCATCATCAAATTTTCAGCACAGGCATTTTAGGACCTCTGCTCATGAACAGTATTAATGTCATTTTCTTAATCTGTCCTGGACAGTGATTTCCCACAGTGACCGCTCTATTCTGTGCCGGAAGTGCAAAACCGCATTTCAGCCAGGATGGAAAAAATGACAGCTGTACTGTTCATAAGTAGGTGTGGGAAAATGGCAATGTTGGAAATCTGGAGTGAAAATATTATAATTTTGCGAAGTTATGAGCGTGCGTGCAAACTGCGCAACGCACGCTCGTAACAGAGTTGTTTTATGGAGTATCGTTACTAAATTTCCAACATTGGCATTTTAGGTCCTCTACTCATTAACAGTGTCACTGTCATTTTCTTAATCTGTCCCAAACACTGATTTCTCACAGTGAACGCGCTATTCTGTGCCGGAAGGGCGTAAACACATTTCCCGCCAGAATGTGAACAATGACAGCTGTACTGTTCACAAGGAGGTGTGATAAAATGCCAATGTTGAAAATCTGGCATGAAAATATTGCAAATTCACTCTCATAAAACAATCATTTTTTGGATTTTTGGCCCTAAATTTGCAACATAGGCTTTTTGAGAGCCCACCTCATGAACAGTGGCACTGTCATTCCATTAATCAGCCCCGGTACATGATTCCACGCAGTGACTGTGAAATCATCTTTTGGGGCCAATTAACACCATGACAGTTCAAGAATTCATGAGGAGGGGTCCCAAAAACCCCATGTTGAAAATTTGGTGTCAAAATTCAAAAAAATGACTGAGATATGCATTAAAGTTGGAAAAACCGTATTTATTCTATTATACAGCTTACCAGCATTTCCTCAGTTTGCGGTCGGCTTTGAAGAGTGCAGACGTGTTCCCAGTCCACCGAAAATCATCGCACCAGACTCCAGAGGTAAGTATGGGGTGAGAGGGGTGGGGAGGGAAGGCGAGTGGGTGGGAGGGGCTGTGTGGGGCCGAGACCTCTGAAGGACAGTTTCCTTTTTCAGGTATAATAAAAAAAAATTGTGGGACCATTTTTTCCCTTATAGAGAATGTGGCAAGCTGGGTGGGCTCCCAGCATGCCAAGGACTCTTTGTTTGGGGGGCAGCAGTAAGCGAACGGGGGGATTGGGCAGCTCCATCAGCACAACAAAAAAGGGGGCTCCGATTATGCCGACGAGGATTGGGCACCCCGTCGGCAAACATTGAAAGCGGGGGCCTTACATTATATGACAGGGGATTGGGCACCCCGTCAGCAGACAATGAAAGCGGGAGGGTTGTTGCAGAATGCTGACGGGGAGTGGGCTCACCTGTTGGCACAATCAACACTGGGGCACAGAAGCCGACGGGGATTGGGGCCCCCATCAGCAAATAAACACAGTGGGGGGTTTATATTGTTTGTGAATACAGTGGCAAGCCACCGCCATGTTCACAAACAATATCAGGGTTTGCAAGTTCCGCCCTGCAATGACGGGTCGCTCCCTCATTGCAGCGGATGACTGATGCTGCAATGACAAGGCGGTCCCTGATTGCAGCAGCAAAATTGTCAGAACTTAGTGGCAACATTCCAAACTACTGTCACCAGCAGTCTGCAATGGCATTGGGGGAAGTGGGACAAGTCTTTTGCAGGCTGTGGGGACATTGGTCACAACAGTGCTGTGCCTCCACAGCCTGTTTCTGAGAAAGCTGTCCCAATATGTTTTTTTGCGCTGCACGCAATCAACATAAAAACTATTAAAACAACACAGATCTGATAGCAGAAGCACAGATGCATCTGCACTGAAATTCTTGTTTAAGTCCCACCACTGCCACTTGTGTAATCATTTATAATATACACACAAGGGCATACTCTATCAACTTATACTGCACCTGTTCCAGTGAATAAACAGAGACCTTTATTCACCAGAGCTATAAGCCCCTTACCTTTCACTAGCAGTAAATACATACTGAACATGCCTGTGCCATGCCAGGCTCATTGGATAAACAGATGGCTTAATTCTCTGGTGCTATCTGACCCTTACGTTTCACCAAAACTAACTTCATCACAGTATGGAGATCATCTACCCTGTACCTCTCCCTGTAGATGAACAGGAGTCAGTCCTGCACCTTTCGCCACAACTACATTTCATCACATAGTGGAGAAATGCTACACCATACCTGCATCTGTAGATAAACAGAGGTCTCCAGAGCACACAGCCCCTCACCTTTCACCACCACTATATTTCATCACAGTGTGGAGACACTCTGCATTATACCTATATCAGTGGATAAAAGGGGCTTGAGAGCTGTCAGTCCCTCACTGATCAGCATCACTACATTCACCACATGGTGTCTCTACCCACACTGTACCTATCTGTGGATAAACTAAGGGTTTCACTTTCCAGTGATGTCAGTCCCTAAACTTTCATACATACTCTTCCTGCTTATACTTGTAGAAATGTGAGGTAATAACAGACACCCAGACAATAAATAAGATGCATAAAAAATGCAAATAAATGCATTTGTCAATTTATTTGACAAAAATCCAAAAATGAAAAAAAATGTTTACAGAAAGGAAAAATGTGTTAATCTTCACACAAACAGCAAACAGGGAATACTTATTTCCAAGACTCCTGAAATGTCCTTTCTTTTTTCTCCAACAGTTAACTCCAATGTGAAAGCATACACACTGACGTCCTTCTCTCACTGTGGTAAGTCCACTTCTGACCCACCTATCTATCATATCCCCCTGGTGGTGAGTTTATATAGCAGTTCTGGAGTGACATCACTAATATGTGATACCTCATTAACACATATACCTTATTTACTAGGGTTACATTAAGTATGACCCTTCTAGCAATCAGGTACACAGTTAAATGCACAGGAATTGCTTTTAGCTATACACCTCTTACCCCTTTTGGGGCTCTAACTCTCATAATAATCTTAACCCAGGGATTATTCCATAATGAGGGTCCTAGGCTCCGCCTACCAGAGGTGCCCTCACTTCCTAGGAGTCTTATAAAAACAGCCATTTTATGGGCTGCTGGCCCTATAGACAGTTCTGTCTTCAGACCAGGTAAAGACCTCCCATAATATATTTTATAATGTTGAAATCCCTTAATAGGTCAAGGGAATAGAATAAAAAGGGTGCACTCCTTATCTTCTATTCCCTTGCCAACCTCATGATTCCAAACTGTATGCAAGTTCAAAAGAAATTGTTCCCAAAACCCAGTTCCTTTTTATTTCATTTGTTTTCTGCAAGGGCGTTTCTTTCCGTTGCATTAACTCAATAAAAGCAGGGTTTCTGTAGGCTCTGCATGCCTCACCAACTTTTTCTTTAGATGTACAGATAATTTTGCACCAGCTGACGGCTGAAATTGCAACCATCGGGCTCTTTTGCATTTCAGCCATGTTTATCCTCATGAGCCCCAGTCTCCACATTCTGGGGCTGTCAGCAGTTTCTGGGCACCTTATTCACTTGGGGATACTACGGGACTTATATATCCCTTTTCTGCCCATAGTGTGTCCCGTCCTCATTCACATTAGTAATTTTAATGAGCTGCACTCAGTTTCCTAGTTGGAGCACTTTTCTGCTCCTCTCCTACACTTGCAGCTTCATTTTAATAAAAACAGCCCCAGTAACACATTTTGAGGCTGTTTTCCAAATAGATCCCTTGGCCCAGATATTCAAAAGGGTTACGCCACGTGCAATAGGGATGCGCCTACGCAAGTCTGAACTTGCTCCATTTTGCCATATTCAGCAGGAGGCAGTTGTGCCACAGAAAACATGCTGAGCAACAGTGCAATGCAAATGAATGCATGCTGAACTGGAGCGGGAGGAACCATGCATAAACTGCACACCCCGATAGTCAGCAGGGCTGTGCAGAGTTGTGCAGGTGCAACCCCCAACCTGCGCCTGCACAACTTTGAGCCAAAAAAGACTTAAGTTGAGGGCCACCCACAGGTGAGCTGCTGCATTGCAGGGCGCAACACAGCAGCTGCCACCTGTGGCTGGCTCCCAACCCAGTCACTGTGGCCCCCCGCAGCCTGATCACGGGCAGCCAACTGTAAATCCTCACCACCACCTCCACTGTCCGGATCGCGGGTACAGTGTAATCCTCCCCCACCAGCCCGATCGCGGGCAGCAATGTGGCTCCCCCCGGACGTATCCCTGATGGTCCAGTGGACCGAAAAGCCTGATCATGGGCAGTAGTTGTTTAAGAAACCCCCCCTGCTCCCGCATTCATCCCTGGTGGTCCAGTAGACTGAAAACCCGATCGTGGCAGTGGTTGTTTAAGAAACCCCCCATCCTGCCGAATTCATCCCTGGTGGTCCAGTGGCACATCCCGATCTCGGGATGTATATATTGAACAACCCCTGAACATAGCCTTGGTGGCTTCAGTCCACCCCACCCATCCACGAGCCCCACCACCACTGCCCCCGGTAGCCGGTGGCGGCAGTCCCACCCGCTTGCCGGCCGGCTGCCCGCTGACTGATTCTCAGTAGACAGCATTATGTGCAGAGCAAGAGCCAATTGGCATGCAGTCCATATTATACATGACAGTTCAGACGGTGAATGAATACATTCATTCATTCACAAAACTGGACTGTCTTTCATGGTATGGCTGTACACCCATTGGCTCTTGCTCTGCACCAATGGGCATGCAGCCCTACCGGCAGTCAGTCAGCGGGCGGCGGGCGGCAGGCGGGTGGGATGCTGCCGCCGCTGGTGCCGAGGGGGAGCGGGTGGTGGGGCTTCATGGGTGGTGGTTAGTGACACTAGCCACCAGGGCTATGTTCAGGGGGTTTGTTCAATATATACATCCTGGCGATCGTGGATGCCACTGGACCACCAGGATGAATTCGCAGGAGGGGGTTATTAAACAACCACCGCTCGTGATCAGGCTTTTCGTCCACTGACCACCAGGGATGAATGGGAGGAAGGGGGTTTCAAACAAGTGCTGCCTGCGATCGGGCTTTTCGTCCAGTGGACCACCAGGGATACGCTCGGGAGATACATTGCTGCCCGCGATCGGGCTGGTGGGGATTAAACCATGCCCATGATCGGCCAGTGGGGGGTGGTGGTGATTGTACACTGTTTTGCCCGCGATCGGGCTGCAGGGGGCATCGGTTCCCAACGGCAGCTGCCTAGCAGGGTGCCAGGCGCAAGTTCTCAGGGATCGGGGCACCTGCATGCTAATGGCATGCAAATGGGGCCATAATCAGATGCAAATGATCCCCCCTGTGCCTTGCATGAATTATGGCCCCATTTGCATGTCACCTTTTGAATATGGGGATTTTGAGCATGGCGCAATGGTACTTGCGCCACAGCAAGTTGAATGCTCCACTCTGACAACTTGCAGTGGTGCAAGTTCCACTGCACCATGCACAGTGGCTGTGGCCAAGGGGTGATATTTAAAGGAGTTGCTCAAGGGCGCAACTTCGTTGAATATCACTCTGGACACACTCCTGCGCAACTATTTTGTGCATCGTAAGGGCTTGCGCCTAAAAATAGCGCAGTTTGAATATCCAGCCCCTTGTGTTTTGTTCAGGTGAACACTATGGGACTTATAATATTATTTCTGCCCGTAGTGTTCATTTTGTGTCCCCCCAGTTTGCATTTGCTGTCTCCTATGGCATGAAGCATGAATAAGAGCTTCCTTGTCAGCTCTCACTCAGTCTATAGAATTAAACCACAACTGCAGTTTTACAGGACTACAGAGCTCCGCTCTGTTAACAGCAGCAGCAGGGCTATAAAAAGTCTTTGGAGCAGCTGGCAACAGTAGTACTGCTCCTAAGCAAATAAAATACATTATTTGTTATTTTATGATCATGAGTTACACTCTGTGTTCTACTCCCAGTCGGGAGTTTTTAGATTAAGTGCTAGTAAGCGCTATCCTGGGCAGCAGGAGGGAAACAGTTATTTTAAAACATGAAGCAATACAAGTATGCTTTTAGCACTGTACCCATCTCTATGGATAAACTGATGGTTTCAGTTTCCAGTGATGTCAATCCCTCACCTTTCATGAATACTCTACCTGCTTTTACTGCACCTGCTCCAGTGGATAAACAGAGTGTTTTATTCTCCAGAGCTATACGTTCCATACCTTTCACCAGCAATAAATATATACTGAACCTGTGTGTGCCATGCCTGGCTCATTGAATAAACAGGTGGCTTCATTCTCTAGTGCTGGCTGACCCTTACCTTTCACCAAAACTAAATTCATCACAGTATGGAGAACACCTACCCTGTACCTGTCCCTGTGGATGAACAGAAGTCTGCAGTCTCAAGAGCTTTCAGTCCCTCATATCTCACCATCACTAAAAACTGCATCACAGTTAGGGAAAGCCTGCACTGTCTCTACCCACACTGTACCTATCTCTGTGGATCAACTGAGGGTCTCAGTTTCCAGTGATGTCAGTCCCTCGCCTTTTGCCGATACTAAATCCATTATATTGTAGGGAAGCGTGCACTGTAGCTGCCCAATTTGTACCTGTTCAGATAAGCACAAGGCTTCAGGCTCCAGAGTTGTCGATCCCTCACCGTCTACCAACACTAAATATATCACAGTAAGAAGAAATCTTGCATTCTACTGTACATGTATCAGTGGATAAACAGTGGTCTCCAGAGCTGTCTGTCATTCAATTATCAACATTACTAAATCCATTATATTGTAGGGAAGCTTGCACTGTGTCTGCCCACTTTGTACCTGTTTGGATAATCACAGGGCTTCAGTCAGCAGAGTTGCCAGTCCTTCATCTTTCACCAACACTAAATACATCACAATATAGAGACATCTTTCACTCCGCATGTATAAGTGGATAAACAGGTCTCCAAAGCTGTCAGTTGTTCACTTATCAACATTACTACATTAATTGCAGGGTAGAGAAAGCTTGCACTGTACCTGTCCTTGTGTATGACCTGGGGGCTCCAGAGCTGCCAGTCCCTCAACTTTCATCACTGTTACTGTACATTTATTACAGTATGGAGATCCTATACTGTACCTGTCACTGGTGCAAACTGAGTGTTCCAGAGCTGCCAAACTCTCACCTTTCACCACTACTAAATTCATCAGTGTGGAGAAAGCCTGTACTGTACTCTACTCTACTGTACTGCACCTGTCTCTGTGGATAAATGGGAGGGGGGGGTGCCAGAGCAGTCAGTCCACCACCTTTCACCACAACTACATTTCATCACAGTGTGGAGAAACAGCACTATACCTGTATCAGTGGATAAACGGGGCTCGAAAGCTATCAGTCCCTCACCAATCAGCATCACTACATTCACTAGATGTTGTCTCTATCCACACTGTACCCATCTCTATAGATAAACTGAGGGGTTCAGTTTCCAGCAATGTCAGTCCCTCACCTTTCATGAATACTCTACCTGCTTATACTGCACCTGCTCCAGTGGTTAAACAGAGGGCTTTATTCTCCAGAGCTGTAAGCCCCTTACCTGTCACCAGCAATAAATACATACTGAACCCGTGTGTGCCATGCCTTTGCTCATTGGATAAACAGGTGGCTTCATTCTCTAGTGCTGGCTGACCCTTACCTTTCACCAAAACTTAATTCATCAAAGCATGGAGAACATCTACCCTGTACCTGTCCCTGTGGATGAACAGGAGTCTGCAGTCTGTAGAACTGTCAGTCTCTCACATCTCACCATCACTAAAAAACAAATCATAGTTAGGAAAAGCCTGCACTGTCTCTACTCATACTGTTCCTGTCTCTGTGTATACACTGAGGGATTCCATTTCCAGTGACGTCAGTCCCTTACCTTTCCCCAACACTAAATCGATTATATTTTAGGGAAGCTTGCACTGTATCTGCCCACTTTGTACCTGTTCAGATAATCACAGGACTTCAGGCTCCAGAGTTGTCAGTCCCTCACCTTCTACCAACACTAAATATGTCACAGTATGTAGAAATCTTGCACTCTACATGTAGCAATAGATAAGCAGGGGTCTCCAGAGCTGTCAGTTATTCATTTATCAACATTACTACATTCATTACAGGGTAAAGAAAGCTTGCATTGTACCTGTCTATGTTTATGAACTGGGAACTTCAGAGCTGTCAGTCCCTCAACTTTCAGCACTATTACTTTCATTACAGTATGGGGAGCCTGCACTGTACACTTCCCTGGAATAAACCGAGTGGTCCAGAGCTGTCAGACTGTCACCTTTCACCACTGCTACATTCATCAATGTGCAGAAAGCCTGTACCGTACCTGTCCCTGTGTTTAAACAGGGGATGCCAGGGCAGTCAGTCCCCCACCTTACACCATCATTACATTTCAACACCGTGTGGAGAAATGCTACACTGTGCCTGCATCTGTGGATAAACAGAGGTCTCCAGAGCAGTCAGACCCTCACCTTTTACCACATCTACTATATTTCATCTCAGTTTGGAGAAACTCTGCACTATATATGTATCAGTTGATAAACAGGTTAAAATGTAGTTCTGTCGGTAAAGGGGAGGGAGTGGGTGAGCCTTTGTAACAGAAAGAGTTGCCAGGAGTTTCTGACAGAGTTCTGCAAACACACACGCACACACACATACATCTTCCAGTGCCAATCTGCACACATTTCTTTTGTACTGCAATGATTTTCCTGTTTGCAAATGTATTTTTTATTACAGTACAAAAAAATACACAGTATTCCTCCACAATACTTGAGAGTTATGATTTTGAATTACAGGGTCTGAGTTCTGAGTTATAAACCTGTCTCAAAGAGCTATAATGGGAAATTCACTAGATAAACATTTTACCTTTCTTAGTAATACTGAACTTTGCTTGTGAAGAGCACTACACATAATATTACATGAAGTGAAAGATGCACTTTGCTGATGAAATGACACATTGTGAAGTTTAAGAAATATGATTTACCTACCCCCAACCCCATAGTATACTATCACAGATCTCTTTCCCCAAGCTCTGGTGAAGTTATTACTATTGCTGCACTTCTGAACACTGTATACTTATCAAACACATTTTAACAACCCCAGTTTCCACCCTCATCCACTTAGCTCCCTCCAAGTAAATTCAAATAAACATCATTTTTCTACACCAATGAAGCACCAATATCACCCCTGTTCCCACTTGCCACCCTTAAAGTTAAGGATACAAGTCTCCCAGTGTAGGATAACTGGCACAGATCACCTCAGTCAGTCACTGTCTAAATAAAAGGTAGAGATTGCATGCTCTACTGTCAAAGTCTTTATTTCTATATGCATGGGAAGATATAAGACAATTATAGCAAGGGGGGTAGGAGGAAGTAGGCTGCTGGTTAACTAGGATCTGCAGCTTATCCAATAGGTAGAAAAATGGGCAGACTGGGTGGGCCAAGCAGTCCTTATCTGCTGTCAAAGTCTATGCTAATAGTAATCACCTGCTCAGCTGTTGATCATGTGATTACTATAGAGAGTTGAAGAAGTTACATTTATTAATTGGTAGCCTGATGTGGAGGGGAGAGGGCTGTGCTGGTCACCCAATGTGGACCATTTTGTATAATTTTCATGTTTGCCACGAGAAAGGTGGTATGTGTGTGCCTTGATGGTGAGGGATGGGGGTGTTTACATTTTACTACTTTGGGCTGGGGGAATAGGGTAGGAGTGGACCTTACTAAAAGGGTGGGGGAAAGGAATTTTATAAACACTTTAAGTTAGTGACTATGTACGGCATAGAGACTTATACCTTTACTTCCCTAGGACTTTGTGGAGAGAGCATATGGGTGCTAAGAGGGTAGGGCAATGGGGGTTTGTTTCACATGGTCAGGGATGGGTTGGCAAGGCAAGGCAATTTATATAGCACCCTTTCCAAAGTGCTTAGGGAACTTAACACACAAACATATGAACATGTCAGCAAATAAAGGCCTTATGGTATATCTTGTCTGTTCAAGTGTGCAGTTCTCAATGTGTTTACAGAAGGAACTACCCTCCTCCATGTTTCCATCTTGACCTCCGTCAACTACCCTCCTTCCATCACTCACGGCCCTCTACCTGCAACTTTCTCCTTCACCTTGTTCCATTAGATATAAAGTGACCTACTGGAAATTGAACCCAGACCCCCCCCTCCCCAATATCATCCCAGTGGTCTAACCACTGAGCTATAGGTTCACATAACGTATTAGCAAACAATCATAAAATAACAGCATCATAAAATTTAAATTCAAAACATTAAAATATTCACAGAGATACTAGTCCATAATGAATTAATCAACTGATCCATAGTCTTTTTCAAAAGGATGACTTTTCAGGCCCTGTTTAAATGCATCCACCAAGGTGGAACCCCTAAGATGGTAAGGTAAGGTAAGGAGTTCCAAACTGCCAGTGCCGCCATTGAGCATGCTCTGTCACCAGACTGAGGCAGATGTGATCTGGGGATGACAAACAAAAAGCTTGGTGGGGAAGAGAGATTGGGTGGGAGCTTATATGAACAACAGATCTTTCAGGTAGGCAGGGCTTAAACCATGTTAGCAAACCAGTCTTGAAGGTGATGCACCATCTAAATGGAAACCAGTGCAGCTGTCCCAGCACAAAAGTAATTTAATCTCTGTATAACATGCCTGCCACCTTCCTTGCTGTAGCATTCTGCACAAGCTACAGGTGATGCACCAAACACACAGATTTCTCTTGCTATACAGCATTACAGAAATCCTTTTTTGAGGTCACAAAGATGTGCATGTGGGTCACCAGGTCCTCTTGCACTAGAAAGGATATGATCTAGGAGGTATTCCTTAAGCAGAAAAATTCCCTGCAGACCACAGCTGACACCTTATATTTGCACGTTAGTTGTGAGTCCACAATGATTCCTAGATTTTTGACACTATCCACAGCTGTTAGAAATGTGCCGCTCAGAGATGGAATTCTGTTGACATCATTTATTTATTTATTTATTTAGTTAGTTAGTTTTTGTTGACTGGGAAAGGAGGACTAGACAAGTCTGCCTATTTTCAGCTGTGTCCCGAGGGAGGGTGCTACAGAGGGATGCCAACTGACATTGAACCAGAATAAGCTGTTGGTGGTATTTCTGATGAATCATATCTTCTAGCCAACCCTTTAGGACCTGGTTTCACAAGCAACAACTTTATCTTGGTGGACTGAGACTCAGACAGCTGGAGTCCATCCAATCAGAGATTTATTTATGACAATGCTCTGGCACAGTGACTGCGTCTCACACGTCCAGTGTCAAGGATATGTACAGTTGAGTGTCATCTGCACTGTAGTAAACAATCACCCTGTACTAACTGATAACGTGCCACAGTGACAGATATACAGCACAAATAAAATGGGGTACAGAATCACTCTCTGGGGAATAACACAACTGACTGTGACAAGAACATTGCCATCATAACCTGCTGGGACATCCCAGTCATGAATAACTTAAACAGCTTTAATGTTATTCCAGTGACTCGCTTACGCAATACAAGGCATTCTATAGAAATCCCATGGTCCACATTGGCAGATGCTTACAAGAGATCAAGGAGAATGACAATTAAGTGTTCTCCCCATCTTTCACCAAAAGCAAAACATCAAACACCTTGACAAGCATGGTCTGTGTATTGTGGCAAGGTCTGATACCCAACTGGAGCTTCTCATAGTTGTCATAATGCTGGAGATGATCCTCCAGCTGAGCTGCCATCACCATCTTGATAACTTTCCCTTAAAAAGGAAGGTTCAAGACTAGCCTGTAGTTTGTCAACAAATCTGGGTCAAAAGAAGGTTTCTTCCAGAGTGGTCCCATCACATCTGTTTTCAGAGCCAATGGGAAACAGCCCTCCAGTATAGAACCCAGAACTATGCTGGCAAACAATGGACCCAGGCTACCTGGCAGTCAAAAAACAACCTGATAGACCCCGGACCACATATACTGTAAGTGGGGCACAGCGCCACTACCACCTTGAGCACATCCTCCATAACAACTGGTTGGAACTCACTCCAGTCCCATGTAGTGTCCTCCTACCTTTCCCCCTAGACCACTGCCAGCCCTTGACAGGCCACCTGTCTTGATCCCAGTTCAAACTGAGGGCACTCTGTACAGAAAGAAAAGATCATACTTCACACCATTTTCTTGCAAAAAAACTCCAAACCGTAGACAGTCAGGATCGAGCAACCTCTCACCACTGGGGAAGAGTTGAGTGGGCCTTTTTCTTCCTGAGGTAATAACTTATGACAGGAACTCTGCCTTCCTTAGGATAATTTCCCTCAGCTAGTCCTCAAATTGGGACCTCAAAGCTGTCCTGTCATCCACTGAGGCAGACCTGTTCCAGGAACAATCCAGCTTCTGTCTGATTGCCTTCAAACACCTCCACTCATCATTAAAACACAGATCAGTGAAATGGAGTTGAGTGCTGTCATAATGGCTGAATTGTAGCCACCAGTGACTGCTGTCATGCCTTCATTGCATACCGCTTCCATGCATGAGATGTCCAGAACTACCTGGAGATTTTCCTATGTCAGAGCATGTTTGGGACAATATTGGATCACCTTCCTTGGGGGGGTTGACATATCCCTGCATGAATGCCAACAGCATGGATATCTGACCACCCTACTGTTTCCATCATGACATTAAAGATATGCAGTCCCAAGGAGAAAATAAGGTCTGAGCTGTGGCTGTGATCATAGAGGTGGTGAAGGAAACAATCTGTGTCAGCCACAAAGATTCCCTCAGCTGGAGGGATTTGATGAGCAAATTGCAAGGTTTCAGTATTGACACATATAATACATTGACATCCCTCAACACAGTAAGGATGGGGGCACTCAGCGACAGGTCAATGATAAAATCCACAATTTCCCATAGGAACTCATCTTGCTTACCTGGAGTGTGGTACACCAGGAGAATCCTACACCTCACAAGCATATCACACTTGACCTCCTGATGACCACCTCCCTCTGTGGGTATGTTGTCAACTTCAAACAAGATCTAAAACAGATGGCTTCCCTGCCACCCCTGCACTCCTGCCTTGGAGGCTGTATGACCAGTAACCTGGCCAGGACTGTCACCTCTTAGACTAGCCCACAGCAATAACCAAGCCACATTACAGTAAAGCAAACCAGGTCCACAAAGGAATCCATGATAAAATATAATACAACAGCTGTTTTATTCCTTGGGGATATAGCATTGCACAACACTTCATGAAGTGGAGCAGCTGGAGCTGTCATCCATTCTACTATCTGGTCTCACTCCTTGAGGGACTCCCTTGAGATTAGAACATGGCAAGAAGGATCCTAATTTATGATCCTCCTAAACCCAGGAACCTACACAGTCTAACACTTCCAGTCCTACTGTCCTTGGCTTCCACTCCTGGATCACATCTCCAGCCAGTGCCCTGACTTCTCAGTATCTCCAGTCTACAGCAATAGTTCAAGACTGCCTTAGAAGGAATTGTGAGCTGAAAAGGATGGTGCTAGTAAAGCAGTTCTGAGGATTAGGAAAACTCCAGAGATCCAGACCTACACACCTCTTGTACATCCCTTAACAAAATTCATATTCCGTTCACTAACTATAATAATCTCAAATAATATAAAAACAAATTCTTTAAAAATCCAGCCCCTGTCCCCCTTTCACACCATAGTCATCCAATAAATACAAAATGCTAGTCAGTCTTTCACCCCTAAACACACAAAAAAAACTTCTTTAATGTAAACACACACACAACAGCAGCAGGTGTTCCTCAGTTTACTAAGCAATATTATATGCATGTATTCAAATCAAGACCATAAGATCCATCAAATGCCTTAATAGGTCCACTTCTTAAATGTTACAATAGATCCTCTCTTCTCACTGCCACTAACAGAGGGGAGAATCCATTACAGTTGGTGTCATTTCTCAAAATAATACCCAGAGACCAAAACAGCTTAACCAATACAGAAATAATCCAACTCTTGCATAGTCACTTCAGTACAGTTTCAGGCAGATTTCCCGGGGAAAAGTCTTGGGAAAGTTCAAGGACAATATGTTACCACATCCTCCTTCAGAGGCCTACTAGTAGCGGTCCCAAGAGAGTCAGTCCCACTCAAATACTGCCTCAGAACTTGCTACCACCACTTTCCTGACCCGCTGTCTCTCTTCCATGTCAGAGAATGATTTAGGCCCATAAATAATAAGGCCGGTGGTTCTGGCAGATAATTTTGACTCCAGCAACAATAACACACAGTCTGTAGTTGGAACATCAGCTGTAGTAGGCCCATTACTCATGGTTGTGGCAAGATAAATGAAAACATTCAGTTGCTGGCCAAGCCTGTTGCTGTCCTTCAGTCATTAAGCATATTCTTGTCATCAACCAGAGATTATCTCTATTACGGAATCATAGCTATCTCCTAAGATACCCAATTCCTCAGTATCCCTTGATGGCTACACAATCTTTTGCCTAGACAGACTGTCCAAGTGTGGGGGAGGCTGTTTGGTTTACCTTCATAATGGACTCAAAGGGCAAGTGATGCCAAACAGTCTCTCAAAAAAAGAAGCCCAAATCCTATCAAGCTCACAATCAGTCAGCAGAGGAACAATCTTCTACTCTCGACTGTCTATCTACCCCCAGAAGGGCAAGGATTAGGAGTTGAGCAGTTTATCAACTTCTTTTCATAATTAAAATGGAACTGGGAACATATTTTTGAGGGAGACTTTAATACAAGTAGGCTGGAACTGTGTCTATTAGAGACTGCATTTATAACCTTTACCTGACTCAGTTGGTGCCTGAAGCAACCAGGAGTAACTGCCGTACTGGTACCACCACGCTAATTGACTGGCTACTCACCACATGTCTGGAGCATGTAACTGACATGTCTGTACTCCCAGATTCCCTAAGTGATCATTCACCAGTGTGTTTTGTATGATCTAACAGATATCAGAAATGCCCTCCTCAGCGCTCTAGATGCAGGTCTCTTAAAAAGGGGCAGTTAAATAATTTTAAGCAGTTTCTAAATATGGTAAATTGGATGCCCCTAGAAAAGATGGATGTCACTAAACAGGTCCTAGATTATATTATCTCTATCCTTAGTAAATCCTGTGACATCGTCATGCCCTACAAGTCCTCAAAAGTGAAAGAAGTCTCTATCCCACGGTTATTGAGTACTATTACTGAGCAGCTGAAGCACAGAGACAATGACATAAGGCTCGGGCCATGGAATAGATGATCGACCATACGGCCTATAAAGAGGCAAGGAGTAGATGCATGAGACTGGTAAGGAATGCGCAGGCAAATTATTATAAAGAAGAGTTGGATAGGACCTGGGGAAATGGTAAACTTTTCTTAAACAACTTAAAAGACTTGACCAGCATTACACAAGGTCCCTGCACCCTAATTGGTACCCTCAGAGGTACACCGTAGACAGCTAGCACTTAGGTATATGTTATAGTAACATATAGGGCTAAGGGCATCTACCATACAAGAGTAGATGTCAGGATATGAATGCATATTGTTGTAATATACTTTGCTTGCTAATACATATATTCTTCTATGTATTTTCTGTGTATTTCCTACTTGTAAGATGCCAGGGCATCTGTGTCCTTGGTGTAATAATGATATGTAAGCTGGCATTGTCACCTTTTGGTGATTTTTCCTACTACACTGAGTTATATAAGACTCTCTATACGAACTCTTTTGTTCATAAACTGATGACTATACAAAATTGTATAATGTTATCTTGGACCGTGGAGCCACCTCTAATTTAGCCAATAGGACTCATCTCTGTAACTAGAAATGTTTATATCTTACAGTAACCATAGTAATTATCATAGGTATATAATGTGATACACTAGTCTTGTACCTCAGAGATCCCAGGAGACACAGAGAAACCTCGAGGTATAGGGAACGCTTAGCACTGGCTCCCGGTTCCTATTGGTAAGAACTGCTTAGGGCAATTGTGATTTTATCCTTTTGGTAGTAATAAACTTGTTTATTACTCTTATGCAATGTGTCTGTGATTACTTGCATTCCCAATATTGCCAAGAACCTGAAAGTGAGATGTTAGACCTCCTAACACCAGTAAGGAATTCAAAGCACATCCTGAACTGATGAAGACTGAATCAGGCACACTGCAGGACCCAAAAGCCATGGCATTCATGGACCTCAGCCTGGTTCTACTTCAGGAGTACCTTACCTGCCAACCCCTTAGCAAGTACAATAGCGGTGATGCGCATCCAGCCCATAACTCTGGAAAAAAACATTTTATTTTAAACAAATATCTAGAAAGGATGCCATAATATGCATTAGAAAGGTCCTTGGCAAACTTTGGATCGCAAGTGACATGCTAGACTTGAAACCAATTGCACTTGCACTCGATGAAATAGCCACTTCCCTCACCATAATATTCAATTTATCACTAAGAAAAGGAGTCTTCCCTGATAAATGGAAGGTGGCACATGTCACCCGGTACTGAAAAGTGGGACAGGACCTGCCTGGTAACTATAGACCAATTTCAATACTCACTTCTGTCTCGAAGGCCCTTGAAAGAATAGTAGCTGATCAGGTTGTGGAGTACCTCAGCAAATATGAGCTACTATGTACACAACAGCATGGTATCAGAAAAACCCATAGCACCATCCCTGATCTGGTAGAATATATCTGTCTCCTGTATGATACTTTGGACAGTGCCAAATCTGTAGGGTCTATATTTATAGACCTTACAAAAGCCTTCAACACTGTGAACCATCAGGTACTTCTTGAAAACCCAGTGTTGCTCAGCCTATCTTATGGTACAATAAACTGTTTTTTTAGCAGTTATCGGTCCCACAGGATTCAATGCATAAAGATTGCTGGAGTAAAATCTGACCCTAGGGCTGTGACCCTGGAGATGCCTCAAGGGTCTATACTTTCTTTGTTCATTATTACTCTTCAGTCTTTTTATAAATTCTCTGCCCTCTGCTTGCTCGTGCAGCATGGTACTGTATGTAGATGATGCCATCATCTCAGTACCTGTATCCCAAGCAAATTAAATGTCTGCTTCCCTGCAGGATAGCTTTGGAAAACTAGAGTCATGTTTTGACTATAAAAAAAAACCAAAAGTGATGCATTTCACTACATCTTGCAACAGGAAGAAAGTATGCCCCTGCTCATCACAAGCAATAAAGGAGTTATACTTGAGCAAGTCCACTCATTCAAATACTCAGGTATTCACCTTGATGACACTATCCCCTTTGCAGGCCACATAGACCATGTCATCAAAGTGGCCAGTGTCAAACTGGGGACTCTCTACAGGCACCAACATTTGATGACTGCAGAGGCATTGAGTCTGACAACTAGGAGCGCAATACTTGTCACAGTCAATTACGGACTTATCATTTACAGTGCAGCAATGGACTCGGCATTAAAAAGAATACCGCTTAGGTCATCCTCATGTCTAGTCCTAAAATCCACTAAAATTACTACAGTCATGGAGCAGAGAGCTTTTTCCAGTGATGCACATATGTTCTGGAATTATCTCCTGGCTGAGCTCTGGTCCCTAAACTACCTTGCCACCTTTAAATTGCACTTCTGGAAGACCCTAATGGCTAACGCAGACTGCAAGTGCTAGCCCATTTAAAATCTGTTTGATCTCAACTAAGCACTGGAATGTATATTGACAGCTTGCCATGAGAATGGGAGTAAAGAAAAGGCTTAAGACACACTTAAGAGAGCTGATTGACTGTCTGGGGTTATATGATTGCTTATCCTGAAGCTACCTGATGATGTTTGGGTGCTCTATTTGTTTTCACTGTGCATGGGTTAAATGTTGAAAGTTGATGGTTGTAACTTTATGTGCTCTCTCTGTATGTACCAGTGTTGAATCAAAACTTCTGTTGTGCTGTACCACTGCTTATATTGTTTTGTATTGTGCATTTTGTGTGCCATCCTGATGGCCTGGGTCGTGCCTGAAGAAGGTCCACTGGACCAGTGTACCTACCCGGTCAAGAAATTAATCAATTAATAAATAAATAAATAACAGGACTTGTGAGATAACATGATTACTATGTTGAGCTTGTTTTTGTGGCCGAAGAGAAGAAGCATGCAAGTATCCTGGAGTTTCCCTTATTGAAAATCTGAAGCTTGCAGTGTCTCATTCAGCAGACTACAGTGTCAAATTACAGACAGTTCAGCTACAGCTCTGCATGCCCTCCTTTGCATGACCTCCTGCTACTTTGCTAGGAGTATAACTAAGTGAAGTGGTGCATCGTAGCATGCAGAGTTAGGAAACTAAAAGTATTTTTTTACAAAAGGAAGTTTCCAAACATTGTACACACATCTACTCCAGTTTCTCTCCTTTCTCCTTGATAAGGCATATCATATGAGTTACCTAGCAACATTTTCTGTGATTCTGCTTCCCTAACATATTTTCCAATAGCAAATGTGCTATTATTTGTCATTACGTAAAATAAGTTTTCAATTCTTCATTCAAAACACTGAAGGCACCCATTCCCTCATATATCCTAATGGAGACTAGTAGAAGAGGAAGCTGCAACAGCACTGATTGCAAATGTGTACCAAAAATAATGATGCAGAAAAAAATAGTGGGGTCAATAGAAGTAGTGGCATGCTTCAGCAGAATAAAGGGATGAATTGTAAGATTTAATTTGCTTGTAATTTTTCTTTTTGTTTCCATGTGAGAGTAGCTGGATAAGGGGTCATAGGACACATACTGTTTGTTTCTTTAGCCCTTCCCCTGGAGTGAACTTCTAAGCTGCTTACTTCCAGTAAAAAGTAATTTTTCACTAAACAAGAGAACTGCTCCTGGAAAGTGGGAAATCTCCTTTCCTTTTGGTAATTTTTGAAGGAGCCAATTGAAAAGCAGTAGTTCAAGGCACCAAATTCAAATAGAGGATCAATGGTTCCATAAGACCTGCAAGGCTACAGGCAGCCCAGACTTCACTTGCAATGGAGAGCAGATGGATCATGGCTCAAAGGGGACATACTGTTTGTTTCTTTAGCCCTTCCCCTGCAACAGACTTCTAATCTTCTTATTTCCAAAAAAAGTAATGTTTTACTAAGCAGGAGACCCATTCCTGGACACCAGAACAACACTGACAGCTCCTTTCCTTTTGGTGATTTTTTTGCCCTCCCACCAGCCCCCGCTACTTTTTAAATTCTCAATTAGGAGACAGCAGGAAATTGGGGTGGAGTGGATGTAGTACAATCATTACAATTGGGCAGTGGCACAATTGAATAAGGGGAGTGTGCTATAGGCATTGGGGAGATGAAACTGAACTGCCAAGGTTTATGGTTTATGAGCATTTACAAAAGAGTTAGAGTGGGTGATGGCCAAGATAAAGTGCATTCAGGAGAGTGTGCATCAGGCATTAGGATCACAAATTTGAATTTGCCACAGTATATGATCACTAAAAGCTTGCTAAATATGTGAGTGTGTGTTCATCAAGCAATGGGGTTACTAATTTGAATTTGACTCTGTATGTGATCAATAACATCCATGTTAGGGGGCAATGGACAAAGTGAATTGGATAAGGAAGAGTGCGTATCAGGCACACATTTGAATCTGAAACTGTACTGTACTGTATATGATCATTAGCACCCAAGTCGGGGGGGGGAAGGGACAAACTGATTTGTAATTTGTAATTTGAATTTTGCTGACGGTATATCAAATATTGTGAGCAACAAGTCGAACCCACCGATGTGTATGTGCACTAACCAAAAGAATTAAGGCTTAGAGTTAAGGGTGTTGCTTGTATGTGCCAATGAGGGGCAGATCCCTTGAGATTGATCACCTCTGAACTGACCTCCACATAGAACTGCTCTGACAGCTGGAGAAGAGGGGATAAAAGGGACCAGTGGCTCAGCAGTGGTGGGAAAGAAGGAGAAGGTTAGGCAAACTAGAATGGAGTATCCTGCCAGCTGGCAAAGTCAAGGGAGAAGGGGTGAAAAAAGGGGGGGGCAGGTGATCAAGTAGGGCAGGTGAGACAAGGAAAATAGTAGGTTGCAATAGATGTGGGGCAGTAGTTTTCATGGACATGCTGTGGAAATTCGGGAGGCAATTAATTTTATGAAAATGGGACAGCTAGAGGCAGAAATTTAATGGATGAGGTCGGAGATGGAGAGGGGGGCAGAGAGGCAGAGCTTAGTGGGTGAGAGAGAAAGGAGAAGCTGCACCGGCACCACTGTAGGCTGGAGCAAGGACATTAGGAGGAAGGGGAACAAGGGGGATGCAGGGAGGACTGGGTGACAGAACATGTGATAGGGAGGGCAACAGGTGGCAGGAGATGAGGAGAAAGGGGGTGGTCATGAAAGAAGCAAGGATGCAGACAAATGGCAGGGTCATAGCACCTGGGAACAGAAGAGTTTCCTCAGGTGGTGGAGTGAGGGTATCAAACAGGTGTACACCATTGGCAACTATGCAGGACCAGGGGAATCAGGAGGAGAAAGAGGATAAAAGGGGCTCTGGGAACAGACTTAGTAAAAACCTGGGGGGAAGGGGGAAGGAGGAGTGGGAGGAGGGGGTCTGGAAAGTGAGGGAGACATCAGGAAGGTGGGTTGTGGAGAGAAATGGGAATGGGGTCAAGAAGGAGGAAATAGGTTTGGGGAAAATGTAAAGTATCAGAGTGAAGATGGAGAGAGGGGGACCAGGGAGGAGCAAGGTGGCAAACAAGGGAAGCAAGTAGGCATCACAGGTTAGGGAGATCAGGTAAGGGGAGCAAGGGGAAAGAGGATGGGGATTCCAGAATAGGGCACCAGGGCATTCACCAGGGCCGGGAAAACAGAGAAGGACATGGTCTTCCGTGACTCCATTATAAAGGGGGTACACTGGCTTAGGAAAGGGGAGGCCTATAGACAGAGGTTGGTCATCTGCGAACCAGGTATGGAGGCAGGACGGGTGAAACAAAAGATAAGAAAGTGCATAAGGGTACTGGGAGGCAAGCTACATCACATCATACACTTAGGGACAAATGACCTGGTGGGCAATGAAGTTGAGGAGGCACAAAATAGGTTTAGGGAGCTGGCAAAGGGTTGCAGGGAAGAGGTAAGATTCACTGGCATTCTCAGAAGTCTTGCCGGTCCCTTGTGCCAATACCATTAGACAGCAGTGAAATGTAGAATTCAATAGATGGCTCAGGAATTGGTGTGGGAAGGAGGGTTTCACCTGTATAGGGGCGTGGGGGGGACACATGGGCAGACAAGAGTTTTTATGTAAGGGATAGATTGCACATAAATGAGATGGGTTCCAGGGCACAGAGAGGAAAACTACAAGGATATATTGATAGGGTCTTACAAGGAGTTTTAAATTAGATGGAGGAGTATGAGACTAGGGAAAGGAAGGTGAACATACCTGGAGGGCCTTGCCTAGCTAGCACTCCTCTGCAGTAGGGGGGCAGGGGACATAGGCAGCAGACAAAAAAGGGAGGGGTAACTTGGTGGAGGGTAATGTCCACCAGTGCAAAGAGTATGCGAAATAAACTGGTTGACTTAGAGGCCACAATGGTGGACAAAGGACTGGACCGGGTGGCCATAACGGAGACCTGGTGGATGGAGTACCAGGACTGAGAGGTGGCTATACTAGGGTGTTTTCCGTTTACAAAGGACAGGTCAGGTGAGGAGGGTAGCGCTTTACATGAAGATGGTATAAGGGCAACAGTAGGTCAGGATGAACAAGGGGAGGCGAAAGTCCTGTGGGTCATGCTGGAAAAGTGGTCAGGAGCAGCACTACGCTTAGGTGTGATATGCAGACCTCCTACAAAGGGTGAGGAAGTGGACAAGGAATTAATGCAGACAGTGCAAATTATGGCACACAAGGGGCACTGTTGCTGGTGTGGGATTTTAACCTCCCTGATGTGGACTGGGAGATCCCAGCAGCAACATCAGCAAGAAGTATGGACTTGCTGGACTCCCAGAAGACAGTGCTCCTTCACCAGCTGGCCAGAGAACCTACTGGAGGAGGATCAACACTGGATTTAATACTGACGAATGGGGAGAGTGTAGCTGATGTGTCAGTGGGAGATAGTCTGGGGTCCTGTGACCACAGAGCTATAAGGTTCAGAATTAGGATGGGGAGGGTAGTGAGTCAAACCACCACAAAGGTACTAGACTTCAGGCATGTGGACTTCAACAAAGTGAGGGAGATCATCACGGAGGATATGGAGGACAAGGAAGAACTCAGGGACATGGAGGAAATGTGGGGTGTAATAAAGGGAGGAATTTTGAGAGCCACTCATCATTGCATAAGGAAGGTAAACAAAAACAAAAGAAGGAGGAGGCCACTTTTGTTCACCAGAGAGGTGGTAAGGATAAAAATTGAAAGGAAATTGTTTTATGTGATAAGAGCAACTACTAATAGTTGGCGACCACATAGAGTGACACAAAAACCACCCAACAGAACAGGACAATAACACATTACACCGTCACAAATAGCAACAGTCATTTACTACAAGAACAAAAAAACGCAACATATGTATTTTTATGCCGGGGGCTATGCTCCCTGCACACCCCAAACTAATTATAATCAACTCCACGTGGGGAGGGGGCATGGACTTAGGGGCCAAAACAAACAAAAAAACAAAACTAAATTTATACTGCCAGGTGCTAGACCTGAGCCCTGGTCAGTGGTTTCAGGAGTGGTAGCTTATACAGCTACGCTAAATGGCCAGCTTGGCAGGGCTTGGTTAAACATAGTCCTATAACTGCTCTAGCAAGTGTAGTTTTCTGCTACACTTACTATACAGGATATAGCAACCTTTTTCACCTGTCGCTGTACTTTAAAGCGCTATTATTGAGTCTCTCAATAATAGACACTCATATAGGGTGTTACCAAGTAAACAAGCTTTAAGGACATATAAAAAAACTCAGAGGAAGGAGGATAGAGAGGTATACAAGGAGAAACTGAGGATGGCAGGCCAGACAATTAGGAGGGCAAATACAGAAACAGAGGAGAGGATAGCTAGGGAAGTCAGTAGGGAGGATAAAACTTTCTACAGGTATGTCAGTGAGAGGAGAAAATCCAAACAGGGGATAGTGAGGCTTAAATGGGAGAGGGGAGCTCAGGTAGAGAGTGACTTCCAGAAGGTGGACTTACTAAATAGGTACTTCTGTTCAGTTTTCATGGTAGAAAAGGAGGGCATGGGACCTGAGTTGCAAGGGAGGGGCACAGAGGGCAGGGGGGTGTATTCTAGTCCATTCAAAGAAGACAGAGTACTGGAGGCATTGGGAAAGTTGAGAGTGGATAAAGCAAAGGATCTGGATACCCTATATCCAAGAGTGCTCATGGAGCTTAAGGAGCACCAATAACTAAACTGCTTAATCTGTCACTAGACACAGGGAGGGTTCCAGGTGACTGGAAAAGGGCAGACGTGGTTCTGCTACAGAAGAATGGCATCAGGAAGGAGGCAGGCAGTTATTGTCTGGTCAACCTTACCTCGGTGGTGGGTAAGATTATGTAGGAATTCCTGAAGAAGAGAGTTGTAGACTACCTTGCAGCCAGAGGTCTCCAAGATGACAGACAGCATGGGTTCACAGTGGGTAAGTCATGCCAGATGAACCTGATTGAGTTTTTCAACTGGGTGATGAGAGTAGTTGATTAGGGAGGGGTGGTGGATGTGGCCTATCTGGGCTTCATTGAGACCTTTGACATTGTCCCTCACTGGAGGCTGGCGAACAAGGTAGGCAGTTTGGGGGCAGGCCAAAAATAACTAAATGGATGGAGAGTTGGCTTACTGACAGATGCCAGAGGGTGGTGGTAAATGGGGTGCACTCTGGAGAGGAAAGGGTGACAGGTGGGTGCCACAGAGGTCAGTATTGGGACCCATCCTCCTTAACATCTACATCGGAGATATTGCAGAAGGACGGAATGGGAAGGTGTGTCTACAGTATTCATGGATGATACAAAGATTTGCAATAAGGTGGACACACTGGGGATGGGTGGGGGTGGAAACAATGAGATAGGTCCTGAGAAATCTGGAGGAGTGGTCAAAAAGTGGGCAAGTAAGACTCAATGTAAAAAAGTGCAGAATAATGTACATAGGGCACAGCAACCCACAGGCCCTTTACACACTGTTGGAAGAAGTTATGTTCATGGAACAGGAGCGGAATCTGAGGATTATCATTTCAGACAACCTAAAAGTGGCTAACCAGTGCAATAAACTGGTGGACAGGGAAACTTGAATGCTGGCATGCATAGGGAGGAGTATAACAAGCAGAAGGAGGGAGGTGTTAATGCCCCTCTACAGGTACATGCTGAGACCCCACCTGGAATATGGTGTCCAGTTCTGAAGAACTAACCTTTGTAAGGATATAGATAGGGTGGAGAGAGTACAGAGGAGGATAGCCAAGATGATGCATGGCATGCAGTAGAAGCCCTATGAGGAGAGGATGGAAGAGGTTAATCTATATTCCTTGGAATTTAGGAGGGGGGGCATGACTGAGACATTTAAATATTTGAAGGGGATTAACAAGGTGAGGGAAGGGAGCATATTCCAGAGGAAAGAAAGTCTGAAAACTAGAGGGCACAGTTTAAAGCTGAAAGGAGGACGGTTCAGAGGTAATAGGAGAGGGTACTACTTCACAGAGAGAGTGTTGACCCCCCTAGAACCAACTACAGGAGGAGGTGGTGGGGGCCAAAATGGTAGGTGAATTTAAGAGTTCATGGGATAAATACATGGGAATAAAGAAGAGGGTGGGGATGTACATGGAAAAAGAAAGGGGACTGGAGTCTCCATGGGGAGGGATCAGATGATGGATTCAAAGAGTGGGGACTAGGGTAACCCATGGTGTTGGGTTTAAAGGGCAGACTGGATGGGACAAAGGGTCCTTTTCTGCCATCAGATTTCTATGCTTCTATGTATTAAGCTAGAGAGTGACTGGAATGTAACTCTTCCACACTTTAGTAATGTTATATCTATACAGTATATATTCATACTCAAGATGTTGTTAGTATGGGATTTGCAGTAGATTCACTGATCTCAGATTTAAAAAAAAATTACAATGCCCAGATTTAACTAAAAAAATACTTTAAATTCATATTATTACTTAATAATGTTAGTAGTGATGGGCAATGTTAAAAATCCACAGGAGAACATTTGGAGAATTCTAGTTTTCACATTTGTGAAAAACAAATGACAATTCTGAAGAAACTTGTTGCCAGTTTGCAGTTGTGGAAATGTTTTGACCTATAAGATTGTTTTCTGCGATTTATGGACTTGAGAACCTTTCTTCCCCACACGTTGTGGACTTGAAGAAAAAATAAGTCCTCAGCTTCTAGAAAAAAGTTCATCAAGTTGTGGATTTGCTAAATTATTTCAAGCAAGTTACAGACTTGTTATTTTTTTTCTAATGCAGTCCACAGCTTTCCAAATTTACATGAACAGTCAAGACTTATTTTATGCATTTGGCAAAACATTCAGATAAGAACATCCACAGGTTTGCCCAGCCCTTGTTATTACACAAAGATTTAATGATCAGTGCTGAATGCTGGGACATAGAGATACTTTGTGATGTAGAAGACCCCCATCCACACATGCAGAGGATTTTACAATATCCATAAACCATACCACGCTCTCGCAGTTGATACCTCTTATGTTCAGCACTGCAACCTATGCTTCTTGAGTGGTTGGATCAGTTGGTGGGCAGAGGGATGATGGCCAGAACCCGAGTATGAAAGTCATCAGGTGCAGGGGTGCCAGGAGGATACAGGTGTAACCACAGAGGGATCCCTGATAAAGTTTATTTTTACCCCCTGCTATGAACTCGTATATTGGATGAGGCCTCAGTCCCCTGTCCCACACAAAAACAATGCCCCTGCCAACTTGCTATGCACATCCTCTGCAAGTTTGGAGAGGTGATAACACATCATTTTTTACTTAAAAAATGTTGTTGGTAAAGAGGAGAAAGCAGTCCTTATTAGTCAGCTGTTTCCTTTAATCCTGTGCTCATTTTGTTCCATGTGATAATGGTGATTGTAGAAAGGCGATCACCATTTGGGTGAGTGTACAGCGCCGAATATCAGTTTAGATGATGTACACTCATAATGAACATCAAGATGGTACCAGAGACTTAGATTTTTTTTTAATGTAGGGGGAAATGCCCGCTGCAACCCCTACTGAAGGATTCTCAACTCCAGGGGGGTACATGTGGGAGGGGAGAGCAAAAGAAAAATCCCGTACCGGTGCAAAAAAACGAGCATTCCCAGAATTGAACCTGGCACCCTCCCAACCCTAGCCTGCCACCAACCCAGACGATGCCACATGGCCAGCTCAGCAACCCATCGCTGCACTACACCCCACAAACCCTCCTCCCTGCCACCTGTCACACGGCATGGTCCCTCCCACCCACCCTGCGCATGTGTGTATATATAGCAACATCCTGTCTCTATATTCACTGAACCCCCATCCAGTTGCCCTCCCTGCCCAGTAGCACTGTGCAGAGTCACCATGATTGAGTAGAACTTTTTGAAAGCATTTAGTCGTGGTTACCATCAACACAGACTACCCCTCATTCAGAGCAGTGGATCCACTTTACTGATAATATGAGCTTCTGATTGCATACTTTCTAAAAAGTTCCCATCTCCAAAATGACAAGTCTGGTTCTTGGAGCCCATTTCATTTACTGGCATACAACTAACCTCCCACTGGCACCCACTTTCTTGTCACACCCTAATCCAAAATCATCTATGGCAGAAAGTGGCAGCGCCTTCCTGTGCTCCTTCCAAAGCCCAACATTTCCTGATATCCTGTGACATCCCACACATTCTTCCTGTCCCATGCTAAGAACTCCTTAGTGTCTGGTGGCTGCTCTTTACATATTTTATTTTCATGCCAAGCACTTCATGATGTCCATGGGCACCATGAGAGCCATTCTATGCCAAGCATTTCATGGTATCCAACAGTATCCCTTCCCTCTTCATTGATGTCAAGCACTCAATGATGTAACCTTCCTCTCTCTCCTTGTCTCATACAAAATACTCCCTAGTATCCAGTACCCCCTACCAATCCTATCCAATGCCCTCACTGATCTCCAGTGACATCCTTCTTCCTCTTTACAGTCCATACCATGCGCTCCCAAGAATCCAGTGGCAAGCCCTCCCTCCCACAATCCTATTCAAAGCATTACCTGAAGTCTAGTGGTATCCTCACACACTCTTCATTTCACATGAAGCGCTCTTTTATGCCTAACAGCAACCCCTGCCACTTTCCATCCCATACCAAGTACACCCACTGTACAGCAGTATCCATCTCCCCGTTCCATTCCCAACACTCAGTAGTGTCTGGTTGCACCCCTTCTCCAATGCGCTATGCCGAAACACTCCCTATCATCCAGTGACTCCCTGTCCACATCCAATGTGAAGCACTCCTTGGTTTATTTTGCACCACCTCCCACTCTCCCCATCCCATGCTAAGCACACTGTTGGGTCTAATGGCACAAAACATCCATGTTTGCATATTTCTTCACATCCCCTAGACACAGGATGGAATAGCCCTTTTCTCACATCCTGAAATGGCCACCATCTGAACTAAATACTGTAAATGACCATATGAATAAATGATTCAATTACTGATACTAATCTGTAGTGAATTGTTTGTAGCTATATTGGCCCTTGTACAAACAGATTAACAAAGTGGGTGATTTAATGCATTTTATTGGACCAAAAGGAAATTTTCAGAATGCAAGCTTTCAGACTACACAAAGCTTTTCTTCAGGTATGGTAAATTCCATAGAAAGGAAGCTTTTATTCAGTGGATAGTGCAGTCTATTGATCATCAATTAACCTACATAAGAAAGCATTGTAGATCTAAAGATAGGATGTCTTTTAGAAGATGTTAAAAGTACCTGTTTTGAAATGCAATGAAGCCGTGATATTGGAGTCCGAGGAAATATTATGTGTTGGGGGGAGGGATAACAAGTATGCATACATTTATTTATGCTGCATAAATATACACATACCTTTCAGCCTTTTGTCACTGCAATGAGGAACACAGACACTCAAAATGAGGTACAATGAGGGACACTAACCCTTATAATGAGGGACACATCCTCTTATATGGAGATACAGCTCAGAACATTGTGGAAACCTTGGTGTTCTCTTGTAAGCAGTTTATTTTTGATTTAGCATATTAGAATATTATGAACGTCTGTTTAAAATTCCAATTTTTTAGCACATTTTCTGTCTGGGCATCACCTTTCCAATGAGGGATGGATGAGAGACAGAGCAATGTTTAGGGGTAAAATGAGGACAACCCTCAAAATCAGAGGCAGTTGTGAGGTATGAACATATTGTGCATACACATAAGAATGCAATAGAAAAATTGTCTGATTAAACATATAAATACAGTAACATGATTTTTATGTTTAAACATACTTTTGATCTACTGTCTTCTTATGTGCATGTGTGTTTATGCAACATAGTTACAGTATATACATACATACATACATTTTGCTCTGCTCCCCCTCAACATTTCCCCTGACTCCAGTATACTAGCTTCATTACACTTCCAAAGTGATACTTCTAACATCTCCTAAAAGCTAGCCTGTCTTTAGGTCTACCACATTTTCTTATGTATGTCAATTGATATCAGTAGATTGCACTATCCACTGAATAAAAGCTTGCTTAGGGAAGGGAAAAGATTTTCTTAAATGCATCAAGTTAGGTAGTGTGAGCGTTGATGGAGTGGAATGGGCATTTGGAATACAGAATGAAGGAAAACTTTTTTTGTTAATAAGGTCTTGTAGGGTGGGTGCATTAAAGTTATAAGTGAGCTAACTTTTTTAGTTAAAGAGGACAGGAAATTAGTTCTAATATGTAGCTGTTTATAATGTTACCACTTACAGAAATAATATCCATAAGCCTGAATGATCCATAAGTAACTGTACCTGAATAAAAAGCAATGTGAAAAACAGTATTTTGCGTTGTTTTGATTTTATGGACAGCATTCTGGTACAGTTCTTTTCATGAAACCATTGATCTGGAGTTTTAACTATGTCACGGTTTGAGCAAAGAACTAAAAGAATGGTTCTGATAGGACAATAGCTCACATTTAGCATTCTGTACTCAAACCAATACCATAGTAAACATTCCAAATTACTGGTTCCATGAACAGAACTGTGTAGAATGTTGTCCATGAAAAGAAAAAAAAAAGTTTTTTCACATCAGCGTTTACTAAGATACAGTTAAATAGGGCTCATTTGGAGGCATGTTTATCACTTATCTTAGTTGGAACATTACAAACTGTTGCCAATTAGCATACATTTCCTGTTCCCTTTAAGTAGCAGTCACCACTAGTTATGAACCCAAAGTACAAAAGAATATAGGAACATGCGGCTTCAGGAATGAAAGACGTTCACTAGCCCATCAGATTCTTGTCCTCTATGATTGGAATATCCTGTCACCCTTTTTCTTCAGGGCACTTTTGTACTTTATGCTTAAAGACAGAACCAGTGTAGTCTGACACCAGATATTCTGGAAATCTGTTTCAAGTTTCCACCATGCTTTCTGTGAAGTACAGTAGTTCATCTTGAGATTTACCTTGAATTTATCCCATGTCAATTACATTGAGTGCTCACTTGTCATCTCATCCTGATGAGCTGCATTTGGTCAAGTGGATTTATCTCTTTCAGTTTCAGTATTTGAAAGCTGTAATCTTATCATCCTTGAGGGTCCTCTGCTCCTTGGAGTCAGTCCCAGCTCCATCAGTTGGTCTTCATATCCAATGTTTTCAAAACATTTAAAGGGACAATGTCAGCCATACCATTCTGTTTCTTGTGATCCATGATTAGTTTGCCTCTAGGTACACACTTGGAAAAGTAAGTCAGTAGAATGCCCCAATATTTTAAAAAAATAATCTTTATTACCTTTTTAGCCACTTCTCTAACTATTTTTCTGACCAACTGTTCTGCACCACTGCAGTCACCGCCCAGAAGCATATCCTCCACTAGTAATGCACATCTGGCACACAACTGATTCATGAAGTTACATTTTTTTCAAATGGGTATTTAATGAAGCACATAATCAGGTACAGTATTTGATGCCTAATCAGATTTTGTGTGTATGTTAATAAAATGAGCACTGATAGTGCTGCTAAATACATTTGAAATATGGAGCCAAGATCTGCTCATGTGAAGGATCTCTGCTCCATTTTTTTTTTTTTTTTACTAGCACTCTCAGTGTTCATTTTATTTACTGACACACAAACTCTGATTAGACATCAGATACTCTACTAAATTATGTGCTTCATTAAATACTCATTTGAAAAACTTCACAAAACAGTTGTGTGCCAGGCATGCGTTTGCAGTGGGGGATAGGTTTTCAGGTAGTGACTTAAGTGGCATGGACCCCTCGGTCCAAAAATAATTAGAAAAGTGGCTGAAAAAATAGTAGAGATTCATCTATCTATCTATCTATCTATCTATCTATCTATCTATCTATCTATCTATCTATCTATCTATATTTGGGCATTCTACTGACTTATTTTGCCAAGTGTGTGCCTAGAGGCAAACTAGTCATGGATTACCAGAAACTAAATGGCATGACTGACAGGATCCCTTTAACTATATTCTAGAATGCTGATAGTAACAGTGTAGCTGTGTCTGTGTTGAGTTCCCATAGCTAAGTGAAACATTTCCATATATTTCCCAATTTTAAATATATTGTCTTGACTACATTTGGTGAATTCACAAAAAGGGAATTGTTGCCTACATGAAGGTGTGGGATTTGTGTGCTAGATGTTATTTGGGAGCAGGATAGTAATCACATTTCTTCTGTGGTTACCACATTTGTTCTGTGGTGAATCATTTCTGGTGTCAATTTTATTTTATTTATATAGTTTGGCAGTATGTGTGTGGCTTTATGAGGTTGTCTTTGTGACTAGGATTTGTTGCTTGTTGCTGTGGTGGCCAGTTAATTATGTGAGAATGTAATTTTGTTTTTCACTGTTTAGTGGGCTTTCTGGGCCCACTAGACAGTGAAACAAGATCCCAGACCTGCAGGCAATAATGACAGTGGCTAAACTGAACATAGTAGCCATTAGCGAGACATGGTTTACCAGTAACCACACTTGGGAGACTTCAGTATCTGGCTATGTACTGTTCAGAAGAGACTAAGGTGCAAAAAAGGGGGGTGGGGGTGGAGTGGCTCTTTATGACAATGAAAATATCAAAGCTACAGCAATTCAGAATACGCATAAGGAGCCAGAAGAACTGTGAGTCACCCTGGAAACAGGAAATGGGACAGTCATACAAAATGGGGTTGTGTACAGGCCTCCAGACAAGGGGGACGACATAGACACAGTACTGTTAGAAGATATACAAAACATGACAGCTAAAGGGGAGGTTCTGATAATGGGAGATTTCAAATATGCCAGATAGAAATTAATCAATACTAGCATGGACATCTGCCAGAACTAGACAAATGGCGGATTCCCTGCAGGGGGAGTGCCTCAAACAACTGGTACAACAACCTACAAGAGACAGGGCTATCCTAGCTTTAGTACTGACTAACAGGGAAAGGATCACAGATTTCCAGGTAGAAGGTCACCTGGGGGCCAGTGACCATCACATGGTATGGTTCAATTTGGCCACTAGAACTAAATCATCCTGTTACAAGGCAAAAATATGGGACTTCAGAGGAGCTGACTTTGATAAGATAGCCAACAGAGTTAAGCTAGCCCTGGTAAAAAGAAATGCAGGTGAGGGGGTACAGGCAAAGTGGGCAAGCATTAAAGATGCAATACTTTGAAGCAACAACCTATTGTGTTAGTGAGAAAAGGAATTGCTAAAGAAGAAGGAAACCACTTTGGTTCTTAAACACAGTAGCAGAAAAGGTCAGAGCCAAAAGGCTGGCCTTCAAGAAATATAAGGAAACGCAGCAGGATGAAGATAGGGAGGCATACTAAACTTCCCTAAGGGAAGCAGGGAAGGCAGTAAGGCAAGCCAAGGCCCAAACCAAGGAAACACTTGCATGAACAGTAAAAGAAGGTGACAAGACTTTCTATACATATATTTGTGAAAGGAGAAAGTCCAGAAGGGGTACTGCTAAGACCAAAGGGGATAAGGGGGCATGTGAGGAGGAGGACCATTTAAAGGCATCTATACTAAATAGATACTTCTGCTTAGTATGTACTGAAGAGAAGGTAGGGCAGGGCCCACAGTTCAGCACCATAGACACAGGAGAGAGGGAGGTGTGCACTAGTCCCTTCACAAAAGAAAGTATCCTACAAGAGCTCAATAAGCTCAGGGTGGACACAGCAATGGGACCTGATGGCATACATCCCAGGGTACTAAAGGAGCTAAGGGTGGAACTAGCAGATCTATTATTATCAGAACTGTTTAGTGACTCTCTGAGCACATGAGAGGTCCAGGAAGACTGGAGATGGGCTCATGTGATCCTGCTCCACAGAGAGGTAGCAGAGAGGAGGCAGGGAACTACAGACTAGTTGTTCTTACCTCAGTAGTGGGCAAGATTATGGAGACACTCCTTAAGGAAAGGATAGTTCAACACCTGGAATCCATAGGAGCACAGGATCCAAGCCTGCATGGGTTTACAAAAGGAAGCTCTTGTCAAACTGATCTCAAAAATTTCTTTGACTAGGTAACCAGATTGGTGGACCAAGGTGGAGCAGTTGATGTCACCTACCTTGACTTCAGCAAAGCTTTCGATACTGTTCCACATAGAAGATTGATTAATAAGCTGGGTAGGCTCGGGGTTGGTCAGATGTTGGTCAACTGGGTGGCAAACTGGTTGCCAGGCAGAAAACAGAGAGTTGTGGTAAATGGTATACAGTCAGAAGAATTACAAGTCACAAATGGGGTACATCAGGGATCAGTCTGCTGCCAGTCCTCTTCAACATCTTCATCAGTGACATTGCAGATGGACTGGAGGGTAAGCTTTGTCTGTTTGCAGATGACACCAAGATCTGCAACAGAGTAGATGATCCAGATGGGGTGGGCAGAATGAGAAGAGATCTGGATAAACTAGCAAAATGGTTTGAAGAGTGGCAACTGGGGTTTAATGCAAAGAAGTGCAAGATCATGCACATAGGGAAAAGAAACCCTGAAGCCACCTATTGGCTGTGAGGGGAGTTGTGGCAGTCACAAGGGAAGAAAGAGACTTGGGCGTCATCATCACTGATTACCTGAAATCATCCAAGCAGACCACTAAAGCAATAGGTAAGGCTAGAGGGATGTTGGGGTGTATTAGTAGGGATATCACAAGTCAGAAGAGGGAGGTAATAATCCCTCTTTACAAGACACTGGTTAGGCCCCATCTGGAGTACTACGTGCAGTACTGGAGGCTGCACCTTCGCAAGAACATTAACAAAATTGAGGCAGTCCAGAGAACGGCAACCAAAATGGCGCAGGGGTTGCATCAGAAAACATATGAGGACAGATTAACGGAGCTCAATATGTATATCCTAGAACAAAGGAGGGAGAGAGGTGATATGATCAAAACATTCAAACACCTTAAGGGCATTAACAAGGTGAAAGAGTCTAACATGTTTCAATATGAGAAAAATAGCAGGACAAAAGGACACAGCATGAGATTAGAGGGAGGCCGATTAAGGGGTAATGTGAGGAAGTTCTTTTTCACAAAAAGGGTGGCGGATGCATGGAACAGCATACCTCAGGAAGTGGTGGATATAAATACAGTGCAGGGCTTCAAACAGGCTTGGGATAGGCATATGGAAGCAATACAGATGAGTATGAATAGATAGGCCATTGACAGAGCAAAGGTCAATGGCACATTCATAAGGTAGAAAAAGAAATGGGCAGACTGGATGGGCCTTGCGGTCCTTATCTACCATCAACTTCTATGTTTCTATGTTGCTAAGTTCTTATTGTTTAAAATAAATAGCTTTTTCAAAGCATTGTTAAGCCAGAATTGGACTGTTGCTTAAAAATAGCTTTCCTGTCATAGTGCTCTGCTTCTAATAAGACATCTGAAGTAGCAGCCCACTGAACTCTAGAATACTGAAGGTGATATTGAATGTAATATTGGAGACAGTATAGTGCAGTGGTTTAAGGCTCTGAGCTGCAAATTTGGTGACATCTAGCAAACCAGACCTGGGTTTGAATCCCACAGCTTCCACTTGCATACTGTGTGATCCTGAGCAAGTCACTTAACTTCCCTATGCTCCCAGGTCACTCCTGTAAAAAAGCTTAGAGTGCTACTCCTGGTTAAAACAACTAAAAAATATATAGAGATTTGCTCTTAACATTTAGTTCAATGTCCTGCGCAGCCAGTATAGTGTTATGCTTCTGCAACTGTGTTAGTTTGGTGTTGGCCATTCGCACTCTCTATTTCAGAGGAATTACCTCCCTGTGGGGGTATGAAATGGATTTTTAGTGATGAAGCACGATTTAATAATAACAAAGCTATATTAACAGCCTCAGCAGGAGCTTAGTTGGCTGACCTCAGAGTTGTAACTGCAATAAAACATGGAGACAATGCTCGGAAAGCAGATGTAGCTAGGCAGTGCAATGAAGCTACAAGTAGAATGAAAGCATGAATGAGCAGCATAGCTAGGGTCAGAGATAACCTATGTCAGGTGAAACCAATTGAGTATGCAACATGGAGCAGCTATGGTTGAGCTGAAACACAAAGATAATGATTGCAGTTGCATTGCAGTAGTTTGAGTGTGGTGGACAACAGCATAAAAACACAAGCACTGGGTACAACAGTAATTGGAGTAAACAGTAGCAGTGGCTGCAGTTGTAGGTAACTGAAAGAAGTAGTATGACCTCTGAGTAGCAGTTTGCTCGGAGCTTAGAAACAATGCCCCAAAAGACAAAACCAAAACACAGCAAAACAGAAATCAGAGAACAAGGCCCCAAAACAAGACACACAAAACACAAGGAAGCACACAGCCAGAGGAAAGATACAAACCAGAAGCAAGAAAACAAACACTGAAGGCCAGCAGAGACACACAGAAACAGCTGGCGCGGGGGGGGTAGGATAGGCCTCAGCCAGCTCAGAGGACAGACCAACAGAGCCTCCGGCAGAAAAGAAAAAGTGCTTCACAATGAGGCTGAGAGGAACTGTTGATATAGCTCAGAAAGTGGGAGTGGCTGGCTGCTTGTTCATTGAACTACAGGCCTAGGCCTTCCAAATAATAGTAAGATTTGATACACGTGATATAGATGTTCATATGTATTTTTTATATTATATTTATGTAAAGTTACGGTAGTAAGGGATGTGTAGGAAGTACTCTGTATATTTTGGTTCTAGTCTAAGGGTACTAGACAGATGGAGGAAAGATAACAGAAGCTGAGAATGCTGGGACTGGTGCAGTGTAATGGCTGTTAGGTGGCAGTTTTCAGACAGACCTCCTGGAGACTGTGGAGCTGCCCAATTTGCACACACCTCTCTGGGATGAGGGAGGAGGTTGCTAGACTCCAGGATGAATTGACTAGGATTTCAATGACCTCTTCCCCAATCCAGGGGCAACCAAGTCTGCTACTTTTTAACCAGAAGATGCCAGGGAGGAGGAATGGCTGGACTGTGGTGGGCTCTAAAGGGGGGATGGTGGGATACAGGCACATTCCTCAGCTGGTACCACAATATAATTCCTATACTACTCTAGGGGGGCAGGACTGCCAGGAGGAGGCACCCACAGTAGTGACATGGGAGGATGTGGGGTCCTCTGTAGTGGAGACCCAAAGGAGGGTAATAGAGGACCCTAGAAGAGAAGAAAGCAACTTAATTACTTATTTAGAGGACTCCTATAAGAGGAGATAACTTCCACATCAATAACAGAGATTACAAAGCAACAGCAAAAATACAATAAGTGACTTCTAGTGGAATGATGTCAAAGAAGCAAAACTACTATATAGTCAAAGAAGCACAGATAAAATGGCTGAATCAATTGCATACTTATAATTTTACCATAAGGCAGGTAGACAGAATCAGTATAGGATAAGTAATGTTACATGGCCTCAGAGCCAGGGTCTGACACAGTTCAAAGAGTATACTGGGAGGAACTTTAGTTAGGATGATTAGCAGTTACAGTTGCATTGAACTGTTAGGGTTGCCCGTAGTGCTCTCTTAAACTAGTCAAATGTAGGTAGCTTCAACAAGTAGTTGGACAGCTTATTTTAATAGCCAGCAGCCCTAACTGTTAATAAGCACTTGCCCTGCTGAGTGTGACAGAAAGGCAGTTCAAGGGCATTCCAAACCATGCTCCTGGTGTTGTAGAGATTGGTGACAGGGTAGAAACAGTGAGTTTGGGATAGGGGGTAAGGCCCAGTAGCACCTTCTTGGCTTGTAGACATGTCTGGAACTTAATTCTGCTAGGTAGCAGTAACCAATTTGTTGGGGTATAGAGGGTGCAGCTGTGGGTGTACTGTCAGTCCCAAGCAAAAAGTGACATGCCTTATGACAGATAAATGTATTCTGCTGAGAACTGAGTTGCAGGCAGTTGTGTAGACAGGGAGGTTATAGTCAACTAGTAACAGTACTGCGCTGTCACTATGAAGAGTCTAGCATCAGCTTACCCAGTTACATTTCAAGGCTCCCAATCTTCTGTTTATTGTGGACACAAAGTGGTCAACATGGGAAGCAAAAGTAAGGTATCATCCAGGATCACCCTGAGGTATTTAAAGGTTTCCACCTGTTCAAGTGCATGCTCAGGTCATCGTGGATGATGGGGGGAGGAGTGACTTTGTCTTCTTTTGTGGGCTTGTGTAAATAATTGTCTTAGTTTTAATTTGTAAATTAGAACCAGTTTGTTTTGGGAGAACCATTTTCCATGGGACTCAAAATTACCCTAGAGGATGGAGGTAAGGCTGACAAAGTTGGGGTCCATGGAATAGATAGCATAATCTGCATAAAGGAGTACATTTATAGATTGACAGGCATCAGATAGGTGGTTTAAGAATAGGCCAAATAATAGGAGGCCCAGAATGGAGCCCTGGGTAGCACCAATGGATACATTCCTAATGTTTGACAATGAGTTAGCTATCTTAATGCATTGAGTGCAATTAGTGAGATAACTATGGAACCAAGTGACTATGTCCAGTTTTGCCCGGGTTCTGTGTTGTTTTCTGGGCATGACTTTTCAAGCTTTCTCCATGTACATGAGAGTCAGTTATCTGGCTTTCATGACCGTCAGGAGAAGCAGACATAGCTAGTAGTTGATTTAAATTAGGGTATAATCGCACAGGAGTGGCTGTACAGAGGGCAGGTAGTTTGTGATATTCTGAGCCTATCATTTCTTCTGCTTCTGTAATGCCCCAATCTTCCTAGCTGATTAAAAGTATTTTACCTTTGTGTGAGTACACAAGATATTCATCAGAATCCCCTTGATGTTCATGCGTGTGTGAATATGGGGAACAACAGTGGTCCTGTCCTATATGTACAAATATTCTAATCACCTCACAGCCTATACTGGTGTTGCCATACCTAGGGCAATTATGTATATTGCATGCTCCAGCAGCATCAGGCCCTGGGTCTAGTTTACACCATCCTATAAATTTGTGAACTGGGACAGAACAATTGGGGTTTGTACAAGTCAATACATCTATGGTTAGCTTGAGTGTTCCCAAGTGTCCACTATAGCAGTAATCATAAAAAACCTCTATCTTTTGTTTGACAGTCAATCTATTTTCTAAATCTCCAAAATGAATAGTCACATCTATGTCTAAGCAATGAATTTTTATTAAAGCAAATTTTTACTGACAGCAATTCATGCAGAATGAATTAACAAGCAAAAAATCGCATTGGGGAATGGAAATGCATTCTTTTACTATAGACACAAAAATAAACGCACAGAAAAATAAATCTTACAAGCAACCCTGTTCCTCTAAAACATGCAATTCCTTGCCACCATCAGACTAAAACCAGATTTGTTTAAGAATCCCTTGAATTCTTTTCTGTATGCAACAGGCCCTCTGTGCCATGCTGAACATCTATAGAAAAGATTCCACCTTTGTGTGTCTTCAATAACTTATATAGGAAAAATTAAGCTTGTTTTTCAGCTCAGCACTGTAAGTGCTCTGACTGCAGATCAATCTTTTTTTCAGCACAGCAAGTGTACCATCTTCAATTCAATGTTTTTATGTCATAACAAACTGAGAATTCAAGACTTGGCCCATGGTTGATACTTTTAATTACTCTGGATGCTATGACCTTCAAGTTTCTATCCAAGTTGTGCTAAGCATACAGCACCTGTCTTTGTGGTCTGGTCTGTTCTGTCTTACCAAGTGGATAACTTCCTACAAGCAGAGAAAGCAGTACTACTGTTCTAAGCATAGCATGTTTTTCATAGATATAAATGGCTTAACATTTAGGTTATTCACTTCCTTCTATCTGGAATAGTGCTCAAAAATCCCTAAAACTCCCACAAATTGTTAGTATGTCTACCTTCAAAATGCTGCTTTACCATCTGTTGAAAGAAACTTGCAACTGTTTCCGCAAGCCATAGAACTCTAGCATGCTCATTGGTTAAGCCCATTCACCTCCCTATCCTTCTAGGTTAGAACAGAGTCTTTCTTGAGCTTTATCTCCTCTTACCCTCTTCTCTAACTTTTCTAGGTTGGACTCGAGCTCCCATTGATCCTCACCTAGTCTTACACCCTCCTCGCCCCCTTCCCCCTACCTCATCCCTTCCCTCTTGGCTTCCCCTCTCCCAAGCACCACTTATGCGCTTGGTGTCTTCATCTGCCTCCTCTCCTCTTTTCTCCTCCCCTATTCAATTGTTACCCCCATTGTTTCTTTTCTTCTGCCTGTTTTTCCACCACTCTAGGCTGTATATATTGTGCATATTGTTTATTGAATATCTCATGTTACATATAGTTTATTGTATATTTTACAGTATATTTTGTATTCTGGCTTCCTTGTATCTATTTATTGTGTATTATTTTCCAAAGTTTGTCCTTTTCGAGTGTCAGTTTTACATGCTTTGTCCACCCAGGAACACTTTGTAAATGAGTTTATCTCAAAGGTGTTTCTCCTGGTTAAATAAAGATTGATTACTTGATTGGTTGAACTTCACATTCTAAGTTACTAACACAGAAAGGAAAAATAGCAGTACTGAATAATGCATAAAACCCTTCTTATCTACTTTTAACCTACATGCTTCAGAGAAAGCAGAATACAGTTAATTTTTAGCTAAATATCTGTGTCTTGAATTTTAAACTGTTTTTAGTCTCCAAAAATAGGCATTAGGTCTCTCATCATTTCATTTAACTCATTAGCATCTGTGTATTCTTTCAGGGTATTTTCAATAGGTTGTTCATCAGCATTACTCTGCTCCCCCAAAGCACTGTCAGTAGTTTGTTGGAGTGTCAAACCATCTCCAATAGCCTCTCCCCTTGGCTGAACCAGCAAACTATCATCAACAGTTTGCTCCATTGATTGGCTTTCTTCCAGAGAAGTGGAAGGGCCCATTTGGGCTGCAGATACATTGTATGGTTGGATTAGCAAACTATTGTCAACAGTTCCCTCCAATGACTGGAGTGTCAAAATATAGCCAATAATTTGCTTCAATGCCTGGATTTCTTTTAAGGAATAGGAAGGCTTGATTTGTGATGCAGATACATTGCAGGTAACACAGTCCTGTCTCAGGCTTAAGCCATGGAGTTTATAGAGAAGGAGCTTATGACTAACCACATCAAAGCCTTTTGCCAAGTCAAGGGCCTCGAAGATGAAACAGGTACACTCAGTTAATGCTGCATTGGTGCTATGTTTTTTTTTCAGAAATCATTGCAGTTAGGGAACACTGTATTTCAAATTGTTCAAGATATGAAACAAGTTGATATGACATTATTCTCTTAAGGGCTTTAGACAGGTGAGAGAGTATTGAAGCTGGCCTGTAATAGAAAAGGTTAGAATGATCACTGCTTTTAAAAACTTGTATAACCAGCATGGATTTCCACTTTTTGGGGAACTTGGAGTAACGCAGACAGAAGTTGAACATTCTGGAAATAGAAACATAGAAATTGTTGGCAGAAAAGGACCTCTTGGCCCACCTAGTCTGCCCTAAAAATCCCTACCTAACGTGCTACCACAAACTGTACTCAATCTCTGACATTCCAGCCCACCCAGCATTGGTACTAAGGTCCCTTTGTATCTATCCCATACATGCTTAAATCCTGCCACCATTTTAGGACCCACCACCTCTGCCAGGAGCCTGTTCCAGATGTCCACCACACTTTCCATGAGGAAGTATATCCTCACATCCCCTCTGAGCCCCTCCTGCAGTCTAATATTATGTCCCCTTGTCCTTGAGCATATTTTTCTATGAAAAATACTACCCACTTGTACACTATTTATACTTTTTAGGTATTTGAATGTTTCCATTATATCGTTTCTTTACCTCCTTTCCTCTAAAGAGGTCATACAGTATTTAATTCCCTTAGCCTTTCCTCATAGGTCTTCTGATGATGGCCATACAACATTTTGGTTGACCTCCTCTGGACCACTTCCACCCAATCTATGTCTTTCCGGAGATGAGTCCTCCAGTACTGGATACAGTACTGCAGGTGGAGTCTCACCAGAAATCTCTACAGGGGTAACACTACTTCCCTCTTTTTGCTCATGATACTTCTCCCTATGCACCCAAGCATTCTGCTAGCTTTTCCCACTGCCTTATCTCACTGCTTTGTTATATTCAAGTCATCGGATATAATGACCCTCAAGTCCCTTTCCTGTTATGCGGATGTCATCACCTTCCTCCCATTTTGTACAATGCCCAAGGGTTTTTGTGCCCTATTTGCATAATTTTGCAGTTCATGGCATTGAAGCCTAGTTGCCTCTTGAATGAGATTAGAGAGTTCCTCAACTACCAGGCAAATAGCCTCATAACAATTGAATGACACCTGATTTTGTTTTTTATCAAGCATCTGTCTTATATAATTAGTGGTGTCCATTACTGAGACAGGTTAAAATAAAATGTAGGATAATCTGGCTCTTTGCCCGGTGGCTGTATGTCAACAGGACAAGGACCTCCACTGGAAGGCAGGGTTGGCTCAGTGGGGATGACAGAGCTAAGGTCAGTGAATGCAACATTGAATTTGTTGGCCATTTCAGTGGGATCAAGTACCTAATGTCCATCAACCATGAGCATTTTTGTTGAGGTTTTGTCATCCTTACCAAGGAGTTCTGAGACATTTTACCAGAATCATTTGCCATTGCTCCAATTCTGTGTTTACTGGGCATTGCTTATAGCTGGATTTGGCCAATCAAATCCTAGTACTTCTGGTAGGGGACTCAGCTGTGAGGGGGGTAGATTTAGAAATAGGAAAGGATAAGAGAAGCAGGCTATATAGTGTACCTACTCAGCACCATGGCCTGGACAGATGGGAATCAGATCCTGAGTATTGCTAGAGCAACAGGATGGGAGGGATAGACAGATGTAATTGGCTACCTGTGTACTAATGATCTAGCTAGGGATGAGCCTGGGATAGTGCAGGGGGAGCTGGATAGCTGGGTAGCAGTCATTGACAGGTAGCACAGTCAGTGGCTTTCACTGACTAGGACAGAGAAATCTCCCAGGGTGAACATTTTTAAAGGAAGTAGGGTGGTAGAGATAAAAGGGGAAAGGAAGGGAATGGAAGCATTAAAAAGAGAGTGTGGAAGGAAGGAGGGCAAAAAGGAAAAAAAAATGGCAACAAACAGAATGGATACAAAATCTGGAAGGCCATATTTCTGAATGCTTGATGTCTACCAAATGAGATTCCAGACCTAGAGGCTATCATGGCAAAGGCTAACCTAAATATTGTGACCTTTACCAAGTTATGGTACATTAAAACCATGACTGGGACATGGCCATACCATGCTATACTCTGTTCAGGAAGGACTGGGTGGGAAGGAAAGGAGGGGTTGTGGTTCTTTATGTGAGGGAAAGCATAAAATAGAGATACAAGGAATACACGGGGAGGCAGAGGTACTGTGGGTCACCCTGGAGATGGGGAATGAAGCCACTATTCACAATGAAGTGATATGCAGACCTCCAGCACAGGTGAAATAATTAGATAAGATATGGGTAGAAGTCATTGACAAGATGGCAGTAAATGGGGAGGTGCTACTGGTGGAGGACTTCCACCTGCCAGATGTAGATTGGAGCCTCCCAGCAGTGGCTTCAACTAGAAGTGGGAACATCCTTGACTGTCTGCATGGAGCGTTTTTCAGACTACTAGTCAGGGAACCCACTCATGATGGATCAATAAGGGACTTGGTGCCCACTAACAGGGACAGTATTGTAGGCATCAAGGTGGGAGGCCTCTTGGGGACCAGTGATCACTGTACAGTCTGGTTCAGTATAAGGATCCACACAAGGGCAAGGGTCCTGAATTTCAGGAGGGAAGATTTTATAAAGATGAGTATATGCCTCATGGATGACCTGGTGGAAGGGGTGGCCTGGGTAGGGAGGAAGAACAGTAGACAAAGCTTGAAGGAAGCATATTAAAGGTAAAAAAAACCTCTGCATCAAGCCAATGTGCAAAAGGAAGAGGAAAAAAAAAAGACTGCTATGGTTCTCGATATAGGTTGCTAAAAAGGTGAAGGCTAAAAGGAGACACAGATGAAGGCAGATAGGGAGATATATCAGGGGAAACAGAGAGACACAGGGAAAGTAGTAAAGTGCAAAGGTGCAAACTGAAAATAGAATAGCCCAGGAGGTAACGAAAGGGGACAAGACATGCTTCAGGTATGTAAGTGAAAAGAGGAAGACCAAGTGTGTGATTTTAAGGTTGAAAAAGGAAGGCAGTGACTGTGCAGAGTAGAACAAAGGAAAAGGCAGACAACCTGAACAAATACTTCTGTTCAGTGTTCACAGAGTAAGGGAGAAGGGGAAGGCCCACAAAAAAGTAACAGAAGCTTTGGAGGGAGGGAGGTATATACTAGTCTTTCTTTTGAGGAGAGAGTCCTGAAAGGATTCACTAATCTGGAGGTGGACAAAGCAATGGGGCCAAATGGGGTGCATGCACGGGTATGGAGGGATGTCAGGGAGATACTAGCTGCACCACAAACAGTCCTATTTAACAGCTCACTGGAAACAGGAATGGTTCCGGAGGACTGGAGGAGTGAGATATAATCCCACTACGCAAAAGTGGTAGTAGAAAAGAGGCTGTCAGTTATAGGCCAGTCAGACTGATATCAGTGGTGAGAAAGTTAATTAAATCACTGGTAAAGGAAAGAATTTTGGAATATCTTGAGTCCAGTGAGTTACAAGACTCAAAGCAACATATATTCATGGGGGGGTTAAGCCAAACAAATCTAATATATGTCTTTGACTGTGTGACACAGGATTTAGATCAGGGTGCAGTTGTAGATGTGGCCTACCTAAATTTCAGTATGGCTTTCAACACTGTTCCACATAGGAGACTAGTAAGAAACCCTGGTACTGTAGGGGTGGGTCCAAATGTGGCGAACTGGATAAGAAATTGGTTAGGGTATAGACAACAGAGGGTAGTAGTAAATGGAGTTCACTCCTAGGAAGGGAGGGTGACCAGCAGGGTGCCATGAGGATCATTGCTGGAACTGGTCCTCTTTAATATCTTTATAAATGACATAGTAGAGGATATGGGTGATAAGGTCTGCCTCTTTATGGATGACAGTGAAATCTACACTAGGATGGCCATTTCGGGGGTGGGGGTGGAATGGTTGAGCAGAGATCTGAGAAAAAACAGGGGCGTTATCAAGGGTATGGCAACTGGGATTCAATGCAAAAAAGTTCAAAATAATGTACTTAGGGCACAGAAACACAGTGGCAGAGTATACAGTGGGTGGAGTGGTACTGAATACTAAGCAGGAAAGAGTCCTGGGGGTAATGATATTGGAGGATCTAAAGGTGGCCGGGCAGTGCGACAATGCCGTCGGGATGGCTAGTGGGATGCTGGGGTGCATAGGGAGGGGTATCACCAGCAGAAAGATGGAGGTGGTGTTGCCTCTGTATAGATTGCTGGTAAGACCCCACCTAGAGTACTCTGTCCAGTTCTAGATACCACATTTCTGGAGGGACATAGACAGAGTGGAGATGGTCCAGAGGAAAGAAACTAAAATGGAGCAGGGTCTCCATCAAAAGCCCTATGAGAAGAACTGAAGGACCTCAATATTTACACCCTGGAATAGAGAATGGAGATGTGGGATATAATAAAGATCTTTAAACATTTCACAGGGGTAAATAAGGTGTAGGAGGAAAGTATTTTTTAGAAGAAAAGTTGCTCAAGAGCAAGGGGACATACTATAGTAATGGAGGGGTAGATTCAGGAGAGATGTAGGGAAGTACAGTATTTCTTCATAGAAGGAGTGGCAGTTTCCTGGAACTGCCTTCCAGTGGAGGTGGTGGGGACAAAAACAGTGGTGGGGTTCAAGAATGCATGGGATGGGCACAAGAGAATCATAGTGGAAAGGAAGGAAGCAAGGGAGGGAGGAAGGGAGAGAGAGGGAGGGAGGGAGAGAGGGAGAAAAAGCTGTAGATCAAGTACGGTCTGTGGTAATAATCAAGGCAGGGAAAAATGGGCAGACTGTGTGGGCAAAGTGGCCCTTATCTGTCATCAAATTCCATGTTCCTATGTAGGTGATTGCTGGTCCACAGGTCGCCTCCCTCCATAACACCCGCAGCACTGTCCCTGTTCGTGAGTACCAGGTCCAGTATTGCCCAATCACGAGTGGGTTCACTGACTAGTACCTTTTAGAAAACTGTGCTTCTGCACTCAGCCTTAGCATCATGTCGGAAAGATTGTTAATTCCATTGACTCTCTTGAGTACCAGGTGGTAATGGTATCGAGGAAGTTCTGTGGGAGCCTCTTGGGGTGGTATTACAGAGCTGATTCATGTATAGGCAGTTTTAAGATCTATTTGAGGAATGCTTTTATAGGGCAGTCCAGATTACCAGGTACATGAAACATGTAGCCACAATTCTCAGATCTGTTTGCTTCCTGAAAGTGACTGTGATTTGGAATCCAGTGATAAGGGCAAAGCAAATTGAGTGACTCAAAATTGAGTTACTTAGTTTGCATGCCCAAAGGAAGAGCTAGTGCGAGGGGAGAGTGAGGCAGCGAATAGTGAGAGTAGAACAATAGAAAAGCAAGGGAGAATGATGGGGGAGGGTATAATCATGTGGGTGAAATACAGGAAGGAAGCCTGCTGCTGCTGAGCCAGTCACCTGCAGTGTTGGATACGACCACCAGCTGGAATGGGCATGGTGCTGGGTTTGGGACTGCCTCTGGATAAAAGTTTTTAAAATTGTTTTAAGGAGGTTTTTTTTTTGTATATTCTGCATCCTCCAGTTCCCGATTGTGTTGCCCTCAGCCTGGTATCCCGCTGAATACTGTAGTTCCCCCCCCCCCATGTATTCCTCCGACCCTCAGAGTCCACCCTCCGGAGTTAATTATTTTAATACAGGGGTGCGGGTGGCATAACCCCACACATTAAATGTTGGTATATTTTGTCCATTTTTTGTACTTTTGTTCGTGTTTTGATGGTTGCTGTGTTTCTTAGGTGCCGAATTTGTGTCTGGCGAAATGGACTTGCTCTCATGTGATCCACTGAAAAATAATCATGGTTATGACATGGAACCTTATGAGTTTTAGTGTGCTTATAACAGCACAGTGTGATGTATCTGTGTTTTATTTCATTGGTAGAAAGCTGGAAGTATTTGGGCTTTAGGTTACACAGGCCTTTCTGACGATGTCGGCAAAATTAAACTGCGCCTTCACCCCAACACAGGTGGAAATCCTTGCTGTGGTTGAAGTAGACAGCACAGCTGAGAATCACAATACCTGTAAGTCCTCTGCTGTCAGGGCCCGGTAATGTATGGCTCTTTTTGAGCTTTGATACTTTTTGAGTACAAACACAAAGATGTTATTGCTGGTGACAAACACAGAGTCACTGATTATGTTAACAGTTCAGCTAACATTATTTTTTTAATTTTAAATGTTTTGACTGTTTAAAACTGAAGAGCATTAGATGCCCATTTTCAAGGGTGACCTGGAGATGTAAACAAAAGAACAGCACTGGATAAATATGCAATACATCAGAGTACACAGTAATCAGGAAGGAATACACTTGTACATTGATAATAGACTACATCACTGTACATAATAACTGGGCATAACTACATTTGCACATTGACAACTCTCCCCACAGTATATGTGCAGTTCAGGCTGGTACAGAGTGCCGTAAAACTTGCTACTGAATTTTCCGAGCTGGCAACGGTACACACTTCTATACAGAATTCTCTGAGCACTGCACTAAGAGAGTGCATAGGGACTTTTTTAGGTCAATGTCCTTTTTTTTTATTTGGCCCAAAGATTACAGCCACTGACCTCACAACAGGTTTCTGTGTATGTGTTTCCAATAATTTTCTAATTGAGTCTGGGTGACTTGTGATGGGGTCAGACTGAAATGATTGTTACACAATACATGTAGGGATTACGCTTTTTTTAATTTCATTCTTTTCAATAACAGGAGCTGTTGGGACACTGCTGTCAACTCTGTGAAGAGAGATTAGGTTTCTGGATATGAAAATATATTGAAAGGAGCTGGTATGTAATTCAAAATTGTTAGTTTTAATCTGTCATGAGGACATACCACTTGGTTACAACAAAAAAAATGGTGGCTAAAGAGGCTGAAAATATTGTGTCAGGGTGGCACAAGGATATGGGCAGTACAATGGCTGGTGGGTGCAGGACCTTGTTGTTTGTTGTGGTATTATGTAAGAAAGGAGCAAATTCAGAACCTCATTTCAGCCAATTACATCTCTTACACACCTAACCATTTTGTAAAAGTACTTAATGCATGGTTATAGGCTCTGTATGCTGATATTTAAAGGGAAAGTCCTCTCAACCTTTTTTTCTGTTTGCCTGTGTAGTTTGTAGTCACGAACAACTGATTCCCTCTCTTCAATCCTCTTAATTTCATCTTAATTTAAATTTAAATGAAGTTGCTTCACTCTGCTCTGCCCCGATGTGAAGACGTTTCACTCCATTGCAAAGGTTATGACCCCACTCATAAAAGGAAACATGGGAGCTGATAATGCATATTATGAACTGGGCACTATAAATCCTGAAAGCTGATTGGCTGAGCCCTCTTCTTACCCATGATTAAATTGAACAACATAATCAAGGGTAAGAAAAGGTGCCAGCCACCAGGTCATTTTAAACCTCTAAATGAGAGCTGCAATACACAGGCACAGGAATGGTCACTATTTTTCAACATGAGTTATGATTTTGTGTTATATAATTATAGTACATCAATAATTAACAATAGGGCTTTTATAATTCCCCTTAAGATGACCATAGTCCTTATTTTCTTTGGTTCTGTCTTCCCATTTATGTGTATTTCATAGATAATGATACTTATAGTTTATCTCTACCATTTACTGTTTAATCAAACAAATATTTTTATCTGTTCTCTTACAGATGACAATCCTATATCTATTCTGGTCTTGTGTGGAAATGGAACATTGTTGATCGCACTGAGGTTGTAAAATTGCAACATCCTGCTTTCCCTTTTCTCTCTTTGATGCATAGCTAGTATGTCTCCAGTTTAGGTTGCAATAAGCAAATATTATTACAAGTATTATTTAAATTCAGCAAAGATCTGTTTATCTGACATATTTCTTGCTATGTCATTTGTGGTTTTTATTCACTGATATTTATTTTGTTATTTTGAGCACTTATTGATATATGCAAATTCACTTAAATTTATGTCATGATTATTAAAGAGATGACTGTGTATAAAAGTGACATCATTTCTCTCCTGCTAACCATGCCCCTTGGCAAAGGGTTCACACCGAAGTACAGGGGCAAGCAGTGGCCAGCAGATATGACTATTCATCTCCTTTAACTTGGATTTTTGCAATAAAGTAATTTAAACTGCAGTAAGCCGGTGTTGTTGCTGTCTCCAACAGGTCATTTTACCTGCTCCTGATCAGTCCACCCATGCATTTCAGCAGCCAGGTAGGATGGCCTCTTCAGTACCACTCCAGAAAAAAAAAAGCGTCACCCTCAGCAATCGCCGCTCTAAACAACTGGCAAGCCAAAAGTTAAAGAAAGCCACAGCACAACAAGTAACCTCAGCAGCTCAATGGCAACTATTACCTTCCTCCTGCTGTTTGAAGGACCCCAACTTGTGCCACCAATAACACACACCACAGTGCTTCAAACATGGTCTCTCCTCTCACACACTGCAACATCATTCTGTTCTGCCTTCTCATGCCACTCACCAGTCCCACCACCAGAGCCAAACCAACAACAACAAACAAATGTCTAATACAATGGCAGCAGCAGCTACACTGAAACATTCCCAACCCCAATAGCCACGACCTGCCTCATTACACATGTACAGCCATATATTCCTTCACCCCACATTGTCCTAGATGTGTAAATATTGAATCACTCACTCACAGCATTCTACAGTGTACAATTTTTTCATTTAAAAAAACAATACAAGGAAAACCACAGACACAGCACCAAGAAGCACCAACTGCCATTTACCAAAACAAAACAGGAAGTCACACACATCTTTACCTGGTCCCAGAGCAGGCAGTGGGACTGGGTCAAACACACGGGGAACAAAGTTAAGACAGATTACTCAGACCACTCACAACAATGCCACCTGCTGCCCAGAGACCTTCAGGAACTATTTTGTTAAAAGATACTCCTCCAACATCCCAAAAGGTGCATTTTCAAAAGGCTTTAACAGTTTTTTGTTTTTTTTTACTGAAAAGAAAATTTTTTAACCCAGTTCACAACAGTAATAACGCATTCCAGGGTGTGGTATATTATGGGATATCATCACTTCGCCGGTGTTGGATGCACTCAGCCTGAGGTCTTATGCTCAACCAACTGAAGTGTGATGATATCCCATGATATGGCACACCCTATCGTGTATTGTTGCTTAATTTGCACATTAAAGAGACTTGGAATAAGTGCAGAGCTCCTGCCACAGAAAATGTAATCAGCTGAATAACAAAACATCACAAGCACCAGCATCCTTCCAACTCGGACACACTTTAAGCAACAGAAAGCATAAATGAACTTACCTTGAAAAGTCTGATGGCCAGCATAAGACAGGAATACAGGAACACATACCTCTCAACTATCCAAATGTTTTTTTTTGGGAGGTGAATCCTGATTTCAAAGATCTGGCTCTGATGTCCTAGCACAGCCCCAACACATTCTGAATTAGTTTGCGAACACTGTCATTAGCATGCCGAGTCAGTGTACCTGTGTTCTTTCTGTTCCCCCCCCCACGCTTCCTTTCCAGTAATAGACTCAGCATGCATCTGACATTATGAGCAAACCTCAGCCAGTTGGGTGCACTCGCCTAACCCTCATGGCCCATCTCAGTTTGCCTCACTTCCACCTGCACCACACAGCTAAATGTCTGGTCCCCATCAGGTCCTGTGGATTTTTAGCTCCTCTCCGGCACCCTTTGCACCAGATAGCCAAAGAGAGTTCCAGAGCACTGGAGAGGAACTGCAAATTGATGCCACTGCCTACCACACCACAGAGTGAGGAACAGATGAGCCGCATGGACCACTGATAGAAAAGTGATGGGGCTACCTACAGCCAGCTGCCACAAGTACCAGTCAGCAGCTCAATTGAGAGAGCTAGCACAGAGCTGCATAAAACAAAAAAGCTGTATATTCTCACAGAAAAGCATATCACTAGCACAGCTGGGCTAGCAGCCAGTTGTCACTCTGTCACCCACCTGAAGTCAGCAATGTGCAGTGCCAAGGCAGCAGCAGCATCAGCATCCATGGTGGACCATGAGAGAAGTCAGAGAACCTCATTTTTTTCAGCCCACTAGTCAGATATATTTACTGAGGTACTCTAAGTGAATGAATTATTGTATTCATTGGTGATTACTAATTTTCCAACTAAAGTCCCAACCTTAACTAAAGTTGCTTTGAAGGACCGTGTGCCATATAGAGGTGCAGGGCATGGCTGATAACACTAAACCAGAGCCTAGACTGCATGCCAGGTGAAGCTTTTTTAGTGTAGTAAAGCAATCAATATAAAAAACCTAGGCTGTAGCTCTGTGCCATCAGCTGTTCACAGGACAAGTACAGTTAATTTGATTAGATTGTTAGCCAATATCTCTGTTTTGAGGAGTGGCAGACAATGTGTGGCACAGGCATGTCATCACTTCTAGAATCATATTAAAGCAGTAGCTGGTGCATTATTATGAAGTACACTAGGTGCTGGGATTCTCAGTGCCCAGTTCTTCCCAGCACAAAGTGTAGTTTATAATAAATACTCCAGCCACTGCCTTAAAATGACTTGCAATGATGCCCATGGCCATGCCATACTGTCTGCTACACTGAAAACATTTCTCCACATGTGATCATTGCCAATTAAGTACAAGTGTCTTAACTGTTTCTACATTTAAAGCTGGTCAATCATGCCATGGGGCTTAAGAGAGAACAGGCTAACAATACTTTAATTTTGAAATATTTAACATCCTATGAATTTCATGCTTTTGAATAGATGCAAAAATGCTGATGCTGTGCTATACATGGAGCAAAAAATTGTGTCCTTGATTCTGAGCATTTGTCCCTTATTTAATGGATAATGTCCCTCATTTGTGGCCTGGCAGGTTGAGAGGTATGCAGGGACTTCAGAAGACATACAACAGAACTAGCTGACAGTACCACTTCTGCTGGCTTGCACAGGTACGCATCATCAACTTCCATGATGCCTCGCATGAATAGGGTCATGACCGTTGCAGTGGAGTTTAACAGATTTTCACACCAAGGCAGAACAGAATGAAACAACGTCATTTAAATTCAAATTAGGATGAAATGGGGAAGGAGGGGTGATAGAGAGAATCATTGTTCATGCCTGCAAACTACACAGATACACAGAAAATAGGCTGAGGGGACTTTCCATATAAGAAATACATATGCTTTATGTGTGCCTGGATCCCCTTCCCCAAATGATGTAGACCACACATCAATTACTGGGTGTTCAGTCAGCCAATATGTATTCTTTCTATAACACTTATATTTTACATTCACACATGTCATCATCCAAATAGAATATCATCATAACCAATAACTCAATTTTATTTCAATTCTTAAATCTTCCTTTTATCTCCCCTAGGTGTACACCTTGGGTCCTTCTTCTTCTGGTGTCCATCTCTCTTGCCAGGTATGGGTGTACACCCAGAGGAACCTATACCCCCAAGCCTTGGCGTACATCAGGGCTGGGTTCACCTCTTTCCCTCTGCCCCCTCCTTCCCCTTTTACTTCCACTAGCCCATCTCCAGCTTGCGTTGGAAGATGGGCTTCCACTGTTTTTCACTTCACTTCCTGTGCACTTCCTTCCTCCAACCTTCTATAGCTGTCTTTATCTCTGCATTAAATAACTTAATCCCCACATCAGATAAATGTACCCCATCTGATCTATATAATCCCCAGGCCCTCCTCTTCTATCCCTGTGTATTTTATGACCCTTCCCCATACTGACTTAAGTCACACTCCAGTCCTCTTATTCATCCTTTTTCTGGCTTCATTAATGGCCTTATGCTCTCTAGCATGCCTCCATATCCCCCTTCAAGGCACTACTTCCGACAACACTATTTCAATTTCAGGCCCCTATTTTTTAATTTCCACAATGTCCATTTTGATTTGAAAGAAAATGTCCAGCCATGGATTGATTCCTAGGTTGTTGCCTCCTAGGTGAATCATTCGAAAATTCGATTCCAGCCTTGCTGCCCGCATGTCCAGCAGCATTGAAAGTAACTGTACACAGCACATCCCCCGTTTTCCTTTCCAGTTTAGTCTGATGCTGTTCCAGTCCATGTATAATTGCCTGTCCCTGGCTTTTACTGCAGCTCTGCACTCCACCCAATATATGGAGGAGTGGCCACAAATCCAAAATTCCAGCCACTTTCCAAGACCTGTGACTGAAACAGAAGAGGCATGAGAATCTTTGAATAGTACAACCTCCCCACCCCATTACCATTTTGCTACAATTCTTAACTGTAACTATGCTGCTTCTCCTACAATGAAAGAGAAAATCATATAATTAATGCAGTTTTCTGACATAGGTTTTGTAACACTCTGAAGCCCATCTCGCCACTCTGTGTACCTCCTCGCCAGATCCCCCTTGTGCTGCCTCCCTTTCATACTGCACTGATCCTAAATGAGTGGGAGAAGTAGCTGCCAGGATCTTCACCCAAAAACTCTAAAACCATTTTGAGCACTGATATTATCTGTGAACTTTTTGCCGGGGCCCATTCCTGTGTTTGAACAAAGGTCCCCCTCCGAGGGACTAACTGCCGCATATGTTAATAATTTTCAAAACGGTTATATTCCAGGGTTGTCATGCCTTTTTAGCATGACCATCCCGCTTTTCCCTGCTTGATCCATTTTTGATCTCTGTAGTCTTAATTGCACCCCTTCCCCATGCCATTGTGTCTCTTCCCAAATAAAACCTCCCTACCTTCTGTACCTCCTTGACCCAATACCTTGCTGACCTGAAATGCCCTGTGGAACATTACCATGAATGTAGCCCTGAATAACTGTGCTTCACTTTCTGAATGATATATCTTCTGTAGGGCTCCTAGCAACCTCCCCAGCAATGCTTCTGAAATGGAATGTCCCCTGTCTGTCCCCTTGACTTGGACCTGAAGCTATCCTTGCATCATCCTCCTTTCCATCTGCCCTTTTCCAGGGTCTCTCCAATGCTATCACCCCACAACAGTGAAAATTTCACAGTTAACACCACCACAGCACCAAATCTCACAAGGTCGCTGTGGTAGTGCACTGTAAAATGGTTCTGCCACTCCTGGTGTTCCGCCCCCACCCATGAAACAACTCCGACTTGGAGTTGTATATTTAGAGATGGGAGGTGCAGAGGACAGAGCCCCCCACAGAAAAAAAACTTTTTCCTGATGGGAGCAATGCTGACAGTCAGCATTTTTTCTGTCACAGTCGGGGATGTCGGCAGCATTGCCGACAATGTTAAGTGGTAGAACCCTCCCCAACCCTTCAGGTTGCAGACCAAACCAATAGCAGAGAGGTGAAAATCCTCATGGTGGCATGTACCACCCAACTCCTCCAGCTATTCATCACATACTTCACTACTTGCTATACGGTGACCGCCTCACTTATCTGCATACCTTGACTCTCCTGGAAAGCCTGGAAAATGCACTACCAACCCTTGTATGTCCTTAGAGTCCTGGCTGAGCAAGAGGTCTGGAAGAGCAGCTCAGCTCCTTCCAGCCAATCTCCCATGTGTCTACCGGTACTGCTGTTTTTCTGCTTTTAGCCTCTGGGGCAATGATCCAAAACCTGACCAACTGGAGATGGAAGAGGCTGTCAGCCACTATGTTCTTTACCCTTTCAATGTGCCAAGCCCTGAATGACATGTTCAGCCTCAAACCCAATAAAATGAACTTATCTCATAATCCTCATAACTGTCTCGGACATGACTCCCCTGCTGTTTAAAGCATCGACTACTGCCCTGTTGTTGCACCAAAATGTCACCTTGTGGTTGTGCAAATCCTCTCCCCAAAATGGGGAAGATCTCCACAAATGTGATGTCTCATTTAACCCACATTTTTACCCATTCCCCAGTCACAGTTCTGAAAACCATTGTCCTTTGAAGTATGCTCCCATGCTGAAACCCCCGGCAGCATCTATATACAGTGCCAGATGCATATTAAAAACCCATTCATCTTGTCAAAATGTCACCCCATTGTGTGACCTCAGGAATTCCTCCCAAATTTCCAAATCTTCCTGGACCCCTTTTGAAATATCTACCCAATGATAGGGCTTGGTCACCTCCTTTGTTGTCCAGGCTATGGGACATCTAAATGCCCTCCCAGGGGCTATTGCCTAGCATGTGAAATTTAAATGTCCTAAAAGCTGTTGTACTATCTGTAGGTGTACCTGTCTCCTACCCTTTAGGGCACTCAATAATTCCCTTAACTTTTGCACCTTCCGTGCCAGTAACCAAAACAGCCCTTCCTTAACATATATTTCAATCCCCAAAAATTCTAATCTTTGACTGGGACCCTCTGTCTTGTCTTCTCCTAGGGGAACCACCAGCTGTTTGCACATGTCCCTAAATTGCCCAAACATACTGCCTGTACCCCCTCCCCTTCACCTACCACAAGGAAATCATCCAGGTAGTGTGTGACTATCCTATGTCTGTATTACACCTTGAACACCCACTGCAGCCATGTGCTGAATGTCTCAAAAGTAGCTGACATTACTAAGCATCCCATGGGCATGGCTTTGTTGAATTAAAACTGCCCTTCTATCTGAAAACCTAGTAGATCCCAGTTGTCTGGCCGTACAGGAAGTCATTGCAATACTGCTTCAAGGTCAATCTTAGCCAGCCATGCCTCTTATACAGCTGTAATCATTGCTGCTGTCACCTCTAGTTTGGAATATGTCACTCTGCTGTCCTCTTCACTAATGTAATCATTCACTGACTCCTCTTTCTGGTATAAAATGTGGTGTATCAACCGAAACTCCCCTGGTTGTTTCTTGGAAACTAAACCCAGTGGGGATACATAGAAACATTGAAGTTGAAGGCAGACAAGGACTGCAAGACCTGTCCAGCCTGCCCATTTATTTTTCTAGCTTATGAATGTGCCATTGGCCTTTGATCTGTCAATGGTCTATCTATTCATACCCATCTGTATTGCTCCCTTATGCCTCTCTAATGCCTGTTTGAAGCCCTGCACTGTATTCATATCCACCACTTCCTGAGGTAGAGTGTTCCATGCATCCACCACCCTTTCTGTGAAAAAAGAACTTCCTCACATTAATCCTTAATCGGCCTCCCTCTAACCTCATGCTGTGTCCTGCTATTTTTCTTATATTGAAACATGTTAGACTCTTTCACCTAGCTAATGCCCTTAAGGTGTTTGAATGTTTCAATCATATCACCTCTCTCTCCCTCCTTTGCTCTAGGGTATACATATTGAGCTTAGTTAATCTGTCCTTACATGTTTTCTGATGCAGACCCTGCACCATTTTGGTTGCCCTTCTCTGAACTGCCTAAATTTGGTTAATGTCCTTGTGAAGATGTGGCCTCCAGTACTGCATGCAGTACTCCAGATGGGGCCTAACCAGTGTCTTGTAAAGAGGGATTATTACCTCCCTCTTCTGACTTGTGATACCCCTATTAATACACCCCAACATCCCTCTAGCTTTACCTACTGCATTAGAGGTTTGCTTGGATGATTTCAGGTCATCGGTGATGATGATGACATCCAAGTCTCTTTCTTCCCTTGTTATTGCCAGCAACTCCCCTCCCAGCCTATAGGTGGCTTCTGGGTTTCTCTTCCCTATGAGCATGATCTTGCACTTCTTTGTGTTAAACCCCAGATGCCACTCTTCTGACCATTTTGCTAGTTTATCCAGATCTCTTCTCATTCTTCCCACCCCATCTGGATCATCTACTCTGTTGCAGATCTTGGTGTCATCTGCAAACAGACAAACCTTACCTTCCAGTCCATCTGCAATGTCACTGATGAAGATATTGAAGAGGACTGGCCCCAAAACTGATCCCTGAGGTACCCCACTTGTGACTTGCATCTCTTCTGACTGTATACTGTTCACGACCAATCTCTGTTTTCTGCCCATCAACCAGTTTTCCACCCAGTTCACCAACGTCTGACCCACCCCGGGCCTACCCGTCTTATTAATCAATCTTCTATGTGGGACAGTATCGAAAGCTTTGCTGAAGTCAAGATAGGCAACATCAACTGCTCCCCCTTGGTCCACCACTCTGGTTACCCTGCTGTCTTGGATTCTGTGCTATTATGGATTCCAGGTGTTGCACTATCCTTTCCTTAAGGAATGTCTCAATAATCTTGCCCATTACTGAGGTAAGACTGACTGGTCCGTAGTTCCCTGCCTCCTCCCTGCTACCACTGTTGTGGAGTGGGGTCACATGAGCCCTTCTCCAGTCTTCAGGCACTTCTCCTGTGCTCAGAGACTCACCAAACAGTTCTGATAATGGCTTTGCTAACTCCACCCTTAGCTCCTTTAGTACCCCGGGATGCATGCCATCAGGTCCCATTGCTTGGTCCAAAAAAGGTCCCTCTACTTTCTCTGCATCTCTCACCTTCTTTTTTTTCATACTTTGTTTTCATTCAGAGAGATATTTTTATTTCCATTTTCCGTAAGCAAAATAGCATAATAATAATTCATCTCAAACTTAAGTATTTCTAAAAACATACATTTTTTTCTTACTTATTAGGGGCCAAAAGTAGTAACCATAAGTAATTTTCTTTTCATGTAAATTAATCTCAAAATGTTATATGCTCCAAGCTTTTACAGCATTTTATAAGTTTACTTAATAAACAGTTAAGGCAGAATTCACAAAGCAGATGCACTGGGCACATCCGAGATGTGCCTGCGCATCACAGAAATGCACAATCATGCCATTCACATAGGGTAGAGATGCTCTGGTGCAACTTGGATGTGCACACAGGATGTGACAGAGGGTGAAAATAATGATATGCAGCGCATCTGGAGGGGGCATGTAGCTTCATACACAGTGCAGAGCCATTCACAAAGCAAAATGAATGTGCAAACACAGCGAATTCACAGCAAATGCACCATAAGGAGATAAGTTTAAAAAAGTAGACTTAAGTGCAAGCCCCCAGCAGGCAGACTGCAGGATAGCAGTAGTAGCAGCATCATGCAGCACAACAGCAGCAGAACAAACATAGAAACATAGAATTTGACGGCTGATAAGGACCTCTTGGCCCACCCAGTCTGCCCATTTCCCTACCTAATGGATAAGCTGCAGATCCTAGTTAACCAGCAGCCTACTTCTTCCTGCCCCCACCCCTTAGAATTGCCTTATGACTGTCCCATGCATGCTTGAATTCCACCGCTGTTTTTGACTCCACAACCTCCTCTGTAAGGCCGTTCCATGCATCCACAACCTCTCTGAGAAAAAACATTCTTAAATTACCTCTGAGCCGCCCCCACCCCCATCTTCAAATTGTGCCCCCTTGTTCTGCACACCTCTTTTGAAAGATGCTACCTCTTGGACTTTGTTGATTCCCTTGAGGTACTTGAATATTTCTATCATGTCCCCCCTCTCCCTCCTTTCCTTGAGGCTATACATATTAAGCTCCTTAAGTCTTTTTTCATATGTCTTCCGGTGCAGATCCTGCACCATTTTAGTTGCCCTCCTCTGAACAGCTTCCATACTGTCTATGTCTTTGTGGAGATTGGGTCTCCAGAACTGCACACAGTACTCCAGATGGGGTCTCACCAGCTGTCTGTACAGAGGGATAATAACTTCCTGTTTTCTACTGGTGATGCCTCTCCTATGCATCCCAGTATCCCCCAGCCTCCTTGCTGCTCCTCTCACTGCTTGCCCACCTTTAGGTCATCTGATATGACTACCCCCAGGTCCCTTTCCATTTTGTTGTTGTTAGTATCTCACTCCCATTGTGTACTCTTCCTCTGGGTTTTGTTTCCCAGGTGCATTACCTTGCACTTCTTAGCATTGAATCTAAGCTGCCATACATTTGACCATTCCTCTAACCTTGCCAAGTCCCTTCTCATCCTTTCCACCCCACCTTGTGCATCAACTCTGTTGCAGATCTTTGTGTCATCTGCAAAGAGACATACTTTTCCTTCCAGTCCCTCTGCAATGTCACTTATAAAGACATTGAAGATGACCGGTCCTAATACTGAACTCCTGGCGGTACCCCACTAGTAACCCCTTTCTTCAGAGTGGACTCCATTTAGTATTACTCTCTGTGTCCTATTCTCCAGCCAAATTTTTACCCAGACTGTCATCTTGGGACCCACTCCAGGCTGGCTGCTAACTTGTATATTAATCTTTGTGTGGACTGTGTCAAATGCCTTGCTAAAGTCTAGGTAGGCCATGTCCAGCCCCTCCCTGATTCTACTACTGGGTCACCCAGTCAAAGAAATCTATCAGATTCATCTGGCATGACCTTCCGCTGTCGAATCCATGCTGCCTTAGGTCCTGTGCCCTCTGGCCTCTAGATAATTGACAATTCTTTCCTTCAGAAGTGATTCCATCATTTCCCTACCACTGAGGTTAAACTAACAGGTCTGTAGTTTCCTGCTTCGCCTTGCTCCCACTTTTGTGAAGGAATCACATCTGCCCTCCTCCAGTCCTCGGTACCACCCCATCCTCCCATGATTTGTTAAAGAGAGTAGTCGGTGTCACTAGTTTCTACCCTTAGTTCTTTTAGAATTCTGGGATGAATCCCATCAGGCCCCATTGCTTTGCCCACCTTCAGTTTTAAGAGTTCTTTCAGAACCCTTTCTTCTGTAAATGGGCTGGTATCAACTTCTGTATCCAGAGTGTTTCTACTGTTTGTTTAAGGTACCTCCCTCTTCCTTTGTAAATACTGAGCAAAAATATTTGTTTAGTATCTCTGCCTTTTCACAGCCACCTCTGCCCACCCTCCCTTCCCTTTATTAAGCCTCACTATCCCTTCCTTGGTCTTTCTTTGCTCCCTGATGTACCTATAAAAGGTTTTATCCCTTCTTAAATGAGTTGGCTATCTTTTCCTCAGTTTGGGCCTTTGCTGTTCTGACTGCCTTCCCAGCTTTCTTTTGCTTTAACTGATACAGTTCTCTGTCCTGCTCCTGCTGTGATTCCTTGTACTTCCTGAATGCTTTCTTTTTTCTTGAACCTTCACTGCCACTTCCTTTGAGAACCATAGTGGTTTCTTACATTGTTTCCTTTTGTTTATTTGCTTCACAAAAAGGCTTGTTACCTCTGTGTTGGCAGTTTTTATTATTCCCCATTGTTCTTCCACCCCTCCTTCCTGCCCATTTGCTAGTGCATTCCTTAGGCACTCACCCATTTTGGCAAAGTCAGCCCTCCTAAAGTCCAGTACTTTTGCCTTTGTATAACTTGACTCTATTGCTGTGTTTATTGTGAACCATACTGTTTGATGGTCGCTAGTTCCCAGATGGTTACCCACTTCTACATCTGTGATCCTCTTCATCTCCATTTGAGAGAACTAGGTCTAAGATTGCTCCCTCTCGAGTGGGCTCTAATACTAGTTGTCTAAGGCATGCCCCCTGTAGGGCATCTAGAACAACCCCACTCTTCGAAGTGGCTGCTGCAATTGCACTCCAGTTAACATCTGGCATATTCAGATCACCCATCAGCAATATTTCCCCTTTTTCTGCCATTATAAGTATACTTTCTATCATTTCCTTGTCCGTTTCCTCCCCCTGAGAAGGGGGTCTGTATATAACCCCTGTGCAGATTGTGGTTCCATTGCCTGTCTCCAAGTTTACCCACAGTGCTTCTTCTCCTCCCTGTTTTCCCTTTTATTCTGTTGCTTTGATTCCTTCCCTTATGTAAGGCTACAGAGATGGACTGTGCACCATTCCTGATGTTGGAAATGATAATGGGGATGAGAAGACAGGCAAACCAACAACTTGGTGACAGAAGGCACCATAGGCAGCCTGTTCTGTGGTGGTATCATGCCAGACTAACGTTCGAAGAACTGACAGACACAGAAACAGTTGGCCGATACCACCTAAACAGGGCTATTCTGAGGCAGCTCTGTGAGCTGTGCCATGAGGAAATGCAGGCTCTCAATGGAAGAGGTCATGCCATATTAGTGGAGACCAAGGTGACAACAGCAATGTGCCTGCTCACCATGGGAACATTCCAGAGGCCACCTGGAGACACCACTGGCATATCCAAGCTATCCACATCCCGTCTCCTCACCACACAATTCCTCACTGCACTTCTTCCACATGCTTCAGAATTCATCCAATTCCCAAACACAGAGGCAGAGCAGACAGAAGCTATGCAGCAGTTCCACAGGGTGGCAGCATGCCAGGCATCATAGGAGCCATTGACTGCACCCATGCAGCAATCCGTGCACCTCCTGGTGAAGAGACCATGTTGTACATAAACCTCAAAGGGTTCTACTCCATTAACTGCCAGGTGGTGTGCAATGCCACAGGGTGCATCAGCAATGTCTGCGCCATACACCATGGGAGTACACACAATGCCTTCACGTGGCTCCAATCCACCCTGTGCCACCAGTTATAGACTGGGGACATACCCAGCAGCCTTCAAGTGGGTGAGTGGAGCATGCATACTGCCCACTAATAGGACAACATGGCACAACAAACGACAGGAGGTAGAGCTGGTGTGCATGGGCCCCAGGAGGGCCTGTGCAGGGGGAGATGCCCAGATGGGACACTGGAGGTGGGCACGCTGACAGGATGGCGCACGCTTCATGGAAGACAGTGCAGCAGCACAGTGCAGCACGGGAGGCGAGGTGATGCACAACAGCAGGCACGTGTGGCAGGATGGAATGCACCACATACACCCAGGCACAGGCAACTGTTGGGCAATGGAGGAGAGGCAATGCCAGGTGGGACAGGTGTGGGCAGCAGTGGTAGTGTGCATGGGCAGGTACAGGGCAGCTGAGGGTAGCCAGGGCATGCAGGTGCTGGTGAGTGCACTAACATGCCGACCCATTGTGGGGGAAGGAAATGCACCAGGAGGTGGGCCACAGGGATGGGGGTGGACAGGCAGTAACCATACCAGTACACCATGGTGGATTGTTGGGGGGGGCTGTGGCACACAATGCACATGTATGCGGGGTTGTAACAGCCTGCATTTTCCCCCCACAGCTGATGTGGCATACCTCTTCTGACCCTGACTCCTCACACCCTTCCCACCTGGCACAGAGGCAGAGGAGAGCTACAATGAGGCACACATCGCTATATGCACCATCATCAAGCATGTCTTCGGCATCCTGAAGATGCACTTTAGGTGCCTAGATAGGTCAGGTGGTGCACTACAATATAGCCCAGAGAAGGCTGTGGCATATTCCTGGCCTGTTGTATGCTGCACAATATGGCCTTTGACCCTGGAATAGCTTTCCTGGCTGGGGAAGGCAATAGTTCTGGGGAGAAGGAGGAGGAGGGGGAGGAGGAGGAGGATGCAGTGGAGCAGGGGCCCTGTGGCAGAGGTGGCCAACAGCCACTGTCCCATAGGGACACATGCCTGGTCCCAGCGGCACAGGGACACCATCATGGAAGAGCACTTCGGAGACCGCAGGTGAGTAGCACGGGGAGATAAACATGGCAGCCCCCTTCCACACACACCCACACCAACACCTGCACCCACACCACAGGGTAGACAACAGCAACACAGCCATTGTGTAGCACACCCATGAGGGCTGACAGCGATGCACACATGCACACACACAGCAGGACACACATGGCTGGGGGCACATGGAGTCTGTACTGGGGATGACATGGATCAGTGTACATCCACTGGCACATGTGCACAGTAGACACAGAGACACACACATCGCACCCATACCGCACAGCAAAACAATGGTGTCCCTGGCAATACACGATGCAACACATAGGTGACCTATACAGGCATAGTACCTGGGCAGGTGGGTGCCACCCATCCTGCCCCAGGCACTGTCAGCCGGGTGTGTGGGTTGCTACAAGTGCAGGTAACATGGGCCAAGGGGGCTGTCAAACCAGGCATCAGTGGGAGGCACCAGAGCAAACATGGATTCATGGGCCACCACACCCACACCTGGCGGTCACTGAGTCAGTTCCACTGGCTGCAGGGGGTGTGTTGACCACCCCTGGATGGGTACTGCAGCAAGACCATGAACATGCACTCACTGGGGTGATGTCCTTGAGACCCAGGTTGGATCCGGGGTTGTTGGGGATGGCCATGTGTAGTGATGGCATCAGCAGCAATGGGTTCATCTGACTCCATGACCTGGGGGTGCATGAGGCACTCTTGGGGGTGTAGCTAGGAGTCTGATGGCCACGTGGTGCACTGTTTGCACTCGCAGCCTCTGTAGCAAATGCAATATGCTCCAGAGCAGCGGGTGTGCCCATCCACAGTAGGCGAGCTTCTACCAACATCTGGGTGCGCCATGCAGCCAACGACTCATGCTCCATGGTCAGCTATGTCTGGAGGCCCCTGAGCTCCTCCCTGAGGGATGCCTTCCCCTCCACAGTATCCTGCAGGAGGTGTGCATAGCCCTCAACCTAGGTCAGCTTGGGATGTGTCATGGGCACGGTGCAGACAGACAGGTGGGTTCCAAGCCTGCTGCGCTGCTTCCACCACTGGTGGACGCACATCAGGCCGCTGTATTGGTGGGGACTGGGTGCAGGCAACCACTGCATGTCCAGGGATGCCTGCATCATGGTTCCCCACCATCCACTGTTGTACCACAGCACCCTGCAGAACAGTGCCTGCGGTCTGTGTCCCCACAGCAGCATCAGGCTCAGGTTTCCCTGCAAACGCCACCATGGATGGTTGTGCAGGGCCTGCTGGTGCACCTAGGGCCACAGGACTGCCAGTGCCACATGGTGCAGCCCTTGCATGCACCTGTGTCTTAGCCAGTCCACTGTTGTCCATGTCCCCCCAGATCTGTGGGCATCTGGATCATCATCTTCATCGTACACCCCTGCATACCGGATGCCAGCACCAGCAGGGTGTCTGCAGTGTCCACCTTGTCCTCTGGGTCATCATCAGCCAAACTCAGTATGCTGACCAGCCATCAGAAGTCCTGGCCTCTAGCCATGGCACCGGTTGCAGAGGGGTTCAATGGCCCTACAACAACCAGTGCTACATCTAGGGCTACAGTGGTGTTCGAAGGGACTGGCACGGCATCGGCTACAGCCCTAGTTATGGCCTGGTGTGATGGCCCAGCCTCTTCCCCTGCCAGATCATCATGTGGTCCACCAGCCATGGCAGTACTCATGAGGTGTGATGGAGCTGTAAGAGAGAAAGAAAACATGGTTTCTGACATGTGTGACTGGTGTGTTCAGACAGGCATGTACACGGGGACATGCACGTGCACCATAGGTGCGACTGACATGTCATACAGGGGACTGCCAGCCATGGGACCACTGATTCGGCCATGCAACAGTAAATGCATGGATGCACCGAGGCCTGGACAGGTGCTCATGGACATGTGTGTGACCGGCCCAACACCCTGGACACCACCACATGGGTATATCGTCCAAGATGACCACCCCCACCCACCATGTTAGGGCCTCCCTTCCAGGCTGCACAGGGGTGTCATGTCATGTGTCTGCAACACACAGTAGACAGGGGCCCAGATATTCAAACTGCGCCATTCTGAGGCGCAAGCCCCTGCGCTGCTCAAAATAGTTGCGCAGGGGTGTGGCCGGGGCCATATTCAAAGGAGTTGCGCTATTGAAGCAACTCCTTTGAATATCACCCCGCAAGCCACAGCCACTGGGCGTAACACAGTGGAACTTGCGCCACCCAAGTTGCCAGAGTTGAGCATTAAACTTGCGGTGGCGCAGTACCATTGCGCCATGCAAATTTCTGATATTCAAAGGTGACATGCAAATGGGCGCCATAATTTATCAAGGCGCAGGGGGCCATTTGCATCTGTTTATGGCCCATTTGCATGCCATTAGCATGTAGGTGCGCCGATCCCCGAGGACTTGCGCCTGGCCACCCTGCCAGGCAGCAGCCGTTGGGGACCGACACACCCTGCAGCCCGATCACGGGCAGTATCTCTGTGTATACATTCCCCCACACACATAGATCCAGAAGCCCGATCGTGGGCAGAAAGTATCATGACCCCCCCCACACATCTCCCGAAGCCCGATCGCGGGCATAAAGCAACATGACCCCCACACACATTTCCGGAAGCCTGATCGCGGGCATAAAGTAACATGACCCCCACACACATCTCCCAATGCCCGATCGTGGGCGTATAAAGTAACATAGAACCCCACTCACATCTCCAAGCCCGGTCGGCGGGCAATAAAATGTTATATGAACCCCGCCACATCTCCGAAGCCCGATCGCGGGCAATAAAAGTAATATGAACCCCCCACACATCTCCTGAAGCCCGATCGTGTGCAATAAAATGCATGATTACCCGCCCGCATCTCCGAAGCCCGATCGCGGGCAATAAATACCTGAACCCCCCACATCGGTGATCGCAGGTAGACGTGTATCAACCCCCAGTGCCCGATCGCGGGCAGAATGTAAAAGCCCCCTCCAACCCGATTATCTCCCTGGTGGTCCAGTGGACTGTAATGCCCGATTCTGGGCGGAATGTCAGTTACAGCCCCCAAACATCTCACTGGTGTCTAGTGTCCCCCCACCCACCCACGAAGCCCTCCACCTCCCCGGCGGCGGTGCGGGTGCATCCCACCACTTGCCGCCCTGCCGCCTCCGACTGACTGTCCAGTAGGCTGCACGCCCATTGGTGCAGAGCTACATGTTCATTCACAAATCTGACTGTCATGTAGGGTATGGGCTATGCCCATTGGCTGTAGCTCTGCAATCAATGGGCGCAGTCTCACTGGACAGTCAGTCGGCAGGTGGTGGATGGCGGGTGGGGCTGCTGCCACCCGCTGCTGCCAGGGGAGCGGGTGAGGGGCTTCGTGGGTGGGTGGAGGGGACACTAGACACCAGTGAGATGTTTGGGGGGTTGTAACTTTTGACATTCTGCCCGCGATCGGCATTACGGGTCCACTGACCACCAGGGAGATATTCGGGTTGGGGCTTATTATCTCTGCCCGCGATCGGGCAATGGGGTTGATGTACGCTCTGCCCGCTGATCGGGCTTCGGGATGTGTGTGGGCTGGGGTTCATGTTACTTTTATTGTCCCATCGGGCTTCGGGAGATGTGTGGGGATCATGTTATTTATGCCCCGATTGGGCTTCGGAGATGTGGGGGGTTATGTTACTTTATGCCCCGATCGGGCTGGTGGGGGGACAACAGGGATCGATAGGTAGCCAGCCAGGGTGGCAGCTGCTGTGTTGCGCCTGAAATACAGCAGCTCACCTGTGGGTGGCCCTCAGCGATCTCTTCTTGGCTCAAGGTTGTGCAGGCGCAGGTTGGGGGTTGGCATGACAGACAACATGCACAACCCGACTGAATATCGGGTTGCGCTGTTTATGCATGGTTCCTCCCCCTCCTGTTGAGCATGCATTCATTTGCATTGTGCTGTTGTGCAACCTGTTGTCAGTGGCGTAACTGCCTCCTGCTGAATATCGCAGAATGGCACAATGTAGGACTTGCGCATGTGCAACCCTGTTGCGCATGGCGCAGCCCTTTTGAATATCTGGGCCAGGGTGTACAGCGACATAATCAGTGCACACCAACACATGGTTGTCTAGTGTCCCACGGTGGGGCTAGTCAGGGCACCCATGGCACACACATGTGGACAGACACTGATCTTGGGACATGTATACTCACAGTGCTGTGATGGACTGCCACCTGTCTGGAAGCCCACTTCTGGAACTCCCAGCACAGCTGTCTGGCCCATACTGGCCACCAGCAACTCCTCATTGGGTGTGAAGTGCACACCTGTCTGTTGCCCACCCCCTGTCCCACCCAGGGAAGCCTTGATGTTGGCCGTCTTCTACTTAGCCCTCATCTTCTTGTCACTGAAGTGTTTCCTGACTCCTGTACTGTTCTAGTATACTTTCCATGGGCCTTCACATGCCTGGCCTCCCAGCCCTTATCCCTCTGCTGGCAGCTGCCACCCCTGCCAGGAAGGATGTTCTGCCTTATGAGGCAGGCCTCTAGCAGCACCCTGTCCTCGTCCACTGTAAAATTCAGACATCTCTGTCCAGCAGCTCCATCCTCTCCAGACATTGTGGTTCCTGTGAGTGACAATATGCAGGCATTAGCACAGTACAGGCAAATGTGGATGAGTACCAGCACAGTAGCTGGCTGCTGCAGAGACACAACACCCTGTATACATACTCTCAACCTCCTGCTTTGCACATCACAGGCATGGCTTAGAACAATCAGGGACAAGTGGCCAATATCAAGGACACATTTTAAAAAACAGCAATATTAGCTCAATAATCCTGTCATATTGTTTGTCTTGGTGTGAAAGATATTATCTGAAGAGGAACTAGACTGTAACACAAAAGTCTGGCATTATATTATGGTTTGAATCCTTAATATTCTGCAACAGAACTCCCACATTTAGAAGGAACAGTGGAAATTTGTGAGGCAAACTCATGGACGTGCCTAATAATCAGGGACAGTTGAGGGGTATGGCTTTATGCCCTCAAATCCCTACTGTCATATTATGCTGACAAGCTGTAAATGGTATAATGCGAATAGACCTACCTTCAAGGATGCAATTCCTGTTAATCACTTGAGGAGTTTGCAGGCACATTTAGGAACATTTATAGCTCAGGGCATGCAAATGAGATTGAGGTTATCTGTAATGAGATGCTAAACAGGTGAGATGCCCCTGAATTTGGCAATAAGCTGATTTGGGAACATTGCCTGTGAATTGTATAATTTCTCCCAGCTCATCTCATTCAGCAACGTGCAACTGATGCATTGAGTGCCTCCCCCTATGGCACATTCCCCGTGCATGCACGGTCAACTGGGGGGGGCATTTCCTGAATGTAATGCAAGTATCAAGGTGCATCCCCATGCATATGTGATGCAGACTCAGTGACATGCCAGGCATAGCACAAACTGTCCAGTGGCTCCAATTGCACGATCGATAATGGCTGCATATCCTGGTCCCCATGCACCATTGGTGCAGTGCTATATGACTCATTGAGTATGTGTATTGCACTTCAGTGTGACATAGCATCAATGCGCACCTGCAGTGTATGGCACAACACTGCCAGCTTGCGCAGCCACAGTGCACTATGAGTGGCATTGTTTGCCATTCACAGTATGGCGGATACACATGGAACATGCTTGTGTGACGTGTTCATGACCCCTGACCCTAGTCTCCCCTAGTATGGCACAACACTGGCAGCTTGCACAGCCACAATGCACTGTGAGTGGCATTGTTTGTCATTCACAGTAGGGCGGATACACACAGAATAAGCTTGTGTGACCTGGTCGTGACCACTGACCCCAGTCTCCCACTCATGCGGCGCACACTGTGCATGCACAGTGATGTGCAATGGGTGGCAATCATGCATTGCTGTGCCACAACACTATGATGCGTTGTCTGGCACATGACAGCCTGTTGCTCATGTGGCATGAATGGGCCATTGCACACCAGCAGCCTGATCTGTGCACACCTGCTCAGGAGACACATATAAGAACCATGCCATGTGCTCAGGCAGCAGGGCCCAGGACCATGAACTGGGCAGAGGTTGAGCTGGACAACCTTGTGGCACTGGGTATTCCCCAGAGGGCCAGCTCTTTGGCACAGAGGACCTCACTGAGCCACGCTCAGCAGTGTGGGCAAGGGTGGCGGAGCGCCTGGTGTGTAGAATCGGAGTGGAGCACACAGGGGAGTAATGCAGACATCATTACAGGGATCTGCAGTGCTGGGACCTGGACAGGCTCCAGAGCCTCCATGATCAGGCATGCAGGGATGCAGTGCCACACCCAGGTAAGTCACAGCAGCATACAGCAACACAGGCAGGCAGGGGGTTATTTCCAGAGGGGCAGTGTGCACTGGTGCAATGCCCCCCATACACACACATACATGCATGCATGGCATGCCATGCCCCTGTGGCATGTGGAGTGCAGACATGGCCACCGTGCATAGTCATGTGCAGCATGGTGCATGATTGGGGGTGCATGGGCACTGTGGTGGCTGCATTGTGGTTCAGTCATTGGCATGGCAGATGCCCATCTGCAAACAACCACGGTGGGCATGGGCTTAGGTGCTGTGTGTTACTGCACACTGACTGGGGTGCCTTCATTGGGGCACTGTGGGGATGGGTCCATCACTACATGCTGGCACCAGTATTGTTGCTGTGGGGCATGGGGGGTGATATACACCTAACATCACCTCAAGGTGCTCTTTGTTTGTGTTTCATTTGCAGGTCTGGCAGACAGGTGGAGGGCTGTGGCAGCAGTGGATGCCAGGCTCGCTGGGGCTGGTGGTGAAGGCCAGGGACCAGGTCATGAGGGTGCAAGTGAGTGTTCTTCTTGTGTATCCTCTGTGTGTTCATGGGGGGATTTTCCCACTGCAGGCCATTGCTACCCCAATGTGCATGTCCATGTGATGCATGTTGGTTCCACGCATGGGGTGTGGCCATTGCAGTGTGTGCTAGGGCCACAGTGCACATGGCTCCTATGTGTTTGTCCACCTTGTGTGCATCTGCTGTGGACCATGGACATACTGTGGTGCTCCATTGGTGTTCAGATGGAGCCTGCACACTTATGCAGCCTGCTGAAATCTGCACATGCTGTGTGGAACATGGCTGCATGCCCCTCTGCACCTACCTTTACATGCAGGCCTTGTGCTGTCTGAGTACCATAGCATGGTCACAGTATGGCACAGTGTGCCAGCCTGTTGCTAGTGTGCGATGTGTCTGGTAGGCTGTTGGCCATTTCCGTGGTGGCTGCCTCTTGCACACTTGCATGGTGGATGGGGGCAGGTGTGGAGCATGGCACTTAGTACCTGTGGTCTGTGTCCCCACTGTAGGTCCATGGAGTGTACAGCCAGGTGTGCCAGGGTGGCGGAGGAGAAGACTCATTGGGCGCTGGTTGGGTTGCAGCTCAGGAGGGTGCTAAGGAGGAATATTGAGCCACTCCCCAAGTGGCAGGGGCAGCTCCTGCAGGACATAGCATTACTTTTCTGGGTGCTGACTGCCAGATGATGGAGAGGTGGCCTCTGTGCTGTGGCCCATCCAGCATGCTATGACACTGGGACACCTGTGCATAGCCACTTTGTTGTTTTAGCCCCATCCTCCATGCCCATCCCCATTGTCTGTTGCTGTCCCCTGTTCCCCCACCACCATATCATCACCTTCCTGTGTACTGCTTGATATGTTCTTGTTCTAATTCCCACACCACACTTTCACTGTTCCTACTGTTTGATATTGTACATAGTCTCATGTGTTACCTTCATATTTTACTAAAGAGTTTTATATTGCTAATGGTGTCTGTGGTCATTCATTATACCTTGTGCATGTGCTCTGTTGTGCTTGCTGGTTTCTGCTGTACCTTTGTTCCCATTCACATATGTGCACCTCTGGTACTGTGCACTCATGTGCCCTGTCCACCTTTAGTGCCCGCTCCAGTGTGTGCCTTCCTTGTTGCTTCTGGCCTGTTGGTGGGTGTTTCACTGTGCTGCCTTTCACAGTGTCCCTGTTCTGTGAAAGGTGCATGTTGGTTGCTTCTGCTGTACTAGTCCCCTGTTGTTGTGCTGCTCTTCTTGTGGTCCACAATGCCTATGGGCATGTTCCATCTATGCAGGACATGGCCTTTGACCTGTATGCTACTGTGCCTTTCCACCTGTGTGCACCTGTGTGGCAGTGCCCTTGTTCACCTTGCTGTGTTCCTGTACACCAGGACATGTACAGTAGCCTCTGCCATGCTGCATAGTGCAGCTCTGCTGCTGTGGCCAACCTTACCAGGCACTCCTACGCATGATGTCTGTGCCTGTTGGGCCCCTGTGCTGGGTGAATGTCTGGTGCTTCCAGGTGTCACCGTTTGTGCTCTGTCTGTGCACCTTATCTGCTTTGGCCACCCTCTGGCCCTTTGGCACTCTTGCCAGTTCCTGCCCGTCTGTTCTCATGCATCCTTTGTGCCACTATAGTCTCCACCTGTTGCTCCTCTGTCCCTTGCTTACTTGCTTCTTGTTCAGTGTTGTGTTGTCCAGGGTGCGTCTGCGCATCCTGGTTGCGCTGGAGCATCTCAGGTTGCGCCATGGTGCTTCAGTGGTATTCACAGTAGGGATGCTCACAATGCATCTTGTGGTGCATCCTTCTGTAAATCCCACTGTTTGGGGACAGCACATCTCATTTGCACCCAGAACATCTGCTTTGTGAATCCTGCCCGTAATCTTTAAACCAAAACACCTCTGAACTTAAATGTAAATTAATAATGTCCAAACATGTTTAAGCCAGTGAAGAAATGTCCAGTTAAGTCTTCTTGGTTTATTCACTAACTCACTGGCATATACTGGGTCTCATCTGCCTCCTCTTCCAATTCAGAGCCAACATCTGCAGGGAGAGCAACATTCTCTTTATAAAATCCCCTTGCCTTGTCAACATCAATGAAGAAATGGACTTTTCCCTGGAAAGTTATCTTTAATTTAGCAGGTGCTTCTAGTACAGCAGGTATCCCAGCCTCAATGAATTCAGATTTAATGGTCAGTAATCTCTTATGTCGATGCTGAGTAATCATAGAGTAGTCAGGGTATAGAAGTAGTTTAGTACCCTCGTAGAGAATTCCTCTTCACTGTCTGGCATGACTCAAGACATTATTCCTTTCAGCAATAGAAGAGAAAGTACATATAACATAATGTACAGCTGCATTTAATCCCTGTTGAACAACATTAGGTTGCGGTCAGAAAACTGATTCAAGAACTAGAGGCTGATCATATGAAGAGACAGTAGTTAACAGCTTTTCTATATATTCTTTCAACTCTGAAGCAGCAAGGCTGGGCAACAATGTCAGCCAAAAGACCGACAAGGTGCAGGTTTTTCAGCATAAGTGTATTTTCAAGTTTTTCCAATTTACTCATTGTTGCAAGCTGTTCATGAAGAGACACATTCACAGCACTGTCTATGGTGAGGACTCAAGCAGTAAGCTTTTCATTGGATTTTTTTGGCAGCTTCCACCCATTTCTCCATTGCTGAAATTTTCTCCTCAATTTGCTGGCAGCGATTTGTGATATTCCCAAGAGAAGAATTCACCTGCATTAGTGAGGTTCACCTTTCTTCTTGAAACTCAAAAATTATATTTTGAATAGAGTACAGTGATGGCTTTGTAGGTTGTTTGGGTTTTCACACCCTGGTCCAGGCATCCTATAGCAGGGGAAGCCATTTCTCCTTCAGGGCAGGAAGCAGCTGTTACCCCCTGTATCAGAGTTGTCCTCTCTTGTTGTGGGGAAAGTCTTTTTTCAATAGAGGTTACTTTGCTTTCAGCAGCTTCCCCTACAGTTTTTGCCCTTGTATGAGAAGCCATTCATATAGTTTCAGCTCCGAAAGTAAATTTGAACTGTGGAGCTCTACAACAGATGTGGTGCCTTCAAAACCTCCCAGAATGCTCCTGCATCCCTCTCCTTCTTAATCTTCTTGGCTGAAACCCCCTCTTTCCCCTTAATAGATCCCATATGTTTTGCTGTTTTGTTTTCCCTGTAACCCTAGAAGTGCAGACTGAAACCCATGGAGAAACCCTCCACTAATACTCTCGTGGCCTCTTGATCAGGGTAAACCCTTACCCACTGTTGTAATACCTGTATATTAATAGGTGTCTCTGCCATCCGGTATTGGTGCACTCTGTTGGTCCTATCCCTCCTAAAATCTACCACCTTGCCTGTATCCCCTGTCCCCAGCCAAATCTCTTCCCCTCCCACCCTGCCTCCAGGTGGACCTCCTAAATCCCGAATGGCCTGCCCGAAAGAGATAACTCCCAAAATTTGAAATGCTAGCCACTTCCCCATAATTTCTACATCTGCAGTCTGGGCGTGACCCTCCACATTTTGAACATGTGTGTTTGACATGGCAATTTGGCCATGAACATTGAACCCTATTGTATCCCCAGCATCTTTTTTGTAGGCCTCCAGTCCCTGTTGCCCATCCTCCCTCACTCCTGCCAGGCATGGTCACAGTGTCTAGCCAAATATCAGAGTGCCTTGTATCCCATTTCACATCAACATGTGAGGCCATACTCTTTTGGAACATTTCATCATACTGTATCCAATTGTCCCCCCACTCCCCATCTTATATAAGCAGCACTATGAGAGAGTAGGCCAGCAGGGGCATCACCAGTTCTGGCTGCTTCATCTGCATGATGGCGCTAAAATAGATAAAACCCACTGCTCATGCAACCCATGTCCTCCCCAAAAACTGCATGCCTCCTCCCCTCTCCCTAATAATACTAGTGCTGCTGCTGCCATATCACTCTTACAAAAACTCTCTTTCTCCTCATAATTTTTCACTATTTCTTTGTTCACCAGAGAGAATATATCTACATACTCCACTTTCCAAATCTTTTCCATTGTGACAAGCAGTACAACATCCCTGATTCTCACCACCGGGTACCTATATCCATATCTAAACACCCTGTGCCCCCTGTTACCCCCACCTATTCCTGGTTCTCCTGACTTACTTTTTTGATCTCTCCCAGCACTTTTTCAAATTGACCTATTCCATTCTCCCCCATGGAACCTATCGTTTGTTAAACATACTCTTTTATGATACCTTCCAGCATCATGTCTACTTTACCTGACTTCGTCGGGCCTGTGGCAGTGCTGGTGCTGGCTGTAAATGTTGGGAAGGCACTGAGGTGGGATCATGGGTGGAGGCACTCTGGTGGAGGAGCTGTGGCTCCGGAGGCAGAGTCATTAGCAGAGGCACCCGAATGGGGGCCAGTGGATCCGGTGGAGCAGGCTGAGGTGGTGCAGGGAGTGGCAGTACAGAGCTCTGCAGTGGTGCTGGCTGAAGGAGGGGCTGTGGAGGCTCAGGTTGTGGCAGGACTGGTCCTGCTGGCACCGGCTCTGGTGGGGCCTTCCACCTCAGTTGTTTCCTGCTACATTTTGCTCCTGTAGTCCTGCCATCCTTCCATTTCTTCCCCCACGCATTGGGTTCCAGTACCGCTGAGGTGTCCTCCACATCATACAGTATCTTCTGTGCCTTTTCAACAAGCTCCATCACTCGCTGTACAGCCTCTTCTTTTGAGCTCTTGTGCCCTCTTGGTACCATATTTAACTGTACAATCTGAAATACAAAGGTTGCAGGTACATTTCTATAACAAAAATTCCCAGTTTCCAAAGCTTCCCCCTTTTTCTTGTTCTCTCCCTTTTTTAATTACATAGATAGATGGCACTGTTTCTTAGTAAATTATCCCCTTTGCAAAACGAGGCACAGTGTCTCTATTTTATATATATATATATATATATATATATATATGTATATACCATATATATATATTTTTATGCCATCCTTCAATTTTATCCACTGCTCCTATACTCCCTTTTTTGGGGGAAATAATCACCAACTGTAATCAAACTTTTTATTTGACTGAGGAGGTTGCACCTGTCACTGCCCCTTGTACCCGTAGTCACTTTTTCTTTTTGTTTGTAGCTAGTGAAAAAAAATTTTTTTTTTAAATCCCTACTCTCCTTGGTCAGGTTTTGCTTTTTATTTAAATACCAAATTCCACCCCTTAACGAAACTCCCCTTGAAATCTTTTATAATTATGATCCTTGATATAACCCCTAAAGAAGGCTCTTTGGCTGTTTTTTCTTTTTAAATGATACCAGATTCCATCCATGCAGCCCAAACATCCCTTGCTAACCTTGTAATTATGTTCCTTGATATACCCACCTAAAAATGCTGTACACGTGGTTCTCTGTGGCCCAAAAAGGTGGCCAAACACGTAATCTGACCTTGCCACAAAATGGTGGCTGACCATGCATTCCTTCCCACTGAACAGTAAGGTTGGCACCTGTCCTTGCAATCATCTCGTACTTCTAAAAGTTGGGTTTTGTTCCCCCTCCCATCGATTCTTCCAAATGCTTGTCCCTGTGCAACCAATGATTCCCTTACAACCCCTGTATCCATTTCCCAAACGTAGTGAAACATTTTTTTTATATAGCCTCCCCAGTCAGCAAAGGCCAACCCTGGCTGTTGGGCCTGTTTTCACTCTTTTGACCCCTTGTCTGGACTAAACAAAATGACCGCTACCATGATCTAGTGGTGCCCCTCCCTCTGGGCCATTCCCCTGCATCTGGCCACAAAGAACAACAAAAAAAAAAAAAAAACACCGGAGGACCATCTCCCCATCTATGGGAACTTCCAACAAGGCAGAACCAAAACTTCTGCAATGTTCTGGCTGTACCCCGGGCTACCGTGGCCACTGTGGCCCCATTTCAGCGGGCCTCACTGCATTGTGAACCCCTCCAGCCCTGCTTAGCAAAATTCCAGGTGCTTATACAACCAGGCATGATTCCAGTGGGTCTTACCGCATTGTGGGCCTAGCACAATTACAGGAGCTTTTTAAAACAAGCCGTGCTTTCTCAGATGCCACCCTAAAACTTTCAAGTATGCACTGTAAGTAACCTCTTTTTAACATTGGCCCTTCCAGGAACCAATACTCTAAAAAAATGACCACTGAACCACATGAAATGTAACCTTCAGTGGATAAGCCCTTCAAACATGCTGCTTTTAACTATTAAAAATGCTTGCAAGATTTTTTTTTTTATATAACATACCATAATCCGGTATGCCTCCTGCACAGCAACACTTCTACAGTGACATACATGGATGCCGACAACATTGACATGTCACTGTAGAAGTCTATTTGGGACCTGGCAACACTTTCCCCCATCCTGCACCCTCTCCCTTAACCAACTCTGACTTGGAGTTGGAATCCATTAGTATGGGGGGTGTGGGAGACAGAGCCCCCCCCATGTGGGGGGTTCAGTGGGCAAAGCCCCCCAAAGAAAAAAACACTGCCCGATGTGCACGGCTCCCTGCCGACTGCAAATTGTGGTCAACATGGAGCCTATTGCTGTGATGTCAGTTGACAACGTAGTTGTCAAACCGGCGTCATAGATCCCCATAATCCATAGCCTTTTCCTTTATTTAGCAGCAAGCCAGCTAGCCCATGCTGCCTTCTGGCTCACTGCGGTTCCAGTCCCTCAAATACTCAAATACAGTCAATCAACATAATGTCTCTTGAAATAAATACTTACCAAAGAATGAAGACCTAATTTCTCACCACTGATTCAGCTCCACTTGAAAATCACTCAATTCACCTGACTGATATGCTTGCTTGTGTTCTCCAAAAACACCAGCTAGCAATGGATTGTGAGGAAGGAGCTGCTTGTGCATCCCCTTTTAAACCCCCTCCCCTCTCTCCCTCTCTCTCTGTCTCTCTGTCCCCTTCCCTGACCAATCCCCTCTTGTCCTTCCCCACATCATTCATCCTAAGCTCCACCCCATCTCCCTCCCTCCCCTTCCCTCTCTCCTATCTTCCTTTGTTCCTTCCCTAGCCCCTCCCCCTCTTCCTGTCTAACTGAGCTCCTTGTCCCTGGGTCAGGTGACCTGGGACAAATGGGCCTGCCTTTGAATCAGGCAAACCTCCTTATCCTCAGAAGTTACTAATGCAGAAAGCAGTAGAAAGTCATCTGCAGGGTTCTTTTTGACCTATATTTATGAACACAGGAGAAAAACTGCTTTACATTTGGCAAGAAATGTAATTTCCCATGGAGGATGCAGTTTTCCTCTTGCATTTGTACTCTGTTTGTATCCAGATGTACTATTCTGGAAAAAGGGACTGAATCATCTTTACGTTAAACAGGTTTCCAGGGTATTTTATAAAATAGAGCAACAAGAAAAAAACTAGCACTGACACTAAACACATGTTACAGTCAATCATGCTTTACTTAGTGACTCAATAAATTGTCATGGAATTACTGGATCCACGCTGAGTTGGTTCACCAGCTATCTGTCAGAAAGAAGGCAGCAGATCCATCCCCTTACAAGGGGAGTACTACAAGGCTCAATCCTTGGATCTCTTCTGATCATGATTTACATAAACTCCATTGGGGCCAATATCAGCAAAGCTAAGTTACATCTATTGGCAGATGACACAGTCCTCTATTTCTCCAAACCCTCAGTGAGCAAAGTATGTGCAGAGTTTCAGGTGGAATTTGGCCTCCTCCAACAAAATCTTTTATGGTCTAAACTTCTACTAAACGTTAAGAAAACTAAGGTCATGTACTTCCACTCCAATCATTTGACAGCAGTTCCAAAATCTCTCTCCTTCCTTTTTGCCACCCATCAAAACCCTCTTTGGTGACAACCTTGAAGCTGTCATCAAATTTAAATACATTGGACATGAATTAGACCACTACCTAACAATCTCAGCCCATATCACTTCACTCACAAACAAGCATTTGTCAATGCTGAATGTTGCTTGCGTCTATGTGCTGTTTAGGTATTTGGAAGTCATTGGAGTGCAAATATTGAAAAATTGCGAACTTATGAGCGTGCATAGGAACTGCGCAACGCACGCTCGTAAAACAGTCATTGTTAGGAAATTTTTTCACGAAATGTTCAACATAGCCATTTTAAGACCTCTGGTCATGAACAGTGTCAGTGTGATTTTGTTAATGTGTCCCATACATTGAGTTTGCACACCGACTGCGCCATTGTGTGCTACTGGGCGGAAACACATTTTGGGCAGGATGTGAAAAATGACAGCTGTACTGCTCATAAGGAGGTGTGGTAAAATGGCAATGTTGAAAATCTGGAGTGAAAATATTGAAAATATGTGAACTTACGAGCCTGCGTAGGAACTGTGCAACGCACGCTCATAAAACAGTCATTTTTAGGAATGTTTTCACCAAATTTTCAACATAGCCATTTTAAGACCTCTGCTCATGAACAGTGTCACTGTGATTTTCTTAATTTGTCCCGTACATTGATTTCGCACATCGAATGTGCCATTCTGCGCTACAAGGTGGAAACACATTTTGGGTGAGATGTGAAAAGTGACAGCTGTACTGCTCATAAGAAGGTGTGGTAAAATGGCAATGTTGAAAATCTGGAGTGAAAATATTGAAATTTCGTGAACTTACGAGCCTCCGTAGGAACTGCGCAATGCACACTCGTAAAACAGTCATTTTTTGGAATTTTTGGACCAAATTTTCAACATGGAGTTTTTGGGACCCCTTCTCATGAATGGTGTCACTGTCATGGTGGTATTCAGGCCCAAAGGGTGATTTTGCAGTCACTGCACAGTCACTGCGCAAAATCACCCTTCAGGCCCGAATAACGCCATGACAGTGACATCAGTCACGAGAAGGGGTCCTAAAAACCCCATGTTGAAAATTTGGTGCAAAAATTCCCAAAAATGTCTGAGATATGCAATAAAGTTGAACCTCCTAGCTAGCCCATTATACATCTTACCGGCATTTCCTCAGTTAGCGGTCGGCTTTGAAGAGTGCAGACGTGTTCCCGGTACACCGAAGATCATCGCGCCGGAGTCCTGAGGTAAGTATGGCGTGAGGGGGGTGTGGAGAGGCTGGGTGCGCAGTGGGTGGGTGCGGGTTGTGGGAGGGGGTCGGAGACGTGCGCAGAACCGTTTTTACAGGTTAAAAATGAAAAAAAAAGACTACGAGGACATTGCCACGCTGGGTGGGCTCCAGCGTGGCACAAGAGATGAGGCGTTCAGCGATGGGGATTGGGCACCCCGCCGGCCAAACAATTAAAAAAAAAAAAGACTACGATGCTGCCACGTGGGTGGGCTCCCCAGCGTGGCACAAGGATTGGGAGCCAGCCGATGGGATTGGGCACCCTCTGCCGGGCCAAAACAACTGATTGCCATGTTGGGGTGGGCCTCCAAGCGTGCACCAGCTACAGGAGGGGGGAATGGACGACAGCAGCTCAGCCGGCGGGATTGGGCACCTGTCGGCTACACAGGACGGCGATGCGCATCGCCTGCTGTGGGGGAGCTACGCTTATCGGTGCTCACTGGAAGCGTAGCTCCCTTTCAATCAGAGTTGCCACTGCATTTTGGAGCGTGTCATAGACAGCTCCAAAATGCATTGGCTTACAGGGGCCGCGCCTGCCAGCTCACTGACTGAATTGGAGGAGGAGGTGACACACCTCCGAAATCTCCGATGATGGCACTATGTTTCTTGCACATGCGTGCAAGCAACATAAAAACTAAGGCAAATACTTGGTTTCTTTTTTAGGAATAAATCCCTTTTTTCAACAGAAGCTAGGCTGAGATTGGTACAGACCACATTCATTCGGCTCCTTGATTATGCTGACAAATTCTATGGACATTGTTCAGACTCCCTGCTTCAACAGCTTGATGTACTCTACCATAGGTCTATATGATTCATCACTAATTCCCACCGTCGCACACATCTTTGTGATTTATATGCCTCCCTGGGCTGGACTTCCCTGTCTACAAGATGGCTCACCCACTCACTCACATGGCTTTACAAAGCCCTCCTGCTAAAACTCCCCTCCTACATATCTGGCCTTTTTCAGTGATCTACCTGCCACTATCTGCTATGGAGCAGCTCACTCATTTTGCTGGACGTTCCACACTCCAGATCCCACTTCAGCCAACTAGCTATATCCAATGCCCTTCCAGCTGCTTGTAATAAAGCACAAGCTACCCTCAAACCTCAAAATGTTGTATCACTAAATATTTTTAAAAACGTTATCAACAGCAAATTGTATGACTTCTGTACATGTCAATCTCAAAAATAACTTTATCATATACTTATCCTCCTAATTATGTCACTATCACACCCTTTTCTCATTAGAGATGACTATAGCATCAACTTACTACAAAGAGGATAAGTATTCACCCCATACTCACACCTTCTATTATTCTGCCTATTCTTCTATTTTCTCTGTCGCGTTACCTATCTTCATGTCTATCTCATGACCAAATTCCTACCTGAACATACCTATCTCCCTTGCCTGCTCTGGTTGTAAAAGCTCCCATTATTCAGGTTAAAGCACTTACCTCTGAAAGTCTAGTACTTATACCCCTGCACTTGTTGCCAACCTCATAATGACTGAAGTGACTGTTTCAGTTGTATAAATGAAGTAAAAAAAAAGTGTTCTGTATTGTTCATTCTTGTACCTGTATCTAACCTATTCTATTGTGTTGACTATTGTAAAATATTATTTCTGTATTTGTACCATTTGCTTGTTGTATATCTTGTACCAAATTATCCTTTCAGCACCTCCTTGAAAATGAACATGCTCAATGGAGTTATTCCTGCTAATGAACTTTAACAGTAGCGATTCATTACAGTGCAATGTAAAAATAAAAAAAACACACTGAAGTAGCCTCCCTGAGGAAACTCACATGAGTAAGAATAGCTGGGACATTGCTGGGAGTCCTGTGTATCCTGCTACAGTTCTGCGCTTTGGGAGTGTGTTTTGCTAGAAGGACTAGGAGCATGGACTCAGCTCTGCAGTGGTGTCTTGCCAGAGCACTTAGCTTAACTATTGGATTCACTTCCAACCCATGACCAGCAATGAGAGCTGTCTGGTGATATAGCTGAATTGAACCACCTTATTCACTTTGAATTCATGATGGGATGACTGCCACCTGAGATGACACATCTATCAACCTCTATAGTCACACAGTTTAGCAATTTTTCTTTTTTTGAAAATACCTGTACTTATAATGCAGCTTTAAGCCCTATTCACACAGGAAATTCTGGGCCATTGTTGGTAGTGCACAGCGGCGAGATTGATGACACTGTACACATCTGAATGTCACCCTTTTGCCATTTTCAGGTAGCATTTCATTGTGACGGTAATCCCCCTTTTCTTAGGATTGCATAGTGGTGTGGGTGTTTTGCATCATTTTGCACAGCCTTCTGAACACCTGCCACCACTCACAATGATGCCAGCTGAATATTTATTTATATATTTATAAAATTTGGTTAACCTGGTAAGCCCACTGGGCCCCAAAGGTCCCTTTTTCAGGGGCGACCCAGAATTAGTTACAAAAAAAACAGTTCAAATACATAAAGGTGAAACAGTGCAGGGCATAGTACATTAATACAAAGACAGTATACAATTATACAGTTATGATTGAGGAGAGCAGTAATTACAGCACAGTTACACAGTTCAACAGTGGCAGCTGTCAGAGTTAGAGCACTGAGTATTTTGGGCAAAGCCACGAATAGTGAGCAGGCTAGCCTTCAGGACAGCCACAGGGGTTGTGGTTTAGGAGGTGTGCTCACAAACCTTTCTGGAATGTGGCCAGGGAAGGGGCTTTCTGAAGGTGTCTGGGGAGTTTATTCCATTGCACAGGGGCGATATGGGCAATGGTTTTACTGCCAGCCTCGGGGCAGGTCCAAGAGTTTTTTGCCTGAGGTCCTGAGTAGTAGGCTGGGTTGCTTTGGGGTTAGTAGCCCATTTAGCCCTGCAGGAGGGTTGACATTGAGAAGCTTAAACGTCCAGCTTAACAAGGGGTATTGAAGCCTGTGGCTCGAGGGGCCAGTTGAGTGAGGCGAGGGCTTCACAGTGGTGAGTCCTTGGATGGGCATTCATGGCAAAATGACAGATTTTATGGTACAAGGTTTGTAGTCTAGAGTGGTCAAGTTTAGCTATGCCCAATAGTGTTGGAGCAGCGTAGGTGAGAGTTGGGAGGAGGATACTCTGCACGATTGCCAGTCTAGTCTCAGGTATCATGTTCACACTTAGTCGATAGGGCAGGGCGAGATTTTGGTGAATGTTTTTTGTAACTAGAGCCACATGTGGCTTTAGGGTGAGCCCTGGTCCAGTGTGAGACCCAGGTATTTGAAGGATTGAACCATCTCAATTGTGGAGCCAGATACAGTAACAAGTGTGAGGAGGTGGGCTGGGGAAGAACCCAGGGAGGACAAGACAGTTTTTGACTAGCCAGGCTTCAGCCTTGGTAAAGTCTGACTGGAGCAATGGCTTTAGGTCGTCCAGGTTGTGTGCAGTTCAATAGAAGACAGCGTCATCAGCATATTGCACTATGGAACTACTCCCACAGTTGCCGTGGAGGTCATTGACAAACAGGAAGAACAGGAGTGGACCCAAGCTCTAACCTTTCGGAACCCCCTCATTTAGAGAAAGCGACCCAGAGATTGTACCTCTCCAATTAACCTGTTGGGGGCCGCCCGACAGATAGTTGTGGAACCAGTTCAGAGAGTGTTGGTCAAGTCCAAAATTGCTCAACTTTGTTAGGAGGAGGGGGTGGGCTACCAGGTCAAAGACCTTGGTTAGGTCAATGAAGACCGCCCCCGTGGGGGAGCCTTTGTCCAAGGCAGCTAGGACATCAGTGGTGAACCTGATAAGGGCGGTGTCAGTTCCATGCTTTTGCTGGAAACCATGCTGGGAGGGGACCAGGAGTCAGTTAGCTTCCAAGTAATCCCTCAGTTGTCAGTAGATGAGCCGCTCCTGGATCTTAGCAAGCGAGCAGAGGATAGAGATGGATCTGTAGTGACCTATAGTTTCCCTGGAACCACCCTTGTGGATTGGGACCACATGGCTCTGCTTCCATTTTTGGGGACTATTACTTCTAGTAGTGATCTGTTTATAAGCAGGGTGACAGGAAAGGCAATGGCAGGGGCAGCAGCCTTGAGCAACCGTGAGTTCAGACCATCTGGCCCCGGAGCGCTGGAGGGTTTTAAGGATAGTAGGAAGAGCAGCACTTCTTTGACATGCACCGTCTGAAGGTGGAAGTAGGGAGTAGATGGATCCTGAGTTTCTGTGACAAGGGGGCCCTTAGAGTGGTGCGGAGGGTTGGTCCTGTAGGAGCCCAGGTCGGTGAAGAAGCTGTTGAAGGCCACATCCAACTCGCCTGCATCAGTTAAAGTTTGTCCATTGTGGGTTAAATTGCCCAGCTGGGATTTATTTGGGCCTTTTATCAAGGAATTGATGGTAGACCAGAAGGACTTAGGGTCTGTCAGGGTTTGTCACTGGAGGGTTTTGAGGTAGTCCCTTTTAGCTATTTTTGAGGCTTTCTTACACTGGTTCTTGCAGGACCTGTATTCAGCTAGGTCAACTGGGCTGGTAGAGAGCCTGGCCTTTTTCCAGGCCTTGTCTCTGCCCTTCATTAAGGATTTCAGCTCGCGTGAGATCCATCTGTGGCATTGGCCTTTTGTGCGTCTTTTTCTTACCGGGGCAAGGAGATTGGCCTCAGCAGAGAATGTATGCTGGAAGAACTGGGCAGCATTCTCAATACTGTTAAGTAGTCTAATTGGCTTCCAGTTGACATTTCTCAAACAGCTCTGGAAGGGCTCAGCAGAGAAGCTAGAGAAGTTCCTAGCTACTATGAGCCTGGGGGGTATCCTGGGCAGACGTTTTTTCCAGATGCAAAAGGTGGGGGAATGGTCACTCAGGGCATCAGACATCATGCCAGCCACTGGATGTTTGCCAGGTTTGAGGCTAAGATCCAGTCAAGGGTGGAGTGGTTCCCTGTTTTTAGGTTTTGCCTTGTGACCTCCGTAATGACCTGGGTCACATTTGCATCAAGAAGCCAGGCCTTGTGAACTTGCTCAGTGGTGGGTTCCCACCTAAGGTTGAAATCCCCCACGACCAGCAGCTCAGCAGGAGTGGTCCCCGCCAGGGAGCATGTCAAGTTCTGAAGCGCTGAGTTGCCACCACTGGGAGGGTTGTATATACGGCCTACAGTGAGGCACTTTTCATGGCCCAGGACAATTTTGATAAAGAGTGATTCGAGCCCTGCGGAGCATGGCAGGTGGGTAGAGGACCGGGAGACCTCCAAAGAGGTGCACATATAAATTAGGACTCCCTCTCCTTTTTTTCCCTTTCTGTCCTTTCAGATGGTGACATAGTTTGCAAGCTCCACTTCATGAGGGAGTATGTGAGGCTTCAGCCAGGATTCAGAGACAGCAGGCACAACTCAACTGTACATTTCCAACCAAGCTTGAACCTCATGCATCTTGGGTCACAGACTGCAGATGTTCATGTGTGCAACTCTCAGGCCTTTGGTGTGGCACAATATTGGGTCACTGGGGGGATCCCAGGGTTGAATTGGCAAGCTGGGGTCCAACATTAGGTTGGACATCGCCTGAGTGCATTATCGGTGCTAGCGCAATAAGGCTGATTAGCCAGCCTTCAATTTCTGGAAGACTGTTGCAATGCAGGAAGCAAGCCTGCAGCAGTGCATAGCCGTATCGTGTAAATGCTGGTTGGCAGTGTTACAGACACAGACATGGATCTGATGGGGATGCCAGCGATCCAGATACCTGCCATATGAATGAGGCTTTAGATATGGTAATTGTTTGACACTATGTTAAACAAAATTGTCCTGTTCACACTGTCTGACCTGCGCCATTGTGAGAGTTGCAGATGAGTTGAATCGGTAGAGGTCAGATAGTGTGAACGTGATGGGGAATGTTGCAGGTGGCTGCAATGTACTCTGATGTGGTGGACAATGATCAGTGTTTTTGTGGGTCTGTGTACTGAGCTAGGTGTTTTTTTTGCCAGTGTGTAAACACACAGCTGCATCTGCATTGGAACGCCCCAGCAACACACCACAATGTGCTGTGCAGTCCCCCCTTCCTTATGGCTATGAACCCCGATTCCCTTCCCATTTGAGTTTGACCCCCCCTTCCAAACCTCTGCTGCCCTCTCGCTCTTCAACCCCAATTCAATTGGTTTGATGTGATGAGGACGAAGATTTCTTGGCAAATCCCCAAAAGGCGACCGCCAAAAAGAGAACTCACACAGAGTAACCGGGAAAATGGGCAACTGCCGCAATGGTGACATCTCCACAGTAGCACACAATAGAGAGAACACCAAATGAGTGGCCCAGCCTGAGTGGTAGCAAAACAGGAGCTGTATGTCTTGTGGTATCTTGGACTTTGGCATCGGTGACTGCAGGGTCTGGTACAGGGGTGTGCCTACTCTCACTGGTGGCTGCTTCATCCGATGACCCCTCATCCCATCTGGCCTTCCCTATCAGCACCACCGGGCCTAGTCCCCTGCCCCCAGTGTCCACTTCCATCGTGTTGCACACCACCCTGTTCCGTCACATACGTTATCAGTCGCATGTGACATGCTAGTCCTCCTGTTGTTAAGTCACCATCACCCTGTTGTGGTGTGCTGCTTGTGCCCTCACCTGCACAGCCCTCACCTACCTGTCTCTGGCTTGTGGAATCCTCGATTACTGTGGGTTGGCGGCTTTGTACGCTATTCCACTGTTGGTCAGTCTTTTATGGCGGTTGCTCTTTTGGTGACCACTCTTCTGTTTTTGCCCATATCCAGTCACTGTGTGGGAAGCGCTCTAGTCATAGCACACCATTGACTTCCCATCAAATTTTGATCACCCTCCAACTCTGATTTTCTTACTGATAGGTTTTACCCCACTCTGTCACTCTGCTGCCATCCCAGGTTTTACTCCACTCCATCCGTCTGCTGCCATACCACCCTCCAACCCCAATTGCCATTCCCATTGTGTTTCTGTCTCAGCACCTCTGTTCTCCAGCCAGAGGAAGCACTGCTAAAACACCAGAACAAAGGAACTGCTGTGCAGAGTGCTGTAAACAGATGCTGTGTAAACACACTGTGGCAGCGGTGCAAACAGAGGAGTGGGTGACTGGTGCAGAGTGCAGTGCACCACTCACCCTTGTGTAAACATGCCTGAAAATTGAACTGGCAAAACATCTAGGGACTATCTGGCCTTCTATATAATGCATAGATTAGATGTGTAAAGATTTATCTATCAAAATGTTTACCTTTCTGTTACATTTGTTGGATCTTCACTCTCATATATAATCCTACCCTGTTTCTTCCAAAGTACAGGTACCTGTATCTGCAGAGTACAAAAAAATCTTTATTTGGATATGATTTTGTTAGTTTCTCGGAATCACACTTACAGATGTTTTTTCTTTCTCATGTAATAAAATCGTTAAATAAAATATTCAAAATAAAATTATTTATAAAAACAATATGTCAGCACAATATGCATTGTTACCAAAATTCTCTATGTTGTACTGACTGCACTGCTACTTCTTCATGCCGGTCACATGTATTATTATTTAGATATATAAGCTTCCTTTCTGTACTATACAACACTTATTCCTAACTGTTTTGTCCAGGCAAATGCATTATTATTGAGAAATGCAAAAATATACTTGCTTTCTGTACTACAGGGTACATGAAACTTATTTTACAATGTTCTGTTTTTATGTTGTGTGCATGGTGCCCACACGTGTTAAATGTCCTCCTTTTTGCTGCAATTTCTTTCATTCAAACTATTATGATTTTTAACTCACTTTTGCTAAATTGCACTGTGGATAATTGCCTATAGGAATTTAAACTGTAGAGCACTAAGAGATTTGTTGAAGTGATTACAGTCTTTTGGAATTTAAACTGTGTAGAGTGCAAAGTTTTTCTTTTGTTCTCCCTGCCTTTCTGCTCCCTGCCTTTTGTCTTACACATCTTTCCTCCCTATCTCCTGCTGTGTCGATGTCTCCTCGCTCTGTCTGCTCCACACCCACCAATTTAGCTCCTGTCTCAATCCCTACTCTTTACCTCTCTCCTCAGCCGAGGCCTGACTCTGGGTGCTCCCTCCTGCCTCGGACCTCTCCCAGAGCTGTAAGTGGCACAGACAGCCTTGAAAAAGCACCTGCACCTCACCTCCAGTCACTGAAGCAAGGAAGGTATGGTGGTCCCTGCTGGCACTTCACACTGGCCCCCCACCAGCCCCTTTCCCACCCGCCCTTTTCGGAGTATTTTCTATATGGCTTCTCTACATCACGTGACTCCTACCCATGATTTACAGTAGTGTAAGTGTCAACTTCCTCATCAGTTCATTATAATCCAGTACCACTAGAGGGTTGTCCTCAACTCACTACAGATCAACCTACTCTCACTAACTACTCAGTCCTAATTTTACCTGAGCCTCCATTTTATTTAACAGCAACTCTGTACCTGTATATGTCCTTAAGAATGCTTACTGCCTTGTGCCTACATCTTACAATACTCTCTCTCCTCGTCTCATACCCCTCCACTTTGCCTGTTAGCCATTCGACTCTCCCCACCAACTCTCCCCCTTCCCTGCTTGACCCCATGTTTCCCTTGGCAATGATCCCCCTCCCAACTAATATTGAATCACTATCATTCTAGGCCACCCCACTCACTAATGTGCCTGCCTTATTCTGTTTTCCTCCTACTGCAAATAATTAATCACCCCCATCTTGCCCCCCACATTCCCCCCATGCCCCAGGCTGTTGCTCCTGGTATAAAAATACTAAATTTCATTTCATCATCATTACATTGCTGCTTCTATCCACTGGAAATATAAACCCTAACCCAGGTACTGCCCCTGCCCCTGGTACTCTGCCTGTGTCCTCATGCCCCAACTCTACCACATTGACTACCTCACTCCTCCCTCGTGGCCTTAAGGTTATTCACCTTAACATACGGAGCCTCCTCCCAAAACTTGATCTGATCCAGCCACTAGTTATTTCTTTCAAATCTGAACTCCTCATCCTAACCAAAACTTGACTGAACACTAAAATCCCTAGTGCCACCATTGACATCCCCGGCTACACATTCTCTCACCAAGACCATGCCACACGTGGTGGTGGTGTGTCAATCTACACCTCCTTCTTTCTCCAAGCTACCACTATGTTATCATCAGATGTCCCATCAGCATATGAAGCACTAGTAGTAAGGCTTGCCCTGCCCTTTTCCATCTCCATTTATGCAGCTGGGATCTACTGTCACCCTGGCTTAACTCTAACACTGCTGCTGAACTGGTCTCCACTATATACTCTCTAGCCACTGCAGTCGAACTATGCATCATTGATGACTTCAATCTTAACTGGATGGCCTCCTCCCTAACCAAGACAAGAAATGAACTAACAGCCCTAAACCTCACCCAGCTTATCCATGAACCAATGCACCTCAACCACAAAGCCCTCAACCACTTGCTGATAGACTGGACCCTCACCTCTCACCCTCATCATGTCATCCACTCAGGTCTACTCCCTGATGCTCTAAGTGATCATCATATGATCTTACTGATTCGCAAGATTCACAGACCAAAAATTCCACACAAAATTCTGATGACTCGATCTTACAAATCACTTGACCTTGCCCCTCTCCACCATGATCAAACGCAGACAGATTGATCTCCAATAAATTCAACTAATTCTATTGACCAAGCACTAGCCTTCTTTAAGGATACTTTTCTCACCACATAGAGCAAGCATACTCCACTGAGATGCACTAGAGTCCATGGGAACCACCTGCCATGGGTCACCCCTGAAATTCAGGCCTGTCAGAATGCCTGAGATCATGCTTGGAAAAAGCACAAAGTGTCCAAGCTGCACAGTGACCTTGAAAAATACCAGGCCCTCCATAAATCTTGCACAAAAGCCATCAGATTGGCCAAAGCTGAATACTTCCACTCCTCCTTTCAAACTAATATCGCTAGCCCTTCCAGGTTCTGGAAGGTTGTTCACTCCCCCTTTTCCCCACCAACAAAACCACCAATACCACTCCTAAAGTTAAATAATTCTCTAATTTCCAACCACCTTACTGTTGCTTCTGAATTCAATGTCTATTTTACTCCTGTGCATCAACCCTCCTATCATCTCTCCTTCCTTCCCCATTTAGCCCTTCTTCTGTATCCTCCTCCAGATCTACCCTTCCTCCAACTGGTAATTTTTCCTTCTCCCCTATCTCACCATCTGACATTTGAAATGCTCTCCTAGCCCTTAACCCATCAAAAGGTGGGTCCCCGGATGGTCTTGACCCTAAACTGTTATTCCTTTCGTGCTTATGCTCTCTCCTCACAACTATCTGACCTTCTAAACCTCTGTTTCTCCCTTGCAGCTGTCCCCTCTGACTGGAAACATGCAAGTGTCATCCATCTGCCCAAGGGAGGTGACACCTCCAACCCCAATAACTACCGTCCAATCTCTCTTCTACCTTCACTTGCTAAGCTCCAGGAGCATCTGGTCCTCTCCCATCTCTCCTCCTACCTCACTGACTCCTCCTCCTTCTCTCCCTTCCAGTCTAGCTTCAGGAAAAAACACTCTACCACTACCTCCCTCCTTATACTCACTGACTCTATCCTCACAGGAATGGATGGTGGCCTAATTATTTCTGCCATCTTTGCCAACCTCGCTAAGGCTTTTGATACGGTCTCCCACTCCCTCCTCCTAGATACCCTCACTTCTGCTGGCCTGTATGACTCTGCCACCTGTTGGTTCAGAGCCTACCTGGTAGGTACATCGCAATCAGTCAAGATAGCTGATGCATTATCCCCCTTCTCCAAATTCACACTGTTGTGCCACAGGGCTCAATGCTAGGTCCACTACTATTCTCCATCTTCCTTAATGACCCCCTGATAGTCTGCTCATCTTTCTCCATACATATGTATGCTGATGACACTGTCCTCTTCACTTACAGCCACTCCATCTCCAATGTCGGGACCAGACTACAACTTGACTTCAGCAAAGTTCAACACTGGCTTCACTCTCATCAACTTTTTCTAAATGCCAAAAAGACAGCCTCCATGATCTTTGGCATGAGGCAGAGACTATCTATGCTATGCTCCCTACCCTCCTTCCATGCCCTAGATGGGACTACCATCAAGGACACATCCTCATTCAGGTACCCTGGGGTTTGGCTTGACCAGCACCTCAATTTCTCTGGACACGTGGACACCATCCTGAAAAAACTGTGCTCCAAACTTGGCACCCTCTACAGGAACCATAGCAGCTTGCCTCTTACATCTCAGCACAAACTCATCCAGAAAATGATTTTACCTATTTTTGACTACTGTGATGTGGTCTACAATGACGCTCCCAAGTACACCATAGCCAAATTGGATACCCTTTTCAATTCTTTCTGTCACTTCACTTTGGACTCCCACTTCTCACCCACCACTGTGACTTCTACTGCTCTCTGACCTTCCAATCTCTGGATAACAGATGACTCTCCCATTGCACTAAAACTATGGCTAAATTCTGGTTTGGCACTCTGCTGTCTTACCTCTCCTCCTCCCTTACCTCTACACTGGCCCAACTTCAATCACTCAGATCAATTGACCCCCAAACCTTGCCTGTCCTTCGCCACTCTAGAGCAATAGGCCGATCTGATTTTTCCTACCGGTTCCCTAAACTCTGGAATTCACTACCTCCTCAAATTTTGTACTTCTCATCCCCTTCATCCTTATCATCTGCCCTACTAAATTTCTTCAATTCTGTCTGCAGCTTCCCCTAGCCACCATCCTCTTACTACTTCCACACTAACAAGCTTCTCCTAGATGCTCGCTTTACTTTCTGCCCCTTGTCAACACTTAAATGCAATGATCATCTGTGTTACTTGTTTGGTCCCCTGCTGCTACTACAAGCTGTGTATCACCCTACCAATTTTATATTATATATAATGTTGTACCATATTTATGACATATTGTAACTATGTGCTCAGCACTGGCATTGCTACTGTGTATTAACCAACTTTTTGTTGTACTACTGTACTGTTTAAAACCTGTATTGTATTATATGTTGCCTGTATTGGTTTGTACTTGTCCTACCACCCTGTTACCCCTCCCACCGGATGCACCAGAAGATGAGTGATCACGATTCTATTGTATTCTGGGTTCTATCCTTTTTGCCATTTATATAAATAACATTGATTCAACCCTTACCAATTCCTCTGTACACCTCTTTGCTGATGACACTGCTCTGTATGTCAGCAACCCTTCACCTGCAGCTGCTCGTGAAATCCTACAAACAGAATTCTCCTTGCTACAATATCAGCTACTCGAGAAAAAGCTTCTGTTAAATGCAAAGAAAACTAAAGCAATGATGTTCACAAATCAAAGCTCCACCAGCACATCATCTCCAGTCATTCTCCCCCAGCTATGCACTATACTTGGAGAAAATCTGGAGTATGTAGAAAACTTCAAATACCTAGGTGTGTGGATTGACAACAGACTTGACTTCACTCATCATTTAGAAGAACTGCTAAAAAGCTTCGCAAAGGCTTGGCCTTCTCTATAGATTAAACCCTTCCTAAACAGAGACTCAAAGATGAGGTTAGTCCAGGCCATTTTCTATCAGTTGTTGACTATGCAGACTTCCTTTATAGTCACTGCCCCATCTCCTACCATCACAAATTGGATACCTTTATATCATAGAGCAATTAGGTTCATTACAGATCTGCCATCTAATACTCATCATTGCTCTCTTTATGCTGCAGTTGGGTGGGTTTCCCTTCACCTCAGAAGGAACAGAAATGCAGCACTATGAATTTACAGAGCATTGTCAAAAAACTTCCAAACTATATCCAGGACTGCTTCACCCAGACCTCTCCTAGCTCCTATGCCCTAAGAAGCAACAACATCATCCTGCTCAAATTGCCCAAATTCAACACCAGGCTAGGGAGGGCAGCAATCAGCTATGCTCTAGCTATAGCATGGAACACCCTACAAAAATCCCTAAAACTGTCCAATATCATTCCATTTGCATCCTTTAAACAGCACTGTACAGTCTTCTTCAAGAGAAATGCAATTCCTACCTAGAGCTAGCATTGCCATCTCACAATCTCCTTCCAAGCCATATGGCATATTTCTTCCAGACAGACACCCCATCTTATGGCACCCAGTAATACCTTCACCATCCTAGTATTACATTATGTTGAGTGTCTGCCATGCCCCCCCACTGGGATATGTATATACTGTACATACTGTAAATATTAGCTTAACTTTCCTGTAACCGTTTTTTATCATGTGAATTTACTGTACATCACTGTGTTTATAAACGTTATTTTCCCCTGTATGTATAACTGTCTTATATAAGTGTATGATGTATCTGTTGTGTATCAACTATTGAACCTTGACCTTATCAGGTCCATCTTGTAAATGAGCCTTGCTCAATGATGTTCGCCTGAATAAATAAAGATTTGATGATGATGATGATGATGATTGCTCAGTGTGCCTTCCTGGTGAAACGTTTCAATAAATAAATAAATGTGTCACAGGAACAAATGTTTCAAAGATATGATGCTGTATAGCCTGGAATGGAGAAGCTCACATTTTATCAATGTTCTAAACTAAGGAAGTATTTGCACAGCTAAAGCTGGAAAACATTAGTCATTTAAAGACAGACATGCATTATTTCAGGAAAATATCTGCCATAGGGCCAGCCTAGTGGTGTGGGAAGGATGGGGTGAGATGAGAGCAGTACAGAATAGAAGGGAGCTTCAGGACATTGGTGGTGCTTGCATTTATCTGAATGCATGCACTTGTTTGTGCACCCCAGCTATGGGGAGAGACCAGAAAATGTTTGAAAAGGTATTGTGCCAAATAAGCGACTCAATTTGAGAGCATCAGTAATAGCAATTGTCATTATAGTGACTAAGAATAAATGGCACCGGGTTAATATGAGCAATTATGGAGTATTTTGAGCAGTTGTGGAAGGTGTGTGATCCTGGAGTTAATTATATTAATTTGGAAGGGTTGGGGGGTGAAGACCTCCTACAGTGGATGTGAGGGGCAGTGCCCCTCACATTAAAATGCTTTTTGTAAAGGTGGTTGTTGTGTAACATGTGTTTGTGTGGTAATATGTGATCCTTTGGTTCGGCGCTGATCGTCCTTCCATCTTGGCATAGTCAGTAGAGTAGGGTGCTAGGTAGCTAGGTATGGTCATCTTTTCACAGTTCTGCATTGTGTTGTGTCCTGGGTTCGATTCCGGGTTTGTTTGTCTGTGTAGTTGGATTATTACTTGTGGCTGTGCTGTAGTGGTGAACTGTTGTGTAGTTTTTGTTTTGGTCTGGTGATTAATTAGATGTTGGTCTAATTGTAGTGACTGTGTATTCTGTATTGCAGTAGCTTATTGTTGTAAAGAGATATATTTTGGAACACTGAAGCTGTGTGCTTATTGTATATTTTTTGGGGGGTTATGTTGTTGCTATTTTGACATTTGGTGTTATGTGTATTCGTTGTTTGGGTCTGAGCTATTGTGTATCCTCTTATATGGTCGATGCTGTTTTTTTCCCACCATTATGACATGGAACTGTTTGAAAATACAGTGAAACAGACATGTATAATATTCTGAGTGATGACTCCCCACCCACACCACCACCACCACCACCACCACCAGGATGAAGCCGGCCCAAGCTCTGGATTAGTGACTCTGGGGGAGGCGTCCCTCTCCCTCCTGTCTGTGCCATGGGAGGGGGGATCTCTGTGGGAACTGGGCTGATGGTAAGACCTGACAAGGTGGTCACAGCTAGGGTTGGTGGGGGCAGGTCCAACAGGAGCTTGCCTGCCTGCCTCAGTCAAGGAGCAAAAAACCTAGGTGAAAAAAAAACAAGTATGTAATTTGTTTAAATTAATTCTAACCACTTACAATCAGATGACCACACATTTAAATGTATGCACCACTGGAAGTCTCAGTCCAATGGAAAATGATTTATGTTATAGGGCAGTATATTGATTGATAAGATTGCACATTATCAAAACTATTCTGGAGCCCAAAGCTTGTGGTACAAACAGGCTTTTAAACAGATTTCTTTTTGAATTGCCTAGACTATGGAATAGAATTCTGAAAGGTTCATATGCAATATAGAATTTGGAAATGTTTGAATGCTTAGAAGTCATATAAATTATACATACAAGATATATGAATGACTCTTGACCTGTAAAGAGGGCATTTGTAATAGCCAGGATAACATGGTTCATTTCATAGTTCTCTAATATTCTATTATACTCACCAGGGACCTGCAAGCAAAAGTCTTGTGAAGTCAACATTTCTGAATGGCAATTCTAATGCACATAGCAGAAAAACCGTTACAGAATGGAGGAATACCTGCAAGGATGATGATATTCAATAAATATTGTTTTTTTTTCCATTAACATTTCTAACCTTAAGTCACAGCATATGCTTAAAACTGAAATAGAGTTGAAACTGGTTATACTGTGAATGCCATTCTGTGGAGACTATTGAAAGCTAAAATGTTTTCTGAATTATCTCTGCTGAAAATTCTATTTGGTTATACCTGATTGATTAACTTGTTATGTCTATTTGTTAGCCTTCAAAAGAACAGCTATAAGAGATACAGAGCTGAACAGAAAGAAATCCAAGGGCCAGATCCACAGTCACTGGAGGGATTTGGCAGGGCCATGTGAATACACTGTGCTAGTATGATGGCACTTTCATGGGAAAGCTACAAAATTTGGTTAGACATACATTCACAAGGCACATACGTGAAATGTAGAAGGGGCTTGTATATATGTCTACACAACCCACATATGGAGTGCCATTCAAGGGTATAACTGTACTTTTGTAAAGACCATACAGGTGAACACCAAAGAACAGCAGGAGGTACTGTAGATGTCCACATCTGTAGATTTCAGGCCAGAAAGTGCTGTATGCCATCTTAGGGACTGCAGTAGTGACAGCACATCCACATAACACTGAAAAACCCTCACAAACCCCATAGTACAGTCAACAAAAAAGACACGGCTGTCACTTGCACCCTAATGACAGAAACCACCAATCAGGTGACGACAAACAAAAGGACTTACACAGCATTCACAACACATAGAAACAGAGAAACGTAGACTTTGATGGTGGAAAGGATCTCTTGGCCCACCTAGTCTGCCCATGTCCTTACCTATTGGATAAGGTGGAGATCCTAGTTAACCAGCAGCCTACTTCCTCCTTACCCCACTCCTACCCCCAACTATAACTGCCTTATGTCGGTCTCATGCATTCTTGAATTCCCCCACTGTTTTTGACCCCACAATCTCCTCAGGAAGGCTGTTCCGTGCATCCACTACCCTCTCTGTGAAAAAATACTTCCTCACATTGCCCCTGAGTGGTCCCCCCTCTATCTTCAAATTGTGCCTCCTTGTTCATGTGCATCTTTTTTTCTGAAATATGCTACCCTCTTGGACTTTGTTTAATCTCTTGAGGTACTTGAAAGTTTCTATTATTATCCCCCCTCCTTCCTTTTCTCAAGGGTATACATATTAAGCTCTTTTAGTCTCTATTCATATGGCTTCTGTTGCAGACCCTGCACCATCTTGGTTGCCCTCCTCTGGACTGCCTCCATCCTATCTCTGTCCTTTTGGAGATGGGGTCTCCAGAACTGCACGCAGTACTCCAGGTGGAGTCTCACCAACTGTCTGTACAGAGGGATAACAACTTCCTGCTTTCTACCGGTGATGCCTTTCCCTATGCTTCCCAGCATCCCCCAGCCCTCTTTACTGCCTTCTGACATTGCTTGCCTACTTTAAGATCATCTGATATGAGTACACCCAGGTCCCTTTCCTTTGTTGTTGTTGTTAGTACCTCCCCTCTTGTGTATTCTTCCTCTGGGTTTTGTTTCCCAGGTGCATTACTTTGCACTTCTTTGCATAGAAACTAAGCTGCCATACTCTTGACTATTGCTCCATCCTTGCTAAGTCCCTTCTCATCCTTTCCACCCCTCCTTGTCAGGAAAAAGAACAAGGTTCAGCACCAAGGTCTTATAAGGTAAAGGGATAAAAAAAAACATGTTGTTGTGACTGCCCTGTTGGTGCAAGCACTGCAGGTGTGTGGGGAGGCAACAGAGCTGAGTGGTTGTAATTCTCCAAAGTAAAATAAAATGTAGCAATAACAACTGATCAAAAATAAGGCCATGCTACTACTTTGTGGACTGCCCTGTATCAAAGTATTGATTGGAGTCCCATGCACTGGACTCTGATCAGTATTTTGATATAAGCCACAAAGCAGTAGCATGTCCCTACGAAATGAAGGAATTTATAAGAAATGTGATTTCAGTTTGGTGAATGATTAGGGGTGGAGCTTGCTTCTCTTTGACATGATCGTTAATCGGGAGAGGTGTGGTCCTGTCTATTAGCACGCTCCCCCACAAACCACCTACTAGCCTCTAGTTATATGCTCACTTTACAGAAGCAAACATTAGGAAGGTTGAGAGCAGTCACATAAAATACACAAATAAACAGTGAGGATAGCAGCCCAGACGAGCAAGTTAAAAATTTGAAATTGTGGAGTAGTTACAAAGCTATGTGTTTCACCTTGTTATCAGGGGTTGGACTCACTTCAAATAGCAGCGGCAAACTGAAAACCAGGAAATTTTGAAAATCATGGTGTGATAAAATGTGATTAAGAAAGCAGAAATTTTAAACAATTGCATGCTCTTCTGAGCATCTATGGGGGGGAGGGGTGCTGACCTGGGCTCCAATAAATATTTTGATATAGTCACAAAGCAGTAGCATACCCCTAGAAATCTGATTTAAATTTGTTGAATGAGCAAGGATAGAGCTTGCTTCTCTCTAATGTAAATTATTTAATGGGAGAGCTATGGTCTTCTGTTAGCAAGCTCCCCACTATCCAGCTACAAGCCTCAAAGTGTCTGCTCTCTTTACAGAACTGAACATTAGGATGCTTGACAGCACATAAAATATAAAGATAATCAGTGAGGATTCCTGCTCAGATGAGCTGGTTAAACATTTTAAATCTTGGTGTAGTTGCTCTGCCATAGGTTTTACCTTGTGGTCGGTGGTTAGGCTCACTTCAATTATCATCTGACATCTGAAAATCAAGAACCCCCATTTGGAAATCACAGAGTGATACAAATGTGAGTAAGACAGTAGAAACTTCAAAGAATTTCAGGCTCTTCTGAGCAGCTATTTTTTGGGGTGCTCGCTGGGCTCTGATAAATATACTGTGTGCAGGAAGGTAGAGCTAGCAGGGGAGAAGAACAGTTGTGTTCATGAGTACTGTAGCTCCATTGATTGTTAGTCCTTTTGTCTTAAATTCATTTTTTCTTCTACTGGTCCTTCCTGTTTTCTGTCTTGCAACAATGGCATAACTGGATTTTTGAGATGGCATTAAGAAAAGATAAACCAATGAAAAAGTTTTTACAAAAAATTGCTAGTGCGCTGGCTGGTCGGTTGGTCAGGACAGATCATATCATACAGCCTCCTTTGGAAACAGGACAGAGTATGGATGATAAAGTTGATGGAATAAATAAGCTGACTGCTCTTGACCAAAAAGTGACAGAGCTTGATGGAACTGAGGAGCAGCACAAGAAAGATCTACAGGTGTTCTCAGAATGCTTGGCCAAATTAGGAATGCTAACTAGGAAGAGTCAGGTCACACAGAGTAGCCTGAAATCACTTCAGAGTCAGCTGAGTGCAGCCAATATGGGTGTTATAGTTCCACTAGAATCTATTCTGAAAAGAAATCTGGTAAATGTGCACCAGTCCTTCTTTGTTCAGGGATTATGGCTGTCACTAGAGCAGGTGGAGGTCCAGCGAGCATTCCATGCTGCAGTGAGGAAGAGTCAGGCTGATGGTGGATCCAATGCAATAGCTGTGGCACACCACAGAATTCAGGAGGAACAGGTGGCATTCCTAGAGGTGCACAGGTCTTTAAGGATACTACATATCAGGGTAAGACATTGTAGCTGTTTCCTGATGTTTTGGCATGTACGCATTGTAGAAGGAAAGATCTTGTGCATTGTAAACACAAATTTCATCAACTGGGGTGCAGGCCCATCTTTTTTACCCTGCTAGGCTTAGACTCTCTTACCAGGGCAAACCATTTGTTTTTTCTGATTCACCCCTATCAGTGCTACAGTCAATTTGTCGACATTGATAGGAGTGCAGGCAGTACAGCACTTGGCTTCCTAGCACCAAGCATTGCAGCTTCCTGAAGCCAGAACACCAAAGCAGCATGGAGAAAAGATCACTGTTTTGCAGGGGGCCTCACCCACCACATCCTCCAATGTAGGGGGCTCTTCCCCCAGCACTTTCCAAAAGAAAATATAACAAAATGTGGGGTGGGCATGCCCTGAAAGAGAAAGAAACTATGCCGTAATTGCAATGACAAAATGAAGTTGCTTCTCAAATGGTATACCATTTTTATGTTGGCGCGCTTGCACAGCCAACTTCTTGCGGCAGTGGGGATTTGGAGGTGCGGTCGCTGTTGGGAGAATGCAGGGCATGCACCAGGAGGTGTGTCCCTCATTTGGTCAATCATCCTGCATGCCGACACCCCACCATGCATACTAAGCTGATGAGCACATCTAATGAAAGGTCTGTTGCAATCTGAGCAAAGCTCGTCATACGTAGCGGACCCCTCCTACGTGCTCGCCAGCTAGTAGCATGGTGGCACAGTGGCTGCTACACTGCCGACAGCACTGACTTTGGGTTGCCCAATCCCCCGGTCAGCTTGCCCTGCCCTGTGAAGTATGTGCCAATGGGGGAGCCCACTCCCCGTCAGCAGAATGTCCCCCCCACCTCTTTGTTTGCCGACGGGAAAGCCCACTACCCATTGGCATGATGTCCCCCCTTCTTCTGTGCTGATGGGGTGCCCAATTCCCATCAGCTACTGTACCCCCAAACAAAAGAAATGACCTGTAAAAAAGAAACCGCCTGTGGGTGTTTTTTTCTTGGTACCTGTAAACTGAAAACAGTCCTTCGTAGTCTCCCTACCCACCACCCGCACCCACCCACTGCGCACCCTGCCTCCCCATACCCCCCAACCCCATACTTACCTCCGGAGTCCTGCATGATGATCATCGGTGGACCAGGAACACGTCTGCACTCTTCAAAGCCGATCGCAAACTGAGGAAATGCCGCTAAGCTGTATAATGGAATAGATAGGGTTTTTTCAATGGTGCTTCATATCTTGGGCATTTTTTTGAATTTTTGCATCAAATTTTCAACATGGGATTTTTGGGAACCCTCCTCATGAATTCTGTCACAGTTTTGATGTTAATCAGTCCTGAAAGGTGATTTCACAGTCACTACACAGAATCACCTTTTGGGACCGATTAACACAAGGACAGTGGCAGTGTTCATGAGATGGGCTCTCAAAATGCCTATTTTGCAAATTTGGTGGAAAACATCCCAAAAATGGCTATTTTAAGAGCGTGCATTGCGTAGTTGCTACACAAGCTCATAACTTCACGAATTTGCAATATTTTCATGCTAGATTTTCAACATTGTCATTTTTCTACACCTTCTTGTGAACAGTACAGCTGTTATTCTTCACATCCTGGCTGAAATGTGTCTCCGCACTTCCGGCGCACAATACCGCAGTCACTGTGGGAAATCAGTGTTCTGGCCCAATTACAAAAATGACAGTGACACTGTTCATGAGCAGAAGTCCTACAATGCCTATGTTGAAAATTTAGTGACGATACTCCATAAAATGATTGTGTTAAGAGCGTACGTTGTGCAGTTTGCACACACACTTGTAACATTGTGCATTAATAATATTTTCACTCTGGATTTTCACCATTGGCATTTTCCACACCTCTTGATGAACAGTAAAGCTGTCATTTTACATATCCTGCCCAAACTGTGTTTTCGCACGTCCGGTGAAGAATAGTGCGGTCGCTGCGCGAAATCACTTTTTGAGACAGCTTGAGGACATGACAGTGACACTGAACATGAGTAGAGGTGCTAAAATGCCTATGTTGAAAATTTGCTGCCGAACTCCATAAATGTTTGTGTTACAAGTGTGCTTCATGATTCCCACTTCACCTTTGTAACTTCACATATTTGCAATACTTACATGCCACATTTTTACCACTGCCATTTTTTTACACCTTCTTATGAACAGTACAGCTGTCATTTTTCACATCCTGCCAAACATGTGTTTCCACACTGCACTACCAAAGCCAATGCCAGCGCGACAATATTCGGCATTGACAAATGCTTGTTACTGATGGTGTAGCTACCTCTCATTTGTTAAGTGATACCTGGCAGCAGGGGGATGATAAACAAGAGGTTCTGGCTCAATGACCAATTATTTCTACACTCTGGATGCAAACTAGTCCAGTTTTTTGAAGGTATTGCTTGTTCTTCCTTTCTCCAGGATTTGAGGACTTTTTTCTATTTAGCTGAACCCCCTGTGCCTGCTTTCACCCTCCATAGACACTCTAATCCTCCACCCCCTGGCTTTCCTGCTGATTTTCTCTCCCTAATCTCTTTTCTCTACCTGACCCCTGTCTTCCACTACCCCTTCTCCTGCTTTCACCCTCCTACCCCCCATCTCTCCTAAGTCCCTACCTTTCTCTCCATTTTCCTTCTCCTGTCCAGTACTTAACCCCCCCCCCCCAGCTCTTGCCTGGCTCTTCTGTCTGAACTGTCACTCTAATACCCTCTTTAGACCTTAAGTCTTTTGGTTTCTGCTCCACACAACAGAGGCTGCTTAAGACACACTTACACACTTTTGAACTGCACTTCGTACCTTATGCTAGCTATCTGTCCCTTTTTGTTATCCCTAAATTTTTTGGGTGAACTCGCACTTGCTATTTCTTCACCATGTATATGGTATCTGCTGTTGATTTGAGGTTACTGCACTTCTATTTTACTAAAATTGTATAAACATGTACCTGATGTTTTCACCTATTGTTGTACTTTACAAACTGTTTTGTTGTCATTGTTACTACTTGTACCCTCCAGGATCATGCCTGAAAATAGGCATTTCTATGCCTAGTGCACCTACCTTGTTACCAAAACCAAAATAAATAACATTTTTAAGCACTTTTCACACTATCGTCTGAGGGGGATTGGTATATTAATTGTTTAAATCTGAGTATCACAAGAGACTGGGACCCATTCCCTTATTTTTAGACAGATTTCCATTTTACTGGTATTATTTTCTCTTGCGTCTCTACCATTGTGTATAGGGGACTAGGGCAGCTACAGTTGTTAGCTGAATGGTCCTGTAATATTTTAGGTATGTGCAGTAAATATGCCTTTCTCAAATGTTCTATGGGGATCTCCCATTTTGCAACCCACGCTCCGAGTTCTAAAAGTGTTGAATTAAATTCAACATACTTCATGTTTATCTGTTAAATGGAATGATAGCCATTGTGGTTGGGAGGGGATGCTTTTCTGTAGTCTCCATGCTTTCAAATATAATTAGTAATAATTCCATTGTGCTGTACATTATGTATGAAGTGTGTGTTGTGCTATAGAAATTGTATATTATGATGGCATCTGAAGAGAATATTTGTTTGTTCACGAATGGAAATCTTAATTAAACAAGCATTTGTCAGTTCCAAATGTTGGCTTGCTGGCACTGGCATTGGTAGTGCAGGAGCTAGAAATGCAAACTAGGAATGACAGTGAAGTATTGAACTAAAGCCTCCACCCCCTCCACCCACAGAGACTGAAAGGTGTTGGGAATATGGCTTTGGGTCAGCCATAATGCTTACACCATTCCGCCTCACCCCACCCTGCAGAGAGTGACAGGTGTCAGGGTGTGCATTGGGGTCTTCGGCCCTTATGCTCACCCCATTCCATAATGAAATAAACTAAAATGGGTGCAATATAGGAGAATGGGTGCAATATAGGAGAATGGGATGAATGTTAGGGTGACAGACCCCAAGACACACCTCAATGCCTGTCAGTGGCTGTAGGGTGGGGGGTAGGGGTAGAATTCTGCAAACATTATGGCCAAAGAACCCAAGTTATTTCCCTGATGCCTGTCAGCCTCTACAGGGTGGGTGTATGGTTGGAAACTTTAATGCCACAGGTGTTTGTTGGTATTTTCACTCCAAATTTTCAACATTGGTGTTTTGGAACCCCACTTCATAAACAGTGGCACTATCATTTTGTTACTCAATCCTGAAAGGTGATTTCACACAGCAACTGCTTCATTGGGAGCCACACGTGTGGAAACACATTTTGGGTAGGATGCAAAAAATGACAGCTGTACTGTTCATGAGAAGGTGTAAAAAAATGGCAATGTTGAAAATCTGGAGAAAAAATATGAAAAAGTTGCAAACTTACGAGCATGCGTAGATACTGTGCAATGCACACCCATAATGCAGTCATTTTGGAGAATTTCTTTACCAGATTTTCAACATGGGCATTTTGGAACCTCTCCTCATGAACAGTGGGACTGCGATTTTACTCCTCTGTCCTGAAAGTTGATTTCACACAGTGATCACGCCCATTGTGCGCCACAGGTGCAAAAACATGTTTTAGGCAGGATGTGAAAAATGACAGCTGTACTATTCATAAGCAGGTGTGCAAATTGGCACTGTTAAAAGTCTGAAGTGAAAATATAAAAAAAATTGGTGAAGTTATGAGCATGCATAGAAACTGCACACCGCACGCTGATAATGCAGTCATTTTTGGAATTTTTTCACCAAATTTTTAACATGGGCATTTTGGGATCTCTCCTCATGAACACTGGCACTGTCATTTCTTCAATTGGTTCTGAAAGGTGGTTCCATGCAGTGATGGTGAAATCACCTTTCTGGGCCAAGAAACAAAATAACAGTTACATGTTCACCAGGTGGGGTCCCAAGAACCCCATGTTGGAAATGTGGGGCTGAAACTCCTAAAAATGACTGAAATAGCAACCTAAGTTGAACCCCCCATTATAAAGCTTACCATAATTTCTTCAGTTCGCAGTTCGGCTTTGAAGAGTGCAGACGTGTCCCACTTCAGAGAAGATTGTGGCTCCCTACCTCCGGAGGATAAGTATGGGTGAGAGGGGTGCAGGGAGCTGGGTGCACAGAGGGAAGGTGTGGATGGGGGAGGGGACAAGGGAGACAACCTGGACTGTTTTCTGCATTGCAAGTAAAAATACAGACCACAAGGGAAGACTTTCTTTTTTAAACAGGTTAAAAAAAATGGCACATTGGGGTTGGCTCCCAGTGTGCCACAATTCAGGAAGGGGGACCACATCTGACACCAGGAGTGGGCATCCCATTGTTGGAAAGGGGATATTATTTAACCAGGAAAAACACACTAAGGGTAGGGGTGCATGGGGATTGGGCACCCTGATGTCAGCTTTTCAGGAGTGTGTGGCAGGCAGCAGGAGCCACCATGTTAGGCGTGCCACATAATGGGGGGGGGGCTTGAGCACCACAATGTTGGGATTGTGTGGTGGACGGCAGGAGTCGCTGCCATATGTATTTCAATGTTTCACCAGGAATGGCACGTCATGGAGGTGTGTCAGATCTGCCTCTGCAATGACGAGCCTTTCTCTCATTGCAATGGCAGATTCATTTCAGGTTGTTGGCCCTCTCTGAAACTGCTGTAATCGGCATCATGCTCACTGGTTGGCAGCTGAGGGACACACCAACTAAAGCATCCCCTGGATTCGCTACAACACTGACACACCTTTGAAAGTGCTACTACTGTGCTACTAACACAGGATGTTAAAAAATATGCTGTGCTTCTTCTGCCAGAATATAATTAGCAGGTGAAAAGCCTACCAGTCCTAATGACAACAGCATTGATGAACAACCTGCAGATTAAACATCCCTGTGCAGTATATCATTCAACAATGGCCATTCCCAGTGCCATGCCTGTCAGCCCTTCCACAGGTTTTGGTGGTGTTCCATTGGTGGTTCCACAAAGCAGCAAGTGATAATTTAAATGTGTCTGGCAATAATGTATCTGCTTCCGGTGCACCAGTGATAGTATATCAATCCATAGGAAGTTCACTAGGTATTCCTCTGCTTTCCAGTGCTGAATCAGATAATAGATTCATTCCCTTCCCCTGTGAAATGTGGGCCAACCAGCCTACATCCTACCTGTCCACCACACTATTGACCCCATTATGAAAAATTTCCATACCTGAACAAAGTGCCCTGCCTCACATCTCATGGTGTAATAAATCACACAATTGATAGGGGAAATGCTGGCCTTCGCTCTTCAGACACTTAATTGTTAAAAATGGTTTCTTTCATCTGCTCTGGCATTTACACCCCTGTTGTCAGATCCTTTCCTGCAGTTCAGTCAAGTTCTGCTAACACAGTGCTCTGCGTGTGGTGTGGAGGATCAAGAATGCCACAAGAAGCCTGTGCTGCAATAGTGACAGATCTATGTTGGCCATGGAGGTGTCGTTGAGGTTTCTATGGTACACTTGGTTCAAAGGGAGGGATAATGGTATTGCTTCAGTGCTTTTAAACTTATCTATTAAAAACACCACCTTTTCCTGGCTAAATACCACATTTCTAATAACAAAATTCTGAATATCTAGACCCAAATAATGGGTTGTATTGTTGGGAAAATGTATTTACACACCATATTTATCAGAGTGACAGAGAATCAGGAGGAAATAGATGCCAGGGAAAGTATTTGTTATATCTATTAACCAGTGATGAGGAATGGGGGAATTCTGTATGCCAGGGAATAGTATTTGTAACAGAGACCTTGAAACAGTAGGTACCTTATCAGCACAGGAACCTAAAATACCTGCTTGGAGGGCAGGATTAAAGAACACAGGTGGGACAGCTCTCCATGCAATCCACAGAACAAATCACCTCATTAGGTAATGAGGTCAGAATGAGATGCAAATGACCTCTTAGTTCCATGTATGAGAAAAGTGGTAATTAGCACAGTAATGATGCAATATACTGTAGGTATGTGGGCTTCAGGAGCAAACACTTTTGTACCAGGCAAAATAATTGTTTGCCGCTGTTCATGTCATGAAATAGTAGTTATTGCCCTCAGCTCAGTATTCTTCATAGGTCTAATAAAGGGATCTATTCAACCATCACCTGGGACCCCCTCTCATACCTCTCAATCTCCTGCCTCATAAATCAGGGACAAGGCATAAAATAATCAGGGATAAAGGACCAAAATCAGGGACACTTCTTTAGAATTAAAGATATCCACCCAGAAAGCTAGTAGAATATGGGGCTTAGTGCAAAATGCATTTTCTAAAGAAGAACATGTCTGTAATTTTAATGTTTGACATTATTTTGTGCTTACAATCCTCAATGTTTAGCCACGGAAACACAAATTTTAGGAGGGACAGAGTAAAATTTTGAGTCAAAATCAGGGACATCCCTGAAAATCAGGGACAGTTGAGAGGTATGCCCCCCTCCACTATGATACTAGCAGGAGAACAAGGTGAATTGAAACCCAGTCCTGTTGATTTCTGGCTTGATCCTTTAAAAGCCATCTGAACTGGCTGTAAGCAGGCCTGGAATTCTCTGTGGGGGGAGCACACAATTCAGCGTCACCCAGGATACATAAAAAGAAAACCAGGCAGAGCAAGAGGGAAGTTTTGGGGCTTGAGGGAGAGCGAGAGAAAGAGAGAGAGAGAGAGAGAGAGAGAGAGAGAGAGAGATCATGGCTGCTATGAACATGAGAGCTGAATCAAATGAAATGGTTTTGTTTCATATTCATTCTGGCAAAGTAAGCTACTTTGAACCCTTGTTTGGTGCTGAAATAAAGTAAACTTTATGTTTCATTGAGCTTTGAATGGAGTTTTTTTTTATCCTGCATGTTACTCCCAAACCCTTGGATTGCTACAACACTGATACATGTGGTGACAGTGGTGGGATTGAACTTCCCTTTGTCAAAACAGTGGTAAGATGACCTCATCTAAAGTACTGAAATGGCTGGCAGAACAGCAAGCACAACAGGTCTAGATGCAAAGGGACTGGATGGCTCATCAAATACAACAGTAGGCTCAGAGATAGAGAGACAGAGACCAATAACTGGCATAGAGAGACCAACAGCTGGTACAACACCAGGCTCAGAGAGACCAACACCAGGCACAACAGGTCCAGATTCAAAGGGACTGGATGGCCAGCAAGCACAATTGTAGGTACAGTGAGACCAGTGGCAGATGCAACAGCAGCCACAGAGAGACAAGCAGCAGGTGTTTATGAAACAGGTACTTCTGGCACAGAAAGAAACTGTGCCCCAGCTCCAGGTCAGAAGAAATCTAGTCACTGTCGGACCTCACCTCATGCTGAGAAAAATGGGTACTGAGGATGACCCCAAAGCCTACCTTATGACTTTTGAGAGAGTTGCAAATACCACTGCCTAGCCATGAGAAAGTTTGACTGCTCACATTTCACCATATCTGACTGGAGATGTATAATCTGCTAATTGGAGCCTAGACAATGTCACTGCCAGAGTCTATGATCAGGTTAAATTGTCTGTCCTCAACTGGATTGGGATAGTGAAAGAGAGCTATTGCTAGATCTTTCACACATTTTATTTTAAAGCTGGAATCCAACCCAGTGTGGAACCTCAAAAATTAAAAGTCTTGGAAACCCTGTTGTTAAAACCACAGGTACCTTCTAAAGAAGACATTTTGGATTTAACTGTGTAGGAACTGTATATGAATATTTTGCCACACTGAGTACGTGGCAGGATGAGTTTTCATGATCAAATGACTCTGACAGCTGCTGACAAGACCACAGAGCATTATTTGGAAGCTGAGAGACAAAAGGTTGTTATGAAGAGCAGAACCCACAACAAACCTCAGGTGGTGAACCAGGGAGAAGACACCCACACATATTGTACACCTCTGTGTGATACAAAGTAGGAAAAGAAGCAGAAATAATAAAGATGGGAATTTCAAAAAATCTCCTTGGCTAGAAGTCCTGGGCCAAGATTGGAAAGGTTTCCATACCCTCTTATAAAATAATTCTGAAAGTGTATGGTCACTGGAAGAGGAAAACCTGGAGGGACTAGAATAAATATTTATCTTCACTGATGCTGAACTCTTTGACCTGGAAGAGAAGCTCAAGGAGTCCTGGGGACAAAAATGAATGGAGAAAAATAAGGGAATTTGATCTGTCCAAGGTTGTCATTGTTGGGGACTGCAAGAACCTGGTTTCAGGGAAGGTCAGAAATAATTCCAGTGAGGAACTGACATCCACATCAATGGGAGATCACGATGCACTTCTGGAGGTCTGGCCAGACATGTTTCAAAATCCAGTCAATGACATTTCTGAACAATGAAATTACATGGTTCTTAAACATTCTGATCAGAACATAGCCATGGTAAATGGCAATATGGACGATAACCCAAAAATTCCAAGATTTGAACTGAAAAATGACATTTTGTACAGGGTGGAACATGGAAAAGAAACCAGAACTGTACAGCTTTTGGTTCCCCAGTCTGCAAGAAGGGAGGTATTAAGACTTGGTCATACCATACATTTTGTGGGTCACTAGGACAGATAGAAAACTGAGAAGCACATACTTGCCCATTTTTTCTGGTCAGGTATATGGAAGGAAGTGGCTGATTTTTGTGCTTTCTGCCTAAAGTGTCAGTTGGTTGCCCCCAGAAGTATAAAGCAGCTCCCTATGCCCATTAATAGATATTCTGTTTGAAAGAATGTGTTAGCCATGGTAAAAAGTATAGCAATGGTATAATTATATAGTAACACTTTATTTTAAGTTCCATTAACTACACTGAAACTACTGTATAACTACAATGTAACTACTATGTAACTTCTGTGTAATTACATGTAGCGACAATGTAGTGGCTAACTAGTTTCATATTTGTGGTTTGCATTAAATGGTAGTTATTTCAATTACTGTTGCCTCCCTTCTGCCTCAAATCAATTCTGTGTGGCAAATGTAACTATGAACGTTGCACTTTGCAACAGCTGGTAAATGTCTAGTTACATTTCCAGCATAAATTAATTTTTCTGTTGCACTTTGCAACAGCTGTTACATGTGTAGTTACAATACCAGCATAAATCAATTTGTGCCAAAAGAGAGACAGTTGTGGTTGCATGTGTAATTGCCACTTAATGCAATTTGTATAACTACACACCAGAAAGGGTCTCTACCTTTGTATCCTTCACCATCTACCACCACTCCACACAACAGATTGGTGGTAAAGCATGGTATGTAGCCATGTCACACCCCCAGCCACCCACCTGGGCCACAGCAGGCCAGGAGTGTGGGTGCGGAAGAGGGGTGGGTCAATGCCACAGAAACAGCACAATTCTTAGTAACTACAGAACTGCTACAATCCATAAAGTAATTATGTAAATTATTTTTATTGTATATTAAACAATGTAGTTGTATAGTGATGAAAAATGTTAGATTCCATGTTTATTAAGCAGTAAGTGCATGAGGGAATGATTTGTGAAGGAAAGCATATATCAGAACTACAGCATTGACATTCAATGTAAGTGTGTAATAGTTACACCCTTCTTCATGTGTTCTATTTTAATTGTCAGTTTCTGTGTACCTACTTTGCAAATACATGTTAGTTAGTCATTACCTGTTGAAACAATGCCACAGAAGCAGCACTTTCCATAGTAACTACAGCACTGTTACACCCTTCTTACACTTTAAGTGTCAGTTTTTGCATACTTTACTTTGTAAGTACATGTTAGTTATGCATTAACTGTGGAAACTATGCCACAGAAGCAGAATGTTCCTTAGTAAATACAACATTGTTAAAAGTCAATAAGTAAGTATGTAAATTAATGATTTTTTTATTGCATAGCAATTTACAGTGTTAGATTGCATGTTTATTTTTAGTTCTTTTTTTTTTTTGGTTGTACAGTATACAAGTGGTGGCTCTGGTATTCGAACCCAGTTCTCCAGGTTTGTAGGTCAATGCTTTTAACCACTGTGCTATACTGCAGTAACTTCATAAGGGAGTGATTTCTGAAGGATAATTTTAAGTGTCACTAATTATATTGTAACCACTGTATAATTACACAGTAACTGCACTGCTATGTTTATTTATTTAGCTTTTGTTGACCGGGTAAGTGCACTAGACAAATCCTGCCTATTTTCAGGCATGACCCGGGGGAGGGGGATACAGATGAATGCCAACTGACTTTTGAAACCAGATTAAGCTGTTGGTGGTATTTATAGTGAATGAGGGAAATTTGGCCAGGACACCGGGGAAATCCCCCTACTCTTTTTCGATAAGTGCCATGGGATCTTTAACATCCACCTGAACTACCACCAATCCAGGCAGATGGGACCTCGGGTTTACGTCTCATCCAAAAGATGGCACCTCAAGTGCAGCACCCTCTCATGCTGCACTACAGTGTCAGTACTGGGATATTAACCCAAGTGCCAGATGTGGGAACTGAACCCACAGTCCTCTGATCTCCCGGGCTCAGAGGCGAGTGTGCTACCTACTGAGCCACTGACACTGCTAATGTAGTTGCTAACTAGTTTCACAATGCATCTTGTGTACTTACATAACTTTAAATGTACTGCTTCTGTAAGATTGACCCACACCTCTACTGCACCCACACCCCTGTCCTGCTGCTGACCAGGTGGGTAGGGGTAGGGCATGGCTTCCTTTGATGAGAGTCCTAATTCTTCTGTTCTAAGACTAAACTGTCCCATTGTACAATGCTGAAAAGTCATAATACTGACTAATTGTACATCACATATATTGCAGCTGCACTTTAGTTGCTACTGTGTTGTGTTTTAATTTATTCTTGTTCTTAATTGTACCTAACTTTACTTAACATACTCAGTGTATGCTATTTCCTGTACCTTTCTCTGTTAATGTAAGTGTATTGTCTGTATTACCCATGTACCATCTTTATGGTCTGGGTCATGCCTGAAAGTGATCCTCTGAATCAGTGCTGCCTTCAAGGCAGACACATTACATGGTGTTCATGGGTCGGCCAACAATGGTCACTGGCCCCTTTTCTGCTCCAGTTCTGCTCACCAGAAAGAGAGAAAAACAGATGGTTAGAGAAAAGACAATGGCAGGGCAAGGGAGACCAAGGGATAGCTAAAGGAAAGGATGTAAAAGTAAAAAAGGATTAAGCCCGTACAGAGGCCAGAGAACAGAGGAAAAGGACCTGAGGATGTGGGCTTTGGCCCTAGTCCCTGTGTGGCCAACCTGACAGAGAGAGGAGACAAAGGTAAAATAAAGAGGAAGAAAGATGGGGGGAGGAAGAGAGAGACACCACCACATCCTATACCCAGAAAGAATTGTGAGAAAAAGTTGTTGTTTGACATCCATGAGGTCACTGGGCCTGTTGCTGTCCAATGAAGATTACAGAATTTGGCTATACCAAGGCTAGGCCAAGTTCCCAGAAGTTCCAGCTGGAGGAGATGAACAGCAATTCAGACTGACACTCAGAACTGAGCACCTCCCAACTTGAATAGTTGAGAGCAGCATATTAGACAGACAGTCTCAGACATCAATTCCTCCAGAAGAGCAGGTTTGGAGAAGGTCTCCCCCTCCCACACTGCAGTACAGGATGTTGACAGCCATCCTGGGACAGGACCCCCTCTGGTTACTGTTGTCCAAAGAAGGAGAACCCACAGGGTTCAGGGGGAATCCTATTCAGGACAAGACCTACCCCCTCAAAAAAAAGGGAGGGAGGAGGAAAAATTATATAAGGATTGAGAAGAAGAGTCCCTGTGGGCCCTCTCCTCTCCTCCACACATAGGGGATATTCTCCATGACTAGGAGTCAGTCATGGCCCACAGGACTGGACCAAGTCCTGGAATAACCCCCCCAGCTGAGAAGGGAAGGACCCACAGGGAGTCCCTTAGGCCAGGGCAAGAAGCCCTACTTTCCCTCCCTCTCAGGGTGGGCCCTCTGTGCTAGGAAGATAACAGAGGACTTGGAAGGTAACAGTGTGACCCAGCCACAACTGGTCTCAAGGAGGGGAAGGGAAAGCCAGGAGGGGGAATCGCCCACGGACTGAGGCCCAGAAGGGGAAGGTGTATGGGTGCCAGTGATGAATGGTGAAGATATACAGGAAGATCAAGAATTTCAATAGGTATATAATTTTCATACCTTCCCTGTGTCAATCTTCACCATTCATCACTGTTTGAGTGAGTAATGAGCGCCCTCAAATGGGGCCCAGCACTTCCCTGAGGGACATAAGTCTCTCAGCCTCTCATGGGGGAAGACCATGAAAGGAGGAGACCTGTTACAAGCCAGTTAGGTCTGCAACTGGTCAGGGTGAGGCAGGGTCTCCTGTTGCCTGGGAAGCAGAAGTTGCCCATGTTGTTCCCACCTCACCCTGTGGGAGAAAAGATGGGTCCCCCAGATAGCGCAGGCCAGCACGCTATGCCGGGACAAGGGTGACAACCTTAATAGACGAAGCCACTCTATCTGCCTAATGCAGATCACTGTCACTGCTAGCCTTGAAGCTACTTCATTGGCATCATAAGACACCCTTGCATGGTGCCTTGTGAGCTCCAGGCCCTGCTCAGAGAGGGCAATGGCCTATCTGGTTAGCTCTGTGTCAGGCAGCAATGCCAGCACCTGGCCTAGCACTGACCACAGATTCCTACTGTAAGCAGCATGGTGTCCCTGATGAACAGCAGTGCAGCTCATGATTCAAGCTGAGGAGAACACTCTCTGTCCCCAGTCATTGAACTCTTCAGAGTCCTTATCCAAGGGTTGGTCATGCACTTGGTGTCTATGCCCAGAACGGGTATCCTGTACCTTCACCCCCAAAGATGGATGAAGCAAGGTCCTTGGAGACCCCTGGGGTGCACAATACCTGTGCTGGCAGTCCATAGGGGCTGGATATGGGGCAGATGGGCACTGCTAGGTGTGGGACAATGCTTCCTGGAAGAGAATCATCAGGGAAGGACCACCAGGTGGTCTGCACTGAATTCGCTAAGGAAGACACACATCTTCCTTTCAGTATTGCATCTTGCAATGTGAAATAGGTGCAGATCGCCAACCAGCCTTTATAGGAATCATTGGTACTTTGTCTGGCACTCTGTCTGATAAGCATCTGAGGGCATATGGACAGAGGTATCCTTTTCGTCGAAGGAGGAAGAAGAGGTGGCCAATGAATCTGAAGAGTCCAAGTCTGGCTGCTGCTGTGGAGACAGGTGAATGACCTGCTAGTCCATAGCCCTGTCATACCTCAGGAGGGTGACAGCAGTGACTCAGAAATGCTCCCAGGTCAAGGGTCTCAAAGGACCCACATGGCCTGGAAAATGAGGGGGAGCTAAAGAGGCAATGGAGACAGATTTCATCATATGAGAGTGACCTCTGCCAGAACTAGGGGACCTCACTGGTAATCCAGGACCTCATGGAGATCCACTGGTCCATGCAATTACTGTCCGCTCAACCAGCTCAAAGCAGTCAGGACTGAGCCCTGAAGGGGAAATTCCCATGAGAAGACCAGGGGCACATAGAACCAGAAGGGTGGACCTCAACCCCTCCCAATAAGGTCTCCCTCAAAGAGGCTGAGGGACAAAACAAGGGCTCAGCATTGTGACTCCTCCCCAAACCCCAAAGTGTCCCCGGGGGAGGTTGCTGCCCCATGCCCTGCCCCCTTAACCCCACTGACTCTGAGGCAGACATCTTCCTCACTCCTGAAGTTATGGACTGCTCCAATCATGCAGGCCCCCCAAGGGAGGCTGCAGAAGAGGGAGTCCCCTGTTCCAGATCCGGTGGGGCCAATGGCACTGTCAGTGAGACCAGCAACTGTCTGAGCCCCCAAGACCCAAACCACCATCCCTTCAGACTGAGGGCCACTATTGGCAGGACCGTTCTGGACTGTGCCAATGGCATGGGAGATGGCACTGACCATAATCATCGGTGCCAAGGAAAGGGATGCCTTAGAGGGTACAGTGGTAATGGGCATTGGAGAACCCTCCAACTCCAAGGAGTTGGTCAGCCAGTCCAGACCAGTCTCCTGATCATCTGGCTCTGGAGAGGAGAAGGAGATCCAGAAGACCTCCAGTTGAGTGGCCCCGGAGGTTTTCCCAACCATGCTGCTTCTTGCGGTGTTTCAGGAGGTTCCAGTACCACTGGCAGTGCCATGTTAATCACTGGAGCAGTGAATGGCCTTGGGATCTGGAACAACACTGGAAGGTGACACTTAGGGGCCACCCATGCTGGGCCAAGCAGGCGTGGGCCACAACACTGGGAGAGCCTGCACCTCTGAGGAGGAATCTGCCTGTGCGGTGCTTCTGGCCTGGCCCCTGAGAGGGACGGGGAGTTGATCTGGCACCTCAAAAGTGACCTCCTCCTTGGCAAGGCTAGAAGGCAAGGAGGCCCCCCTCCTCACTGGTCTGTATAAAACCAGGAGGGGATCCTTACTGACTACAGTTCCCTTATGCCTATCCCATGCATTCTTGAATCCTGTTAAAGTTGTTGCCCCTACCTACACTGGAAGGCTGTTACAGAAATTCACAACTCTTTCTGTGAAGAAGTACTTCCTTATATTTCCTTTAAGTGTACCCCCAGCTTCATAGCATGCCCCTTGTTCTTGATGATTCTTTTTTCTGAAAAATGCTTCTGTCTTGTATCTTATTTATACCCATAAGGAATTTTAAAATCTCTATCAAATCCCCCCCCCCTTCCTTTTTCCCCTCCAGGATGAACATATTGAGGTCCTTTAGTTTCTCCTCATAGTGTCTAAGGTGCAGACCCTGTGCCATTTTAGTTGCCCTCTGGACTGTCTTTACTCAGTCTGTTCTTCCAGAGATGTGGTCTCCAGAACTGGACATAGTACTCTAGGTGAAGTCTTACCAATGATCTATACATCAGTATCACGACCTCCCTCTTTCTGCTGGTGATACCCCCTCCTATTCACCATTTTTAGTTATCAAAAGTCATCCATATGGATTGATCTGGTCTATGTATCAAGAGTTTTTTTTATGTGTACAAGACTTTACAAATATGACATTTCATATCCTTGCACTTGTAGCTTCTTACTGCACTTTCTTTTTGTAGAGCAAGAGGTTCTTATGCCTTAGGATTGAGTGCAACAGCTGGTAGGCCATTACTGATTAGCTTAAATGCTCTCATACCATACTGTCTAGTAGCCAAAAAGCTCCCTTTACTGCCATTCCCATTTTGTACTGCCATTCCCATTCAGAAATTCACTTAATTATCACAGTGAACATGACACCTGTGAATATTTTGGCAAGCCTGATGTCTTTCTGTCAGACACTATGAACATTGATGTTTTTGAGATGGTATCACTCACATCTGGTTTGTTCCAAATTGTCAAACAATATTTAACTCTGTGGTCTTTATTTTATTAAATCTGCATATTGTGTGTAGCTTCCATGTGAAGGATTGCTGTACAGAGTGAATTGCTTCTAATCTGACCAATGAGTCTTAGGTAGACAAAAAAGAACACAGAGAGTGGATTGTCGCTACAATACAATTATTCTTCTACTTTTCCACATACTGTATCATTGGAAATATGCACTACTTAGGTCCGTAGATACATTATTATGGATGATAAAGGGCACAAAAAAAGACAAACCTCTCTTGTCCTTCTGCTGCTTTCAGGGCTACAAATCTGTAGTTCTCGTATTGCTACTCTCGGGGCATCAAGTTTCCCATTGTCAAACCGCTACTCTAAGGACACATATCACAATGATAAGCATCAATAACTAGTCAATGATAGAGAAATATATCCTGGTATGGCCAGGTGCTTGAGTACATCTGTTTAAATCAATCAATCAATCAATCAATCAATCGTTATTTTACCAGGTGAAGCACCATTGAGCAAGCTCATTTTGAAGGTGGGCCTGGGCATACAGAAATGGCATAGGAAAAAATAAAAGATATACATATGCAAACACAGGTACAGCAATAGTACCCCTTATAAGGAGCAGCACAAATGTGACAGCAAATAAAAATACAAGGCTATACATAAAATAGATAATTAAGCAAGATACAAATGTAGCAGCATAAAAATATGCAAAACTATATATAGGATAAATAATCAGGCAGACAGTGGAAGATTCACAGATGTAACGTTAGTAATGAACAATATGTTTATATACCCTATAATGTTAGTGTTGACAATATGTTATATACCCTGGGAGAGTGAAGAGCAGCCAAGGCAAAGTATAGCCTAAGATAAAACAGGAAGAAGAAGCCTGGAGTGGAATGCTTTAGGTAGCGCATATAGGAGGTAGAGGTTGATCTCAGGGTGTCAGAACCTAACAAAGCACATCAAGAGTAGCACTTACAGTGTTCAGAGAAAAGTCTTACATAAAGGAATTTGAATTCATGGACTTTAATGGGAATTGCTAATTTTAGAATTTTTTGAAGCTTATTCCATAGCTGGGGTAAGGCAAAGCTAAAGGATGATCTGCCAGAAATGTGTACCCTGCAGCCATCATTTGCGTTAAATGAGAAAAGCAGCAGATGCTTCAGTGGCTAACATTTTAGTAGTTTGTTACTAATAACATGGCTGGCTATCATATTGCTGAGTCAATTCAATGAGTCGGTAACAGAGAGTCGATGTTACAGAACCCAATAAATTCAAGTGGTTGCTTTCTTTTGTTACTCTGTGGTAGTGGAAAGGTGTTTCACTTTCAGAAATGATCTGTTTTAGAGTGTTTTATGCTCTGTGTCTCTAGTTTGTTATGAAGCAATTGATTCTCAGGTTATCTGAGAAAAGCAGCAGAAATGAAACACCTAACATCAGTACAAGAGGGGGATGTATAACTATTATTGATGTTCACAATTAGGGTGTGTGTGATGTGACTCAGTTCTTGGTGGTTCATACTAATTATTCTTTGACTGGTAATTACTGAACAGTTAAAGAGCATGTGTTCACTTTTATTAAATTCTGTTCAAAAACTATGTTAAGATAACTTTAGGGTTGCATCTAAATATGCAGTGTTGACTGGAAGAAAGTTAATATAGACTCAAAACTAATATCAATCCTAATAAATCACTATATTGCAAAAATGTTAGAGCTATAGGCAAATCAAAGAAAGACAGAGAATATAGCATCAGGGTCACAAAAGACTTTCTGTATTGAAAACATCAGCAGATTGAGTTATTCCAAATGTTAAAAAAATGATTCCTTATTTCTTCAAACCAAATGCATAGTTAATCCATATATAAACCTTTGCAAAAAAAAAAAACATTGTTAATGCACCAGTTAGGGTAGCTTAAAAGTAGGGAAATGTAGTGTTGGGTTTCGACTATAACTACCCCCCCCCTCAAGCAGCAATAAGAAAAAAAAATATGGTTTTGGGTCTCCGGAGTCTTGGCCAAACAAGGGTGTTGTCTTCCTTGGGATTGTCAGCCCTAATACTTACCCCTCCTCCCAGCCCGTAGCCTCCAGTTGGAAGCACAAAGTGCAGCTCCAAGCCAGTGTCCCATAGTAATAAACTCTTCAGGGGTAGACAAGGATATCTTGCCACATATTGTCAATAAATTTGTTGTAGCTTTCTTCACATAGGGCCCAAAAAATGGAGATCATGTGTGATGTTTGTGCAGGGAATGGGGTGGGAATTAGGACTGACAACCCCAAGGAAGAACCCACCACTGATTCTTCAAGACTAGGGAGACTCAACACACTAATGTTTTCTTCCTTTTGCTCCTGGGTGTGGGGGTGGGGAGCTAGGGTTGAAAACCATGATGCCAAATTGCCTTACTCTCATGGTGTTAAATTACCCTAATTGGTGCAATAACAAAGTGTTTTGTGAAGAACTTAAAGAGCTGGTGACATATTCAGGTGAACTTTAACAAAATATAATATTTAGACACATTCCAGCTTGCATTTCCCATTAGTTCTAAATTTCTCCTCCCCATTATTTATTACTGAGGTCATTTGTATGAAAACAAGATTTCTGCTCCAGTATAGTTCATCTATTACTGCTGTTTTCTCTCTACCTGAAGTCATAGACCACTGCTTGTGACCTCACAGTTATTCTCATGACAACAGACTATGATGTCACAACAGAGGATAATGACTTGAAGTACGGAGTGAGCTAGAAAAGCAGATAAACTCAAAATGAACTCTAAGGGACAACGGTCATATATTCATACACATTTCTTTAGTAATAAATTATGGGGAAGAGAAATGTTCTAAATATAAATGGAATGCAATCAAAATTGTACCTAATTATGTTTTTGTAAGTTTTCTTTCAGGCATCAGTAGCTCTTTAAATACAACAGCAAACATATTTCAACATATCAAAACCTACAAAAACAACAAAAAAAGACAAAACTACTATCAATTCATAACACCTTTAAATTGTCTTCTTATTGTGTCTTAGTATGTCTTAAATTATCACTTCCTATGCTATCTGCATATGTTAATGACCAATATGAACCACAACAAATACATTGGAATTTTCTTGATAAGATAAATGTAAACAGACATCTCCTCAAGATAGCTCAGTTATTGTACTCCAGCAGTACAGCCCCAGTTAGAGTTTGGAGAGATGGGAAACTCTAACAAAAACTGAAATACAGAAAGAGATCAAACAGGACTATCTGTAGCTGCTATTTTTATTCAATATATACATGGGTTCAGTAATGGATGCGATGGGTAGGGTGGGCACTTTTGCCCCATTAGTTGGGAATATATGCACATAAATTTTGTTTTACGAAAATGACATAATATTAATTTTTCATACCCCACTTGGTCTAAAAAGGGCTGTATCAGTGATCATAGGTCACTTTACAAAGTCGAACCTGAAGATTAAGGCTAGTAAGGCTAAACTATTGGCTTTGAGACATCTAACCAAAACAGTGAATGCTTGGCAAACAGGTTCCAAGCAATTCAAATTTACCAAAGGGTATAAATATATGGTAGTGTTTGGGTGGAACCATGGAAACTGGGGACTCCATATGGAGGAAGGAACAAAAAAGACTTCTGAATGGTACAGGTGGGAAACCAGCCACATCTGTGTTTAACTTAGCCTTATCAGCTGATTTCTTTTACTTACTAACTCTACTAGTGTAAGAGGGTGACTCTGAATGCTTGGGGTCATTACCAAGGAGACCAGAGGGACAGGAAGCTCCTGCACAGAGCTACATACAGTAACATAGGAGAATATCCGGAAGTACAAGCCATGCACTTGGTAACTTAAACACCCCTACACCATTTCAGTGAGCTTTTAAGGGCACCTGAAACTATTTTTAACCTGCCGGTTGGGTGGTTTTAGTAACAAGGGAACCAGAACCAAGTTGAGTGCCACTTCTGGTACCCCCACTACAAAGCAGTGAGAGTTGTGGAGTACCCTGAGACTTCTGAATGCTGCAGGTGGGAATACAGCCACAACTGCTTTTAAATTAGCCTTATCAGCTGATTGCTTTTACTTACTCACTCTAAGAGTGTAAGGAGGAAATGCTCAACACTTAGGGTTGTTGCCAAGGAAACCAGAGGGACAGGAAGCTCCTGCATGGAGTTACATAACATTGGAGGATCTCCAGAAGTAGAAATGGTGCACTTGGTAATTTAAACACCCCTACACAGTTTTGGTGATCTTTTAAGGGCATCTGAAACTATTTTTAACCTGTTGGTTGAGTGGTTTTGGTAACGAGAGAACCAGAAGTGAGTCAAATGCTACTTTCGGTCCCCCCACTATATAGTTTCCTCTGATAGTGAGCGTCATGAGCCCAGTCATTTGCAAGCCCAGCAAAGGTGACACAGCCAAGTCAAACAGCTTAGCTGTGTCTGCCATGTTAGCTGGAGCAGCAGGAGCGGCAGGGGTGCTTCATGCTGCACAAATAGCAATAAGGTAGGATAAGGAAGGATACACGACAGGTGGTCTGTAAGATAATAATTGTTAGAAAGTGATTACAGAGAATATCTTGGACTCTTACATAGTTAAATTTGGAACAGGAGAACTAGCCATCCAATGCATCATCTGTAGTAAAATCAGTAAGTAAGACACAAGCGAAGTGCTGGTGTTCACGTGCAGTGACTGTAACACCATAAGGGAACTAAATAATAAAATTGTAATGCTGGAAATGCAAATAGTGACTCTACAGCAATTAAATAGCATGCATGATTGTAATGTACAAAAGATAACACCAGGAGGAAATTTATTACAGAAAATAAAAAAATAAAAAAAAGGCTGTAGAGTAGGGATATTTGACCTGGACATGATTAATAGGTTTGTGCCCCTAGTAACTATTGATAGCAATGAGACACATGAGAGATCTCTACAGGAGGTAGGGTAGAAATGTGATGAATTTGTAAACCAATTGGAGATATATACTTGCTCAATGGACAAAGTACTGGTTGAAATGAGTCTAAGAGAAGCAAGCACTAGTAGCGCATCAGTAGAGAATGAAAAAAGGTCAGAAACTGTCACATTAAACAATAATAGAGAGACAGAGAGAGAGAGAGAGAGAGAGAGAGAGAAAAGCAGTCAAAAGCTTCCTTAAATCAAGGAAGTAATTTAATAGACAACACTGAATTAAATAACACATTTTTGGGCCTGTGTATGTAAGCAGTTTTGATTCTTTGTTTTTCAGGTTGACTTTTCTTCGTTTAACTTTTACTTGCCAGGGAGGAACATTAGCTGGAAGATATTTGCAGTCCGTTGTGACTAGACATGCTACTTAACCTCTGTGAAACAGGTGTCTATTAAGGGGAGAAGCTGAAAGAGGCCTGGGGAACTGGGGATTTGAACAGGAGTTGTTTGTGGACTCTGTCTGCTGAGAGAGAGAGAGAGAGAGAGAGAGAGAGAGAGAGAGAGAGAGGGAGAGAGAGGGAGAGAGAGAGAGAGAGAGAGAGAGAGAAAGCGCCAAAAGCTTCTTTAAATCAAGAAGGTAATTTAATAGACTACACTGAATGGAAGTATTAATTTTTGAGCCTATGTATGTAAGTAGTTTGGACTCTCTGTTTTTGTGGTTGACTTTTCTTAGTTTAACTTTTATTTGCCAGGGAGGAACTCTAGCTTGGAGAAATTTTCAGTCATTTGTGACTAAACCTGTTACTTAACCTCTGTGAAATAGATGTCTGAAAGGAAGGAAGGCACTCCCTGGGATGGAGGGTCAGAGTTGTAGTTGATTGCTTCTGGATGGCACAGGTTTACTCCCACTCACCCTGCCCCTCACCACACCAGCCCCAAGTGCATAACTTGCTTTATATCAGGGGTTCAGACATCACTTCCCCCAAATTGCTAACAACATACAACTGTTCATATCCTTAAAGGCACAGCACACTGAATAGAGGTAGAAACACTCACAAGCTTGCACATACTAAAATAAGAACAAAAAAGAAAAAAAAATCCACAACAGGAAGGGAGACAGACATGTGGGGAGTGATGCAATGCACTGGATTTGGAGCAGCAGTCTTCAAGGAAACATTATGGAGTCTGCGTTGCTGCCCTATTTGCAGGCATGTCTCTGGTCTGAGGCAGGAGGTTGCTTGTCTCCATGCTGACCAGGCAAGGATTCAGGTAACCTGCTCCCCCACCCAGGGACCACCCAGGCCACTTCCATTACCTCAGAGGTTGCCAAGAAAGAGAAGTGGTTGGACCATGGTGGGCTCAGGGAGGGTGAGAGTGGAATAACAGAGGCTCATCCCTCCAGTTGTGCCTCTCCACAGTTCATTCACCACTCTTGCAAACCATGGTTCCTCTAGGGAGGCACCTGCAGTGGAGACCAAGAAGGATGCTGGGAACCTCCATAATGGAGACCCACAGGAGGGTGGCACAGAACGTCACAGGGGAAGGAAACAACTCCTGCTGGTGGACTCAATTGTTAGGGGGGTAGAACTGGGGGAGGAAGGGGAAAGGGAGGCAAGGTGCCTACCCAACGCCATGGCTTGGAGGGACAGGAAATGAATCCTCAGGATTATGGGAGCACCTGCAAGGGGGAGTGAGATGGATGTCATTATCCACCTAAGGACAAATGATCTGGCTGAGAATGGGATCAAAGTAGTGCAACAGGAGTTTGTTGAGTTGGGAAGGGGCCTTAAACAAGTGGCACACATGGTGACTTTCTTGGAAGTGCTACCTGTCTATGGCATGGATGAGGCTAGGGTACTCCACATCATGGAATTCAATAACTGGTTGAAAAACTGGTGCAGAGCTCAGGGGTTTGGCTTCATTGTAGACTGGGGCTCCACCTGGAGGGATGCAGGCAGATACTGGCATGATGGTCTGCATCTGTCCAGGAGGGGAACCAGTATCCTAGGTGACAGTTTTAAGTGCTTCATTGGAAAGATTTAAACTAGCCAAGGGGGGAGGCACTGAAAAGTAGAAGGGAATTCCTAGCCCCCCCAAAAAAAATCAGGGTAAATTAGTAAGGTAAATACCAAGATAGAGCAGTTGATAGGGGGAAGGGCAGGGGTAAATGAAGAAAAAGACAAAGGCAGTAAGGACTGGGATGGGTCAAAAAGAAATAAGGCCATAAAAAAATGGAGGGTAATGAGTACCAATGCCCATACTCTAGATAAAAAGCTCCCCAAAACAGTGGCCTTGATGGAAGAGGGATACTAGGATATTGTGACAGTCAAAGAAACATGGTACACAGGGAACCATGACTGGGATGTCAACATACTAGGGAACACAAACTATAGGAGGGACAGAGAGGGTAGAAGAGGAGGAGGATGTCTCTATGTAAGGGAATGGATCAAAGCAACAGAACTAAAGCGTAAACATGGAGGAGAGGAGGCACTGTGGGCCACCCTGGAGACTGGAAATGGCAACACAATCCGCACAGGGCTTGTATACAGACCCCCATCTCAGGGGGAAGAAATGGACAAGCAAATGATAGACGGCATCCTTAGGATGGCAGAGAAAGGGGAGATATTGCTGATGGGGGACCCGGATATGCCAGATGTTAACTGGAGCACCTTTGCTACAGCCACATCCAGGAGCAGGGCCATTCTCGATCCCCTACAAGGTGCATGCCTCAGGCAGCTAATTTTGGAACCCATTCAGGAGGCAGCAATATTAAACCTGATACTCTCAAAATGGGGACAGAGAGAGGATCTCAGATCTAGAGGTGGGTAGCCATCTGGGAACAAGTGACCACCAAACAGCGTGGTTCACAATAAACTTAGTTGTAGAGTCAAGCCATACAAAAGTGAAGGTACTGGACTTCAGGAGGACTGATTTTTTCAAAATGGGAGAGTGCCTCAGAAAAGCACTAGCAAATAGGCAAGAAGGTGGGGTGGAGCAACAATGGGGAAATGTCAAAACCACCATCACAGAGGCAACAAGCCTTTGTGTGAAGCAAATAAGCAAATCGAAATGAAAGAGAAAACCACTATGGTTCTCAAAAGAAGTGGCAGGGAAGGTTAGGAAGAAAAAGATAGCATTCCGGAAGTATAAGGAAACACAGAAGAAGCAGGACAGAAAACTGTACCAGTTAAAGCAGAAGGAAGCAGGGAAGACAGTCAGAATAGCAAATGCCTGAACCGAGGAAAGAATAGCCAACTCAGTTAAGAAGGGGGATAAAACCTTTTATAGGTACATTAGGGAGCAAAGAAAGACTAAGGCAGGGATACTGAGGCTGAATAAAGAGGAGGGTGGTTGGGCAGAGAGCGACAGTGGAAAGCAGGGATACTGAACAAATACTTCAGCTCAGTGTTCATAATGGAAGAGTAGGGTGATATACCTAATACAGTCAAAAGAAACACTATGGATAAGGCGGTCGATATTAGTCCTTTCACAGAAGAAAGGGTTCTGAAATAACTCCTAAAACTGAAGGTGGATAAAGCAATGGGGCCTGATGGGATTCACCCCAGAATTCTAAAAGAACTAAGGGAAGAACTAGTAACACCACTGACTACCTTTTTTAATAATTCATGGGAGGATGGTGTGGTACCTGAGGACTGGAGGAGGGCCAATGTGATTCCCCTTCACAAAAGTGGGAGCAGAGAGAGGCAGGAAACTACAGACCTGTCAGTTTGACCTCAGTGGTAGGGCAAATGATGGAATCACTTCTGAAGGAAAGAATTGTTGAGTGCCTAGAGACCAGTGGGGCACAGGACCCAAGGCAGCATGGATTCACAATGGGAAGGTCATATCAGACAAATCTAATTGATTTCTTTGACTGGGTGACCAAAGTAGTAGACCAGGGAGTGGCTGCGGATATGGCCTACCTAGACTCTTGTAAGGCATTTGACACAGTCCCACACAAAAGATTAAAAAACAAATTAGCCAGCCTGAGAGTGGGTCCCTGGGTGGTAGCCTGGGTAAAACACTGGCTGGACAACAGGACACAGAGGGTAATAGTAAATGGAGTCCACAGTGAAGAAAGTGGGGTTGCTAGTGGGGTACCGCAGGGTTCAGTACTGAGGCTGGTCCTTTTAAATGTCTAACTAGGATCTGCGGCCTATCCTGTAAGTAGGGAAATGGGCAGACTAGATGGGCCAAGCGGTCCTCATCTGCCATCAAAGTCTATGTTTCTATGTTTCTATAAGTGACATTACAGAGGAACTGTAAGGAAAAGTATATCTCTTTGCAGATGACACAAAGATCTGCAACAGGGTTGATACACAAGGTGGGGTAGAAAGGATGAAAAAGGACTTGGCAAGTTGGAGGAATGGTCAAATGTATGGCAGCTTAGATTCAATGCAAAGAAGTGTAAAGTAATGCACCTAGGAAGCAAAAACCCAGGGGAAGAGTGCACAATGGGGGGTGAGATACTGACAACAGCAAAAATGAAAAGGGACCTGGGGTAGTCATATCAGATGACCTAAAGGTGGACAAGCAATGTGAGAAGGCAGTAAGGAGGGCTGGGGGATACTGGGTTGCACAGGGAGAGTCATCACCAGTAGAAAACAGAAAGTTGATGTCTCTCTGTACAGACAGTTGGTAAGACTACTTCTGGAGTACTGTGTACAGTTCTGGAGCCCCATCTCCGCAAAGACATAGAGAAGGTGGAGGCTGTCCAGAGGAAGGCAACCAAAATGGTGCAGGGTCTGCACCAGAAGACATACGAAGAAAGACTAAAGGAGCTTAATATGTATGCCCTTGAGGAAAGAAGGGAGAGAGGGGATGATAGAAACTTTCAAGTACCTCAAGGGAATCAACAAAGTCCAAGAGGGTAGCATCTTTCAGAAAAAGAGATGTGCAAGAACAAGGGGGCACAAATTGAAGATAGAGGGGGAATGGCTCAGAGGTAATGTGAGGAAGTATTTCTTCACAGAGATGGTTATAGATGCATGGAACAGCCTTTCTGAGGAGGTCGTGGAGTCAAAAACAGTGGGGAATTTAAGAATGCATGGGACGGACATAAGACAATTCTAGTGGGGGGTAGGAGGAAATAGGCTGTTGCTTAAGTAGTATCTGCAGCTTATCTATTAGGAAGGAAAATAGGCAGACTAGGTGGGCCAAGCTGTCCTTATCTGCCATTAGATTCTATTTTTCTATGTTTCTATGTTACAACATATAGAAATTGAAGAATCAGGATCTAACATTAGGAATACCAATGGAGAGAATAAGGAAGAATCAAACAAGTATATGTGTTAGGGAGTCTATCTTAAAATATACAGATAGATATACTGCCAATGGCAATAAAGAACATATCACTGCAAGTTACTTCTCAGGAGCTAAAATTGGAGATGTACAAAGTGTGTTACCAAACATTATTAAAGAAAGGGATCATTTCTCAGCCATTATTTTGCATCTAGGGACCAATAATACACAACAGCACTCTGTGATAGAGATAATGGATGAATTCAAGAAAATAAAACAAGACGCACAAAATTAAAAGTGTAGAATTTCTTCTTCAGAGATTCTTCTGGTTCCAAGAGCTACTGTCTCAAGAAACAAAAAAATTAAAACAATAAACAACTGGTTAAGCATACAGACTTCACCAGAGGGGATTGGATGCATTACTCACTGGGAGGAATTCTCAAATAAATAGAGGATAATGTATGGTCTTTGGTTAATAACCACACTGTAAACACATTGAGAGGTTGCCGTGACATTGTAAACCTCAAGAGCGCAGCTTGGGGGGGTTTCAGATGTCATGGCAACCTCAAGAAGTGTTTTTGGCGTGGTTGTTAACCAAAAACCATACATTATATTTTATAGTCTATGGGCTACCAAGATTGTGTAATCGCAGAATGAATTACTTTACTGAATTACTTTACAGAACATTGATTGTTGTGAGCATTCTGTTTTGTTAGAACATTGATTGTTGTGAGCATTCTGTTTTGTTAGAACATTGATTGTTGTGAGCATTCCGTTTTGTTATACTATTGATGTGACATACTTAAGAAGGGTTAATAACAGACTGATATCATAACAATGGTATAACAAGGTTGTAATCTGCTTGATTTCAATTAATAATAAGGGCTCCCCATATATTGTTATGAATTACTACAGTGGGGACAGGTTACACCTTAATAGGATTGGTAGCAGGAAGCTGGGAATAAAAATAAAACAAAATATAGACACGTGTTTAAACTACATAAAAGGGGAGGGAGTACTAGAAAATGTGAAAAAAACCTGTTAAAAAAAATCAAGAAGTAAAATCCCAAAGAAGGAAAAATAGGGGACTTAAAGTGTGGTCACTCAATGCACACAGTTTAAATATTAGTAAAACTTCTGAACTAAAAAGTCTTCTAAATAAAGATAATGTGGATATGTGCACTATAATTGAAACATGGAGGGACAGTAATAGTACTTGGAATAAGGAGATACATTGTTATACACTTTACACAAAGGATATGTCTGTGAAAAGGGGAGGTGGCGTAGCAATTTATATAAAAGTCTATTAATAGAAAGTACACAATATAAACAATGAACAAAATGTTGAGTCACTATGGGTAGAAGTTGACAATATGAATGCAAAAAAATTGTGCATCAGTGTGGTGCATAGGGCCCCCAGCACAAATTGTGCAGTAGGCAATGACATTTTTAAACAATTAGAACAAGTGTCTAATTTAGGGGACATAGTGGTAAGCATGACTTCAGTTACCCACACATAATGTGGAAAACTATGACCTCTACAATGGCAACTGAAAAAAGGTTTTTAGAAACCCTGACAACAGCTGGCCTCAATCAAATGGTGTATAAACCAACTAGAGGGAATAACATATAGGACTTAAAAATAAATGTAGGCAGCATAGTAAAGAATATATGTATGATGGAGAATCTAGGAAATAACAATCATAGCATAATTGAGTTTAGCCTTATAAGTACAGTGGTGAGAACAAGGGGGTCAGCTAAAGTAAAAAAATTATAACAAAGCCAATTTTGTAAGAATTAAAGATGAACTATCCTCTTGGACTAGGAGTAATCATTCAGGGTAAATGTGTAGAGGAAATGTGGGGTATATTTAAAGACAAATTACTACAATTAGAGGATAGGTTTGTACCAAGCAAGAGGGAGTATAATAAAAGAGGCAAGCTACCACTGTGGTGTACCCATAAGATTATAAAACAATGTGAAAAAAGAAAAAGGCCTCTGATGTTATGAAATCTAATCAGTCAAAAGAATCAACTGAAGTATATAAAATGGAACTAAGAAGGTTAAAAAATGATTTGATATGAAAGAAATAGGTTATAATTCTATATTACTCATAGAAAATATAACGGGGAAAGTTTGTATTCCTATATTTATTTATTTATTTATTAGAAAAGTCAGATTTACAACCTTTGAGCCATAGACTCATTTACAAAGGCACTTCGTCATGGGGGGGTAGACAGAGTTACATAGTGTGGTTACAACAGTGAGAACAGTACAGGTGCAGAACATTAAACATAGAGTACACATAGGTTACATAATAATGTTACTTATAATAGGTTACAGTAATATACAAGGTACCCAAGGGTTACATTGGGGGTACAGCCCTGGACATACCTAGATAATACCTGGAGAGGGTGGAGGTAGGGATGGGAAGTGGGCTGGGAGGGAGGGGGAGAGCATAGGCTGTCCAGAGGAGATTGTCAAGTCATGGAGGCCTGACAGGAGGATCCCACAGTGTGATTAATTAGGTGCATCTACAGGAATGAGTGTTGAAGAGATGGCTATATTAATAGTCATAAGCAGGTAAATACACAGGTTGGCCTGATAGTAGATGATAGTCAGAATATTACAACACCAACAGAGATGGCTAATTCATAAATACCTTTGAGAACTGAATATGCTTGAATGTACATATATTCTGCATGTATATATACGTGGACAGTCTTCTAAGTGTTTTGTTCAGTGTTTAATCAGTACCAAAAATAAATGATAGCATAACTGCAACAGAACATATAGGTTTAGAAATCAATATAACTTCAAAGGTAATTGAGGACTTGCTGAGTAAAGTAAATGACAAGAAATTGTCAGGGCCCAGACTCCTTGCTTCCCAGGCTCCATAAAGAAATAAGGACATAAATATTTGGATCTTTATCACATTTGTTTATTTATTGAAATGTTTCACCAGGAAAGATACACTGAGCAACTTAATGCTCATCACATGGTACGTCCTGGGGGGAAAGGGTAGAGGGATACAGTAGAAATGACAATTCATACAGTAATACAGAGGTGCTATTACATGTGGTAATACAGTGGTACAGAGCTGGGATTAACATGCAGTAATACATTGGTACACTAGACACAGTACAGTACATACATGGTAAGAAGTACACTCACGTGAGGGCATCATTTGTAGTAGAGGAGGTTTGCATAGGTGCACAGGTATACAAAGCATACTACATGCAATTGTTAAGTGCAGTGCTGAGCCATACACTTGTTACAGGATTTGTAGGAAGTACACTACAGCAGTTACAGTAACCTTCCATGAGGAACATGTCTCGGGGTTAAGTGCTAAACTAAGAGGGGGGGAGGTAAGTGCATGAGGAGGGAGCAGGTGAGATGGTGGAGGATTTTAGGGGAGGAGGGGGTCAAGGTGTCCTTTTCTACAGGAGAAGTAACACTAGATTGGACCACTGCCACTGCTATACCCATATTCAAAAAAAGGGATAGATCCTTACTAGAGAATGATACACCAATTAGTTTAACAATGATCAGTTGCAAACTAGTGGAATGTTTCATAAAAATCAGACTTGAAGAGAACCTACAAACCACTGGCTACAAAGACACCAAACAACATGGTTTTTGTAAGAACAGGGCATGTATAACCAATCAGCTATGCTTTTATGAAAATGTTGGCAAAAGCCTTAATAGTAGTATCCCAGAGGACGTATTGTATCTGGATTTCAAAAAGACATTTGATAAAGTACAACATAAACACCTAAATAAAAAGAAACCAAAATAGGAATAGACTTTAAACTAGTTAGGTGGATTAACAATTGGCTGAATGGGAGAAAACAGAGTTCGTATGATGGGATATTACTCTGAGGGGGGAGAGGTGATCATAATAATAATAATAAATAATAGTAATAATAATACATTTTTATTTATATGGTGCCTTATCCAAGAACAAGGCAACTAACAATTTAAAGCAGAATCAAACAACAATACATTATCAGTAAAACAACAGTAAAATATTCATCAGCCAGGAAGATCAGTCATTAAATGCCCGGTGCCACAAAAAAGGTTTTAATGCTTGTTTACATCCTTCCACAGTTGTGCACTCCTGTAACTGATGGGGTAGAGAATTCCAAAGGGTACAGGCTGTATACATAAATGCTCTTGCCCCTGATGATTTCAAACCTACCCTTAGAATCTTTGGCAACCCCTCATCAGCCAAGCGGAGTGATCATCCAGGGCAGTAAGGAAGGAGGAGCTCTTTCAGGTAGTACAGACCCAATCCATGTAGGGCTTTAAAAGTCTGCAAGCCGACTTTAAATGTGATTCACCACTATACTGGCAGCCAGTGCAGTTCGTGCAGCACCGGCGAAATATGACATGATCGAGCAGTTCCAGTCAAAAGCTGAGCTGCCTTGTTCTGCACCAGGTGCAAGCGGCAGATTTCCACCCCAGGAAGCCCTAGGTAAAGGGAGTTGAAATAATCCAAGTGCAAGGACACAAAGACATGGACCAAAGTAGGTAAGTCATCAGACGGAACCAGGTGCCCAATCCTGGCGATATTCCTAAGATGGTAAAAGGAAGATTTGATGACAGCTGACACCTGCGAATGCAGGGTCAGCCCTTCATCAAAAATTACCCCCAGGCTATGCACTTGTTCAGAGGTTGGGAGTGAAATGCCACCGAGTAATAATCCCAAGGGGGAACCAAACCCCCAACCCCCCTATCCGGGACCCGGGTCCACAACCAACACCTCAATCTTTTCCGAGTTCAACTTCAGCCAGCTGAATTCCATCTACTCCTGGATTTCTTTCAGACTGTTATTAAAGACCAAGAGAGCTCCATCCTGATCAGGTACAAAAGAAAGGTAGAGCTGGGTATCATCAGCATAGCAGTGAAACCTCAGCCCATACCTTCTTATAATGTCTCCCAGGGGTAGCATGTACACTGCAAAGAACAGGAGTGATAGCACTGACCCCTGAGAGACCCCACATGACAGAGAGATGGGGTCTGAGGAAAAGACCACAGACACCACTCTCTGAGTTCCACCCATGACAAATGATGTATACCATCTGAGGACCATACCGGACAGTCCACAGATGTACCTCAGGTGACCAAGCAACACCCCATGGTCCACGGTGTCAAATGCTGAAGAAAGATCTAGAAGAACCAGGATGGAATGGTTCTTCCGATCTCTAGCCATCAGGAGATCATTGAGCACCCGAACCAGCACTGTCTCGGTACGATGCCTCTTTTGAAAACCGGACTGGAGTGGTTCATAGATATCATGGATGGTCAAATGGTCCTCCAGTTGTGCTGCCACTACTTTCTTAATTACCTTCCCTAAAAAGGAGAGGTTAGATATAGGTCTGTAGTTTGCATGGCAGTCTGGGTCCAAGGTAGCTTTCTTCAAAAGTGGTGTAGCCACGGCCTCTTTCAGGGAGCTAGGAAACTCTCTATATTCCAAGGAGCATCAGACTATCCATGCAAGGACCGGAACAATGACATCAACACAACCCAAAATGATGGAAGTTGGTCCAGGATCGAAATTACAGCATGTAGGGCGCATACCCTGGATGATCCGCATGACATCCATGAACTCCAGTCCGCTGAAGGTACTCCAAGGAGGCCGAGGCACAGTGACTACGCACTGATCAAAAGCAACTCCCATAGAATGTGCCTGTTGGAGTACTGCCCTGATATCAGCCACCTTATTAGCAAAGAATCGAGCAAGTTCATTGCACTATAATTGCGAAAAGGCTTTACGGACATGTAGACAAGCTGGGTTGCACAGTCTATCAACAGTAAGGAAAAGCTGAGCTGGTCGATTCTGAGCAGCCGCAATCTCCCCAGACAGGAATTCTGCCTTCTTATGGGTGATTGCAGATTGATAGACTTGATAATGGTCCATCAATCTAAGGTGGTCGGTGTCAAGGGTGAACTTCAGCCAGCAACGCTTCAACCTTCGACCTAGTCTCTGCATCTTCCTCAGAGTCCCATCAAACCAAGGGGATAGAGGGCAAAGGGAGAGAGGACTAATACGGACTGGAGCAACGAAATGCAGAGCTGCTGAGAAGGCCGAATTATAGGCTGTCACAAGAGTCTCTGGATCACTGCTTGCCAAGGAGAGGGACGATAGGTCAAGCACCAACCCCAGGCTATGATAACTTATATCTCGTAAAGGACGGTACCTAACCATCTCCACAGGGGTAGGCCTATGAAGGAGGTGCTGAAACTGAACCCCCCAGTGGAGTGATCAGACCACCCAACTGGTTCCACCCCTAAGTCCGATGTTTCGATCCCTAGGAGGAAGACTAAGTCAAGGGAGTGTCCATGTTTATGAGTGGCAGTGGTAACCGCCTGTGTAAGACCCAGTGATGTCATCAACTGGAGGAAGTACTGACCAAATTGCAAGAGTTCTTCATTGACCCAGGCATGAAAGTCACCCAGAACTATGAGTCTGGGTGACTCAAATGCCATGTCGACTACGAAGTCTGCCACTTCCTGAAGGAATCGCTTTTCATCACCGGGTGGACGATAAATAAGGGTGATCCGATAACCTACACCTGCCACTATGGCACATTCGAATGACTCAGCCTCCTCAAGTAGTACATTTGTGAGGGCCAGTTCAGTCTTGAAACAGACCACAACCCCCCCCTTGCGGTCCAATCTCGGGCGGTGTATCACTGAGTACCCAGCCGGAGTTAAAGCCTCCAAAATGGGGCCAGAGTTCTCATCCAGCCAGGTCTCGGTAATGCATGCCAGAGCCACCATTTCAACAAGATCTGCAATAACTGCAGTCTTGTTCTTGGTAGACCTGGCATTGCACAACACCACCCGAGTTGGATGAACTTCCTTGGCCATACGAGCCACCTGCCCACCACAATCGGTGGTGCCCTTGGGTATGGAAACCAGACATGAGGGACCATGTTCTGGGTTTCATTTCACCCCAGGACATCTCCTGGATCCTACTACCCCGATACGGTGCCCCCCTCATTCACCCTCCACTGTCCCTTCCATCTCCTAGAACAATACCCAGTGCTCTACAGTGCTGGTAAGTTGTAAAGTGAATGGGAGGAGTGAAAAAAGGGTGGAGGGCACGAAGAGTAGAGAGTGAATAGCACACAACTGTGGGGACAGGCAAGTGGGGTACTACAGGGCTCCATACTGGGACCAGTACTATTTACTTTGTTTATAAGCGACCTGCATCACAATATTAGAAGTTGGTTAGTAAAATTTACAGACAATGTCAAATTGGGCAGGCCAGTGGATACAATGCAAAATGTTGCATAGCGCATATCAGATATGGGTATAATAGAGAAATAGCAAGGCAAGGCAATTTTATTTAAAACACATCCAATCCCAAAGGCTCTGAGCACCGAACATGAGTAAAATGTATAGCAATAAATTAAAACATATAATAAAACCTCATTAAAACCATAACAAAAATTAATATTCTGCAGTAATAAAAGGGTTTCCAGAGGTCAAAACTTCAAGGGACTGGTCGATAATAAGAATTACATCAACTGTCTAAGGCCAGACTGAAGAAGTGGGTCTTTAGCCTCCCCTTAAACACCTCAATCGAGGGAGCTTCCTGGACTACAGGTGGAAGCAAGTTCCACAGGGTCGGCCCAGAGACACTAAAAGCATGATCTCATGAGGCCTTGAGCCAAACCCTGGGAACATCCAGAAAGCCCCTTGAGGAGGAGGAGTGGAGGGAGCTAACAGAGGACACTGGTGTCAGGAGCTCAAACAGGTAACCAGAACCCAGCCCATATACAGTCTTAAAGGTGAGAAGACACACCTTGAAATAGACCCTCCACCTGACTGGCAGCCATTGCAGGGCACTCAGGACAGGAGTCACATGATTGGATCTTAAAAGGCCTGTCAGCAACCTGGCCGCTCCATTTTGTGCTAGCTGCAGTCTGCAGAGGGTCCTTCCCATGACCCCAAAATACAGAGTGTTACAGTAGTTGAGGCCAGAGGTCACAAAGGCATGCACTAGTGGCAGCAGGTCCTCAGGCAAAATAAGGTTCTCAATATGGGCAATGTTCCACAAGTGGTTTGACTATAGATGACAAACCGGCATTAGAAAATGAAATGCAGTTTAGTGTAGAGAAGTGCTCCACAATATTCAAGGGAAGGAACGATAGACAACAGGAGTATTCTCTATATGGTAAACAACTGGGGAAAGTAGCAATTGGACCACAATTTAAACCTCAGAGAACACTGCACAAAGATAATACAGAAAAAAAATTACATGAGAGCTTCAGTAGCAGACAAGTAGTGGAATTGCAGTATAATGTGGAGAGTGGTGCAATGCAGTGGCTGTGGGGCAGCCATATTCAGGCAGACCTTCTGGACACTGCGGTGCTGCACTATCTGCATGCATCTCTCTGGACTGCGGGATGAGGTAGCCAGACTCAGAGCGGAAGTAAACTGGGTCAGGAGTACCATCACCTCATCCAGGGACCACCCAGTCCAATGCAACTGCCTCAAAGAATGCCGAGAACGAGGAGCACTTGGATGACAGTGGGCTCAGGGAGGATTAGAGCAGTCAGGCAGAGGCACATCCCAGATCCTATTCCACTCAAGAACTCATATGCCACACTGGCAAATGAGGACAACCAAATAGAGGTACCCAGAGAAGTGGAAGGAAAGGATGTGGAGATTAGACAAGGAGGTGACCTCAGCGAGGAAAGCAGTGGACCCCAGAGGAGGAGGAAGTGAATCCTGGTGGGGGACTCCATCATAAGAGGGATCCAGCTAGGAACACATGAGGGGGAGGACAGGGAGATGAGGTGCCTACCAGGTGCCACGGCATGGAGGGATGGAAGGAAGATCTTGGGGATCACTGGGAAGGCAAGACGGGAGGGTGAGCTGGATGTCATTATCCACCTAGGCAATAATGACCTGGCAAATGGGGAGCCAAAGGAAGTTCAGGAAGAGTTTAGGAAACTGGGGAAGGGTCTCAAGCAAGTATCTACTTCTGTCACTTTCTCAGAAGTACTACCTGTGATAGGCAAGGGAGAGCATAGGAGTGCATGCTCCAGGAACTTTAACTCATGGTTGAAGAACTGGTGCTATGAGGAAGGGTTTGGATTCATTGGTGACTGGGGACCCACCGGGAGGATGGAGGTTTGTTCAAGCCTGGCGGCCTGCATCCATCCTGGAGGGAATCAACACTCAATGATAAGTTTAAATGCTACATTGACAAGCATTTAAACTAGCAAAGGGGTGGCAGGCCAGCAAGGAGGGTACCTACTTGCTCACCCCACAGCTAGCAGTGGAACCAGTGAACCAGAGGAGGTGCTATCTCTGCAAAGCAGTGTGCAAAGATGGAGATTAGTGCCCAAGAGGTGGATAAGCAGAAAAGGGAAAATTCAGCAGAAGGGCAGTCAGCAAGGAGAACCAGGGATAAATGACAACCAAGGAAGGGGCTGGAGTAGAACAGTGAAACAGTCTAGGGAGGTCAAATCATGGAAAGCCATGTGTGCAAATGCCAGGAGTCTTAGCAACAAGATGGAAGATCTGGAGGCTGTCATGGTACAGTCAGACTTGGACATTGTGGCCATCACTGAAACCTGGTGTAATGATAACCACGACTGGGAGATGGCCATACCTGGCTACAACATATTCAGAAGAGACAGAGCAGGCAGGAAGGGAGGAGGAGTGGCACTGTATGTGAAAAATGACATGGGCCACAGAGATCCAGGAGGAACAAAATGGGGGAGAGATACTGTGGGTTAAGCTGGAAAGGAAAATGGGGACAGCCATCCGCACAGGTGTGGTCTATAGACCACCAGCACAGGAGGAAGAGACAGATAGGGGCTGATGCTAGCCATCCAAGGATGGCAGACAAGGTGAGGTAGTACTGGTTGGAGACTTCAATATTCCAGACGTGGACTGGAGCATCCCAGCAGCAGCATCAACTAGAACAGATTTATCCTGGACTCCTTCAGGGTGCCTTCCTCAAGCAACTGGTCATGGAACCAACTCGGCAGAAGGCAATACTGGACCTTGTGCTCACAAACAGGGACAGCGTGATGGGGGTAATAGTGGGGAGCAACTGGAAACAGTGACCACCAGTCATTGTGGTTTGAAATCACAGAAAGAGCAGAACCGAACCACACAAAAACACGTATCCTGGATTTTAGGGGGGCAGACTTTGGGAAAATGGGGAGATACTTGAAAGAGGCATTAAGGGGAATGAGACAGGAATCAGGGGTTGAGGAGCAGTGGGCAGTATTTAAAATGGGGATTACAAGAACAACAGAATTATGCATTAAGCTGGTTAGCAAATGGAAAAGGAAGAGGAGACCATTATGGTTTCCCAAGGAGGTAGCAGAGAAAGTGAAAGCCAAAAAGATTGCATTCAAGCAATACAAAAAGTCACAGGCAGAAGAGGATAGGGAGAAGTACCATGAGATGCAAAGGGAGGCAGGGAGGTCAGTAAGGGAAGCCAAAGCTCAGACAGAAGAACACATTGCAAAATCAGTGGGTAGAGGGGACAAAACCTTTTACAGGTACATAAGTGAAAAAAGAAAGACAAAGGGAGGGATAGTGAGACTGAATGGGGAGGATGGGGGCCGCGTGGAGGATGACAACAGTAAAGCTGACATATTGAACAGGTATTTCTGCTCAGTCTTTACTGAGGAAGAGGAGGTAATGGGTCTGAAGGGAGTACGATGGGTGAGAATGGTGCAGAAATGGACACAAGTCCCTTTACACGAGAAAGGGTCCTGAAGGAACTGGAAGTAATAAGAGTTGATAAAGCAATGGGGCCAGATGGGGTGCACCCCAGGGTCCTTAAAGAACTAAGAGAGGAGGTGGTGGTTGAACCTCTGGCTATCCTGTTTAGCCGATCACTGGAAACAGGGGAAGTACCCAAAGACTGGAGGACAGCAGATGTAGTCCCCTTATACAAAAGTGGGAACAAAGAGGAAGCAGGGAACTACAGACCAGTCAGCCTCACCTCGGTAGTGGGGAAGATCATGGAAGCACTACTGAAGGAGAGATTGGTGGAACATCTGGTTGTCAATGGACTACAGGACCCAGGGCAGCATGGTTTCACCAGGGAGAGGTCATGTCAGACCAACCTCGTTGAATTTTTTGACTGGGTGACTAGGGAGGTGGATCAGGGGAGGGCAGTGGACATGGCCTATCTGGACTTCAGCAAGGCCTTTGACACTGTGCCACATAGAAGACTATTACACAAACTGGGGACTATGGGTGTGGGCAGGACAGTAGTGTGGTGGGTAGGTAACTGGCTGGGTGGCAGGACACAAAGGGTGGTGGTAAATGGCTGTCACTCCACAGAGGGAAGAGTGACCAGTGGGTACCACAGGGATCAGTGCTGGACCCGGTCCTATTCAACATCTTCATCAGTGACATTGCGCAGGACCCTAGAAGGCAGAATTTCACTGTTCACTGATGACACAAAGCTCTGTAACAGAGTAGACACACCAGAGGTGTGAGACAGAATGAGAAGCGACCTGCAGAAACTTGAAGAATGGTCAGGGATTTGGCAGTTGAAATTCAATGCAAAGAAGTGCAAGATAATGCATATGGGGCACAAAACCCTGGCACAATATATCAGTTGGGGGTGAGGATATAGCATGCACCAAGCAGAAGGGATCTTGGGGTTGTCATCTCTGATGACCTCAAGGTAGGGAAACAGTGTGACTAGGCAGCAGGTAAAGCAAATATGATGCTGGGATGTATAGGCAGGGGCTTCACCAGCAGGAAAAGGGAGGTCATAATTCCACTATACGAGACACTAGTGAGGCCCTACCTGGAGTACAGTGTACAGTTCTGGAGACCATACCTACGTAAGGACATAGACAGGGTAGAGAAGGTTCAGAGGAGGGCAACAAAGATGGTGCAAGGATTGCATCACAAGTCCTATGAAGACAGGTTGAAGGAACTGAACATGTACTCCCTGGAGGAGAGGAGGGAGAGAGGGGAAATGATAGAGACATACAAGTATCTGACAGGGAGGAACAGGGTGCAGGAAAACACTATTTTTAAGCAAAAAAGATGTTCCAGGACTAGAGGGCATGGGATGAAGTTGGAGGGAGGACGATTCAGAGGAAACATGAGAAACAATTTCTTCACAGAACAGGTGGTGGACAAGTGGAACACCCTGCCAGAGGAAGTGGTGGGGGCTGAAACAATCACGGGATTTAAGAATGCATGGGATAGACATAAAGGAATTCTGGAGGTCAGGGGTAAGGGGCAACAGACTTCTAGGAAAACAAACTGAACTTACAAGCTCAAATGGGCAGACTGGGTGGGCCATTGGCCCTTATCTGCCGACACTGTCTATGTATCTATGTATCTATGATCGTAAACATAAAAAGAACATTCATAAACTGCTCCATTACCTGTATAATGTCTCTATATAGAGCATTAATTAGGCCACACTTGTATTATGGATCCTCATTATGGAGTCCTTATTTGAAGGGGGAGGTAGAGAGGGTGGACAGAGTCCAGCAAAGGGTAAGGAAGATGATAAAGGGGTTGGATGCATACAGCTATGAGGAACAGTGTCAGCATTTAGGATCGTATAGCCTGGAGCAGAGAAGAACTAGAGGAGACTTAATGATAATGTACAAGATAATCCATGGTGAGGAGCTTATGAAAGAGCCAAGTCTTGAAATCTAGTATAAGCCTGATGGCCTTAGAGGTCACAAGTACCAGATTAAGCTAGAAAATGTGGCAAAAAATTATCAGGTATAATTTTTTTACACATCACACAGCTAGACAGTGGAACAGACTGCCTATAGCGGATAGTGAGAATTTAGATATTTAAATAAAAATTGGATGTATTACTGTTACAGGACATATGGACCCACTATTGCAGGTGAACAGTACTAATGGGCAATTTTCCTTCTTCCATCCACTACTCCAGTATGATAATCCAGTATGAATAAAAGTGGTTATAAGATGTGGAAGCTGATTTGCAGGGAATTCATTTGAAGCCGTGAAAAAAAAATTGACATCAAAATCAATAGACAGAATTTGTACTGCAGTGAAATTTGAGGTATCCTACATTATGTAGATAGGAGAAATACATAAATCGGAGGTGGTACACATATTTTTCATGAGAAACATTTTTTAGCTACCTTATGATACACCAACAGCATTCTTTTAAATCGAAATGAACACTTAGGGCCCGATTCCAAGTCAAATGTTGCAACTCGCCAGCGTATATGAGTTGCGACATTCACCTCTACACCAGGGACCCTATTCCACATTCCAAGAGCGGCAGGGTCCTGGCATTTGTAACATGCATGTTATGCCATGCAGGAGCTAACGTCACTGGCATGGTGTAGAAGCCCTGCATGTCGCAAGTCATGGCCCACTACCAGCAGCCCCCCAAAGGCCCCCATCCTGGAACACCATGGTACACACCAGGGGGCATGGGGGGGCAGGGCAGGACAGGTGGCACAGGAGTCTGGGGTCGCACTGGAGAGTGGATCCCCAGGGGTCCTTGACTTTTGGGGGGTGGGGGACAGGTTTGTGCTTTTGGGTCAAGGGGAGCACATTGGTGCCATTGCCGTAGTGCTGTGGAGTGGGCATCCAATGGATGTCACTGTTGGATGCCCCTTAGAGTAGCTCCAAGCTGCTCTATCTTAGCACTGCCACTGCGGCTTTTAGAATTGCACCAGCGGTTATGGCAGCTGCCTACTTGGAATAGGGAGCAGATGCTGTTGTAAACCGCCCTTGGGCTGCAGCATAGTGGGTGGTGTAACCCATGGTTGTTGTAGCCCACAGCCACCATGGTGCAAGGTACCTCTTTTTATCGGGGCAGGCGTAACGCTTGGTGTAAGTCATGAGATATGGCAATGGGTTTGGCGTATCTCAGCTTATGCCAGTGTACACTGACTAGGAATCTGCCCCCATTTCACTAGAAAGTAGGATACAGATTAAAGTTATTATATGATGACACACACATACAAAATGAAACCTAATACACCTACTATCCTGAAGGACATATGGGAGGAATCAGTAAATATAAAAAAATAAAGGAAAATTGTTCCTGGAAATGGAATTATTTCTTGCCCAGATTGGTTCCCCCAAGTATATGAGACACCCTCAGCATTGAACATGTTCAAGTTTATGTAAGAGAAACTGAACAAAAAATTAGTGACTTTTTCTGAGCCATATATGCAAAATTAGCAGATATCCCCAGTATGACCCTATACAGAGAATATACAATGTGTAGGAGAACTGCACTCTTCCTAGTGTATTGCAAAAAAAAGAAATATGTAGAACTGCCCTGTGTAGATTTAGAATGGGAATTTTGGAAGGATGGTAGGCTTTATACAGAAATGGTGATGGCAACTTAAAGTGTAAAGGCCAGATATTCAAAACTTTGCACCAGGCACGTTTGTGCAGGTTTAGCACAGGATTAGCGCTGGTCTGCTATATTCAAAAGGCCAAATAGCATGGGCAAACTGCATTAGCGCCGGGCAAAACTATAATGTATGCAAGGGGCAAACTGACGTGAATACAGGTGCAATGCTATATTCAGCACCACGCTAAGCGGTTTTGCACGACTTACCGCGACACTTAGCGTGGTGCAAATCACTGCCCAGGAAAAGCTTGTCTTAACCCTGGGCAATCAGCTTAGCATGACACTTTGGCTTTGCGTGGTGTTTGTGCAGGTTTAGTGCGGGTTTTGCGCAACCCTAACAAATAAATATGACACATAGATAAAGCCAAACATAGAGGAAGCATGCTGCTAACTGATGGCATCACAATGATGCCATCATCTGCCACCAGTCCCAGCCATGCCAGGCAGTAAGTGGTGACCCTGCTGCCAGTGGACAGCATGGCAGTGTGGCCATACAGCACACACCTGCGTATCACATATCTGTGGACACGAACAGATGCCAGCACACACATGCAGCACTGTGGGCATGGTGGATGTTGAGGGCAGTGTGTATGGGTGGAGAAGCTGTGCCACAGACCAGGTGTGGCCACAAGGCTGGGACACATCATGCAGTGCACATGGGCCAGTATTGGGAATACCCCAACACTAGTGTGCCTTTCGGAAAATATATGCCCCCCCCCCAGCCACATACTGCACAGCTGTACAACTGCCACAGCACACAAAGCCAGAAATGTACATGTCACTGTGAGCATTCCATGCCACAGGTACAGCATCTGTGGGTCACACAACAGTGTAACAGTAATGTCCACTGTCAGTAAACACCTGCAGGTTGGGCCTGTCACTGTGTACAATGCAGTCATTCATCACTGCCCTACACACCATAGGCAGTGCTGTGTCCCTCACACTACTGGCCCCCTGTAGCATGCCCTACAGTGTGACAGTTGCATGCAGCACCACCACCACCTGTGACTATGCTGTCTTGTCCCCTGGGGTACAATATGCTACACTATGCAGTACTGTGTACATGTAGCCTGCAGCTCTCATCGTGCACTGCCAGACTGACCTACAGGTGGAGCTGCGGTTGGACCTGGTGAGCCCCTGTACTTCCAGACTGACCTACTGGTGGCTCTGTGGGACCCTGCAGTAATGCTGGGCAAACTGCATGCAAATCAGGGTATAATGAGATACTAATCCCGTTGTTTGCCCAGAGACTTCCTAAGTAGGCTCATTTGCATGGCACATTTGAATATGACACATTTTAGCTTTGGGCAAGCGTGTTTGCACTGGGCTAACTGCTTAGCTCCGCGCTAATGCCGCGCTAATGTGTTAGCGTGGCGCTAACGGTACGGGGAATAATATACAGTTTTGATCAGTGTTCTTTCACATCTGCTGCTTCCTGCAGCTGTACTGAGTCCATGCATTTGCTGGCACATACATTGGCCATGTAGTTCGTCTGTACCTGCCCTCACGTTGCTGTGCACTGTGTTGTTGTTGTGGATTGCACTTCTTGGTTGCTTTATTCAGTGCTGTCTTAGTCCCGGGCTATTTTTGCCCTGCACTCCCAGACCAGTTTCCCGGCTTCCTTAGACTGCAATATTCAGCATGATTGCCACCGGGCTATTTCCATTTCAATATAGTTTGCTCTGTGCTCTGGGCTACGTTTGCCCGCCGGGCAGTGCTAATTTAGTCCCTGGGCAAAGTTTTGAATATCTGGCCCTAAGTGTAATTCAGAAATAAAGTTTGCTACACAATATCTTGTGTTTCAGTTTCTGTTTAGTTTTATTGTTCGGTTAAAAAACATTACAGTGGAGTATACAATAAATATTAGACATTAAAATTATATGCAAAAATATATACTAACATTTTATAATTACAGCACATAACTCACTTATAACAAGGTTTCAGTTGTTGTATGATCTTACATCGTACTATTCAATATCATACAAAGGAGGCATATAATTGACTGTGTTCACTGTATTCAAAAATATGACTAGACTGTAATATGACCCAGTCGAATGTTTGATATACTTGAATATCATGAAACAATTAATGTCCATCTTTGCAATAGAAAATATTAGAAATACTATGGCTTAGACTCCCAGCTGGTGGTTGTTCTACACTTACTACAACTACTAAAGTTTTGTCACAGATGAATAGAATGTAAAAAAAAAAAAAAAAATAATCAAGTTAAACAGCTTGACTGAATCCTGGATATTAACTAATTCAACTATTATTTTGTCCACTGAAAAACTAAACACACTTAATATGCTGCCAAGCCATCTATCGCTGTTATTCTGGTACAGAGGCCATATGTGCTTCAAATCATCTTCCAATGACTTTCCGCACTTACAATATGGAGTTAGAATATTAAGGGCCAGATATTCAAAGCTTTGCCCCGGTGTTAAACAGCACTGCCTGGTGTGCTAAATTAGCCTGAAACAAATAGCCCACCATATTTTAAAAGGCTTAGCCCCGGTGCTAAACCTACTGAATATAGCATGCTAAGGAGGCTGGGCAAACTGGGCTGGGAGTGCAGTGTGAAAATAGCCAGGGGATAAGACAGCACTGAATACAGCAACAGGGATGTGCAAACAGCAACTGTTGCTCAGTAGACTCTGTAGCAAGCCCAGGGCAAATGTGAGCTATATTCAAAGCTCCCATGCAAGTGAGACTACTTAGGTAATCTGTGGGCAAACAGTCAGATCTGCATCTCATTATATGCTGCTTAGCATACATTATCATGCAGTTTGCCCAGTGCTACTGCATGGTGCACACAGCTCCACCTTTTTGTCAGAATGGCAGTAAAGGCTGGATGTTACGGGCCAAGGAGTGCCAACAGCATCCCCTGTTGGTCAGAATGGAAGTACAGGCAGGAAGCAGCAAGAACTGTGTGCTGACAGTACAAGCAGTGCACACAATATACCCATGCAGCACCTGCAAGCAGCACATAATGCTATATATATATATATATATTATAGTGGCACAGTAGTGCCACTATAGTTACGGTTGAGTACCCCATTTAAGGTTAAACTCTGAAATTTGGCAGCTTAATAACTTTGTCACCATATGACAGATTTGCCTGACATTTGGCATGCATGGTGTGGCATCATATATCTCTGGATCTGCCAAATTTTATAATGGTCGGATATACAGTTGTGGATCTACATAGCGCCAGAGAACGCAGTAATTAAGCATTTTTTCACATTCTTTGCCCACACTTACAGGTCACACAATCTGTGTGACCAGTCCAAAACCTCAGGGAACATGCAGCCAGGATCCTTGATGTGCCTTTTGAGGATTTCGTGAAAAAATATTAAACGGTTCAAAAGTTATTCAAAAAACAAGTTTCCCATTATAGTCAATGGAGAAAGTTAACAAAAAGGTTGACAGTGTCACAAATGTAGATGTTAGTGTCGCAAATGACCCCGTAGTGTTGCAAATCTGCCATCTTGTATTCAGTTGATGGTCACAGAAATGCTTGGCATTTAGATTTGGGACCATCTAAGGATACAATTATTTTTGAGTTCACCTAGTCGAGCCCTAAGGATGCTAGCCATGTCTTTTTTGGGGGAGTTAAACACCCCAGAAATATGTTTTTAAAATTTTTGTAAACTATAGTGTCACAAAGTAGCATTGCACTTGCAACACTTTTGTGATTTTTTTTGAAAGTGTTGCAATTCACGACACTACTTTGCAACACTTTGCCAAAAATAACAAGAAATCTTTGCTACCCTGCTGCAAAAGAACAGTTTGGTCTTTTGGGCTGAAATTTGGAGAGAAGAAAGCCAAGATGCCACAGATGTGCCTTTTGGTAGTTTGGTGACAAAATATTAGAGGGCTGCAAAGTTATGAAACTCCAAAATTGATGATTTTTCCCATAGGCTAACATTACAGCGTCCACCGTGCCTTTTGGGGCCCATATCTCGAAAACGCTTCTAGATACAGACTTTTTGTCACAAAAATTCTTAGTCCCCCACTAGGGGGCTAAGTGAAAAACTAGCCAGGAAAGTCATAAATAATATGAGGTTTAAATTTTTTTTCTACGTCGTACAGTTCCTGAGTAGAGATGCAGCGAATTTAAAATCCGCTGGCAAAGTGAATGCAAGTGGCCACTTAGCATTGCCACTCCGCTACGCAGACTGCCCCATAGGAAAAGCTCACTTCATCTTGTTATTATTACTTTGCGTTGTCATTCCGCCTTAAACACAAAGTAAGGCGGAGTGACAACAATATTGGCAGCATCCCACCCATGCAGTCACCAGAATGAAAGTGCATCCCCAAAGTGCTACTGTCTTGGGTCCAGAAAACTCCCCAGTGCTGATGAAGTGAAATGAGAGTGTAACAAGAAATGCACAGTCTCCCAGAATTAATGGCTGACTCAGTCATGCGTGCAGTGGTCAGGTCACACATAGAGTCACCAGAATTAATGTGCATCCCAAAATGCTACTGTCTTGTGTCTAGAAAATTTCCCAGTGCTGACAAAGTGAAATGAGAGCGTATCAAGAAATGCAATCTCCCAGAATTAATGGTGCCATGCAACAAACGCACAGACAGATTTAGAGTGTGCTGCACACTCAAGCGATGCATAGAAAAATGCATAACAACACCTAACCAGTGCTCACAAGTCACAAATCCAAATCTGGGAAGGAATACATTTTGCTAGTTGGGGGATTAGTGCACGGCAGTACCAACCCACTACCAGTAAAGATACCACAAAGCAGTAGAAACAATTCATGCAGGTGCAGTGGATAGCAGGTTCACACTGCAGCAATTACTCTGTTACACAACAAAAGGTGTCTGATTTAATGGAACACATCACACACACACTCAAGTAACGCATAGCAAATTGAAAACCTTTAGTAATATAACCAAATGTTTTAAACAGACAAACTGTACACTGCTGTGCCACAAAAATCAGCAAAAAAAAAATTTCAAGAATTACTGAAAATATTACTGTGCGTACAATAACACAGTTATACAGGAAAAATATAACCAAAACAGAAAGACTGCCTTTTTCTCCCAGTTAATCTACCTACACCACAAATACGCCCCACCCCCAAAGAACACTTCACAGTACACAGACTGACTGTTCTAAATTAACATTCAAAATCCTCACACAACAATAAACACTCGATGATATGAGCACAGGATGGTTTCCTACAATCGATTAACTAAATTTTGAGTAAAAAAATATTACTTTTTGGGGAAGGCGGAATAACACAAAGTCATTAGTTTCAATGGACTTTGTGTTCCTCATTATGAAGCAAAGTACTCCGCATCACATTGTGGTGTTCTCTATGGATTCTACATTACTCAGTGAATCACTTCACGGAGCAAATTGAGGCCACGTCACCCACCACTACTTACAGTACAGTAACTCACATGCTTTATGGGAAGGAACGTGAATGCCTATGATTATACTTCCTTGATGAGCTATAGCACAAAACTCCCTGACTTAAAAAAACTTATTAATGAGTACAATGGTGGAGTGGTGAAACCAGGAGAGATACTACAAAACATGCTTAAATACATCCAAGTAACTAGTAAAAAGAATTTATGTTGTGATTCATGATGTGATCGTGAATCGTGATTTGTGACTGCATTAGTGACCGTGATGATGAAGAACGTGATTCGGTGTGAGGCAACCAACATGGAACTGTATTGGGAATGCGAATGCCTATGGCTGTAGTTCCCCAATGAGTTGTAGCACAAACTCCCTGACTTAAAAACACTCATTAATGAGTACAATGGCAGGGTGGTGAAGCCTGGAGAAAGACTACAAAACATGCTTACAATACTTCCAAGTAACTAGTAAAAAAATGAATGTTGTGATTCGTGACGTGATCGTGAATTGTGATTTGTGACTGCATTTGTGACCGTGATGATGAAGAATGTGATTTGTATCACGAGTGACTCGTGATGATGGTCCTGACTTGCAAATGCATATTAATGAGTACAATGTTCATGCAGAATTATGCACCACACCTGTCCAGTACTCTGAAGGGCAGCCAAAGAAACAACTGTGACTCAAGTTGCAGATGGAGATTGAGCCCTAAAGAGATGCAAATACACAGACAGATTAAGATTGCACTGTGCACTGAAGAGATGGAGATGCAAAGGCACAACACCTAACCAGTGCTCATCATTAGAAATTCAAATCTGGGAAACAATGCCTTTGACAGTTGGGCGGGTTGTGGGGGGGGACAGTTTACTGCACTGCTGCAGTAACAGTTACTAGTGCTAGTATCAGTAAAGATACCACAAAGAAGTACAAAAATTAAATAACTGCAGTGGATAGCAGTTTCTCATTGCTGGAATGATTATGTGGCACAATAAAAGGTGTCTGATTTGATGACACACATTATAAACATACTCACACACACTAAGTAATGTGCAGCAAATTGAAAACTTCAGTAATATAACCACATATTTTAAACAAACTAAAATTATGCACTGCTGCACCACAACATTCAGCAAAAAAATGGCAGGAATTATTGAAAATATTACTGTGTGTACATTAACACAGTTACTCAAGAAAAAATATCACCAAAACAGATAGCACTGTCTTTTTCTCCAAGTTAATCTAGCTACACCACAGATACACCCCTCCCCCAAAGCACACTTCCACTGTCTCAGGATGCAGACTGAATGTTGTACATTAACATTCAAAATCCACACTCAAACAATAAATGCTCAATGATATGAGCACAGGAGGGTTTCCTATAATCGATGAACTAAAGTTTCAGCAAAAAAAAATAATGACTCAAAAAGGCATTTTTAACAGCTTTTAGAAGGTTTGAATTGCTGAGAGCTCTCAGAGTAGATTGTCTCCCACAGCTTCCTACACACACCACCACAAACTGAGGCTGTGCAGAACAATCTAGAGCTCATGTGACCTGAAATCCCATGAATCACTGCAAAATTCGCCTTTGGAGCTTAAAAACAAGGTGAAGTGAAGTGAATTACATTGTTTCCAATATACTTCACCTTAAGAATTGGTGGAGCAGTGGTTTGGGAAGGAGGAGTATCGCAAAGTCATTGTTTTCAATGGACTTCGCATTACCCATTATAATGCGAAGTACTCCACTTCGCATTGCAGAGCCCTCTGCGAATTCGCCTTCACTCCACGAATCACTTCACAGAGTGAATTGGGGCCACTTCGCCCATCTCTATTCCTGAGATATAAGCAACTTAGTATTCCAAGTGTTCATTTTCTGCTCTGAGGGCCATTATTATGCATACATTCTTTGTATTCACTGTGCTTCTGAATTCACGTTTTGGTGAAACAAAGTGGGTGCGTTTGCATTACTGTTACAGTTAGTATTTCCGCTTGCATTTCCATGACTGTTTGCATTAACGTTTCCATTTACATCGCCATGTGCATTACCCTTTGCGTTTGCATTACTGTTACTATTTTAATTTCCATTACTGTTTTTGTTTGCGTTTTTGTTTGCAATCCCTGTTGTGTCACAGTGTGCATTACCATTTGCGTTTGCATCCGCACTTCCGTTTGTGTTTCTGTTTGATTTCTGTTTCCTTTGGCATCTTCATTGCTGTTACCATAAGCATTTGTGTTTCCAATTGCATTACCGTGAACTTGCATGTAACAATTTGCGTTTGCTTACGTGCCTGTGTTTGTGCTTCCGGTTCTGTTACTGTTACCTTTGGCATCATCATCATTCATGTTACCGTAACTGTTTGTGTTTCTAATTGCTTTACCGTTACCAAAGGGCCCCGTGCTTCCGCCACCACATTCTATTCACTATTTATACTGCACATTCTCAAAAACAAGAGAAATTCATGGCAAAAAACTCTGTTTAATGCATCAATTAGGGTTGTTCCACAGTGACAAAAGCAAGAAAATTCTATGCTAGGGTTGCAACCCCTTGCAACCCACTCCCACCCCGGCCCCACCAACAGGCATTGGGGTGTGTGTTGGGGTCATCAGTCCTAACTCTCACCCCATTCTCCTACACTGCACCACCTCAGCTTGTTTACATGTGGAATGGGGTGAGAGTTAAGATTGATGACCCCAACGCACACCCCGATGCCTGTTGGTGGGGGCGGGGTGGGCGTGGGGTGCAAGGGGTGGCAACCCTAAACATCGAATTTCCTTGCTTTTTTCACTGTGGAACAACTCAAACTGATGCATTAAATGGAGTTTTTTGCCATGAATATCTATATATGTAGATCTGTATCTATATATCTATAAATATAGATAGATACAGAGACATACACATACACACACACAAACACATATATATGTGTGTGTGTGTATATATATATATATATATATATATATATATATATATATATATGCGTATAGCCAAATAGATAGCTACACACACATACACACACACACACACACACACACTCACACACACACACTACCTGTGGTCAGATGTGTCCAGGACAATGTCTCCACCCCACACCAACAGAGGCAGCCCACAGCAGGTGTGGGTGGAACACAGTGGGGTGCACAAGTATGCATGGGGAAGGCATAAGGCAAACCTGGTGGGGCAGTGGAATGTCAGCTGTAGGTTCACTGGGATGTGCAGCACAGCCATTTAATATAGAGGGACCTGGGCAGACAGGCTGGGCCAGGCAGCCCTTCTCAGCTGTCATGGTCCCTCTTCCCACATGTGTCAGTTCCACTCCCTGGAAGTCCAGTTCCCCCCCCCCGCATGCTACCCAACCCTCTGTGTTGCTAGAACTATATTAGTTCCATGGTGGTCTAGTGGTCACCCCACCCCCCAGCATGAATCCCAACCCCTGTTACAGTAGAAGTCAAGAATTTTCCCCTGGTAGTCTAGTGGTCCCCTACCCCCTCAAGCACAAATCCGGACCCCCCGTTACAGTAGAACTCAAGCATGTTCCCTGGAAGTCTAGTGGTCGCCCCACCCCCAAGCATGAATTCTGACCCCTGTTACAGTAGAAATCAGATGGTATTCCCTGGCAGTTAAGTGACCTCTCACCTGGCAGTGATGTCTCCACTCCTTTGAATAACTTTCCACGAATGGAGCCGGCGACTGGCTCAGCCCTCCTCTTACCACCAGGGCTGGCCGCCAACTGAGGTATGAAGGAGTGGCAGTGTAAAGATCATTCATTACATGACCGCTCATTCGTATCTCAGTTGGCAGGCTGATCTTGGTGGTGAGAGGAGGGCTGAGCCAGTCACCGGCTCCTTTTGTGGGCAGTTATTGGGAGGAGTGAGGGCATCACTGTCGGGTGGGGGGCCACTAGACTACCAGGGAAAACTTCCTGTTTCTACTGTAATGGGGTCGGGATTCATGTTGGGTGGTAGGGGGGCTACTAGACTACCAGGGCAAACTGCTTGTTTCTATTGTGATGGTGGTCAGGATTCGTGTTGGGGGATGGGGGGACCACTAACCCACCATGGTGATTAATAACTAATAGCAGTTACAGGGGTCCACAATGTGGGGGGGGGGGACAGTGCCGCATTACCATGGACTTTTAGTCAGCAGTAATTGGCACTGTACTACAGGTGGAGCTAATGCCTGTAGCATGGCGCTGTACATTTGAATAAGCCAACTGCACTGGTATTCCTGACCACTCCCCTAGCCCCAACCCCTGCATACATTATTATTTAGCGTCGGCACGACCACACAGTGCTGGCACTATTAAGGCTTTCCAATATTGCAACCTGGTGCAAATCCAGTGCTATGTTAGCTCTATGGATTTGTGCCAAGTGCTAAGCTTTGAATATCTGGCCCTCAGTCTTTTCTGTATGTAATGTAAGTAGTTTGTGTTATACAATACCATTTTGTGTCTGTTCAGTAGTCGACATGGGTCTGGATTTGTAATCTTCTATAGGTTAGGTTCTAATCAATGAATTTTTTAATTTGTTTATACCATCTATAACATTTATAGTTGGTTTAGCACTCAACGTTTTTTGCTCTGTTGGTGTCCCTTACCCTGGTAATGATATTATTTGTTATCTCATCCCAAGGTCTTATATGGATTTCATTTAAAATGGAACCAAGTCCCAATGGGAATAGTTTCTTTTTTATTAGATCAACCATAAATGTACTAAAATCTTGGTCTACATATAGAAACATGGGAACATAGACTTTGACTGCAGATAAGGACTGCTTGGCCCACACAGTGTGCCATTTCCCTACCTATTGGATAAGCTGCAGATCCTAGTTAACTAACAGCCTACTTCCTCTTACCCCCACTAGAATTGCTTTATAGCTGTCCCATGCATTCTTGAATTCCTCCATTCTTTTTGACCCCATGACCTCCTCAGGAAAGCTGTTCTATTCATCCACCACCCTCTCCATGAAAAAATACTTCTCAGTTTGCCCCTGAGCCTCCTCCTCTAGCTTCAAATTGTACACCCTAGTTCTTGCACATCTCTTTTTTTCTGAAAGATGCTACTCTCTTGGATGTATTGATTCTCTTGAGGTAGAGTACTTAAATGTTTCTATCATGTCCCTCCCTCTCCCTCCTTTCCTTTAGGGTATACATATTAAGCCCCTTTAGTCTCTCTTCGTATGGCTTCTGGTGCAGACCCTGCACCATTTTAGTTGCCTTCCTCAGGAGTGCCTCCATCCTGTCTATGTCCTTGTGGAGATTGGGTCTCCAGAACTGCACACAGTATTTCAGATGGGTTCTCACCAATTATCTGTACAGAGGGATAACAACTTCTTGCTTTCTACTGGTGATGCCTCTCCCTATGCATCCCAGTGTTCCCCCAGCTCTCCTTATTGCCATCTCACATTACTTGCCTACATTTAAGTCATCTGATATGACTACCCCAGGTCCCTTTCCATCTTTATTGTCATTAGTACCTTTCCACACATTGTGTACTCTTCCACAGAAATTTTGTTTCCCAGGTGCATTAGTTTGCACTTCTTTGAACTGAGTCTAAGCTGCCATACTTTTGATCATTCCTCCAACTTTGCCAAGTCCCATTTCATCCTTTCCACATATCTTACTTGTTCTTCCAAACAGTGTCTAGGAAGACATTCTTCTAGTAGTAAAACCAGCTTAAAAGAAAAAAGAATCGCCTCTCTCTGGCCATAGCCTCTAACGTGTATTGTCCTAATTCTAGATATAACAAGTGTAAGGGCACTGACTGGGGTACCATAAGAAGATATCTATATAATTTGCTTACAGGTGTCTTGAGATCCTTTAGACCTCCTTGGTGCCACACTTCTGAAGCATATAATATGCTAATTTTTACCTTTGCATTTAAAACCTTTAGTGCTTCCAGCACCAAACGTCTTCCTAATTTGTAATTAAAAGACATGAGGGCAGCAGATATTGTGGATAATCTTTTTAGTGTAAGTTTTTTTTATGGTAAGTCCCCCTGAAATGTTCTGAAAATCTGACTGTTAAGTAATCATATGTTCTTACAGTTTCTAATTTGTTCTGGTATATCCATACCACTGTTTTTTTTTTATTCTGGTTTCAAAAAATTACCAGATTAGTTTTATCTTTATTCATTTTTAGTTTTTGATCTGAACACATTTTTGAAAAATGATAGAATTTTCTTTGTTATCCCAAAAGTGATGTGGATAGCAAGACCAAACTGTCTGCATATGCCAGTGCTGGTATTAAGGTGTTTCCTACCTTAGGTGAATGAAAGTCTGGGTCATATCAATGTTCCAAACTACTGGTTATTTGCCCCAATTGATTATATTGTATGTATGTCCATGTGTCTAAGTGAAGTCTTTTGATTATATTAATTATATCAGTGTCTAGTGCACTTCTTTCAAGCTTTTCCCTTAGGATATTCCTACTGATGCTTTCAAAAGTTGTGCAGAAATCCACAAAACAGCAACATAGTTTATGATTCTTTATGTTTACATATTCCCAAATAATATGATCTAGTACATAGCAATGCTGGATTGTGGAGCTATTAGAATGACAACCATTTTGTAACTCATTTAGCTTTGCATTGTTCGCTAACCATAAAACTAAATTGTCGAGTATGATTTTGGAAAAAAAATGTTTTTTTGAAATTCAAGATCTTTATTAAATTTTTCATTACATACATACAAAGCCATTGGCTTAGTGATAAACAATCATACAGTTTCAGATAACTGACATAACTACCCCTAAACCCCCACCCCTAATTCCCTTGTCCCCCTCCTCCCACCCACCCACCACGCTTTCCTATTTCCCCCTCCCCTGGAATGTACTAATACTTATAAGACAAGAAGATTAGGAGTTAAAGAGAGGAACCACTGGGGAGTCAATATGAAACATATTTCTAATGTAAATATAAGGCATATAACTTAACCTATTTTTTATCAAAAAAGGGAAGCTTATTACTAGAACTTGTAGACATACATTCATTCCTAAGGTAAACTGTAATTTCAGTGAGCCATTCAGCATAAGAGATACACAGTTGGTCTAACCAATGTTTAAGTACGAGTTTCTTGACTGCCATGAAAATTAAAGCCATATGGAATCTGCACTCCTTGACCTCTATGGTCTGATAAATACCTAGCAAACAGACCTCCACCATGAACAAGTCCTCAAGGCCCAATAAGGGGTCCAGCTTAGAGTGGAAAGCCTGACATAGGGGAGCTACTTTTTCAGAATACCAAAAATTCTGTACCAGGTCTCCCTCCATTTTGCCACACCTGGAGCAATTAGAACTGGAGAGATGCCCTATTCTAGCTAATTTAACCAGGTATAATACATGTTGTTTAGTGTGTTGTATTGGGTAAGTCTGAGTTTATCCTGGGTATTGTAAATATGTAGGTCTTTTCAAGTTTGTGACCAGTTGATGGTTAGATTGGATAACAAGGAAGTCCAAATTTTAGCCCCGGGCAAAGGCTCTGGGCACTTGAAAGCTAGAAGGCTAGCATAAATCAGGGAGACAGAGTGTGGTATGACAGAGAGGGTCTCTATTTGCTTTATTAACCTGTCCAGCTTGGGTGGCTGAGGGGTGGTACCAAACAGGTGGCCTACTAGGTGTTGTACCTGAAAAATCTTGAAGATATGTGTATCAGGTATGTTATATTTCCTGAGATTATCAGTGGAAGAGAGGAGACAGTCTTGTGAATATATCTATTACTCAGACATCACTTATTTGCTGTAACCAACCTTGTGTAATAGAAATACCTCCAATTCTTATATTAGGGTTAGGCAGAAGTGGTTGAGCCATATCCTTGGGTGGAGATATTTTGAGGTATGAACAACATTGGGAGAAGATCTTTAAGGAGCTCCCAATTACTGTGTTACATAACTCAGATGGAAGGGATTTCCCTGCAGAGAAGAAAATGGTGGGGATGTCTAGATTAAGTGAGCATAGAATTTGGTTTTCAATCTGAAGCCAGCTTGGGGTATAATTGTCATTTGTTGTGGCTAACCACCTGCCTACCCTTGATAAGTGACTGGCCCAGTAATACTGGGATGTATAGGGAGAGGCATCAGCAGCAGAAAACAGGAAGTTGTTATCCCTTTGTACAGACAGTTGATGAGACCCTGTCTGGAATACTGTGTCCAGTTCTGGAGACCCCATCTTCACAAGGACATAGACAGGATAGAGACAGTCCAGAGAAGGGCAACTAAAATGGTGCAGGGTCTGCCAGAGAAGCCGTATGAGGAGAGACTAAAGGAGCTTAATATGTATACCCTTGAGGAAAGAAGGAGAGGGGACATGATAGAAACTTTCAAGTACCTCAAGGGAATCAACAAAGTCAAGAGGTAGCATCTTTCAGAAAAAGAGACTTGCAAGAACAAGGGGACACAATTTAAAGATAGAAGGAGGGCAGTTCAGGGGCAATGTGAGGAAGTATTATTTCACAGAGAGGGTAGTGGATGCATGGAACAGCCTTCCTGAGGAAGTTGTGGGGTCTAAAACTGTGGGAGAATTCAAGAATGCATGGGACAGACATAAGGCAATTCTTGTGTGGGGCAGGAAGATATAGGCTGTTGGTTAACTAGGATCTGCGGCCTATCCTGTAGGTAGGGGAAATGGGCAGACTAGATGGGCCTAGCAGTCCTTATCTGCCATCAAAGTCTATGTTACAGGAGAAAATTAGGTAAACATAAACCCAAGAGTTCCTTAGAGAGACTTAGCTTATGATGAGTTCCTAGGTTGTTTATTTAATCAGATAAAATTGGGAATTATTGAGTGTAGCCTCTTGAAGAATGACTGAGGAAGCCAAATATGTATCATATTCAGAGGATAGAAGATTCAGGAAAGAATGTTCATTTTTACAATGTCAATCCTCCCCCCATAAGGACAGTGGGAGTGATTAACATCTGTGGAGGTCTTGCTGAATTATGGCCCACAGATTCTCCAAGTTTTGTGTCTTAACCTTAATGGGATCTGTGGATAGGAGAATACCTAGATACTTAATAGATTGTGGGGACCATTTCATACCAAACCTCTCAAAGTTGTACCTATGGGTGAAGTGGTTAAGTGGAAATATTTCAGTTTTAGATAGGTTAAGGGTATAATTGGAGTGTCAACTGAATTGTGATATTGCCAATAGAGTTCTTTCTAAAGAAGATACTGGAGACTGTAAGTGTAGAAGAATAGTGTCTGCATAAACTGAGAGGGCTAATGTGCGATTAAGTATGGAGATTCTCTTTATCTGCGGTGATGATTTAACACTATGAAGAAGGTGTTCCAAGTAGAGATTAAAAGGACAAGGTGAGTTTGGGCAACCTTGTCTGGTGCCCCTAAAGAGGGGGAACTGGGAGGAGAAGACCCCGTTACAATATATTTCAGCTGAAGGTGAAGAGCAAAGAGCTTGGAGCCATTGGATGAAAAGAGGAGGGAAGCCTATTTAGGTTAAGGTTAACCAGAAGAACTCTAAGTCTACCCTGTCGAATGCCTTTTCAGCATCTAGTGAGACTATAGCCATAGGGGAATGAGAAGATTGAGCAACCTGAAAAATATGACTTAGTTTGCTGTGGTGGTCTGCAGAGGAATGTCCAGGTACAAAACCTACCTGTTCGGGACTTACCAATCCAGACCATACAGACTTAATGCACCACGAAATAATTTTAGTTAGTATCTTGATGTCATAATTTATAAGAGAAATCGGGCAATAACTAGATGGTTGAGATTGTGGTTTATCCAGTTTAAGGAGAAGAACAATTGTTACTTCTAAAAGAGATGGGTCTAGAGAATCTGCTGATAGCATATATCTGTATAGCCTGAGTAGAAGAGGGGCCAAATCGGTGGACAATACTTTATAGAAATTGGAGAAAAAAACATCTGGTCCAGGGCCCTTTTCAGATACTAAGTCTTTGATTGCTGCTTCAACTTTGGATAAGGTCAAGGGAGACGAGATAAAGGCGCTCTGATGTTCTGAGAGAGAAGGTAGACCTAAGGAGTCCAGGTACGCTAAAGTATCTGAGATGTTCAGTGCATTAATTTTTTTACCATATAGGGAACGATAAACATTTTTCAAAACTTCAGTGATCTCCTGAGGGATAACTTTGGTGGTGCCATCCTGGGCCCTAATGGAGGGAAATAGCCTGGAGGTTTCTATCTTGCACGGCCTTAAGGCTAAGAGCCTACCTGCTTTCTCACCTTGTTCTACGTACCAGGAATTATTTTTTAAAAGAGCATACTCCGCTTTTTCCCACATTAAATCAGCATATTCATTCCTGAGGGATATTAAATTGGCAAGAGAATCAGGAGAAGCATTTGAGGAAAGGGAGAGTTCTGCTAACCTGATTTGAGCTAGAAGAGAAGTGGCCTCTTTCTCTCTACTCTTTTTCCAGTATGAGACAATCTTTATTAACTCCCCTCTAAGGGTACACTTGAGAGCACCCCAAAACTTATCTTCCCACTGAACTGAACCCCTATTGTCTACCAGGAAGGATTGAATAATGGAGTGGATTTTGGAAAGTATAGATTTCTCTTTTAATAATTGGGTGTTTAGCTTCCAGGCTGCATATTTCTGATTTAATGGGTCCAGAGTCAAAAGCACCCATACTATGGAATTGTCAGATAATATGATAGGTTCCAGATCTGCTTGACCGAGGCCCCTGAGAAGAGGAAGACTAATTAGGATATAATCAAGTCTGAACCAGGTTTGGTGAATTGTTGAGAAGTAAGAGAAATGCTTGCTGTTGGGGTTGAGAATACGTCATGGGTCACATATTCCCAGGAGATCCATGAAGTCCAACAGAGCTCTTTGAGACAGGGATGGGGGTTTTTGAACTGAGTAAGATCTGTCCAGATCTTGGTTTGGGGGGATATTCCAGTCCCCTCCCAAAATTGGGGGGGGGGGCTGATATATTTGGAGCAATCATATTAGCTAGGGCCATGAGGAAGGTAGGGTCTCCTCCTGCTGGACCATATACTGAACCCAGAGTAATCTCTTTACCCATTAAGGTGCCTCTAACTAGGATAAATCCACCATTTGGGTTCACAGTAGTAGAGTCTGCCTGAAAATAAATATTATGTTTCATTAACACAGCTACCCCTCTACTTGCAGTAGAATCTCCTACTGCAAAAACTTGTGATATCCCTTGTCTACACAACCATTTGGCTTCAGCCTCCAACAGATGTGTTTCTTGTAACAAAATAATTCCTGCATTAAGCAAGGCACAGTGTTTAAAAATCTCAAGTCTTTTAACAGGATCTCTGACTCCCCTAACATTCCAAGATGTAATTTTAATCATGACATTCACGATTTTTATTTACTAAGATATGTAACACACAAGTACTAAATAAGAAAATAAAGAGAACCTTGATGTAAACTCCAGCCTTCCCGCCTCCCTTCCCAGGACCCATTGCTATCCCAGGATATTGGTATGTAAACACAAACCTCCTTCTAATAAGTATCCCTCCCTTCTTTAACCTGTACCAAATCAGAACCCCTGAGATATCCTTCTCTTGCAAGGTATGTAATCTGTTACATGATCCTTGACCTATCATCCCTTCTTTCTCCCCCCTCTCCCTTCTACCCCAGCAACTATGCACATAGGACCCTGTCTTAAGCTGATGATTCCAAAAGGGCTTGTGGGTCCTGCCCCTACCAACTCCTGACTGTTCCCCATATAGACTCCTATCTACAAAGAAAAGGCAAACATAAAGGCCCTCTGAATGTAGCTTAGGTTTATGCCATAGGGATAGCTCCAAAAATGTCACCCATAACAGAAGGATCTGAGGACACAATAAGGAGCTGGTCCTCCCTATAACTGGAATGCTGAGCAGCTTTCAGGTGCCTGCTCAGACTAGAGCTCCCCCCATCCCTTACTAAGTACCCATATTGTCAGGATTAAACCAGTCCCTATTAAAAGAATCATGAAACCAACACCATATCCCTAAACCAACTGGGCAGATTGCATATTGAAGCCTGACTAATAGAATTTGACTTTCTATCTATCCCCACCCACCTCCCTGCTACCCGGTGAAACACCTGCTATAACACTGAAACAAGCATCAGCTTTCCTTTTAACAGTCCAGGTTAGCTAGTAACATTGGCTGCATTTAGGGCACCCATAAAGAAGAAAAGGTTGTTATTTACAGTTCGTGGAATAACAGGCCATAGGATTCTAGCGTCATATGGCAGGCCATGGGGACATCTGGGAGAAGAATAAAGTCCAGGACAGGGAGATGGTCCATCATGAAATTCCATCCCAAGGAACTGCAAGGGTATTAAAGGTTCCCTTTACAAAGGAGACTCTGAGATCCACAGAACCCCCCAGTAGCCCAAACCGCGCATTACCTTGCCAAAGGAATGCACGGCCTATCCAGACCACCACCCGAAAAACACCCTCAGGTACAAATTCTTTATGCACAGTAGATCTCTTTGAAAACAGTAAAACTTATATACTAAGCATTAAGCAAAAGGAGGAAATCTTCCAATATTAGTTCTCCAAAAGCCTATGCTGATAATGTCATCTGTTTTTAAACAGTTCAGGAAATGTGCTTGTTGAGTCAGCTGTTGTTTGTGTAGGTGAGTAAAAAGTAGTCCAGTTGCCAGAAAGGGAGACCTGCAGTTTAGCTGGATACAACCTCTTGAAAGGGATGCCAGCTGCAGTAAGTTTGCTGACTGTAGGGTAGAATACTGTGCGTTTTTGTGTCACTTCAAATGGCAGATCCTAAGTTATTCTTAACTTGGTGCCCTCCCAGGTAATCAACTGTAATTCTCTGACTTTCACAATGACATGTTGCTTTTCTATATAACTCAAGAACTTAAGGATTATTGGGCGAGGGGGTGCCCCTGGTTGTGGTCTTGGCCTGAGAGACCTGTGAGCCCTCTGTATATGATAGTTGGCACTGAGTGGAGAGGGGCCCACAATTTTTAACAGAAGCTTTTGAATAAAGACTACGGTGTTGGAGCCTTCTTCTGTTTCTGGTAGACCCAAATTAAGAATATTGTTCCGACAGCTTCTCCCCACTAAGTCCTCGGTTTTTAGTTTTAGTTTTTGAACTTGCTGTCTGAGAAGTACAATTTCAGGGTCAAGTATCTCTTTCCACTTCTCCATAGAGGACGCTCTGGCCTCTGCATCTCCCATCCATTTATGAGATCCACCAAGTCATCTCTTATGGATTTAATTTCACAGGAGATCTCAATAAGTGTTTCCCTGAAAGGGAGTAGCTCCTGCAGGAAGCAAGCCTCCATAAGGGGGATCAGATGAGAAGGCGCAGTATTGCTTTTGCTTGCTTGCCCATTTTGAGCGTTCTGTTTTTTTGGGCAGTTTCTCTGGTGAGGGAGGAGGCATATGCTTCAGCTGGGTTTGCCTCAGTTTCAGCTTCCAGCACAGAGGGTAAAACTCCGATAGCAATGCCGATTTCTTCAGTTTCCAATGCTGTAGGCAGGCATTGCTTCTCCAAATGTTTATATAGAGCTGGGAGAAGGTTTTCTTGATTAAATAGTTGAGAATAGTAGGATTCAGGCAGAAGCTCCAAGTCACTGCTGCTACCAGGTCACTTGCATCACGTGACTCCAGAAAAAAAATTGTTGTGAAATATCTATAAGACTTGTCAGCTGACAGATTCTTGGGTCCCTACTATCCCCTTTCTTGAACATGGGGTAAATAGTACTTCCTCTCCAGGAATCAGGGATTTCTAAATCATGTACAATTGCCCTTGATCTGTCTCCCTGTATTGCTCTAAACAAATCTGTTTAAATATATGAAGCATGATTTTACAACTGTTTTTTAACTGAGTCCATAATGTATATGTGATGATAATCTGTTGTGATTTTTAGTATGAATTGAAACTGTTTCTAAACCCTATATAAATAGACCATGCCTAAAGGGTTTTGCGTGGAATAAGTAAATAGATAAATATTTTTGTGTATCATAACATGTTTGGTACATACAGTAATTTTAACTTCAAGAAACAAACTTGAACTATTCAATTCAACTTATCTATTCAATCTGCATACTACATACCATTCCATATATATATATATATATATATATATATATATATATATACACATATATAAACATAGTTTTACTAGGTGTTCCATTTGATAAATAGTACACCACTATAACAACATATTAATTTTTTTATCAACAGCATTTTACAAGACTAAGAACTTTTTTAAAAGCTTTGCAATCCCATATTGTGATACAAAAATAGAACAAAATGAAGAAAATAAGTAAAATGTCAGGTTACTTGCTGTTTTTGAGGTAGAAGACTAGGTTTGCTCGCAAAGGCACCTAGCTTCACCTGAGCTCTTTTCTTCTAGGTTTCTTTGTAAGGACAGAGCAAGGAACAGCATTATCAGAGCAAAGAAAAAGATTAAGGCTTCTTTTGTCTAGGCAAATTTACTGTGTGTTGCTATTTTCTTTTGTGCTCACAGGTTTTGTTACTGTTTTTTGCTTACATTTTGCTTCTTTATTGTTCTCTAATTCAAACTGCTGTTGCAGGGTATACTTTCTGCTGCATTATTACAGGGTGTGCCTAAAGGTTTGTTACTGTTTTGTGCTTAAAGATTACTGCTGTAATCTTCTCTGATTCAAATTATTTTTGCAAGGTATATCTTCTGTTAAGGTGTTCTGCAGGTTGTGCTTACAGGTGTTGTTACTTTTTTACTGCTTTATTTTTCTCTGTAGCAAAGTTTCCATCTTTCGGATGAGACGTTAAACCGAGATCCCATCTGCCTGGATTGGTGGTAGTTCAGGTGGATGTTAAAGATCCCATGGCACTTATTGAAAGGAGTAGGGGAATTTCCCCATTGTCTTGGACAAATTTCTCTCATTCACTAAAAAAAAGAATACCACCAACAGCTTAATCTGGTTCAAGGTCAATTGCCATTCATCTGTATCCCCTTCCCCGGGTCGTGCCTGAAAATAGGCAGGATTTGTCTAGTGCACTTACCCGGTCAACAAAAACTAACTAAACTAAACTAAAGTGTTATTTTGCAGGGTATATCTTCTGTGAAATCATTACAGGTGGTGCTTACAGGTTTCACAGTTTTATCTATTGTTATGCTAAGCTTTCAAGGCTAATTACAGGAGCATATACGAGACACAGACTGATTGATAGCAAATGCATTTGTTGTTGGTTGATTGTTTCTGCTCTTACCTCTTTGTTTCTTTCATCCATGGTTCTTCTTTTTCGGCAGTGGAAGGGCCCAACTACCCATGCCCATCCCCAACCACCCCATGCAACACTCCTTTTATAGAGTAGCACAGTCATGACAATTTCTGTAGCAAAGCAGGAAGAAGAGGATCAGAGGCATATGCACACGGCAACCTCACTTACAGGGGCACAATTAATTTAACTTGTTGAAAAAGTTATACAAAAACCAAAAAACAAAACAAAAAAACAAAAATAAATCTTTTGCTTTCATTTTCCTTCTAATAACTTGGACCGGCTTATAAACTTGACAACTCAACTGGAATGGATATTATTAACTGCAGGTACTGCGGGAAACTTTTCAAAAGTGCAGTTATATAGGATTTATGATGCTGTCCTACATGCTGGACCATCGGATATCTAAGGGCTCAGCTCAAGGCATCATGGGCAATGATTGTGCACCTCAAATCACGTATTCAGGAAAAAATATATTAGAAGAACTGCCCACAATTTCCACAACATCCAACTGAAGCACCTCAATTGCAGAGGGTAGTTGGTCCAGGAGGTTGGCAGGAGGGTAGGAGTGGTAAATCAGGTGCCCATCACTCAATGCTCATCAACATATCACCTCCACAAACCATATAAAAACTATAAAAAAGTATCTGCCCCTATCTCCAAAATCAAATAAAGGGGCAGCGGACACTGCAGCACAGGAGCTAGGACTACAAAACTCACCCAAAACAGGGACCAAAACAAAAAATGCAAAAATGAAATCCAAAACACTTTTGATCATAGGAGCCTCCATGATTCGGGGAGTTGATACTTACCTCCTGCCGGGGGTAATGGTCAGATGTCTCCAAGGTACATCAGCATGGAGAGACACTGACCGCATTGCTAAAATCATGCATGAAGCAGGAGAAAACATAAATGTCCTGGTACAAATAGGGACTAACAATCTCACAAGCCAGTCAGTTGTGGAGACCAAGGAACACCTGACCAGGCTGGGAGATAAACTGTCATCCATTTAATCTGGCATCTCCTTCTGTGAGATCCTGCCAGTCTGGAAGAGGGGGTGTAGATGGATGGAAGGTCAGAGAAGGGGAACTAGGGGAGCTAAACATGTGGATCAAGGGCTGGTGCCAGGAAAAAAGACACACATTTGTAGGTAACTGGCAACAGTTATGGGAGCAAAAGTTATTTAAATTCAATGGACTGCATCTGACTAAGGAGAGAGTCAGTGCATTGGGGAAGAAGTTATGTCTTTGCAGAATATTTAAACTAGCAAATTGGGAGAGGGTTGCAGCACCCGATACATCGATTGGGAAGAACACCCCTCCCCCCCTCAGTTAGTGATCAAATAGGAGTTCAGCATGTTTGTAGTTAATTTACATCACCAGGTAAGGAAAAAGGTCTGGCTCCCCATAAGACATGCAGGAGAAATTCTCGGCCTCAAACAACAACAACTAACACACCAAAATGTGGTCAATGAAAAATCTTGTACACAAATGCCCACAGTCTGGGAAACAAGATCCCAGACCTGGAGGCAATGACAGAGACTAAACTGGATATAGTAGCCATTAGCGAGATATGGTTCACCAGTAACCACATATGGGAGACTTCAGTACTCGGCTATGTACTGTTCAGAAGAGACCAAGGTGCAAAAAGGGAGGTGGAGTGGTCCTTTATGTCAATAAAAATATCAAAGCTACAGAAATTCAAAATACACATAAGGAGTCAGAAGAACTGTGTGTCAAGCTGCAAACAGGAAATGGGCCAACCACAAGAGCTGGGGTTGTCTACAGGCCTCCAGACCAGGGGGAGGACATAGACACAATACTATTAGAAGATACACAAAACATGACAGCTAAAGGGGAGGTTCTGATAATTGGAGACTTCAACATGCCAGATACATATTGGTCAATACCAGCATGGAACACCCACCAGAACTGGACACATAGTGGATTCCCTGTAGGGAGAGGGCCTCAAACAATTAGTACAACAACCCACAAGAGACAGGGCTATCATGGATCTAGTACTGACTAATTGGGAAAGGATCATAGATCTCCAAGTAGAAGATCACCTGGAGGCCAGTGGCCATCATATGGTATGGTTCAGTTTGGCCACTAGAACTAAATTATCTCATCCCATTCCAAGGCAAAAGTATGGGACTTCAGATGAGCTGACTTTGATAAGATGGCCAACAGAGTTAGGCTAGCCTTGGCAAGGTGAAATACAGGTGAGGAGGTATAGGCAAAGTGGGCAGGCACTAAGGATGCAATACTTGAAGCGATGTCCCATTGTGTTAGGGAGAAAAGCAAGAGCAAAAGAAGGAGAAAACCACTTTGGTTCTCAAAAACAGTAGCAGAAAAGATCAGAGCCAAAAGGTTGGCCTTCAGGAAATATAAAGGAACGCAGCAGGATAAAGATAGTGAGACATACCCAACTTCCCTTAGGGAAGCACGGAAGGCTGTAAGGCAGACAAAGGCCCAAACGAAGGAAACACTAGCATGAACAGTAAAAGAAGGGGACAAGGCTTTCTATAGATACATTAGTGAAAATATAAAGTCCAGAGGGTGTATTTCTGAAATCAAAGAGGATAAAGGGGAGTGTGTGGAGGAGGACCAAGGAAAAGCATCTAACCTTAACAGACACTTCTGCTCAGTATTTACTGCAGACAAGGTAGGGCAGGTCACATAGTTCAGCACCATGAACACAGGGGGGAGGTAGGTGTGCACAAGTGCCTTCACAAAAGAAAGGGTCTTAGAAGAGCTCGCTATAAGCTCAGGGTCCACAAGACAATGAGGTCTGATGGCATACATCCCAGGGTACTAAAAGAGCTAAGGGTGGAACTAGCAGAGCCATTAGCAGAACTGTTTAGTGAGTCTCTGAGCACAGAAGAGGTCCCAGAACACTGGAGAATGGCACATGTGATCCTGCTCCACAAGAGTGGCAGCAGGGAGGAGGCAGGGAACTACAGACCAGACAGTCTTTCCTCAGTAGTAGGCAAGATTATGGAGGAACTCCTTAAGGAAAGGTAATGCAACACCTGGAATCCATAGGATCACAGGATCCAAGACAGCATGGGTTTTCAACAGGAAGGTCCTGTCAAACTAATGTCATAGGCTTCTTTGACTGAGTAGCCAGAGTGGAGGACCAAGGGGGTGCTGTTGATGTCACCTACTTTGACTTCTGCAAAGCTTTCAATACTGTTCTACATAGAAGATTGATTAATAAGCTGAGTAGGTTCATGGTGGGTCAGAGCTTGGTCAACCGTGTGGCAAACTGGTGGGTGAGCAGAAAACAGAAAGTGGAAGTAAACAGTATACAGTCAGAAGAGATGCAAGTCACAAGTGGGACACCTCAGGCATCAGATCTGGGGTCAGTCCTCTTTAATATCTTTATCAGTGACATTGCAGATGGACTGGAGGGCAAGATTTGTCTGTTTGCATATGACACCAGGATCTGCAACAGAGTAAGTGATCCAGATGGGGTGGGCAGAATGAGAAGAGATCTGGAAAAACTGACAAAATGGTCAGAAGAGCGGCAACTGGGGTTCAATGCAAAGAAGTGCAAGATCATGCACATAGGGAAGAGAAACCCTGAACTGCCTATAAGTTGGGAGGGGAGTTGTCGGTAATCACAAGGGAAGAAAGAGACTTGGGCATCATCATCACAGATGATCTGAAATCATCCAATCAGACCATTAAAGCAGTAGGTAAGGCTAGAGGGATGTTGGGGTGTATTAGTGGGGGCATCAAAAGTCATAAGAGGGAGGTAATAATCCCTCTTTACAAGACACTGGTTAGGTCCTATCTGGAGTACTGAGTGTAGTACTGGAGGCCTCACCTGCACAAGGACATTAAAAATATGGAGGCAGTCCAGAAAACGGCAACCAAAATGGTTCAGAGACTGCATCAGAAAACATATGAGGATTGATTATGATCGAAACATTCAAACATCTTAAGGGTATTAACAAGGTGAAAGAGTCTAACATGTTTCAATATAAGAAAAATAGCAGGACAAGAGAACAGAGCATGAAATTAGAGGGAGGCTGATTAAGGGGTAATGTGAGGAAGTTCTTTTTCACAGATGCATGGAATTGCCTACCTCAGGAAGTGGTGGATATGAATACTGGGCAGGGATTCATACAGGCATGGGATAGGCATAAGGGAGCAATACAGATGAGTATGAATAGATAGGTCATTGACAGAGTAAAGGCCAATGGCATATTCATAAGGTACAAAAAATGAACAGACTGGATGGGTCTTGTGGTCCATATCTGCCATCAACTTCTATGTATGTTTCTATGACATTGTCAGTGTCAGTGGCTCACTAGGTAGCACACTCGCCTCTGAGGCTGGGAGATCGAGGGCTGTGGGTTCAGTTCCCACATCTGGCATTTGGGTTAATATCCCAGTACTGACACTGTAGTGCAGCATGAAAGGGGTGCTGCACTTCTGAGGTGCCATCTTTCGGATGAGATGTTAAACCGAGGTCCCATCTGCTTGGATTGGTGGTAGTTCAGGTGGATGTTAAAGATCCCATGGCACTTATTGAAAAGATTAGGGGTGATTTTATTGAAATAGAAACATAGGTACAAATCAGTCATATACAAAAAAAAATGTCATATCACAAATAACCCAACATGACAAAACATCCCAAATCATCATAAGTACAGAAACCCACCAAATACCCTAAAGTAACCCATCTATCCAAAAACCAGACCCAAACTAGAAGCAAGAAAGGAGGAAAAAACAAAATATAAGATAAAACTTCAACCTGCTATTTATATTTAATGATATGTGAAAAACCTTTCCACCATTTCCTAACTTTATCTACAGTATACAATTTAGTATCTGAAATAAAAATCTTCCTCAATTCAGTTACTACATATAGATGAAACCCCTCTAATGAAGTCCTTTTTTGATACAGAACCCATTGACATTTTACTTGCCAAAGACAGTACCTTAAACTTGCCAGCAATACTCTTAACGTACCCTTTTCGTACCTCCTCAAATTTGGCGGGAAGTTACCAATCACTAATATATCATAATTTAAACAGGCCAACCAATTCAACTCCCATTTTTTTGCCAAAAAAAGCCCATAATTTTAACGGAAAAGAGCACTGGAGAAAAAAATGTTCCATGGTTTCTTCCTGATTAATACATTCCTCATATGGACAATTCCTCTCTTCCTTGGCTTTATACTTAGCTGTTCCTCTTACATTCAACCTCCCATACATTATGAGCCATTGGACTTCCCACATATGGATCGGTAGCCTGGGATTATGCAGCTGATCTAAAATATTAGGAATCAGTCCAGAAGGACAGTTTTTAAAGCTAGGTTGTAAGGGATGTATAACAGTCACAAGTTCCTTATATAACTTTTGAGATGAACTCCCTTTAATCAGGTCTTTAGTAACCTGCCACTTATACAGCTTTCGTGCTGCCGGTTTAAAAAATTCCGGTAAAGAAAATGAGGGGATAATTTAGGAGCATACTGTAACCAAGCTGTTAAATAACGTCTTAACTGGGCTCTAAAAAACTACCCTCCTGCTTAACCAATGGTTCCAAACACTGTTTTAATGAGAAGGAAAAAAATAATGAAAAACCAAAAACTACCGGGTCCACCATACCTAAACCCCCTTTTTCTTTTCCCAGGTAAGTAAAACCCCTTTTTACAGGATTCAGCCTTTTACCCCATAATAATTGAAAACAAATGCTGTAAAGTCTTGTCTCAAATTGGGCTGGCAGGGGGTAAATAATAGCTAAGTATTGCAAGCATGGTAAAATAAATTGTTTCAACACCTGGATTCTCTTAAGTTTCGAAAATCTAAACTTCTTCCATCTGCCCACTTGCAAAGCCACTTTATCTAAAACAGCCATCCAATTCTCCTCCAGGAGGTTTTTGGATCCAAAAACCACACCTAATATTGTAAGAGAATCTGTAGACACCTGTATAGTATTGTATTGACAGGGGGTCTGATAGTTCCCTTCCATTAATAACCCTCTGGTTTTAGACAAATTAATTTTAGCATTAGACAACTTAGAATACAATTGAAAGATTTGAAAAAATATTCCCATTTGTGCCCTTTCAAAGAAAAAAAGACAAACATCATCTGCATATGCCTGTGTGGTTAAGCAAGAATTTGTTAAAGGGAAATTCACCCCTTTCCACTTTGGGGTCATGCTAACTGCTCTTATAAGGGGCTCCAATGAAAAAATGTATAGGAGAGGGCTTAAGAGGCAACCCTGCCTCACTCCACTTCCCATAACAAAACCTTTCCCTAATTCTCCTCTAATTGCTGGATATACCAATGCAGAGGCATATAGCCCTTTTATTAAATGAAGCAATCCCTCTGGTACCCCAAAAAATGTTAAAGTTGTAAACAAAAAGGGGTGACTAACTCTATCAAAGGCTTTTTCAAGATCCAAAGATAGTAAGCACCCTGCCACTCCTGTGTCATTCAAATGTTCAGTTACATCCCTAATAGTACACAGTACTGACTGAATTCTCCTGTTCGGAAGTCCACAATGCTGTACTGGCAAAATCACTATACTAGCCACATTTTTCAATCTATTATTAATCAAAGTTGCCAATATCTTATAATCTGAATTCAACAATGTGATTGGTCTCCAATTCCCAAAATCCCCCTTATCCCTTGTCTTAAGAATATAAGTCTGTAGACCCTCTGAAAAAAAACCCGGAATTAAGTCACCCTCTAAAAAGTTATTAAATACTAAAGCCAAACCAGGGACTAATTCCGAACAGAATTTTTTGTAGAAGGAATTGGAAAGACCATCCAACCCTGGTGAAACATCAGATTTTAAATTGTTTATTACCATCTCTATCTCAAAATTAGAAAAGGGCTTTTTCATTTCCTCTGTCACCTTTTTAACTAAAGCTGTCTCTGGGGGGAAGGAGGCCTAAAAATTGGTTGATCTGTTGTAAAGAATATGAATGAGAGGATTGTAATTCCCGAAAGTGGGAGGTTATAACATCTACTATAGAAACCACATTGTCCACTTTACACCCCTTGTGTACTAAAAATTCTAAAGAAGAATGATCTTTGAGTAATTTACATAATTCAAATGGATCCCCTACTACCGATTTCCTCATGTGATTGGTTATCACAGCCTGCAAAGTTTTAGCTCTGTCATATTGAAAACCCCTCATTTGTAACTTAATAGCCTCAATTTGCACTGAAAAATCCTGTCTGGAAGAATTTGCTAAAGTAAGTAAGTAGTATAATTGGAATCTTAATTTTAAATAAGCAAAAAACTCTGAGTTCCTGCGACGGATCCCATATTTTTTAAACCATAAAATACAATCCCTTTTTGTTTCTTGCCACCATACTACCATATCAGTGTACAAAAAGGCCACTGATAATCTGGCCTTTAGAATTAATCTAATTGAATTCAGAACCAGCTGATCTTGTAAGTAGAAGTATTTAGTTTCCATCTTGTCTGTTGCTTTTCTTGACCTGTAACCACTCCTATCTCTACCTGTAAACGAACATGATCAGAAAACTCTACTGGTACTGTACTGAAATATTTTGCAGGGATTTTATTAGAGGTAAAAAGGTAATCTATTGTGAACCCCCTTTTTCCCTTAAAAAAGGCGCCACCCAAACCATCAGAACCGAACTTTTCACAAGATACTAAATTTGCTATTCTTACTACGTCCTTTAAACAGTTGAAATCACAATAGGTTGTGTTGTTTATCCCCCTCTTGTTTGTCCCTATACTACAATTAAAATCTCCACCCCAAAGTATGGTCAAGGATGTAACTAAAAAAGGCTGAATCCCTTTCAAACAGGCCACCCGAGCTGCCTTCATTTGGGGATTATAAATATTAATAAACCGAAAATTATTAGCTTCCCATTTCCCATCTATGATTAGCACTCTACCCGGAACTAAATCAATTAATTTATACAAAACCAATTTATATGTATTAAAGAGAATCCCCACCCCATCAGCTCTATCCTCCCCAAAGGACCAATATGATGGACCCCATGGCCAATCCTTTTTAAAGGAAATAAGTTGATCTTTAGAAAACATCCAAGTTTCCTGTAAAAAACAGATTGCAATCTGAGAATCATGCAGAAACTGAAACACGGCCCGTCTTTTTTGCAGATTCAAAATACTATGTACATTTACAGAGGCCCATAAAAAAACCATTTAATTATTTTAAGCCTGAACCATACCAAATTCCCTTATTTTTTTCACCTTTTCTTTTTCTTTTCTTTATACTCATCCTTAGGTGGTGCTAATGAATCATTTAATGACTTCTGGGAGTCTGTATCCCCCAGATCCATTTCAGAATCCCCCCAAAATAATGCTGCATAGGAATTTTTTGTTTCCAAAGGTTCTGGATCAGGAGGTGGGATAGTTTTAAAATTTCTACCAGATCTTCTGGGAGGTAAAGGGGGGGGGGCGCCGTCTCAACTACTGACTCCACATCTGAACTCTTATAACATACTGGCTGTAAAAGTCCAGAAACCCCCAATGACCCGCCCTCTTCAATGGTCACTTTAAATGAGGCTTGAGGCCTAGTCGGGATGTCAACCACATGATTATCTACAGTGCTCTGAGGTACAGAAGGGGGCGTAAAGGTACCACCATCCCCTTGCTGTCTTTCTTTAGCATCTTGGGCTTTGGAAATAATCACATCTAAGTTCCCACAAACAGCCTTATTCTGTGTTGCCCATGGACAATCTCGAAAGGCAAGATTTAGTTCTTCACACAGATCACACCTGGTAGCATTATTTGAAAACATTGTGAGGTGACCCACCTCACTACAATTGTCACATCTTGGCTGATCACATGTAGTAGAAAGGTGAGTTCTGGAACCACAACTATAACAAGCCCTGGGCTGGCCACTGTAAAAAAATACCTCCCTATCCCTTCCCAACAAAAATGAATTAGGGTTATGCTCTACCCCCATGTGAGACTGCCTCAATTTTACTTTATATTTCCAACCACCTGACCAGAAATGTTCAGAATCCAAAATAGGGTCAGGGTCACTCTGAACCTCACATTTTTGGGACAGACAGTAGGTAATATCTTCCACATGCACCCCCTCATTTCTAAACATCACTGTGACATATTTAATCAATGGTTTTGTACTGGGAATAACCAAAAAGGGGGTCCATAATGGAGAAAACTTTACCTGATTATATCGGTCCCAAAATAACTCCAGTAAGGGGGGAGAATGAAAGCTAATATCAAAATTATCCTCTCCCGAGATGTTAATAAAAGCAAAAACATCTCTCGGGGAATTCCCCACATAATGCCTGTCCTGTCTCTCTGTTAGCCCCCCTTTATATCTTATACGGACTGTATTCCGTCTAGGTGCAGCCTCCCATTTACTTTGTGCAAATAATGCAGACATCAATGGTTTTACAACTGTAGGTTCTCCCCCAGACTTAGCTCCCTCAGGGCCCAGTTGTTTTATTGGAGGTTCTGACAATGCAGGTAAAGGATCTGTAACAACATTTTTTGTCATAGCCTTCTGTTCATCCCCATCTAAATTACTTCCTGATCCCTGTACTGTACATGGTTTCCATGTAGGAGAGTGATTATTCAAGTCCAGGGAGGGATCCCATACAGGATCTGGTGTCCAAACACCTGTACCCAATTGTTTCCACCCAGTCTGCTTCATTTCACAACCACTTCCACATTCCCAGCCACCAGAGATGCTGTAGAAGCCGGTTTTAAAGCCGCAGTAACAGCTAAATCCTTCAAAACATCTCCTGGAGCCTCCGCTGTATCAGCCATTAAGGAACTCCCGACACCCGTCTGTACCTCAGGTAAAACCTCTGCATAAGATACTGCATCATGAAAGAACTCCACAATTTCCACCTCAGATCCTGTATTGTTCTCCAACTCCGTGTCACAACGCTGCTTAGCACCCTTGCCAACAGCAGACACAACCTCCACCATCAAACTCCCATCCAAGTGGCCATCGTGCAACTGAGTCCAGCTCCCCTACTGGCCACCGGGCGCCAGCAGAGTAGGGGAATTTCCCCGGTGTCATGGCCAAATTTCCCTCATTCATAAAAAATACCACCAACAGCTTAATTTGGTTCAAGGTCAGTTGGCATTCATCTGTATCCCCCTCCCCGGGGTCATGCCTGAAAATAGGCAGGATTTGTCTAGTGCACTTACCTGGTCAACAAAAAAATAAATAAAAAATTAAAAAAAAGCAATATTTTCAACACAAAAACATTTTTGCTAAAAACAACTTACCATATATCTTTGGTTAAAAGCCACAGTTTCTTTTGCACTTTATAGTTTTTTGCCACGGCTTCTAATAAAGCACGGCTAGTATTTGAGAGTGATTTTTCATTAAAACACTTAAATATAAGCTTGTCCAGAAAAAAAGCTGCTAATAATTTCACATACAATACTAAGTCTAAATACCTGTACTACATCCTACCTATCTCATATGGAGTTAGAAAGGATTCATTCAATGGTGTGATATCCCACTCCCCACTCTCTGAAAACAGTTTGGCATGTTAGGTGTATTTAACAAATTCACAGTTTGACATGTTTACAAAATTCACATTGGCCCCCACCATGCACTTGGCACTTACTTTATACATATTTTAAATTGTTCTTTGTATGTTTTAGAAATTCCACCTACCTAAACACCAGTTTTGTATGTTTACAGAATTCAACCCTCCCAGAACAGTACGTGGTGTACAAAGGAAATCAGCATGACCGATCACCCACTGACCAACCTGACTGATCATTTTACCATTTTACCATCCTCACTCATGGCAAGCACAGTATTTTCTTAGACAGAGAACTTACTAGAAACAGCCCCCATTCAGGTACCACAGTAAGCACATGTCACTTACAGGAAAGAAAGAGAAAATGAAAGAGTCGGGTACCTGTAGATTCATTAAAAACAGTCCAAACCACAACTGCAGTCACCTTGATAAAGCACCTGTTTGGGTATAAAACATTGGTGATCTGTTTGGGAGCACTGCCAGGCTGTAAAATAATCTGCTTATTATTTTATGAAAAAAAAGTCCTGTTACACATAGTTGTGGTTTGGGCTGTTTTTACAGCATTTACATGTGCCAAGCTCTTTTCTTTTCTCTTAGTTTACTTTTGCTGAGAGCATCACACTGGGGAGTCTGGAGTAGCTTCTTGTGTACTGTGTATTACTAGAAAGTAAACCACCCCAATAAAGGTATAACATGGTCTTACTGACAGCAATTAAGAAAAAAAACATTTGTTTTAGTTGGGAAAACACTAATATCCCGTTGTTACATTTCTACTTTAAATTGAAATACTGGCTTTTCTTCTAGTATGGTATCTATTAAATCTGTGTAAACAAAGCTACCAAATCCACCTGCCATATTCTTGGGTCTCTACATAGTAATACTGCTGTATCTCTTGTACTTGTAGCCACAGCTTCTATTATAAGTATTTTTTTAATGTACTGTAATATGTAAGAGAGGGGGCTTCAATTAGAGGGTGGCTTCTAATCAAAGATATACGGTATGTGATGACTAACCAATGCTACTGCTTTAACACATTGATCTAGACACTAAACTTATACACATCTTTATGTCAGAGCAACCTCTAAGTTCTATTATGCACAAGTAACAAATAGGTCCCTACTACTTATTTTATGTTACATATTAATTCTAATAGTTCCATTTATAAGACCATTGTTACATAGTCAAAAGACAGTAGAACTCTCCCTTCCATAACAGCAAGCTTTTACCACAATACCAAAACTACACTTAAAATATTCCCAGTTTACAGTACAACAGGGTAGCACTAGTACAAAAATATTTTTTATAAAAATGTATAAGTATCATCAAGTAGATGCCATCAGAGCATCTCAATCCTATTCTTACAACATTGTAACAATATTATTAATAAATCCCAGCAGTTATTTTAGCATCTAAGACAAATACTTTAAAAATGTACACTGTTGTCACAGACACATCTGTACATTTTTAAGACTACCATAAGCCTTACCTACATATTATATGCACATAAACCTCTATAGGTAACATCTAACACAAATACAAACCATTGTCAAAAAGGGTTACACATTTAGAACTATCTCAGTTGCCCATCATATAATCCATCCTCTCAGAACTATCACACATATGAATACATGTGAAAAAAAATGCTCACAACTAATAATGTATTAGAATATATTGCCTCCACACTACAGCAAAAACAAATTCTGCCTAATCATAAAAATATATTAAAAACTGAACAAAAAATCAACTGTTCCTGACAACACTATATCAAAGGCAACATAAGCAATCAATAATCTTCTCAAAAAATCACATCATGCTACATACCCCGTTTTCAATTCACCATAGATCTGCTCCTCAGGATCAGGAAACCCCAGGTTTGGGAGAATCACAACAGGCCTGCCAGGTGTCATCCCACAACAACTAGCATCAGGCCGTGTCATTTGGATTCCATGATGTAACTTCATATTTGAAACATTTGAACAGGTCAGCTGCTTGACCACCCTGCCTTCACTTGGACTTCATGGCAATGTTCCATGCCACAGTGGGCCACTCTTGTCCAAGAAGCAATAGCATTACCTATACACTCCCAGGTCTCAGGTTCACTGCCATCCATATAAATGGTAGGACTGGTTGTGGATTCCATTCTGCAGCTGGAGCTAACAACCTGAATTTCTGCCACTGTGAAAGAGAAAACACATTAGCAATACAATTCACAATGCTGGGAACATGTGTAGCCTTAAAATTGACATTCAGCATATATGCATTTCCAAATAAATATCCTCATCTGGTCAGCCAATAGCGCCATAGCCCTCAACTGCTTGTTTATGATGTGGACAATGCCCATGTGTCTGAGCAAAATATGCCCTACTTGTATCTCAGTCGAGAGCCCCATACATGAAAGGCCACCACTACTGAAAAGAATTGCAACAGTGTGATCTGATTCATGAGCCTAGCTGCCACCCACAAGATGGGCCATTCAACAGTATATAATTTGCCATTGAAGTATGCCCAGAAACCCTGCCCACAAGATGAGTCCATGAACAGTTTCAGCTCCTGGCTGTCTATTGACTCCAGCCACTGAGACATCATTGAAATGTGAGATGAATGTCAGCCATACTTCCAAGTCCCCACAGAAAACCTCTGTCATGAACAATTGGTGTTGAGGATTTGGGGCACCAGTCTGCAGCTTTGCCGTATCCATCAAGAACGTCCTACCCATGGCAATGACCCAGGCAGGTGAAGTTGAGGTGCCCCACTATCTGTTTTAACTCCTATAGTGTTACCTTCTTTGTCACTATGGCACTGTTCAAAAGGCACCTTAGGGAGTCAATATTATCATGGGACAAGCTTCCCCATGTCAAACTGTACACCTAAGAATGTCGTCACTGAGTTCAGTGCTTTGACTTTTCCAGGGGCCAGGGAACAACAAGTTTGCAAGTTAAAGAATGGTGTCAGGTGTCTGCCAGCAGGCTGGAAAATGCACTGGCCCCACAAACAAGAAATAATCCAAGTAATGAACAATCCTTACGTTCTTTGACTCTTGAGCAGTCACCTAGTGCAGGAAGGTATTGAAGCTATCAAATGCTTTGCAGGCTACAGAGTAACCCATAGGCATGCAATTATTCACCTAGTATTTGTTGTTAAATTTCATCCCAAGTAAGTCCCAGTCAGCTGGAGGCACCAGCAATAATCAAACTACTGACTCTATATCTGCCTTGACCATTAATGCCTGTGAACCTGCCACTTGTATCGCATCAACTGCTCTGTCAAACGACACAAACTAAACCACCATGTAGCATTGATCAGTGTGTTCATTGGCTGAGTCACCTTCTGGATATAACAAATGATTTATTATGCAGATCTTCCCTGGGGACTTCTTAGGAACTAAGCCAATTGGTGACACCTTGAGATTTGTCAGATGAGGGGTGAGGTAAGAGACACTCACCCTCCCCAGCTGCATCTCCTTTTCCAGTTTCTCCTGGACCGCTTGTGGTCTGTCTCTAGTGGATTTCAGGTTCTCAGCTGTGTTACTTTGGCATGGCTTCGTGTATGGGATTCTGAATCTCACTGGGAAGCCATCTGTCAGAAGATGGCATGTCTAATGGCCCAGTATCATTTCAGCCAAGGTCTAAGCCTCTTCACACTTACTGCAGTGGGCAGGCTTGCCTACATAGGGCTTGCTGAACTTCCTACAAAAGTGCCAGTAGCCTCCATTCTGGGGTTTTGGAGGACTGCACTGCATGAGAGGATGGTGCTGTCCACAGGTAACACATTTGTGCTAAAACCTGCAGTGGCTTTTAGTACAACTACCTTCTTGAGAAAAAAACACATTTTTGTGGCAGACCTGATGGTATGGGATGGCACCATGATGATCACCATCTGTGTGGAGGACCTCTTCCCCAAGTATGGCCTCAACTAGCATGGGCATGTCAAAGATGCCCAAATCTAGTGCTAGACCATACTGCATGCAGTGCATGGGATCTTTGTCATATTGCAGCCAAGCCATCCCCCTTTGTGCCTCTGGACCAAATGATTCTGTTCAAGTAACTGAGCAGGTTGACATAATTTTCTGAGGCTGTCTGACCAATTGTGTTGGTAAGAACTATGAACCCAGTCAGAAAATTGTCTAAAATGCATTCCACTTTTACCTTAGATTCCTCTTAATCATATTTCTTTTTTGTTTTTATTTTCATATATTGTATTTTATGCCCTACGCTCCTTGGCAGCCCCCTTTTTGACCGCTCCCCCAGCCCTGTCGCCCGGCTCCTACAGGGGTTACCTGCACCTTCATCCTTAGCCCAAGGACTGTGGTTGTGCCTGGTCACTGGTGCAGGGCCTACAGATGGTTGGTTGATCATCCTGATGCCCTGGAGGTTTTTCCTCCATTTTTTCCCTTCTCTCCCCTTTGCTGGGGCATGCCATGCCAACATGCATTGATGGAGGCATATGCATGCTGCAGAGTCCCACATCCCCCTCCCTTCTTTTGTGGTCCCTGACCTGTCCTATCCACAGGCTTCCACCTGGGGGCAGTCATTTGGTGGGACTACCAAGTCACCCTCCTGGGAGACAAGAGCCATCCTCCTGATGCTCAATCATCCCTCCCTCAGCTGACCCCCAGTGACTCTTGATCATCTTTCTTATCTTTGTTGTTCTCTTGCTCACCTGAGTAGTTAAATAGGGAGAACATTGCAACATACTCTCATCCCTGGATATGTTGGTGGACCTGTCAGGTGGGAACCCACTGGTTTCACCATGCTTTTTCAGAGTCCCTGGAAGACCACAGTGGAAGCCACATTTTGTGACATGCCATTACCTGGCCCATTGCTCCCTCTTGCTGTTGGTTCTGGGTGGAGGAAAGAAAACCTACCATAACATCCATGATCCTGTCAAGCTTCTCCTCAGTGGTGGATGGTTTTGCAGTACCAGACTGCCTTGGGGAAGTCCAGATTTCCAGATTGGGCCAGATCCATGGCACCATTTCCACATCAAAATCTGATCCTTTTGGATCAGGCTTTCTTGACCTTGTTTTGAGCTTGGCTGATGAGGTACCCCACATGGAACTTCACAAAAAACACATATCACCATTTGTTTGAACTTGCATCTGACAAATCCAAAACCCTTGTCTTGGTCTAACCTTCCAGGTGTTTCTTTGGTATCTTTGTTAAAGTAGTGTAGGCTCCTTCACTCACCACTTCCATTTCCCTGGTGCTGGATCCCCTTTCAGATCATTGGTCCCCTCTATTCATGCTTTCAGCCATTCATGCCCTTTCTTTTTGTATGCCATCCTCAGTTGTGCCTCCAGAGTCATGGTCACTGCTGCCTTCACGGAGGTAGTTTTGCTCTTTTTGCTGGGCATTGTACAGGAGCTGAAATGACAAAACTACTTCCTCCAAAAGGAAGAAACTGTTAATAATCATTGTACCTAGGGTCTTGGTGCACAGAGGGAGGGTCATGCCATAGCCATCATGCTTCTCACCAACCCACCAACCCTCCACCCATACACCCAGTAAGAATATCTTTTAATATGCCAATGCACAGAAAGTGTGTGGGGGAAGGGGCACTGGGACCCTGCACATGTACTTGATCTTGAAATGATGGCACAGTGGTAATAGCCATGTTTGCAAGTAATACCTAACTGATTTCAGATTGACCAGCATGAATGGTCTATGCTCTCTATCTGAAAATTGAGGCAAGTAAACTATACTTGATAACTGAGAGTCATGCCTCTGCCCCATGAAACCCATATAGGTTTAGATGAAAACTGTGTGGGGTTAAAATGTCCTGGCCTACTCAATGATGTAATCAACCTTCCTACAGCTAGCTTATAGCTGGGTGTTCAAATTGGGAATGATCATATGCAAACCCAAAGGCTGTCACACTACATGGGTGAAAGAAGTGTACTACCTTTAGCATTAAGCTGCTCCAACAATAAACATCCAAAATCACACCAACCCCCACTCTCCCCTTACCTGGAGGAATGGGAGGGAGTGGGGTCTCCATCTATGCTGGTCATTACCCATCTAGTTTAAGCATAATGTAATGCTTGTGAAATTGCTTAAACCCCTCGTACCCTCCCCACCCTGTGGTACGAATCAACTCTAAAAGAATGACCAGTTGTGGAGAGTTAATAATAGGTCCTCTAATGCAGCTCATGAAATTAAAATCAGATTTCAAAAGCACAGAAGCCATTATAACACAAAGTCTTTATTCATACTGGATGGGACATGCTAACAGATACTGATAGTCCCTAAGTTGGTTCAACTGTAGCTTGTTCTTTTGTTTTATAAGACCTGAATTGTACTGGGGAAGGACCCTGAGCTATTTATTATGGCAAACTGAAATGACAACAGAAATCAAAGTACTACCTGTAGCAAAACTGCTTGAAAACAAGAGAACCTGGTCTGTCACAACCAACCTAAATGGGAGGGTGCACACTGCCTGTCCGCCATATGCCTCACATGGTGTGGCGGGTTGCCAGTGAATCTGTTTCTTTTCTTACAAAATTGTATTGAATTATAGACCCCATTAATGACCAAGCTAGAGCTTATAGTGATATGCTACTCCCAAAGTATTCTGCTAAGTTTAAGTTAAAATCTATTATATGTATACCATGTGATCCTTACCGGAATGGATTTCCCTGAAATGCTATAATGTTGTGATGCAGGGAATGTGCTACTTTGCTCCCAGAAGCTGACTATTGGGATAGGCCCAGAGTGTGTCACTGAACAACCCTATGAAAAGAAATACCACTGCATATAACTGGAATGTGCGCATTCAATGGAACTAAATTATAAAAGTTAATTCCTGATTGGTATATGTGTTGAAAGAATTATTTGGTTAACAGTAAGAAAATGATTGTACTGTGACTGCTGTATGATGTTTATTTATTTTTATTTATTTAACAAATCAGAAAGACCTTTGAACCAAGGGTTCTTTTACAGAGGTTCCATGTCAAGTCACAAGAATAGCAAATTACAGTGGTTTCAGGAAGTAGTACAACATGAGGAAAGTAATTACATTAACAAAAGAACAATATGGCAAGATAAATATTGTGTAAAGTGCAGCCAGTGGCCTTGTCTGAAGAGGGGTGAAAGGGCTTACAGGAAGAGAAGTACAGGGGTGAATTGGGGGTGGAAGAAACAAAATAAGAGCAAGGAGGGAGATGCCACAATGAAGCTTAAGCAGGAAAGACCCACAGGGTGGGGGGTAGAGGGAGAGACATCAAGACAAGGAAACAGAGGAGAGAAGTGGGAGTGGAGGGGTAAGGGAAGGGGGGATGAGGTAGAATGAAAAGAAGGCAGGAATGAGAAAGTGATAAGGAGGAAGTGCTGTGAGTTGAATAGTGCAGCAGCAGCATAGGGCTATACAGAGGCAAATAGTAAAAAAAGGAGGTCCCAGTGCATATAACTGTCAGTAGAGATTAGATATAGCAATCACAAGAAACTCTGGAAACTAGGAACTGATGCAGCTTTCTCTTAAATGGTCCTAAGGTTGCAGTTGTCACAATCTCAGGGGGAAGGGAATTAAATAAACTAGCAGCTCTAACTGCAATGGATTACTGTCAGAGCGAGGTTTGACAGTGAGGGAAAGTGAAGGTTTGGCTCACATAACTTTGTGTGCTCTGAGCACCCCGGAAGGGACTGAAAAGCAGAAGGGAACCTGGTGGTAGGAGACCAAGATCTGCCTTCTTAGCCAGAAGGCAGGCTTGATATTCAATGCGAGCCTGGAGTTGAAGCCAGTTTGCTTGTTTGTAAAGGTCACAAGTGTGAGTATGATATGCTCACCCATTAGTAGATGGCATGCATTATTCAGGGTTGTGGTGAGCCGACGTAGGGTTGTGTCTGTTGTGGAACTGTAAATGACTAAACCATAGTCAATAATAGACACAATTAAACTTCGGATAGCCAATCTGAGGGCTTCAGTAGTAAGGCAGTGTTTATGCCTGTATAGAAGGCCTAGGTGAATGATAACTACCATGGCAACATTCTCAGCATGGTTGGAGTAGGAGTGCGTACTATCCAGAGTAACTCCTAGGTATTTAAAAGATTGAGTCTGATCAAGGATAACACCCGCACCGTTTTTAATCACCAATTGTTTGGCTTTGTGCTTGCTGTGGGTACCATGGAAGAGCATGACCTTAGTTTTTTTTTGCAGTTAAGCACCAATTTATGAGAGATGAACCAGGACTCAGCTTCAGTAAAACTTTTATGAAGTTGGGCCTGAAGGAGGGTGGGATCATCAGCCTTTGAGAAAATGACCGCATCATCCACATAGAGGAGTACTGGTTCAGAACAGGAAGATGGAAAAGTATTGAGGAAGGTGCTAAATATAAGGGGTCCCAGTATCGATCCTTGAGGAAGCCCAGAGCAGTCAGACAGATTAGCAGAATGGGCAGACCCTATTCTCACCTGCTGTGTGCAGTTTGCTAGATAGCTGGTGAACCACTTTAGGGTTTCTGAAGATATACCAAGCCCAGCAAGTTGATGTATCAGCAACTGGTGGCTGACCATGCCAAATGCTTTAGACAGGTCAATAAAGGTTGCACCAACAAGTTGACCCTGATCAAGAGTATGGTGAACGAAACCTGTGAATCCCAGTAGAGCTGTAGATATGCAGTGCCCTTTCTGAAAACCATGTTGTTGGACACATTGTAGGTTGCATTTTTCCAGGTACTCCACAAACTGATCAGCAACAATCCTTTCAAGTGTTTTGGACAGCTGGAGAAGAATAGATATTGGCCTATAATTCCCAGGTAGTAATCTGTCCCCACTCTTAAAAACAGGTGTAACCAGAGCAGATTTCCAGATCTGGGGGAATTGTGAAAGTATGTGGGAGCAAGGGAGTGATTGAGAAGCTTAGTGAGGGGGGGATAGGACTTCATCTAGAGTTAGGGTAAGAAGTTTTAGGTCGAGGGAATCACTGCTTGTCCTTGTTTCTTCTAATCTAGAACTTTACGTAGGTAGGTCTTGGTCTCGCTTTCCGACATAGCTTTGAAGTAGAAATATGGGTGGGTAGAGGCCTCTTCTGATTTGTTGGACATAGGAGCTGTGCTGGGTGGTTCAAAGAAATTTGGGGGCAAAGTTTAGCTAAGGTCTGTGAAAGATGAATTAAATGTGTTGGCAATTGACACGGGGTCACGGGTGATAGACCCATCAACATTTAACATAGTTGGAGCATGTTTGGATGCTTTCTCAGTGATTTCTGAGACGTTTCCCCAGAAGTCTTTCCCATCAGCCCAGGTCTTGGCAAGGATGTCCTTATAGTAACATGCTTTGTGCTCATGGATAACCTTAGTACATGTGTACCTGGCCATCTTATAGGCCTGTATGTCAGACTGAGTGCCAGAGGTCCTGGCCCTATGCCAGAGGTGGTCACAATCTTTCACTTGAGCCAGAAGGCTAAAAGAGATTCAGGGATTATCAAGTCCCTTGATCCTACATGTCCTAAAAGGGGTATGGATGTCACAGGCTTCATTGATACCTTCAAGGAAGTATTGTAGAGCAGAGTCAATATCAGGTGCGGTTTCAATGTAAGACCAGTCTTGTTGTCAGAGGAGAGACTTTAGTGGCTGCAGGTGGCCACAGAAGGGCACTCTACTTGTGATTGTTATGGCAGGGGGCCTGATAAAGTTATTAGACCAATAACACTTGGTAGGAGAGTGATCACTGATAGTGTTGGGCAATGCTTCAGAATGAGAGATATGTGTTGGAAAATTCATTAGGACCCAGTCCAAGGGTGTGCTGGTCCCAGTCTTATAGTTTATCCTTTTTGGAGTTGTTGTTAACTCGGTAAAGTTCAGGCCTGTTAACTCATGCCTGAGCCTCCTGGCACCTGACGAGAGTCAGATGATATTAAAGTCACCTAACAGGATGTTTTCCATGTCTTGTTTTAGACTCATGATGCAGTTCATTAGGGGTTTTAGGCCCTGTTTGGCAAGGTCTGGGGGTCATATAGACTAAGCCAACATTGAGGACCTTTTTGTGTGCATTGAGCATAACCTTAACAGCAAGGATCTGAATATCCTTAGCTGGTTCAGGGAGGGAAAGGGGATAGGCCAACAATGACCCTTTAGGTGTATGGGACAGCCACCTCCTCTTCTAGATAGTCTGTCCTGTCTGAAAAGTGAGTAGCCTGGTAGGATGATGGCAGAGTCAGGGGTAGATGGTGACAGCCATATTTCAATGACTAACAGGATGTAGGGATTGTGTACTACAAAAAAAGCAGTGAGTGCATCAAATTTTTTAAACAGACTACAGATGTTCATACTGGCCAGGACAAGGGTACCCTGTTTTTTGTTGCCATTGACTCCATATGAAGAAGAGCCTTGATGTATATTCTCTTTTTAGATACCTAGTATAGAGGAGCTGCCTGGACATGAGGTAGACCAGCACTAGATTGATTGGGCCCCATATCATAATCTGGTATGTGAAGTTTAATCGAGAATTGGGGTAACATTGAGGCTAGCAATTAAAGGTTCTCAAGGTAGACAAATGCTAAAAAAAATCTCCATAAATGCAGCCACATTGCAAACCCTTGCAGTACTGTTTAGTTCCTATGAAGGAACCCATGTATCGGTGACAATGGGCAACCTTATAGGGGGGCATGCTGACTTGTGCCACTTGGCCAGGCACAGAAGAACAGGCTCAGGCCCAGTGAAACAGCATCAATGGCTAAAAAGGTTCCTTTTCTGAACCTGCTGACAAGATCTTGATAAGTCAGCCTGAATCCTATTTAGCCTATGGATTCTGATGCCCCATGGATGCTGATGCCACAAGGCACTTCACTCAGGCCACATTGAGACTGATCTTACAGGAGAGTCCACCATGCAGTCTCTTTGCCATCATGCCCATGGCCCAGACCTTCTTACAAGATATGCCCAGGCAGGTGAAGTGCCTGTCACTAGCCTACTGAGACTCCCGCTCCTGAGAAAGTAAGTGAAAAAGGAAAAGTATGCAACCTGCATACCTGCAACTGAAATGGCCACCCAGGGCTCCTTGCCCAGGAGTCTGCATCTGCCTTGAATTTACTATTAAGAAATGCCCAGCAGCCTTTCCTACAGTTGGCTCTAAGCATTTCACAGAAACCAGACCCACTTCAGAATTGTTAAACAAATATAGAAATAGAGCCAACAAATCCCTTTATCCTATCAAAGTAGAGGATAGTGACCTCTTAACAGAAACAAGCCAAACATAGCCAGGCATTCTACAGAGGCCTAAAACTCCTTACCTGGGCAAAAGTAAAAGCAGGCTGCTTATGTCTCTTGCTGTTCTGGAGTCCTCTGAGATCTGGAGAGTGAGGCAGAAGTGAGACATGGTTTCTGGTTTCATTTCTTTTTGACCCATCATTCCCCACATCCTGCAGGTGCTCCATGCCCTGTTGGTGGCCCCAGTGGTTCCTCCCTAAGGGTTGGTGGTAGGGATAAGCCCCCACCCCTGTGGCAGAACACTACTTGCTTGCCTATGGCCAGGTTTCAGAGGAGGGGACACTGACAAGAGGATGTCTGCTGCAAATGCTTTTGCAGGCTTTGTATAATCTTATCAAAATAAAACAAAAAAAATATTTTACTTATATGTCAGTTATATTTATAGTAAATACATTTAAAAATAATAAAATATCCCTCCCAAATAATAATCAAAACTTTTCTGTTCTATAACCCAAAAAAGAATATTCTCCTGTCACTGTAAAAGTAGTTGAATCACACACATACACACACGTACTTATGCATGCACGCACGCACGTACGCACGCATGCACGCACTCACACACACTCTCACAAAACAAACATAGAAACATAGACTTTGATGGCAGATAAGGACAGCCTGCCCATTTCCCTACCTAGAGGATAAGCTTCAGATCCTATTTATCCAACAGCCTATTTCTTCCTACCCCCCACAAAAATTGCCTTATGTCTGTCCCATGCATTCTTGAATTCACCCGCAGTTTTAGACCCCACAACCTCCTCAGGAAGGCTGTTCCATGCGTCCACCACCCTCTCTGTGAAAAAATACTTCCTCACATTGCCCCTGAGCCGTCCCCCCTCTATCTTCAAATTGTGTCTCCTTGTTCTTGCACATCTCTTTTTCTGAAAGATGCTACCCTCTTGGACTTTGTTGATTCCACTGAGGTACTTAAACATTTCTATCATGTCCCCCTCCTCCTTTCCTCAAGGGTATACATATTAAGCTCCTTTAGTCTCTCCTCATATGGCTTCTCTTGCAGACCCTGCACCATTTTAGTTGCCCTCCTCTGAACTGCCTTCATCCTGTCTATGTCCTTGCGGAGATGGGGTCTCCAGAACTGGACACAGTACTCCAGATGGTGTCTCACCAACTGTCTGTACAGGGGGAGAACATCTTCCTGTTTTCTGTTGGTGATACCTCTCCCTATACATCTCAGTATCCCCCCAGCCCTCCCTACCGCCTTCTCGCATTGCTTGCTCACCTTAAGGTCATCTGATATAATTACCCCTAGGTCTCTTTCCATTTTTATTATTGTTACAACCCCCCCCATTGTGTATTCTTCCCCTGGGTTTTTGTTTCTCAGGTGCATTACTTTGTACTTTTTTGCATTGAATCCAAGCTGCCATACTTCTGACCATTCCTCCAACCTTGTCAAGTCCCTTCTCATCCATTCCATGCCTCCTTGTGTATCAACCCTGTTGCAGATCTTTGTGTCATCTGCAAAGAGCATACTTTTCCTTCCAATTCCTCTGCAATGTCACTTATAAAGACATTAAAAAGGACTGGACCCAATACTGCACCCTGCGGTACCCCACTAGTAACCCCTCTTTCTTCAGAGTGAACTCCATTTACAATTACCTTCTGTGTCCTGTTGTTCAGCCAATGTTTTACCCAGGCTACCACCTTGGGGCCCACTCCCAGGCTGGTTAATTTGACTACTAATCTTTTGTGTGGGACTGTGTCAAATGCCTTGCTAAAGTCTAGGTTTGCCATGTCCACATCCCCTCCCTGGTCTACTACTTTGGTCACCCAGTCAAAGAAATCAATTAGATCCATCTGACATGACCTTCCTGCTGTGAATCCATTCTGCCTTGGGTCCTGTGCCCCACTGGCCTCTAGGTACTCAACAATTCTTTCCTTCAGAAGTGATTCCATCACTTTCCCTACCACAGAGGTCAAACTGACAGGTCTATAGTTTCCTGCCTCTGTCTTGGTCCCACGTTTGTGAAGGGAAATCACATCAGCCTTCTTCCAGTCCTCAGGTACCACACCATCCTTCCATGATTTGTTAAAAGGCATAGTCAGTGGTGTCACTAGTTCTCTGCTTAATTCTTTTAGAATTCTGGGGTGAATTCCATCTGGCCCCATTGCTTTGTCCGCCTTCAGTTTTAGGAGTTCTTTCAGAACCTTTTCTTCTGTGAAAGCACTGGGATCAACCCCCCTCTCCAGAGTGCTTCTGTTCATTGGATTAGGCACCTCCCCCACTTCCTCTTTTGTGAATACTGAAGTATTCATTCAGTATCCCTGCTTTATTACTGTCACTCTCTGCCCATCTACCATCCATTCTATTCAGCCTCACTATCCCTACCTTTGTCTTTCTACACTCCCTGATATACCTATAAAAGGTTTTACCCCCCCTTCTTAACCGAGTTAGCTATCTTTTCCTCAGTTTATGCCTTTGCTATTCTGACTACCCTCCCTGCTTCCTTCTGCCTTAACTGGTACAATTCTCTGTCCTGCTCCTTCTGTGTTTCCTTATACTTCCTAAATGCTATCTTTTTCTCCGTAATCTTCACCGCCACCTCTTTTGAGAACCATAGTGGCCTTTTCTTTCCTTTTGATTTGCTTATTTGCTTTACATAAAGGCTTGTTGCCTCTCTGATGGCAGTTTTGATATTTGCCCATTGTTGCTCAGCCCCTTCTTCTAGCCTGTTTGCTAGTGCTTTTCTAAAGCACTCTCCCATCTTGCCGAAGTTGGCCCTCCTGAAGTCCAGAACCCTTACTTTTGTATGGCTTGACTCTGTAGCAGAGTTTATCGTGAATCACACTGTTTGGTGGTCACTTGTTCCCAAATGACTACCCACTTCTAGATCTGAGATCCTCTCACTGTCCCCATTTGAGAGTACGAGGTCTAAGATTGCTCCCTCATGAGTGGGTTCCAAAACTAGCTCTTTGAGGCATGCCACCTGAAGGGCATCAATAATGGCCCTGCTTTTGGATGTGGCTGCCACAAAGGTGCTCCAGTTAACATCTAGCATGTTGAGGTCCCCCATCAACAGTATCTCCCCTTTCTCTGCCATCCTAAGTATGCCTTCTATCATATCCTTGTCCATTCCCTTCCCCTGATGTGGGGGTCTATATACAACCCCTGTGCGGATTGTGATGCCATTTCCAGTCTCTAAGGTGACCCACAGTGCCTCCTCTCCTCCCTGTTTACTCTTTTGTTCAGTTGCTTTTATCCCTTCATTTACATAGAGAGCTACTCCGCACCCTCTTCTCCCCTCCCTGTCTCTCCTATAGGTTGTGTACCCTGGTATGTTAACATCCCAGTCATGGTTCTCTGTGTAGCATGTTTCTGTGACTGCTGCAATGTTCAGGCATCCCTCTTCCATCAAGACCACCAGTTCAGGGAGCTTGCTGCCCGGACTATGGGCTTTGGTACTCATTACCCTCCATTTCTTGATGGTCTAACCCCTTTTTGCCCCATCCCTGTCCTTATTGCATTTGTCACTTTCTCCATTTACCCCAGTGCTTCTCCCTATTGACATCTCTATGTTGGTGTCTACCTCACTTAGTACCCTGATATTTTGGGTGGGCTAGGATTTCCCTGCTCCTTTCCAGTGCCCCCCTTGGCTAGCTTAAATACTTGTCAATGAAGTATTTAAACCTATCACCTAGGATCCTGGTTCCCCTCCTGGACAGATGCAGACCATCATGCCAGTATAGGCCTGCATCCCTCCAGGTGGACCCCCAGTCTCCAGTGAAGCCAAATCCCTGAGCTCTGCACAGTTTTTCAACCACTGATTGAATCCCATGGTGTGGAGCACCCAAGCCTCACCTGTGCCATAGACAGGCAGCAACTCCGAGAAGGTTACTGTGTGTGCTATTTGTCTAAGGCCCCTCCCCACCTCCACAAATGCTTCTTGCATTGCTCTGATCCCTTTCTTAGCCAGGTAATTTGTCCCTAGGTTGACAATGACATCCAGCTCCCTCCTCTGTGCAGCTGCTCCTGTGATCCTGATGATTCACTCCCTGTCTCTCCAAGCCATGGTGCCAGGTAGGCACCTTACCTCCCTCTCCCCTTCCTCCCTGTTCTACCTTCCTAACAATGAAGTCCCCCACCAGGAGTTGTTTCCTTTCCCTATGGGGTCCCATGCCACCCTCCTTTGGGTCTCCTTTGGGTCTCCTTTGTGGAGGTTCCCAGCATCCTCCTTGGTCTCCACTGTGGGTGCCTCCATAGAGGAACCACACTTTTCTAGAATGGCATAGAAATTGTGGAGAGGTACAACTGGAGGGATGAGCCTCTGTTCCACCACCCTCACCCTCCCTGAGCCCACTGTGGTCCAACCACTCCTCTTTCTTGGCAACCTCTGAGGCAACGGCAGTGACCCTGGTGGTTCCAGGGTGGGAGAGGAGGTCCCACAAAACCTGGCCAACTCAGCCTGGAGATGAGCAACCTCCTCCTTCAGCCCAGAGAGGTGTCTGCAGATGGACAACACTGCATCCTCCAAAACATCTCCCGGAAGACTGCTGCTCCACAGCCACTGCACTGCACCATTCCCATCATGTCTTTTTTCTGGCCCCCTAAGTGTTATTTGGAATACTTACTCTTTCCTCTGTTTGTTTATTTCTTTTTTTTTTCTTTCTCTCTACTTACATACTGCCTCTGCACCCTTTTATCTCCTGGTCTTCCTGTTGTGAGACAAGAAGTTCCTATATTTCTCAGTAGTCTCCTTACTTGCTCAGAGTTGGACCTCCAGCAGCCAGGGGGGATGGAGAGCTACTCTTGCCCTTCTAGGATGGTGAGTCTTTGTTGGATCTGTGATCACTCACTTCCTGCTCCCAAACAGGAAGTTCCTGTTGTCAGTTAAATCCTGTGCCTATAAAAGTAGAACTGCTTTTGGGGGGGGGGTGGAGGGGAAGGAAGTAGGGCAATATAGTCCCAGTAGAGAAGATTTAGTTATACCAGTAGCTCCTTCCTCCTGGAGTTCTGTCTGTCCTCTGGCAGAAGCTATCTAGGGCAGTATTTATATCTGGTCTTAACCTGGCTCCTTCTAGCTAAGCCACTCCCCCAACATTGCAAATCTTTCTACACTTAGTTAATTTCACAGATAACTATTCCCTTCTGACACCTGTGACAAGCACCTAGATAAGTACACAGATAACAGATAACAATTTACTTCAACTACCTCTGACAAACACACCAACTCCTTTTTTGTTGTTGTTTTTTACCCTTAATTGAAGGTCCCAGTACAAGAGATCTAGTTCTTAGTCCCAGTAGAGAAGTTTTAGTTACACCAGTAACTCCTTCCTCCTGGAATTCTGTCTGTCCTCTGGCAGAAGCTATCTAGGGCAGTATTTATATCTGGTCTTAACCTGGCTCCTTCTAGCTAAGCCACTCCCCCTGCTTTGCAAATCTTTCTACACTTAGTTAATTTCAGAGATAACAATTCCCTTCTGACAGCTGTGACAAGCACCTAGATAAGTACACAGATAACACAGATAACAGATAACAATTCACTTCAACTACCTCTGACAAACACACCAACTCCTTATTTTTTTTATCATAATTGAAAGTCCCAGTACAAGAAATCTAGTTCTTAGTCCCAGTAGAGAAGTTTTAGTTATACCAGTAGCTCCTTCCTCATGAAGTTCTGTCTGTCCTCTATTAACTACGACCATATCCCCCCCAAAAAATACCATCTAATAAAAACAACAGAAAATGTAGATCTGCATTCATATGCTGCATATACACAAATAAAAAAAAGCAAAAATATAGAACTACATTCGCATATAAACAGAAATCAAACATGAAGCCACTACCATGCATATTACTTATATATTACACAAATTCTTCACATAAACCCATTACAACAAAAAACTAATACACAACTCACACACACACACACTTTTTGAAAAGTACATCTTGCAACATTTATTTATACCACTATACACTTACATAATGTACTCACTCAACGATTGTTCTGTAAGTTCAACTACAAATATCTGCTTTAAAAAGACTCTGTGTTACCAGCATTTAGTACAGCAATAGAAAAATTGACCAACTATAAACGATAAATGACATTTCCTATAGACACATGTGACCAATCATGTCACACCAGCATTACTAGCACATCTATAAAACAATCAATCAAAACATTTTTTAGAAATCAAAAGACACACCAACTCTGCAACAACTATAAATTTCTATAAACAACTATAAATGAATGTAATGCCAACATAAGATAACATTTGACATAGCTTCACAAACCACTAAGCAATCTATCATGCAGACAAGAACAAAGGTCCGGAGCTTTGGAACATCTTGGGTTTACTGTGCTGAAGAATATGCAAAGAAAACTAAAATGTACCCAACTTTAAAAATGATGACTGCCAAAAGATATGTCTCGGAGAAAGAGACATGATATGGAGAAGGTTGCTTCCCCTAATATCTGAAAAATCCAGTCATCTACCTCATCCAGGTATACTACTGATACACCTCAGAGGTAATAATGTTTGATATCAGAAAGGTCAAGGATTCAACATCATTCGGGCAAAACATGCTTTCCATATCCTCCATAAAAGATTTCCATATACCAAGATCAGTTTTTCCAAAATCCCTGCTCAACAAACTTGGCTAAGAAGCAGAGATCCACAACTGTCATACAAATTAGACTCAGCCAGGAAGAAAATCAACAACTCAGAACCTGTTTGAAAACCATGAGCATAACAATGATCAGACATCCTAATATGTTCTTCAGGAATAACCACCAGTATTGAACTGATGGAGGGCATCTAACTCCTGAAGGAAATAATGTTTATGTGGCCAGCCTCCAAAATGTCATTTAAAAACACCTGTAACTCAACATCATAATCCACAACCCTACCTCACTCATCCAACCTTAACCTTAAGTCTATTTTTAGAGCCACACAATTTAAAATAAATAACCTCTAAAGACTTTGTGTTTAATCATAAATGTAATCTTACATTTGTAATACGAACAAACAATCACCAATCTTTTGAACATATTCCTAATTTTCTCTCCTAAAATACTTCTTCAGCCAATTTATAATCAATTAGCAATTGCAAATAGTGAGGTACATATTTACCAACTAAACCTATAAAATAAAATGAAAACAAAACAAAAAGCACTTGTCAGTACACAACCCAAACATATAACATCTACTTGCAACCAAACAACACTCAAAAAAAGAAATAACATATAAAACCTCAAACATGTTAACTATTCATCACCCTAAACCTCTTTGCAATGCATGCAAATACAAATGGTAAGGCAAGGCAAATTCTATTTAAAAGACAGCCAATACTGGAGACTCTTGGATCTGTACATTAAGTGAAAGTTCTTTAAATTTGATGGACTGCATCTGACTGAGGAGGGAGTCAGTGTATTGGAGCAGAAGTTTCATGTTTTTGAAGAATATTTTAACTAGCCAATGGGGAGAGGTGTTCAGCCCCCGAAACATTAAATGGGAAGAGCACCCCTTCCCCTCAGCTAGTGGTCAAACAGGAGTTCAGCATGTTTGTAGTTCATTTGCATCACCAAAGAAAGAAAAAGGTCCGGCTCCCCATACAATGCACAGGGGAAACACCAGACCTTGTCCAACAATGAACACACCAAAATCTGACCAATGGAAAATCATGTACACTAATGCTGGCAGTCTGGGAAACAAGATCCCAGACCTGCAGGCAATAATGACAGAGGCTAAACTGAAAATAGTAGCCATTAGCGAGATGTGGTTTACCAGTAATCACACTTGGGAGGCTTCAGTACCTGGCTACGTAATGTTCAGAACAGACCGAGGTGCAAAAAGTGGGGGGGTAGTGGCCCTTTATGTCTATGAAAATATCAAACCTACAGAAATTCAGAATACACATAAGGTGTCAGAAAATCTGTGGGTCACCCAGGAAATGGGAGAGCCATACAAACTGGGGTTGTGTACAGGGCTCCAGAACAGGAGGAGGTCATAGCCACATTACTGTTAGAAGATATACAAAACATGACAGCTAAAGGGGAGATTCTCATAATGGGAGACTTCAACATGCCAGATACAGATTGGCCAATACCAGCAGGGACATCTTCCAGAACTAGACACATGGTGGATTTCCTGCAGGGAGAGGGCCTTAAACAACTGGTACAACAACCCACTAGAGGCAGGGCTACCCTAGATCTAGTACTGATTAACAGGGAACTGATCACAGATCTCTAGGTAGAAGGTCACCTGGGTGACAGTGACCATCACATGGTATGGTTCAATTTGGCCACTAGAACAAGATCATCCCATTCCAAGGCAAAAATATGGGACTTCAGAGGAGCTGACTTTAATTAGATGGCCAACAGAGTTAAGCTAGCCCTGGCAAAAAGAAACACAGGTGAGGGGGTACAGGCCAAGTGGGCAAGCATTAAATATGCAATACTTGAAGCAACATTCCATTGTGTTAGTGAGAAAAGGAAGTGCAAAAGAAGAAAGAAACCACTTTGGTTCTCAAACACAGTTGCAGAAACAGTCAGAGCCAAAAGGCTGGCCTTCAGGAAGCACACCAAACTTCCCTAAGAGAAGCAGGGAAGGCAGTAAGGCAGGCAAAGGCCCAAACTGAGGAAACACTAGCATGAACAGTAAAAGAAGGTGACAAGATTTTCTATAGATACATTAGTGAAAGGAGAAAGTCAAGAGGGGGTATTGCTAAGATCAAAAGGAATAAGGGTGTGTGTGAGGAGGACGACCATGTGAAAGCATCTATCCTAATTAGATACTTCTGCTCAGTATTTACAGAAGAGAAGTTAGGGAAGGGCCCACAGCTCTGCACCATGGACACAGGTGGAGGGGAGGTATGCACTAGTCCCTTCACAAAAGAAAGGGTCCTACAAGAGCTCAGATAGTTCAGCTTGGACAAGCCAAAGGGACCTGATTGCATACATCCCAGGGCACTAAAGGAGCTACAGTAATGGTGGAACTAGCAGATCCATTATCAGAACTGTTTAGTGAGTTTCTGAGCACAGGAGAGGTCCCAGAAGACTGGAAAAGGGCTCATGTGATCCCACTCCACAAAGTGGTAGCAGGGAGGAGGCGGGGAGCTACAGTCCAGTCAGTCTTACCTCAGTAGTGGGCAAGATTATGGAAACACTCCTTAAGGAAAGGATAGCACAACACCTGGAATCCATAGAGCGAGGGAACGATGGAGAAGCTTGGTGAGGGAGGACAGGACTTCATCTAGAGTTTGGGTAAGAAATTTTAGGTTGAGGGAAACACTGCTTGTCCTTGTTCCTCCTAGAACTTTACATAGGTAGGTCTTGGTCTCACTTTCCGACATAGCTTTGAAGAAGAAATATGGGTGGGTAGAGGCCTCTTCTGATTTGCTGGATTTAGGAACTGTGCTGGGTTGTCAAAAATAAATTTGGGGGCAGAGTTTGGCTAAGGTCTGTGAAGGATGAATTAAATGTGTTGGCAATTGACACGGAGTCATGGGTGACAGACCCATCAACATCTAAAATAGTTGGAGCAAGTTTGGATGCATTCCCAGTGATTTCTGAGAGGTTTTCCCAAAATTATTTCCCATCAGCCCAGGTCTTGGCAAGGATGTCCTTATAGTAACGTGCTTTGTGCTCATGGATAGCCTTAGTACATGCATTCCTGGCCATCTTAAAGGCCTGTATGTCAGGCTGACTGCCAGAGGTCACAATCTTTTATTTGGGCCAGAAGGCTAAAAGAGATCCATGGATTATCAAGTCCCCTGATCCTACATGTCCTAAAAGGGGCATGGATGTCACAGGCTTCATTAAAATGTTCAATGAAGTATTGTAGAGCAGAGTCAAAATCAGGTGCGGTTTCAATGTAAGACCAGTCTTGTTGTCGAAGGAGAGACTTTAGTGGCAGTAGGTGGCCACGTAAGGGCAGTCTACTTGTGATTGTTCAGGCAGGGGGCCTGATAAATTTATTAGACCAATAACACTTGGTAGGAGAGCGATCAATGACAGTGTTGGGCAATGCTTCAGAATGAGAGATATGTGTTGGAAAATTCATTAGGACCCAGTCCAAGAGTGTGCTAACCCAGTCTTATAGTTTATCCATGTTGGGGTTGTTATTAACTTGGTAAAGTTCGGGCCTATTAACTCATCCCTGTGCCTTCTGGCACCTGACGAGAGCCACCTGACATTAATGTCACCAAACAGGATGTTTTGTGTGTCTTGTTTTAGACTCAAGATGCAGTTCATTAGGAGTTTTAGGCCCTGTTTGGCAAGGTCTGGGGGAATAAAAACTGAGCCAATGTTGAGGACCTTTTTGTGTGCACCGAGCATAACCTTAAAAGCAAGAATCTGAATAACCTTAGCTGGTTCAGGGAGGGAAAGTGGATAGGCCAAGAATGACCCTTTAGGTGTATGGACAGCCACCTCCTCTTCTAGATAGTCTGTCCTGTCTGAAAAGTGAGTAGCTTGGTAGCATGATGGCCGAGCCAGAGGTAGATGGTGACAGCCATGTTTTGACGACTGACAGGATGTAGGGATTGTGTACTACAACACAAGCAGTAAATGCATCACATTTTTTTAACAGACTGCAGATGTTCATACAGACCAGGACAAGGTTACCCTGTTTTTTGTTGACATTGACTCTGTATGAAGAAGGGCCTGGATGTATAGTCCCTTATTAAATACACAGTATTGAGGAGCTGCCTGGACATGAGGTAGATCAGCACTAAACTGATTTAGCCTCATATCATAGTCTGTTAAATGAAGTTTAATCGAGCCTTGTGGGGTAACATTGAGCCTAGCAATTAAAGGTTCCCAAGGTAGACAAATGCTAAATAAATCCCCATAAATGTAGCCACATTACAAACCCCTGCAATACTGTTTAGTTCCTATAAAGAAAGCCATGTATGGGTGACAATGGGCAACCTTAAAGGGGGGCATGCTGACTTGAGCCACTTGGCCAGGCACAGAAGAACAGGATCAGGCCCAGTGAAATGGCATCAATGGCTAAAAAGTTAACTTTTCTAAACCTGCTGACAAGATCTTGTTAAGTCACCTTGAATCCTATTTAGCCTATCGATTCTGGTGCCCCATGGATGCAGATGCCACAAGGCCCTCCACTCGGACCAAATTGAGACTGATCTTACAGGAGTGTCCACCATGCAATCTCTTTGCCATCATGCCCATGGCTCAGACATTCTTACAAGATACCCCAGGCAGGTGAAGTGCCTGTCACTTACCCTACTGATACTCCCGCTCCTGAGAAAATAAGTGAAAACGGAAAAGTATGCAACCTGTATACCTTCAACTGAAATGGCCACCTAGTACTCCTTGCTCAGGAGTCTGCATCTGCCCTGAATTTACTATTAAGAAATGCCCAGCAGCCTTGCCTACAGTTTGCTCTAAGCACTTCACAGAAACCAGACCCACTGCAGAATTGTTAAACAAATATAGAATTAGAGCCAACAAATCCCTTTATCCTATCAAAGTAGAGGATAGTGACGTCTTAACAGAAACAAGCCAAACATAGCCAGGCATTCTACAGAGGCCTAAAATACCTTACCTGGGCAAAAGTAGAAGCAGACTGCTTATGTTTCTTGCTGTTCTGGTGTCCTCTGAAATCTGGAGAGTGCGGCAGAAATGAGACATGGCTACTGGTTTCATTTCTTTTTGACCCATCATTCCCCACATCCTCCAGGTGCTCCATGCCCGGTTGGTGCCCCAGTGGTTCCTTCCTAAGGCTTAATGGTAGGGATAAGCCCCCACCCCTGTGGCAGAACACTACCTGCTTGCCTATGGCCAGGTTTCAGAGGAGGGGACACTGACAAGAGGATGTCTGCTGCAAATGATTTTGTAGGCTTTGCATAATCTTAGCAAAAGAAAACAAAAAATATATTTTACTTACATGTCAGTTATCTTTACAGTAAATACATTTAAAAAATAGTAAAATGTCCCTCCCAAATAATAATCCCAACTTTTCGATTCTATAACCCAAAAAAGAATATTTTCCTGTCACTGTGCAAGTAGTTGAAAAACACACACACGCACACACACACACACTCACAAAACAAAACTATTCACTACCACCACATCCCAAAAAAACTTACTGTCTGATAAAAATAGTAGAACATGTAGATCTGCCTACATATGCTGTATATACAGTTATAGAAAAAAAATATACAGATATACATTAACATATATGCAGAAATCACACATACAGCCACTACAATGCATATTATTCTTATATTAAACCAATTCTTAACACAATGTGGAGCATTGGTGGTATAGTGGTGAGCATAGCTGCCTTCCAGGCAGTTGATCCGGGTTTGATTCCCGGCCAATGCAGGGGTATGTTTTATACAAGACACTAGTGAGGCCCCACCTGGAGTACAGTGTACAGTTCTGGAGACCATACCTATGTAAGGACATAGACAGGGTAGAGAAGGTTCAGAGGAGGGCAACAAAGATGGTGCATGGATTGCATCACAAGTCCTATGAAGACAGGTTGAAGGAACTGAACATGTACTCCCTGGAGGAGAGGAGGGAGAGAGGGGATATGATAGAGACATACAAGTATCTTACAGGGAGGAACAGGGTGCAGAAAACACTATTTTTAAGCAAAAAGATGTTCCAGGACTAGAGGGCATGGGATGAAGTTGAGGAGGAGATATCTAGAGGAAACATGAGAAAGAATTTCTTCACAGAATGGGTGGTGGACAAGTGGAACACCCTGCCAGAGGAAGTGGTGGGGGCTGAAACAATCACGGGATTTAAGAATGCATGGGATAGACATAAAGGAATTCTGGAGGTCAGGGGTAAGGGGCAACAGATTTCTAGGAAAACAAACTGAACTTACAAGCTCAAATGGGCAGACTGGGTGGGCCATAGGCCCTTATCTGCCGACACTGTCTAGGTAAACCCATTACAATAAAAAACTAACACACAGCTCACACACACACACTTTTCCAAAAGTACATCATGCAACATTTATTTATACCGCTATACACTTACACAATGTACTCACTCAACAATTGTTCTGTAAGTTCTAACTACAAACATATGCTTTAAAAAGACTCTGTGTTACCAACATTTAGTACAGCAATAGAAAAATTGACCCACTATAAACAATAAATGATATTTCCTGTAGATACATATGACCAATCATGTCACCTCATCATTACTAACACATCTTTAAAACTGTGATTTAAAACATTTTTAGAAATCAAAACACACACCAACTCTGCAGCAACTATAAGTGTCTATAAACATCTATAAATGAATGCAAAGCCAACATAAGATAACATTTGACATTGCTTCACAAACCACTAAACAATCTATCATGCAGCTAAGAACAAAGGTCTGAATCTTTGGAACATCATGGGTTTACTGTGCTGAAGAATATGCAAAGAAAACTAAAATGTACCCAACTTTAAAACTGATGACTGCCAAAACATATGTCTCGGAGAAAGAGACATGAGATGCAGAAGGTTGCTTCCTCATATATCTGAAAAATCCAGTCATTTACTTCATCCAGGTATACTACTGATACACCTCAGAGGCAATAATGTTTATAAGAAAGTCAAGGATTCATCATCATTCAGGCAAAACATGCTTTCCATATCCCCCACAAAAGATTTCCATATACCAAGATCAGTTTTTCCAAAATCCCTGCTCAACAAACTTGGCTAAGTAGCAGAGATCCACAACTGTCGTACAAATTAGACTCAGCCAGGAAGAAAATCAACAACTCAGAACCTGTTTGAAAACCATGAGCATAACAATGATCAGACATCCTAATATGTTCTTCAGGAATAACCACCAGTATTGACCTGATGGAGTGCATCTAACTCCTGAAGGAAATAATGTTTATGTGGCCAGCCTCCAAAATGCCATTTAAAAACACCTGTAACTCAACATCATAATCCACAACCCTACCTCACTCACCCAACCTTAACCTTAAGTCTATTTTTAGAGCCACACAATTTGAAATAAATAACCTCTAAAGACTTTGTGTTTAATCATAAATGCAATCTCACATTTGTAATACCTACCAACAAACACCAATATCTTGAACATATTCCTAATTTTCTCTCCTAAAGTACATCTTCAGCCAATTTATAATCAATTAGCAATTGCAATTAGAGAGGTACATATTTACCAACTAAACCTATAAAATAAACTGAAAACAAAACAAAAAGCACTTGTCAGTACACAAACCAAACATATAACATCCACTTACAACCAAACAACACTCAAAAAAAGAAATAACATATAAAACCTCAAACATGTTAACTATTCATCACCCTAAACCTCTTTGCAAAGCATGCAAATACAAATGACAAGGCAAGGCAAATTCTATTTAAAAGACAGCCAAGACTGGAGATTCTTGGCTCTGTACATTAAGCGAAATTTCTTTAAATTTGATGGACTGCATCTGACTAAGGAAGGAGTCAGTGTAATGGGGCAGAAGTTTCATGTCTTTGAGGAATATTTTATCTAGCAAATGGGGAGAGGGGTGCAGCACCTGAAACATCAAATGGGAAGAACACTCCTCCTCCCTCAGCTAGTGGTCAAACAGGAGTTCAGCATGTTTGTAGTTCATTAGCATCACCAAGTAAAGCAAAAGGTCCCGCTCCCCATACAATTCACAGGGGAAACACCAGACCTCGTCCAACAACAAACACACCGAAATCTGACCAATGAAAAATCATGTACACAAATGCTGGCAGTCTGGGAAACAAGATCCCAGACCTGCAGGCAATAATGACAGAGGCTAAACTGAAAATAGTAGCCTTTAGCGAGACATGGTTTACCAGTAATCACAATAGGGAGGCTTCAGTACCTGGCTATGTAATGTTCAGAAGAGACCGAGGTGCAAAAAGTGGGGTGTAGTGCCCCTTTATGTCAATGAAAATATCAAAGCTACAGAAATTCAGAATACACATAAGGAGTCAGAAAATCTGTGGGTCACCCTGGAAACAGGAAATGGGAGAGCCGTACAAACTGAGGTTGTGTACAGGCCTCCAGACCAGGAAGAGGTCATAGCCACATTACTGTTAGTAGATATACAAAACATGACAGCTAAAGGGGAGGTTCTGATAATGGGAGACTTCCACATGCCAGATACAGATTGGCTAAAACCAGCAGGGACATCTTCCAGAACTAGACACATGGTGGATTCCCTGCAGGGAGATGGCCTCAACCAAGTGGTACAACAACCCACTAGAGGCAGGGCTATCCTAGATCTAGTACTGATTAACAGGGAACTGATCACAGATCTCTAGGTAGAAGGTCACCTGGGTGACAGTGACCATCACATGGTATGGTTCAATTTGGCCACTAGAACAAAATCATCCCATTCCAAGGCAACAATATGGGACTTCAGAGGTGCTGACTTTGATAAGATGGCCAACAGAGTTAAGCTAGACCTGGCAAAAAGAAATACAGGTGAGGGGGTACAGGCCAAGTGTGCAAGCATTAAAGATGTAATACTTGAAGCAACATCCCATTGTGCTAGTGAGAAAAGGAAGTGCAAAAGAAGAAGGAAACCACTTTTTTTCTCAAACACAGTTGCAGAAACAGTCAGAACCAAAAGGCTGGCCTTCAGGAAATATAAGGGAACACAGCAGGATGAAGATAGTGAGGCACACCAAACTTCCCTAAGGGAAGCAGGGAAGGCAGAAAGGCAGGCAAAGGCCCAAACTGAGGAAACACTAGCACGAACAGTAAAAGAAGGTGACAAGATTTTCTATAGATACATGAGTGAAAGGAGAAAGTCAAGAGGGGATATTGCTAAGATAAAAGGAAATAAGGGTGTGTGTGAGGAGGAGGACCATGTAAAAACATCTATCCTAAATAGATACTTCTGCTAAGTATTTACTGAAGAGAAGTTAGGGCAAGGCCCACAGCTCTGCACCATGGACACTGGTGGAGCGGAGGTATGCACTAGTCCCTTCACAAAAGAAAGGCTCCTACAAGAGCGCAATAAGCTCAGGTTGGACAAGCCAAAGGGATCTGATTGCATACATCCCAGGGTACTAAAGGAGCTACAGTAATGGTGGAACTAGCAGATCCATTATCAGAACTGTTTAGTGAGTCTCTAAGGACAGGAGAGGTCCCAGAATACTGGAAAAGAGCTCATGCAATCCCGCTCCACAAAAGTGGTAGCAGGGAGGAGGCTGGGAGCTACAGACCAGTCAGTCTTACCTCAGTAGTGGGCAAGATTATGGAAAACTCCTTAAGGAAAGGATAGCACAACACCTGGAATCCATAGAGCGAGGGAGCGAAGGAGAAGCTTGGTGATGGGTGATAAGGCTTCATCTAGAGTTAGAGTAAGAAATTTTAGGTTGAGGGAATCACTGCTTGTCCTTGTTCCTCCTAAAACTTTACAAATGTAGGTCTTGGTTTCACTTTCCGAGATGGCTTTGAAGAAGAAATTTGGGTGGGTAGAGGCCTCTTCTGATTTGTTGGATGTAGGAGCTATGCTGGGTGGTTCAAATAAATTTGGGAGCAGAGTTTGGCTAAGGTCTGTGAAGGATGAATTAAATGTGTTGGTAATTGACACGGAGTCATGGGTGACAAACCCATCAGCATCTAACATAGTTGAAGCATGTTTGGATGCTTTCCCAGTGATTTCTGAGAGGTTTTCCCAGAATTCTTTCCCATCAGCCTAGGTCTTGGCAAGGATGTCCCTATAGTAGCGTGCTTTGTGCTCATGGAGAGCCTTAGTACATGCATTCCTGGCCATCTTATAGGCCTGTATGTCAGGCTGACTGCCAGAGGTCATGATCTTTCATTTGGGCCAGAAGGCTAAAAGAGATCCAGGGATTATCAAGTCACCTGAACCTACATGTCCTAAAAGGGGCATGAATGTCATAGGCTTCATAGAAATGTTCATTGAAGCATTCTAGTGCACAGTCAATATCAGGTGCGGTGTCAATGTAACACCAGTCTTGTTGTCGGAGGAGAGACTTTAGTGGCTGTAGGTGGCCACGGAAGGGCAGTCTACTTGTGATTGTTCAGGCAGGGGGCCTGATAAATTTGTTAGACCAATAACACTTAGTAGGAGAGTGATCACTGATAGAGTCGGGCAATGATTCAGAATGAGAGATATGTGTTGGAAAATTCATTAGAACCTAGTCCAAGAGTGTGCTAACCCAGTCTTATAGTTTATCCATGTTGGAGTTGTTATTAACTCTGTAAAGTTCAGGCCTATTAACTCATCCCTGTGCCTTCTGGCACCTGACGAGAGCCACATGACATTAAAGTCACCTAACAGGATGTTTTCCGTGTCTTGTTTTAGACTCATGATGCAGTTCATTAGGAGTTTTAGGCCCTGTTTGGCAAGGTCTGGGGGAATAAAGACTGAGACAATGTTGAGGATCTTTTTGTGTGCACTGAGCATTACCTTAATAGCAAGAATCTGAATATCCTTAGCTGGTTCAGGGAGGGAAAGTGGATAGGCCAAGAATGACCTTTTAGGTGTATGGGACAGCCACCTCCTCTTCTAGATAGTCTGTCCTGTCTGAAAAGTGAGTAGCCTGGTAGGATGATGGCCGAGCCAGGGGTAGATGGTGACACCCATGTTTTGACGACTGACAGGATGTCGGGATTGTGTACTACAACACAAGCAGTAAGTGCATCACATTTTTTTAACAGACTGCAGATGTTCATACTGACCAGGACAAGGTTACCCTGTTTTTTGTTGACATTGACTCTGTATGAAGAAGGGCCTGGATGTGTAGTCCCTTATTAAATACACAGTATTGAGGAGCTGCCTGGACATGAGGTAGATCAGCACTAAATTGATTGGGCCTCATATCATAGTCTGTTAAATGAAGTTTAATCGAGCCTTGTGGGGTAACATTGAGCCTAGCAATTAAAGGTTCCCAAGGTAGACAAATGCTAAATAAATCCCCATAAATGCAGCCACATTACAAACCCCTGCAATACTGTTTAGTTCCTATGAAGGAAGCCATGTATCGGTGACAATGGGCAACCTTAAAGGGGGGCATGCTGACTTGTGCCACTTGGCCAGGCACAGAAGAACAGAATCAGGCCCAGTGAAATGGCATCATTGGCTAAAAAGTTTACTTTTCTAAACCTGCTGACAAGATCTTGATAAGTCACCTTGAATCCTATTTAGCCTATGGATTCTGGTGCCCCATGGATGCTGATGCCACGAGGCCCTCCACTCGGACCAAATTGAGACTGATCTTACAGGAGTGTCCACCATGCAGTCTCTTTGCCATCATGCCCATGGCTCAGACAATCTTACAAGATACCCCAGGCAGGTGAAGTGCCTGTCACTTACCCTACTGATACTCCCGCTACTGAGAAAATAAGTGAAAAAGGAAAAGTATGCAACCTGTATACCTTCAACTGAAATGGCCACCCAGTACTCCTTGCTCAGGAGCCTGCATCTGCCTTGAATTTACTATTAGGAAATGCCCAGCAGCCTTTCCTATAGTTAGCTCTAAGCACTTCACAGAAACCAGACCCACTTCAGAATTGTTAAACAAAAATAGAAACAGACCCAAGAAATCCCTTTATCCTATCAAAGCAGAGGATAGTGACCTCTTAACAGAAACAAGCCAATCATAGCCAGGCATTCTACAGAGGCCTAAAATTCCTTACCTGGGCAAAAGTAAAAGCAGGCTGCTTATGTCTCTTGCTGTTCTGGAGTCCTCTGTGATCTGGAGAGTGAGGCAGAAGTGAGACATGGCTACTGATTTCATTTCTTTTTGACCCATCATTCCCCACATCCTCCAGGTGCGCCATGCCATGTTGGTGGCACCAGTGGTTCATCCTTAAGTCTTGATGGTAGGGATAAGCCCCAACCCCTGTGGCAGAACACTACCTGCTTGCATATGGCCAGGTTACAGAGGAGGGGACACTGACAAGAGGATGTCTGCTGCAAATGATTTTGTAGGTTTTGCATAATCTTAGCAAAAGAAAACAACAAATATATTTTACTTAAATGTCAGTTATCTTTACAGTAAATACATTTAAAAAATAGTAAAATGTCCCTCCCAAATAATAATCCCGACTTTTCAATTCTATAACCCAAAAAAGTATATTTTCCTGTCACTGTGCAAGTAGTTGAAACACACAAACATATACACACACACACACAGACACACACACACTCAGAAAACAAAACTATTCACTATCACCACATCCCCCAAAAAATACTGTCTGATAAAAATAATAGAAAATGTAGATCTGCATACATATGCTGTATATACACTAACAGAAAAAAAATATACAGATATATATTCACATATATACAGAAATCACACATGAAGCCACTACCGTGTATATTATTTATATATTACACCAATTCTTCACATAAACCAATTACAATAAAAAACTAACACACAACTCACACACACACACACTTTTCCAAAAGTACATCATGCAACATTTATTTATACCACTATACACTTACACAATGTACTCACTCAACAATTGTTCTGTAAGTTCTAACTACAAACATATGCTTTAAAAAGACTGAGTTACCAACATTTAGTACAGCAATAGAAAAATTGACCCACTATAAACAATAAATGACATTTCCTATAGATACATGTGACTAATCATGTCACCTCATCATTACTAACACATCTTTAAAACAGTGATTTAAAACATTTTTAGAAATTAAAACACACACCAACTCTGCAACAACTATAAATGTCTATAACAAGTATAAATGAATGCAATGCAAATATAAGATAACATTTGACATAACTTCACAAACCACCAAACAATCTATCATGCAACCTAGAACAAAGGTCTGAATATTTGGAACATCATGGGTTTACTGTGCTGAAGAATATGCAAAGAAAACTAAAATGTACCCAACTTTAAAACTGATGACTGCCAAAACATTTGTCTCGGAGAAAGAGACAAGAGATGGAGAAGGTTACTTCCCCTAATATCTGAAAAATCCAGTCATTTACTTCATCCAGGTATACTACTGATACACCTCAGAGGCAATAATGTTTGTTATCAGAAAGGTCAAGGATTCATCATCATTCAGGCAAAACATGCTTTCCATATCCTCCATAAAAGATTTCCATATTCCAAAATCAGTTTTTCCAAAATCCCTGCTCAACAAACTTGGCTAAGTAGCAAAGATCCACAACTGTCATACAAACTAGACTCAGCCAGGAAGAAAATCAACAACTCAGAACCTGTTTGAAAACCATGAGCATAACAATGATCAGACATCCTAATATGTTCTTCAGGAATAACCACCAGTATTGACCTGATGGAGTGCATCTAACTCCTGAAGGAAATAATGTTTATGTGGCCAGCCTCCAAAATGCCATTTAAAAACACCTGTAACTCAACATCATAATCCACAACCCTACCTCACTCACCCAACCTTAACCTTAAGTCTATTTTTAGAGCAACACAATTTAAAATAAATAACCTCTAAAGACTTTGTGTTTAATCATAACTGAAAACTCACATTTGTAATACCTACCAACAATCACCAATATCTTGAACAAATTCCTAATTTTCTCTCCTAAAGTACTTCTTCAGCCAATTTATTATCAGTTAGCAGTTGCAATTAGTGAGGTACATATTTACCAACTAAACCTATAAAATAAACTGAAAACAAAACAAAAAGCACTTGTCAGTACACAACCTTAATGTATAATATCCACTTACAACCAAACAACACTCAAAAAAAGAAATAACATATAAAACCTCAAGCATGTTAACTATTCATCACCCTAAACCTCTTTGCAAAGCATGCAAATACAAATGACAAGGCAAGGCAAATTCTATTTAAAAGACAACCAAGGCTGGAGACTCTTGGCTCTGTACATTAAGCGAAAGTTCTTTAAATTTGATGGACTGCATCGGACTAAGGAGGGAGTCAGTGTATTGGGGCAGAAGTTTCATGTCTTTGAGGAATATTTTAACTAGCAAATGGGGAGAGGGGTGCAGCACCCGAAACATCAAATGGGAAGAACACCCCTCCTCCCTCAGCTGGTGGTCAAACAGGAGTTCCGCATGTTTGTAGTTCATTTGCATCACCAAGTAAAGAAAAAGGTCCAGCTCCCCATACAATACACAGAGGAAACACCAGATCTCGTCCATCAATGAACACACTGAAATCTGACCAGTGGAAAATCATGTACACAAATGCTGGCAGTCTGGGAAACAAGATCCCAGACCTGCAGGCAATAATGACAGAGGCTAAACTGAAAATAGTAGCCTTTAGCGAGACATGGTTTACCAGTAATCACACTTGGGAGGCTTCAGTACCTAGCTATGTAATGTTCAGAAGAGTCCGAAGTGCAAAAAGTGGGGGTGTAGTGGCCCAATATGTCAATGAAAATATCAAAGCTACAGAAATTCAGAATACACATAAGGAGTCAGAAAGTCTGTGGTCCACCCTGGAAACAGGAAATGGGAGAGCCGTACAAACTGGGGTTGTGTACAGGCCTCCAGACCAGGAGTAGGTCATAGCCACATTACTGTTAGAAGATATACAAAATATGACAGCTAAAGGGGAGGTTCTGATAATGGGAAACTTCAACATGCCAGATACAGATTGGCTAATAAAAGCAGGGACATCTTCCGGAGCTAGACACATGGTGGATTCCCTGCAGGGAGAGGGCCTCAAGCAACTGGTACAACAACCCACTAGAGGCAGGGCTATCCTAGATCTAGTACTGATTAACAGGGAACTGATCACAGATCTCTAGGTAGAAGGTCACCTGGGTGACAGTGACCATCACATGGTATGGTTCAATTTGGCCACTAGAACAAAATCATCCCATTCCAAGGCAAAAATATGGGACTTCAGAGGAGCTGACTTTGATAAGATGGCCAACAGAGATAAGCTAGCCCTGGCAAAAAGAAATACAGGTGAGGGGGTACAGGCCAAGTGGGCAAGCATTAAAGATGCAATACTTGAAGCAACATCCCATTGTGTTAGTGAGAAAAGGAAGTGCAAAAGAAGAAGGAAACCACTTTGGTTCTCAAACACAGTTGCAGAAACAGTCAGAACCAAAAGGCTGGCCTTCAGGAAATATAAGGGAACACAGCAGGATAAAGATAGTGAGGCACACCAAACTTCCCTAAGGGAAGCAGGGAAGGCAGTAAGGCAGGCAAAGTCCCAAACTGAGGAAACACTAGCATGAACAGTAAAAGAAGGTTACAAGATTTTCTATAGATACATTAGTGAAATGAGAAAGTCAAGAGGGGATATTGCTAAGATCAAAGGGAATAAGGGTGTGTGTGAGGAGGAGGACCATGTAAAAGCAAGTATCCTAAATAGATACTTCTGCTCAGTATTTACTGAAGAGAATTTAGGGCAGGGCCCACAGCTCTGCACCATGGACACAGGTGGAGGGGAGGTATGCACTAGTCCCTTCACAAAAGAAAGGGTCCTACAAGAGCTCAATAAGCTCAGGTTGGACAAGCCAGAGGGACCTGATTGCATACATCCCAAGGGTACTAAAGGAGCTACAGTAATGGTGGAACTAGCAGATCCATTATCAGAACTGTTTAGTGAGTCTTTGAGCACAGGAAAGGTCCCAGAAGACTGGAAAAGGGCTCATGTGATCCCGCTCCACAAAAGTGGTAGCAGGGAGGTGGCAGGGAGCTACAGACCAGTCAGTCTTACCTCAGTAGTGGTCAAGATTATGGAAACACTCCTTAAGGAAAGGATAGCACAACACCTGGAATCCATAGAGCGAGGGAGCGATGGTGAAGCTTGGTGAGGGGAGACAGGACTTCATCTAGAGTTAGGGTAAGAAATTTTAGGTTGAGGGAATCACTGCTTGTCCTTGTTCCTCCTAGAACTTTACGTAGGTAGGTCTTGGTTTCACTTTCCAAGATAGCTTTGAAGAAGAAATATGGGTGGGTAGAGGCCTCTTCTGATTTGTTTGATGTAGGAGCTGTGCTGGGTGGTTCAAATAAATTTGGGTGCAGAGATTGGCTAAGGTCTGTGTTGGATGAATTAAATGTGTTGGCAATTGACACGGAGTCATGGGTGACAGACCCATCAACATCTAACATAGTTGGAGCATGTTTGGATGCTTTCCCAGTGATTTCTGAGAGGTTTTCCCAGAATTCTTTCCCATCAGCCCAGGTCTTGGCAAGGATGTCCTTATAGTAACATGCTTTGTGCTCATGGATACCCTTAGTACATGCATTCCTGGCCATCTTATAGGCCTGTATGTCAGGCTGACTGCCAGAGGTCACGGTCTTTCATTTGGGCCAGAAGGCTAAAAGAGATCCAGGGATTATCAAGTCACCTGATCCTACATGTCCTAAAAGGGGCATGGATGTCACAAGCTTCGTTGAAATGTTCAATGAAGTATTGTAGAGCAGAGTAAATAGCAGGTGCAATTTCAATGTAAGACCAGTCTTGTTGTCAGAGAAGAGACTTTAGTGGCAGTAGGTGGCCACGGAAGGGCAGTTTACTTGTGATTGTTCAGGCAGGAGGCCTGATAAATTTGTTAGACCAATAACACTTGGTAGGAGAGTGATCACTGATAGAGTCAGGCAATGCTTCAGAATGAGAGATATGTGCTGAAAATTCATTAGGACCCAGTCCAAGAGTGTGCTAACCCAGTCTTATAGTTTATCCATGTTGGAGTTGTTATTAACTCTCTAAAGTTCAGGCCTATTAACTCATCCCTGTGCCTTTTGGCACTTGACGAAAGCCACATGACATTAAAGTCACCTAACAGGATGTTTTCTGTGTTTTGTTTTAGACTCATGGTGCAGTTCATTAGGAGTTTTAGGCCCTGTTTGGCAAGGTCTGGGGGAATAAAGACTGAGCCAATGTTGAGTATCTTTTTGTGTGCAGTGAGCATTACCTTAATAGCAAGAATCTGAATATCCTTAGCATGTTCAGGGAGGGAAAGTGGATAGGCCAAGAATGATCTTTTAGGTGTATGGGACAGCCACCTCCTCTTCTAGATAGTCTGTCCTGTCTGAAAAGTGAGTAGCCTGGTAGGAAGATGGCCGAGACAGGGATAGATGGTGACAGCCATGTTTTGACGACTGACAGGATGTAGGGATTGTGTACTACAACCCAAGCAGTAAGTGCATCACATTTCTTTAACAGACTGCAGATGGTCATACTGGCCAGGACAAGGGTACCCTGCTTTTTGTTGACATTAACTCCATATGAAGAAGGGCCTGGATGTATAGTCCCTTCTTAAATACACAGTATTGAGGAGCTGCCTGGACATGAGGTAGATCAGCACTAAATTGATTGGGCCTCATATCATAGTCTGTTAAATGAAGTTTTATCTAGCCTTGTGGGGTAACATTGAGCCTAGCAATTAAAGGTTCCCAAGGTAGACAAATGCTAAAAAAATCCCCATAAATGCAACCACATTACAAACCCCTGCAATACTGTTTAGTTCCTATGAAGGAAGTCATGTATGGGTGACAATGGGCAACCTTAAAGGGAGGCATGCTGACTTGTGCCACTTGGCCAGGCACAGAAGAACAGGACGAGGCCCAGTGAAATGGCATCAATGGCTAAAAAGTTTACTTTTCTAAACCTGCTGACAAGATCTTGTTAAGTCACCTTGAATCCTATTTAGTCTATGGATTCTGGTGCCCCATGTATGCTGATGCCACAAGACCCTCCACTTGGACTACATTGAGACTGATCTTACGGGAGTTTCCACCATGCAGTCTCTTTGCCATCATGCCCATGGCTCAGACATTCTTACAAGATACCCCAGGCAGGTGAGATGCCTGTCACTTGCCCTACTGATACTCCCGCTCCTGAGAAAGTAAGTGAAAAAGGAAAAGTATGCAACCTGTATCCCTGCAACTGAAATGGTCACCCAGTGCTCCTTGCTCAGGAGTCTGCATCTTCCTTGAATTTACTATTATGAAATGCCCAGAAGCCTTTCCTACAGTTGGCTCTAAGCACTTCACAGAAACCAGACCCACTGCAGAATTGTTAAACAAATATAGCAAAAGAGCCAACAAATCCCTTTATCCTATCAAAGTAGAGAATAGTGACCTCTTAACAGAAACAAGCCAAACATAGCCAGGCAATCTACAGAGGCCTTAAATTCCTTACCTGGGCAAAAGTAAAAGCAGGCTGCTTATGTCTCTTGCTGTTCTGGAGTCCTCTGAAATCTGGAGAGTGAGGCAGAAGTGAGACATGGCTACTGGTTTCATTTCTTTTTGACCCATCATTCCCCACATCCTCCAGGTGCTCCATGCCCTGTTGGTGGCCCCAGTGGTTCCTCCCCAAGGCTTGGTGGTAGGGATAAGCCCCCACCCCTGTGGCAGAACACTACTTGCTTGCCTATGGCCAGTTTACAGAGGAGGGGACACTGACAAGAGGATGTCTGCTGCAAATAATTTTGTAGGCTTTGCATAATCTTAGCAAAAGAAAACAAAAAAATATATTTTACTTAAATGTCAGTTATCTTTACAGTAAATACATTTCAAAAATAGTAAAATGTCCCTCCCAAATAATAATCCCAACTTTTCGATTCTATAAAACAGAAAAGAATATTTTCCTGTCACTGTGCAAGTGGTTGAAACACACACACACACACACACACACACACTCACAAAACAAAACTATTCACTACCACCACACCCCAAAAAAACATACTGTCTGATAAAAATAATATAAAATGTAGATCTGCATACATATGCTGTATATACACTAATAGAAAAAAAATATACAGATCTACATTCACATATATACAGAAATAAAACATGAAGCCACTACCGTGCATATTATTTATATATTACACCAATTCTTCACATAAACCAATTACAATGAAAAACTAACACACAACTCACACACATACACTTTTCCAAAAGTACATCATGCAACATTTATTTATACCACTATACACTTACACAATGTACTCACTCAACAATTGTTCTGTAAGTTCTAACTACAAACATATGCTTTAAAAAGACTGTGTTACCAACATTTAGTACAGCAGTAGAAAAATTGACCCACTATAAACAATAAATGACATTTCCCATAGGTACATATGACCAATCATGTCACCTCATCATTACTAACACATCTTTAAAACAGTGATTTAAAACATTTTTAGAAATCTAAACACACACCAACTCTGCAACTACTATAAATGTCTATAAACAACTATAATTGAATGCAATGCCAACATAAGATAACATTTGACATAGCTTCACAAACCACCAAACAATCTATCTTGCAGCCAAGAACAAAGTTCTGAATCTTTGGAACATCATGGGTTTACTGTGCTGAAGAATATGCAAAGAAAACTAAAATGTACCCAACTTTAAAACTGATGACTGCCAAAACATATGTCTCGGAGAAGGAGACATGAGATGGAGAAGGTTGCTTTCAATAATATCTGAAAAATCAAGTCATCTACCTCATCCTGGTATACTACTGATACACCTCAGAGGTAATAATGTTTGATATCAGAAAGGTCTAAGATTCATCATCATTCAGGCAAAACATGCTTTGCATAACCTCCATAAAAGATTTCCATATACGAAGATCAGTTTTTCCGAAATCCCTGCTCAACAAACTTGGCTAAGTTGCAGAGATCCACAACTGTTGTGCAAATTAGACTCAGCCAGGAAGAAAATCAACAACTCAGAACCTGTTTGAAAACCATGAGCAAAATGATGATCAGACATCCTAATGTGTTCTTCAGGAATAACCACCAGTATTGACCTGATGGAGTGCATCTAACTCTTGAAGGAAATAAAGTCTCTGTGGCCAGCCTCCAAAATGCCATTTAAAAACACCTGCAACTCAACATTGTAATCCACAACCCTACCTCACTCACCCAACCATAAACCGAAGTCACTTTTTCTTTCTTAAATTAGTTTTTTATTAATGTTTTCATTACACTACAGTACATTAATCATATAAAACTCACACATAGACAAACAAATATATAACTTACATTGGTGCAATTAAAAAATCTACAGTTCATATACCACTTACTCATTTAGACACAATTCTAGCACTGCAAGATAAGGAAGTGCATTCATGCAAGAGGGTTACATAGACAATAAATACTTATTTATTTGAGATATATGGCTAGACTGAGGCTCGCCTTTTGCTTCAATCACCATTCCTACCACATTCATGAATGTTTGATAGATATATTACTAAATTATGTGTTGTAATTTTATTTGGATTTGTGGCTCACTATATTCCCTCCTTCCCAAATGAGGCCCTTATGCTTATGATTGCACACCTGAATAGGAATAACATTTGGCGTATAGTCTTGAAATTCCTTATCATCTACCATATGCAATCCCCCCCCCCCACCATGCATACTCTCTCCCCACGCCTTCCTACTCTGGAGCCATTATTCTTGCTCAGCCATAATCTCCACTACATTTCTTTGATCCCTCTCGGCTAAATAATGAAAATAACGGAGCCATCTAGCCATATATCTTTCCTTCTGGAGCCTCAGCTTTGCTGTTAGATGCTTCATTTCCATCAGTTTAGCAATGTTGTCCCACCAGGCATTTTTATCTGGAATCTGTGGGGTCAACCACCTTGAGTTATCGCTTTCAGTGCAGCCACCACTAGGATATTAAACAGATATATGGTTGCTTTAGTTTTCAGGCTTACTGGTGGAAGCCACAGTACAAAAGTGAAAGGTGTAACTGGCCTGGTATGACTTCCTGACATTTGTCCTCCTGACAAGTAACCTCCTGACTGTAAATTCCCGAAAACTGAGTGCATGTTTGGTATAATTTGCTGACAGAATAATTTGCCTGACCAGTATTAAATTTCTTAGCTCGTAGTGTCTCCTGCTAAATTAAACACACTGACAAGACACTTTTTCAGGCTGAGCACTTCATTTCATGGGGCCCTATGGGAATTATACAATTTCTCTGTTCGTAGTGTCTCCTGCTAAATTACAGCTTTCATTCATAATTTTGCACTGCAGCTCCCAGTTCCCACAAGATGGATCATTTCGAGCTCCACTTGCTACTGACATCAATTTTATTTCTCAAACAGCCCTTTTTTTAAACATAGTCAGGATGTTTTCCAACATACAAGATCCCCCCCCCCGACTTCCATTTTGCATTTGCCGTTTTCATTGGGAGCCTCTGCTCCCTTTTATTTATTCATTAAACTGCAGCTGCTGTTCTCTTTTTTATGGAGTAAAAATCCTTTGTAAACTAGCAGGGCACCAAGGAAGACTTTGGAGCAGTTTGGCAATACTGGTACTGCTCTGAAGCAACAATCCATTTTTTATCATGATTACTCAGGCATGCACTCTGGGCTCTGCTGTCATATAGATTGTTGCTTCGGAGCAGTACCAGTATTGCCAAAGTTTGTGGATGATTGTTCTCGCTCTCGAATACACTGAAGTGAGCAGAGTCTTTGAAAACTAGGGCTACAATTTACAGCCATGATAGCAATGCTAGTGAACTCCAGTAATGCCTCATACTGCAACGTGTTGTCAGTCGGGCAATTGTTCATACGGGATAGAATTTGTCGGCAAACTAACCCAGTCAGGAATTTGATGTCGGGAATAGTTTGTTGGCAAGTTACATGTCGGGAAGCTGTACAGATCCCATAAACGGTAACACTGTGTCTAAGATCAGACCACTTTCTTTCACAATCTCCACCCAATATGACTGTAGTTTAGGGCATGACCTGAAAATATGAGTATGATCACCCACCCCTTCACATCCCCTCCAACACAGATTTGAAAAATGTTCCCTAAAGTGCTAGGTTATAACTGGGGTTCTAAAATGATGTTGTACCACTCTCTACCTAAAATCCCTTCAAGCTGGGGATGCTGTGGTCATAAAGATCCCCCTCCAAATTGGCCCCATTCGTCTTCAGTTACTTCTATTCCGGTTTCTCCATGCCATTTTGTTTTGACAACATTTATAGGTTCTGTTTGTAATTTCATGATAAAACATACAATTTGGGCCACTGTCCCTTTAGACTGTGTGGAAACTGCCAAGGTAACCAATAACTGTGAGATTATCATTTGGTTGCAATTGAATTTTACCAACTTCACTAATAAGATAGTGTTTAAATTGTAAAAATCTAAAATATTCCCTTTGGGGCAAATTGAATTCCTGAGATATGTCTTGGAATGATTTTAATGATCCCTCCCAAAAGAACTGTCCAATTTAAGTTAAGCCTAACCTCTCCCATAGTCTTAGCCTCCCCTCCAATTTGAATGGCAAAAAGTCTAAACATACTCTTAAAGGAGTATCAAAAGATTGTTTCATAGGGAGTTTATACTTTCTGCATATCTCTATCCACATGCAGTATGAATAAGATTATGGGCCCACATATTGCTATAGTGACATTTTTGAATGTTTTCTTAATCCATCATCAATATGTCCTCCATGAAAGGTAAGTCCCCCCCCAACACTCTCCACATCTATCCACGCCAGGATTTCTACTTTATTTATATAAGAAATGAAGTTTTGTAGTTGGGCTGCCCAAAAATACCTTTTAAAATCAGGTAGCGTTAAACCACCTTTTTCTTTCAAAGCAACTAAGATTGATAATTTGATCCTTGGTCATCTGCCGGTACAAATGAATTTAGATAACATATTGCATATCAATTTCCAAAATTTTTCTGGAGGCCTTACTGGGAGAACTGTCTATAAAAATAAGAATCTCGGTAATAGAGTCATGCAAATAGTTAAATTTTGCCCATCAAAGTCAAAGATAACTCCTTCCATCTCTTGCAATCTTTTTGTGCCTCTAAGAGTAATCTATAGTGATTTTTTTGTATATAACAGGTCTAGATTTCTAGGTATCCATGCGTCCAAATATCATAGCCCATTTGTGGCCCATTTCAAGCCATTTGGAAGTGATAGGAGGGAACCTCCAAACCTACCAATGGGCAACAATTCTGTCTTTAATTCATTTATCTTGTAACCTTAAAAGGAATCAAACATTTTGATCTTATTCATTATCATCTGTACTTCTTTTACTGGATCATTTATGTATATTAGGGTATCGTCCACATACAATGATATGCAAATGTCTTCCCCAGTCTAATCCCATGAAAATCTGGAGTCTGCCTAAAGTATGCCACAAGGGGTTCTATACTTAATGCAAATAGTAGGGGTGATAAGGGGCACCCTTGTCGCGTGCCTCTATCTATCTCAAAAGAGCCTGAAACCATGCCATTTGCCTTAATCTGTGCCATAGGGCTCTCATATAAGTTAGCTATCCAAGCTCTAAAATGGAGTCCAAAACCAAAACCTACCAATACTCTTTGCAAATATGCCCAATCTAGTCTATCAAATGCCTTTTCGGCATCGACGGACATCAATGCTTGTAGTATCTTTTCTGGAAGTTTCTCAGCCTCAGCCATTGTATTTAAAAGCAGATGGATATTATCTTGTATATGCTGCCCTGGCATAAACCCCGTTTGATCTGAATATTTAAAATCACAAATTAGGGACTGTAATCTTGCATTGATGGCCTTAGTAAAAATCTTTGCATCTACATTAGCAGTGATATAGGGCGATTATTCGAACACATGGCTAGGTCTCTGCCTGGTCTGGGGAGAACTGTTATCAAGGCATTGTGCCATGATTCAGGCATCTGCCCCTTCTCATGGGCTGCATTGCATACCGTAGTCAGAATTGGGGTAAGTTCCTTGGCAAAAGTTCTATAGAACTCAGCCGGAAGACCGTCGGGTCCTCGTGTCTTACCACTTTTGAATGATTTTAAGCTGCATTTATTGGTATAGTTGAAAAATGAGCCTCAAGCTGCTTACTGATATCTATAGACAATGAGGGAAGTTTCAGCTTCTTAAAGAAAATCTCCATTGACTCTGCTAGATCTAGATTATTTTCCTCCCTATAAAACTCAGCGTAATAGTTGATAAATTCCTGCAGAATTTCTTCTGGAAGAACTGTTGGATTCATCGGGTTGGAGCCTTTATTTATTTTAGTTATATGCCTTTCTGCTTCTTGTTTCTTAAGGTGCATAGCTGAAAGATGACCCGCTTTATCCCCTTCCTCATAGTATTTTTTAGCTGTGTAAATCGTAATGTATTCTCTACCTGCTGTAATGACAAGGTATTTACCTGCTCTCTAGTTTGTTTTATTTTAGATTGTAAATATGCTCTTCTGGTAGCTTTATGCTCCATCTCTAATTGTCTTAAAGTCTCCTCCGCTTTAAGATAGGCCTCTCTGTGTTGCCTTTTTTTGTAAGATGCATAGGATATTAAATGACCTCTAATAACTGCTTTTAGACTGTCCCATATATATTTTAGCTGTGTTTCTGACTTTTCATTGTCTTGTAGAAAGTTCTTAATGACCTCTTTAGTTTTATTAACAAATTCTTTGTTGTTTAATAAGCTGACATTAAACCTCCATATGGGATTCCTCCACTGCAGGTGATATACCACCAGAGAGTGATCTGAAAGGGCCATAGGGTAGAAGCCTATATCCTTAACTATGTGTGCCCAATTCTTCTGTAAATATAGTCTATCTAGCCTAGAATATGAATTATTGGCAGGTGAGAAAAATGTGTATTCTTTGCTAGCGGGGTTAAGCAGTGTCCACCGATCGATCAACCCAGTTTCTTTCCATAATGTGGATAATAATTTAGATCATGTTCCATGGCCTCCCTTGCATGGTGGCACACAGTCTAAAAGTCCATCCTCCATGCATTTCCAGTCCTCTGTGCATATTATCTGTCCCTCCAGTAAATTTGCTATTATTTGAAATGCTCTCCTTATACATTCCTTTGTAGGTGGTGTCAGAGCATAAATCGATAGAATATGCAACGTCCTGCCCTGAAATTGGCCTGTAATTATTACTAACCTTCCAGAAGCCTCAGAGAGAGTACTAGTAATTAAAAAATGGCTTCCCTTTTTGATCAATATTGCAATCCCAGCTTTTTTGGCTTGCGGATTAGAATCCCCAACTACCTGACCCACCCAAGAACATCTTAATTTCATATGCTCAACGTGAGACAGTCTGGTTTCCTGAAGGCATACTATATCACATTTGGCTATATGAATTTCTTGTAACATCCTGGCCCTTTTGATTACATTATTTATGCCTTTCACATTCCACATTCCTACTTTCAAACTATCCATTTTCTTTCCGCTGAAACTTCCTCCACCTTTTTCTCTTACCCTTTATTTGCAGTATCACCCCTTTATGCTTTACATATTTGCACCATTTAACAAAAAAAACAGTAAATTTGCAAACAGTCCATAACATTGAACATCAATGTAAAAACTTTCCTGGTAATGTTCAAGCACTCTTCCCTTCTCAACCAACCTAAGGGTAGAGCATATTCTGCACACTTTGTAACAAAAGTGAAAAAGAACTTAACAATGTAGAAGACAAAGGTCTTTTGGGGGTGTGGAGTCTGTAACTCCATAAGTGAATTTGAGGGTATACCCATATCAGGGTAAGGAGTGCTCATCCAATGGATTTGCTTCTCCTCCCTCAATTAGTTGTGGGCCCCAGGATTTCAGCTGTTCCCCTCCCCGGTGATCCATCCACTATAGGAGAGATATGGTAAACCATCTACCTGTTTAATATTTAGTTACTGATCTTTAGAGAAAACCACCCTTCTTTGAAATGTTTCCCTTTTTTTGAATTGAAATACTATTTCCCTCCCTATCACTTTATCCTGCTCAAGTGCATATTCCCCCAAAAGATCGCCCTGTAAAATTTAACCTGGTCACCATCCATTAATACTGAAAACTCCCTCTTCTATTTTCATTAATCTCCTTCATTACCCCTAAACTACCCCCTCTCCCCCACCACGTGGCTGTTATATCCTATCCAGTACTGTGTCATATATCCTTATAAATTTCTTATGGTGTCTATCTAAGCCTGCCATAAGAGTAGTTTCATCGGTATGTATTCAACATGCATCCATCAACCTCTGACATTTTTTGTTAGCCCGCTTTGATAATTTAGAGATTTGGAGAGAGAGAACCTGCTTTCTAAAATGGTTGAGAGAGAGAAATCCTTTTTGTTTATCTGAAGTTCAACGCGGCTCAGCTGATTCCTCACACATTGAAATTAGGCATGGCTAGGAACCAAAATATCACCCGACAAGTGGCACTTCATTTCCCTTCCCTGGAAACCAAGCACCACTCTCCAGGTTCCCCCCATATTTATAGATGCTTTCTGAAACCTAAACCAGACAACTATCATTTATCAGCTGTCTTTTGCTTAATAATGTTCAATACACTTTAATGTCCACCAATTTATAGTCTCTCTGGGGGTATTTCGATTCCATCACATCTAGCCCTACCTCCCAGCGAAAGTCAGGTATTTGGCTCTGCTGTCTTCATCCATTTAGAAAGCTCCATGTGGAAGGAAATCAAGTCCCTGGGTTTACGCTTGCCCCAATGCAGGGGGTGGAACCACCCTCTGCAGGAGACCCTCAATTTGTGCCTCTGCCTCTTCTTTTCTCATGTCTGGAATTGGTAAGTCCATTGATTTCAGGAATGGAACTGCCGCAAGTAAGTTGTCAAACGTTTTAATATCATCTTTCATCTGGATCCAGAGACATGCTGGATATCTAATCTGCCCCTTGAGACCTTTACCTTTCAGCAGTTTCACTATTTGTAGCTCTTTTTTCCTCCTAGCTAAAAGCATCGGTGGGTTGTCCTGGTCCACATAAATTCGATGTCCATCCAAATTCAGATTTTTATTGGCCCATGCCATTTTAAGCATGCTATCCTTTACTGCATAGCTCAGGAATTTAATAATTATTGACCTCAGAGGTGCTTCAGCTGGAGGTTTTGGGACTATGGCCCTATGCACCCACTCTATCCCAAGCTCTGAATCTGCAGATAAGTCTAGCTCTTTTTGTAACCAAACTGACATGAAGCCTACAGTGTCAGCCTGTTTGGAGCCCTCAGGGACCCTGAACACTCAGATGCTGTTTCTTCTGGATCTCTCTTCTGAATCCTCTGCTTTATTAGTAAGGTTTCTCTCCCTTCTGTACAGATAAATCAAGGAGCACCCGAAAGCCATATGCTCCATTTGCAAATTTTCTAGATACCCTTCATTGTCCATGGTACATCATTCCAGTCTCTGAAGATCTTGTTTTATGCCAGTTACTTTGGTGTCTATCCTGTGCAGCATGTGCATTATTTCTTGTGAATCAGCCCTTCCCAGTTGTTGCTGGCCCCTCTCTAGACCGTATTCCTCCTCTTCATCTCCCGAGCTCACCATCTGTACCGATGCAATTGAGCTTGCTGGACTTTGGTCTCTAGGCCTATGGGGCATATTACTTTTATTCTTTTTGGGTGAAGCATTTTCTGCCAATATTTTCATATTCTCCATTACTTAAGCACTTACTAAATATGTCAGCACACTGAGATGTGGGTTTATATGGGCAGATGTGGCTGACTATCACCCTTTAGATCACCAGGGACTAAGCACAGCAAAATCAAGCTTTCATGCCGACACTAACATCACCGGAAATCCCCCTAAGTGTCTTTTTAGAGCCAAACAATTTAACATAAGTAATCTCTAAAGACTTTGTGTTCAGTCATAAATGCAATTTCACATTTGTGATACCTACCAACAATCACCAACATCTTGAACATATTCCTAATTTTCTCTCCTAAAGTACTTCTTCAGTCAATTTATAATCAATTAACATTTGCAATCAGTGAGGTACATACTTACCAACTAAACCTATAAAATAAACTGAAACCAAAACAAAAAGTACTTGTCAGTACACAACCCAAACATATAACATCCACTTACAACAAAACAACACTCATAAAAAGAAATAACATACAAAACCTCAAGCATGTTAACTATTCAGCACCCTAAACCTCTTTGCAAAGCATGCAAATACAAATGGCAAGGCAAAGCAAAGGTAAGGCAAATTCAATTTAAAATATAGCCAATACTGGAGACTCTTGGTGCTGTACATGAAGCAAATGTTCTTTAAATTTGATGGACTGCATCTGACTAAAGAGAGAGTTAGTGCATTGCGGCAGAAGTTTGATGTCTTTGCAGAATATTTAAACTACCAAATGGGGAGAGGGGTGCAGAACCCAAAACATCAAATGGGAAGAACACCCCTTCCCCTCAGCTAGTGCTCAAACAGGAGTTCAGCATGTTTGTAGTTCATTTGCATCACTAGGTAAAGAAAAAGGTCCGACTCCCATACAATGCATAGGAGAAATGTGGGACCTCGCCCAACAATAACACACGAAATCTGCAATGGAAATCCAACACACACAAGGCTCACAGTCTGGGAAACAAGATCCCAGACCTGCAGGCAATAATGACAGAGGCTAAACTGGAGTAGCCATTAGCGAGGCATGGTTTACCAGTAACCATACTTGGGTGGCTTCAGCACCTGACTATGTACTGCTCAGAAGAGACTGAGGTGCAAAAAGTGTGTGGGGGGGTGGAGTGGCCCTTTATGTCAATGAAAATATCAAAACTACAGAAATTCAGAATACACATAATGAGTCATAAAATCTGTGGGTCACCCTGGAAACAGGAAATGAGAGAGCCATATGAACTGGGGTTGTGTACAGGCCTCCAGACAAGGGGGAAGACATAGACACACTACTGTTAGAAGATATACAAAACATGACAGCTAAAGGGGAGATTCAGATAATGGGAGACTTCAACATGCCAGACACAGATTGGTCAATACCAGCAGGGACATCTGCCAGAACTAGACACATGGTGGATTCCCTGCAGGGAGACGGCCTCAAACAACTGGTACAACAACCCACTAGAGGCAGAACTATCCTAGATCTAGTACTGACTAACAGGGAAATGATCACAGATCTCCAGGTAGAAGGTCACCTGGGTGACAGTGACCATCACATGGTATGGTTCAATTTGGCCACTAGAACAAAATCATCCCATTCCAAGGCAAAAATATGGGACTTCAGAGGAGCTGACTTTGACAAGATGGCCAACAGAGTTAAGCTAGCCCTGGCAAAAAGAAATACTGGTGAGGGGGTACAGGCATTTGGGAAAGCATTAAAGATGTAATACTTGAAGCAATATCCAATTGTGTTAGTGAGAAAAGGAAGTGCAAAAAAAGAAGGAAACCACTTTGGTTCTCCAACACAGTAGTAGAAAAGGTCAGAGCCAAAAGGCTGGCCTTCAGGAAATACAAGGGAATGCAGCAAAAAGAAGATAGTGAGGCATACCAAACTTCCCTAGGGAAGCAAGGAAGGCAGTAAGGCAGGCAAAGGCCCAAACTGAGGAAACACTAGCATGAACAGTAAAAAACAGTGACAAGACTTTTTATAGATACATCAGTGAAAGGAGAAAGTTCAGAGGGGACATTGCTAAGGTCAAAGGGCATAAGGGTGTGTATGAGGAGGAGGACCATGTAAAAGCATCTATCCTAAATAGATACTTCTGCTCAGTAATTACTGAAGAGAAGGTAGGGCAGGGCCCACAGCTCTGCACCATGGACACAGGCAGAAGGGAGGTGTGCACTAGTCCCTTCACAAAAAAAAGGGTCCTACGAGAGCTTGATAAGCTCAGGGTGGATTAGGCAATGGGACCTGATGGCATTCATCCCACGGTACTAAAGGAGCTAAGGGTGGAAGTAGCAGATCCATTATCATAACTGTTTAGTGAGTCTCTGAGCACAGGAGAGGTTCCAGAACACTGGAGAAGGGCTCACATGATCCTGATCCACAAGAATGGTAGCAGGGAGGAGGCAGGGAATTACAGACCAGCCAGTCTTACCTCAGTAGTGGGCAAGATTATAGAGACACTCCTTATGGAAAGGATAGTGCAACACCTGGAATCCATTGGAGCACAGGATCCAAGACAGCATGGGTTTACAAAAGGAAGGTCCTGTCAAACTAATCTCATAGATTTCTTTGACTGGGTAACCAGAGTGGTGGACCAAGGGGGAGCTGTTGATGTCGCCTCCCTTGACTTCAGCAAAGCTTTCGATACTGTTCCACATAGAAGATTGATTAATAAGCTGAGTAGGCTCATGGTGGGTCAGACATTGGTCAACTGGGTGGCAAACTGGTTGAAGGGCAGAAAACAGAGAGTGGTGGTAAACTGTATACAGTCAGAAGAGATGCAAGTCACAAGTGGGGTTCCTCAGGGATCAGCCCTGGGGCCAGTTCTCTTCAATATCTTCATCAGTGACATTGCAGATGGACTGGAGGGTAAGGTTTGTCTGTTTGCAGATGACACCAAGATCTGCAACAGAGTAGATGATCCAGAATGGGCAGAATGAGAAGAGATCTGGATAAACTAGCAAAATGGTCGGAAGAGTGGCAACTGGGTTTAACGCAAAGAAGTGCAAGATCATGCACATTGGGAAGAGAAACTCTAAAGCCACCTATAGGCTGGGAGGGGAGTTGCTGGCAGTCCCAAGGGAAGAAAGAGACTTGGGCCTCATCATCACCGATGACCTGAAATCATCCAAGCAGACCTCTAAAACAGTAAGTAAGGCTAGAGGGATATTGGGTGTATTAGTAGGTATCACAAGTCAGAAGAGGGAGGTTATAATCCCTCTTTACAAGACACTGGTTAGGCCCCATCTGTAGTACTGCGGGCAGTACTGGAGGCCACACCTTCACAAGGACATTAACCAAATTGAGGCAGTCCAGAGAAGGGCTACCAAAATGGTGCAGGGACTGCATCAGAAAACATGAGGACAGATTAGCTGAACTCAATATGTATACCCTAGAGCAAAGGAGAGAGAGAAGTGATATGATTGAAACATTCAAACACCTTAAGGGCATTAACAAGGTGAAAGAGTCTAACATGTTTCAATATAAGAAAAATAACAGGACAAGAGGACACAGCATGAGATTAGAGGGAGGCCAATTAAAGGGTAATGTGAGGAAGTTCTTTTTGACAGAAAGGGTGGTGGATGCATGGAATGGCCTGCTTCAGGAAGTGGTAGATATGATTACAGTGCAGGGCTTCAAACAGGCATGAGATAGGCATAAGGGAGAAATACAGATGAGTATGAATAGACAGGCCATTGACAGAGCAAAGGCCTATGGCACATTGATAAGGTAGAAAAAAAGCAAAGGGCAGACTGGATGGGCCTTGCAGTCCTTATCTGCTGTCAACTTCTATGTTTCTATGTTTCTAACCATAAAATAATCATCAATAAATGGCAATACTCACAAACACTATAATATTAATTAAATACAGTTCAGTAAATAAATAAAAATAAAATTTTAAAAATTTGGGACAAGTAGTATGGTGAGTCAGAACAGGCAAAAGTTACAAAACTGTGTCAGGGAAGGCCTGAAGTAACAAGAAAGCCTTGAGGCATGCCTTGATTACCTCCACCAAGGGGGCCTCCCTTATAGATGGAGGAAGTAAATTTCACAGTACAGGGTCGGCGACACTAAAAGCTCTGTCACCTGCATTTTTTAACCTTGTCCTAGGAATCACAAGGAGGCCCCTTGAGTAGGAACAGAGAGAACAGACTGAGGTAGCAGGCATAAGATGGTCTGCCAGATAACCAAGGCCCTGGCCATGTAGGGCTTTAAAGGTGAGCAAGCCAACCTTGAATAGGATCCTCCACCTTATTGGCAGCTAGTGCAGTTCATGCAGCATTGGGGTGACGTGGCAGTACTTAAACTGCCCCATTAATAACTTGGCAGCTGCTTTCTGCACCAGTTGAAGTCAGTGGAGGGTACCTCCTGAGACCTCGAGGTACATCACATTTCAGTAATCAAGCCCCGATGTCACGTAGTCATGCACTAAGGTAGGGAGGTCCAGGGGCAGAACCGGGGGCCTAATCCTGGTGATATTTCTCTAATGGTAGAAGCTGGTACAGACCATGGCTGACACCTGAGCATCAAGTGTCAGACCACTGTCCAGAATAACACATTGTTTGTGCACCCTGGAGGAGTCCTTCAAAGGCACAGAACCCAGGACAAGTCCTGTCTCTGGGCCTGAGGCCAACCAGTCATGCCCTTTGTTCAACTCCACTACCAGTACCTCTGCCTTATTGGTGGTTCAGTTGCAACCAGCTGGAGGACATCCTATCATTGATTTCAGCAAGGCAGCTGTTAAGCACATCTACTGTGTTGGATGTCCCAGTTGCAAAGGAAAGATACAGCTGGCTATTATCGGTATAACAATGAAAACCCAAGCCATACTTCCTAATGAGCCCTCCCGGGGGCAGCATGTACATGACAAACAACAATGGCGACAAGATTGAACTCTGAGGTACTCCACAAAACAGGAGGCTAGAAGAAGAGGAGAAATTCCTCATCACTACTCTTTGCCTCCTGTTTGTGAGAAAGGACTCAAACCAGCAGATGACAGTACTGGTGAGTCCACAAAATTCCCTCAGGTGGCCAACTAACACATAATGATACCACTGTGTCAAAAGGTGAGGAGAGATTAAGGAGAACGAAAATTGTCCCCGGCCCTTGATTTCTCACCCTGAAAAGGTCATTATGCATCTGAACTAATGCAGTTTCTGTACTATGCTTCTCCCAAAACCCAGACTGGAGAGGCTTGTATAGATCAAATGCCATGAGGTGCTCCTTGAGCTGAAGTGCCATAATCTTGTCCTCAAGCTTGCCCAGAAATGGCAGGTTGGAGAGGGTGGTAATTTGCCTTGACGTCAGGGCCCAAAGATGGCTTCTTCAGAATAGGTCTCACCAATTTCTCTCTCAAAGCATCGGGAAAGACATAGATACATAGATACATAGACAGTGTCGGCAGATAAGGGCCTATGGCCCACCCAGTCTGCCCATTTGAGCTTATAAGTTCAGTTTGTTTTCCAAGAAGTCTGTTGCCCCTTATCCCTGACCTCCAGAATTTCTTTATGTCTATCCTATGCATTCTTAAATCCCATGATTGTTTCAGCCCCCACCACTTCCTCTGGCAGGGTGTTCCACTTGTCCACCACCCATTCTGAAGAAATTCTTCCTCACGTTTCCTCTGAATCGTCCTCCCTCCAACTTCATCCCATGCCCTCTAGTCCTGGAACATCTTTTTCACTTAAAAATAGTGTATTCCTGCACCCTGTTCCTCCCTGTAAGATACCTGTATGTCTCTATCATATCCCCTTTCTCCCTCCTCTCCTCCAGGGAGTACATGTTCAGTTCCTTCAACCTGTCTTCATAGGACTTGTGATGCAATCCATGCACCATCTTTGTTGCCCTCCTCTGAACCTTCTCTACCCTGTCTATGTCCTTATGTAGGTAAGGTCTCCAGAACTGAACAGTGTACTCCAGGTGAGGCCTCACTAGTGTCTTGTATAGTGGAATTATGACCTCCCTTTTCCTGCTGGTGATCCTCCTGCCTATGCATCCCAGCATCCTATTTGTTTTATCTGCTGCCTTGTCACACTGTTTCCCTGCCTTGAGGTCATCAGAGATGATAACCCCAAGATCCCTTTCCTGCTTGGTGCATGCTATATCCTCACCCCCCAACAGATATATTGTGCCAGGGTTTGTGTGCCCCATATGCATTATCTTGCACTTCCTTGCATTGAATTTCAACTGCAAACCCCTGACCATTCTTCAAGTTTCTGCAGGTCCCTTCTCATTCTGTTTACACCTTCTGTGTCTACTCTGTTACAGAGCTTTGTGTCATCAGCGAGCAGTGAAATTCTGCCTTCTAGGTCCTGCGCAATGTCACTGATGAAGATATTGAATAGGACTGGTCCCAGCACTGATCCCTGTGGTACTCCACTGGTCACTCTTGCCTCTGTGGAGTGACAGCCATTTACCACCACCCTCTGTGTCCTGCTGCCCAGCCAGCTACCTACCCACCACACTACTGTCCTGCCCACTCCCATATTCCCCAGTCTGTGCAATAGTCTTCTATGTGGCACAGTGTCAAAGGCCTTGCTGAAGTCCAGATAGGCCATGCCCACTGCCCTCCCCTGATCCACCTCCCTAGTCACCCAGTCAAAAAATCCAATGAGGCTGGTCTGACATGACCTCCCCCTGGTGAAACCATGCTGCCTTGGGTCCTGTAGTCCATTGACAACCGGGTGTTCTACCAATCTTTCCTTCAGTAGTGCTTCCATGATCTTCCCCACTACCGAGGTGAGGCTGACTGGTCTGTAGTTCCCCGCTTCCTCTTTGTTCCCACTTTTGTATAAGGGGACTACATCTGCTATCCTCCAGTCTTTGTGTACCTCCCCTGTTTCCAGTTATTGGCTAAACAGGATAGCCAGAGGTTCAGCCACCACCTCTCTTAGTTCTTTAAGGACCCTGGGGTGCACCCCATCTGACCCCATTGCTTTATCAACTCTTATTACTTCCAGTTCCTTCAGGACCCTTTCTTGTGTAAAGGGACTTGTGTCCATTTCTGCACCATTCTCACCCCTTGTACTCTGTTTAGACCCATTGCTCTCTCTTCCTCAGTAAAGACTGGAGCAGAAATACCTGTTCAATATGTCAGCTTTACTGTTGTCATCCTCCACACGGCCCCCATCCTCCCCTTCAGTCTCACTATCCCTCCTTTGCCTTTCTTTTTCACTTGTGTACCTGTAAAGGTTTTGTCCCTCTACCCACTGATTTTGCAATGTATTCTTCTGTCTGAGCTTTGGCTTCCTTACTGACCTCCCTGCCTTGCTTCTCCTGGTACTTCTCCCTATCCCCTTCTGCCTGTGTCTTTTGTATTGCCTGAATGCAATCTTTTGGCTTTCACTTTCTTTACTCTTTGGAAAACCATAATGGTCTCTCTTCCTTTTCCTCTTGCTAACCTGCTTAATACATAATTCTGTTGCTCTTGTAATCCCCATTTTAAATACTGCCCACTGTTCCTCAACCCCTGATTCCTGCCCCATTCCCCTTAATGCCTCTTTCAAGTATCTCCCTATTTTCCCAAAGTCTGGCCCCCTAAAATCCAGGATACGTGTTTTTGTGTGGTTTGGTTCTGCTCTTTCTGTGATTTCAAACCACAGTGACTGGTGGTCACTGTTCCCCAGGTGCTCCCCCACTGTTTCCCCCATCACATTGTCCTTGTTTGTGAGTACAAGGTCCAGTATTGCCTTCTGCTGAGTTGGTTCCATGATCAGTTGCTTGAGGAAGGCACCCTGAAGGGAGTCCAGGATAAATCTGCTCCTAGTTGATGCTGCTGTTGGATGCTCCAGTCCACATCTGGAATATTGAAGTCACCAACCAGTACTACCTCACCCTTGTCTGCCATCCTTTGGATGGCTAGCATCAGCTCCCTATCTGTTTCTTCCTCCTCCTGGGCTGGTGGTCTATAGACCACACCTGTGCAGATGGCTGGCCCCATTTTCCTTTCCAGCTTAACCCACAGTATCTCTCCCCCAATTTGTTCCTCCTGGACCTCTGTTGCCCTTATGTCATTTTTCACATACAGTGCCACTCTTCCTCCCTTCCTGCCTGCCCTGTCTCTTCTGAATATGTTGTAGCCAGGTATGGCCATCTCCCAGTCATGGTTATCATTACACCAGGTTTCAGTGATGGCCACAATGTCCAGGTCTGACTGCACCATGACAGCTTCCAGATCTTCCATCTTGTTGCTAAGGCTCCTGGCATTTGCACACATGGCTTTCCATGATTTGACCTCCCTAGACTGTTTTGCTGTTCTACTCCAGCCCCTTCCTTGGTTGTCCTTTATCCCCCTCAGATAGGGAGCACCAGACAATCAAGGCAAACACTGGGCCAATGGAGTTGACACATGCCATCAAGAAATGTGTCGGCACTGGGTCCAGTTCAAAATATGTGTGCCTCAGCTGGGAAGCAACCCCAGTGACCACAGCCACCTCTACTGTTCTAAACTCACTCCAGCTAGGTCTAGTGCTTTCCAGGGATATGAAGCGATCACTGTCGGCTAAAGATTGGCTCACTGGTGGAACTCCCTGCCTGACGGCAGACACTTTGTCTGAGATGAACTGAGCAAACTCTTTGCATAAAGCTTTGGAAAAAACCTTTTTCATCTGCAGACAAGCTGGGTTTAGTAGCCTATCTACAGTCTGAAAGAGCACAGTTGGTCAGTTCTTCCCAGCAGCAATCTCCCTGGACAGGAACTCTGCCTTCTTATGGTTGATTTCCCCCTGGTACTCTACATGGTGAGCACACAGGGCCAGCTTTTCTGCCTCCAGGCCTGTCCTTCTCCAGCAACGCTCCAACCTCTGACCCAAAGTCTTCATCACCTTGAGCTCCCATTCAAGCCATGGAGACCTCAAGTGAGAGGATTTGGGTTGTACATGGACTGGTGCAAGGGAGTCGAGCACCTCAGACATCACCTTATTATAGGCGGCGACCACAGTGCAAGTAACCCCCCAACACATGCAATGCCCACACTAGATAGGTCAGTTATTGCCAGAAGACCCTTAGGAGTTACACCCCTCAATGGGTGGTAGCTAACCATCTCAGCAGGAGCAGGGCACTGGGGGTGCGCCAAACAAGACCTCTATCATGCAATGATTGGACCACGTGACCCGATCAGTCTTGAGATTTTTAATCCCAAGCCCCAACGAGGTTTCTAAAGCCTCAGCATCTACATTTACAGTACAGAAATCACCTTTGCACATCCCCATTCAAAATAAAACACAAATCTATTATAATAGATAACTTTGTATACACAACACTTCTCTATATTATATATATTATACATTATATTCAGAGGACACAGAACCATTGTGTTTTATATGTTTCTATATGTCAGCAGTGGCTGAAATCAAATGAGAAATCATCACAACACTTAACAATTACTAAACAAAAACTAAACAAATCCTACATAACATACTGTTCATCTGTCTGTACCTATTTATCATTTAAACTATTTTAACTGTAAGGAAACATATATTCAGTCATTTTTTAAAACTTACTGCACTTTATTGAATAGTATACTGGTTAACAGCACAGAACATAAACATTTAATAGTTACAGTCAAGGATTTCAGGACCATCAGGGTGTACATGCAACATTCTATCACAAATACAATATAATGGCATTAGTTTTGCTTAGTTCTGAAATCTAGTAGCTAAGAACACAGTATCCAATGAAGAAAAGGTCTGAACAGAGGAAATAAGCAAGTAATAATACCCAACAGAGTGGGCAGTATTGGGCAATACTGGACCGCCCAGGGGCATAATGAGGCCCAACGCCACAGGCAGAGGGCCTTATAGCTCCTGGAAGGTCCAATATTGCCCATACCACCCACCCTGGAGGGTATTATTGTGCTTAGAAAATGGGCTTACATTAAAAAATTTTTAAATAATGATTTCATACAAAAAAAACTGTGTAAAATATTAGTACAAGCTAACAGAAACATCAGGCTCTGTAAAATAGTCCCTTTATTGGTTTACTGCTTTGTGCCACTAGAGGGTGCTGTAGTGTGTGTGTCCTTTCTGGTTGCTGCAGTGCCAGAAAATCATTAGTTGAAATACCCCCCCAATCCATGACTTTTTGCTTTGGGTTTTAAATAAATGGTTTTCTTTGGTAGATTGTGAGCAGGGAGCAGGCGGCTGAACTGTGGAGTTTATGGTGCAGTGTTCTCTCACACACGATCGGGGGATACAGAAGTCGGGTGAGAAACTGCGGAAGGAGGTACTCTGCTTTTTTTTAAAATATGTGAAAGGTTCTGTTGTGGGGTCAATTTATTGCAGTTCAGTACTGCAAGACAGACAGTGTAAGGCAGGCAGCACAGATCAGCAGCATAAGTGAGTTTCGCTGTTGCAGAGAGCACATGCTGCCTCTTTGAAATCTACCCAGTTGGTGACATGAAGCCAGTAAGGTTATCAGCTTAGTTTTTTTTCTTTGTTTTATTTCTTGCAGAGGTGCAGATAGTACTGAAGTTATTCTAACATGGAAGAGGGGGTTTGCACAGAGGGGATTTGCCAGACAGTAACTCACTCCCAAACTCTCTCACTAAGCAAGAGGCAAGAAATGGCGGCTGACAATGGTGAAAATTCGGGGTGCCCATGGATAATGTCAGAAATGTGGCACCCCAAATTGGCGCTTGTTTTAAGCGGGAGTCTATTGAAACTTAATGTAACCCTCTGAAGTGCCCGTCAGCCAATCAGAGAGCTTTAATAATCTTGACTATTTTCTAATAGAAATTAGCACCTAGTCTTATCCACTACCATATATTACAGGCACAATACAATCAGAATAGTGCTAAGCAGACAATCCCAAAAATTAAAAAGCTAGCCCATAGGTTAATGCCCAAAATATGCTATATATTTCAGGTCAATTGAAGATGAGTGCTTAACTGTTCCCATCTCTGTTTATACCCAGATAAAGTATTTTGAAGACTAAATATAGATTTTTCCATTTTAAGGATGGTAAACATTTCTGAATGCCAGTTTTTGTAAGAGATGGGTTGATTGTCGGTCCAATATCTTAAGATAACTATTTTAGCCACTGCAGAAATAAGGGCAATATGGTACCTTTGAGGGCCTAACAACTGGGTGTTGGCTAGACCCAAGAGGCAAAGTCATGGTGTGAATGCCTCATGCAACCCTAAGAGAGGATCAAGGTGGGACTGAATTTAAGTGCAAAAGGACTGTACATATGGACAGTCCTACAGGAGGTGGTGGAGAGTGCCCTCATGGCTATTACACCTCCTACACAAGGAGCTAGATAGGTTTCCAAGCATAAACATGTGCTGTGGCATGTAATAAGCATTGTGTAAAATCTTATATTGCATTAAGTGTAGTTTATCAAATTAATTTTATGTATGAGTATATTTCCAAACAAAAGGCTGCCCCAATGGGTGTGGAGCAAGCAGGAAACTCCTTTTCCCAATAAATGCATCTCACCTGTGATTTTGTCCCCAGAATATCTCAAAGTGCCGTATATAAAACAGAGCTAGCATGTGATTTAGTCACCAATATAGCTAGATTGCAGTAAGCCATAGCATCCGCTAGGTGCCAGGGATGAGGGCAGAGAAAGCTTTGTATTAAATGGGTGAGCTGAGTGAAGGGGACTATGGAAGACTGGGAGAGGGCATAGGTCTGCTGAAACTCATCAAAAGAGATAAAGTGATCTTCCCATAGTAGACAGGAGAGGCTATGTGGTTCAGTTGTGGAAGAAAGGACATATGAATAGGTTTATTAGCTATCCATAAGTTGGGCATGAGATGGAGACACCATGTGTGGTTTCTCTGGGCACCATAATTAAGAAGATGGCAGAGCTGGACATTGATCCAAACTGACCAGCCTATGGGGATTGTGTAGTAACGAGGGAGGAAGTTTGGACCAGGAAATGTATATTAAGGCCTGGGGGGAGATGCCATGAATTTTACATAAATATTATTCAGTATCCTTCCAGTATGGGCTGGGTTGTTCCAGACTGGCCCACATGTCTGTAAAGCTCCAAGCCAAACATTTGCTGGTTTAGGATGTTATATAGTACCAATAAAAATTTGTCAGTTAAAGTCCTGCATGACCTTTCACCAGAGATAATTTAGAAAATGCTATTTGGGGCTTTTTATGTTTCCATAAAAATACTGAAATTACCTGGTGAAGTTTTATAAACCATGTCTGGGGAGGGGAACTCATTATACTAAGGGGGTAGAGTACCCAAAGCAGAATTTCCGTGCAGGTTAGAGACACCCTTTCCCAGAAGGACAATGGAAGGGTTTGCCATCTAGTGAGATCAACTGTTACAGAGTGCACTATGGAATTTCAGTTACATTCAATCAAATCCTTAGCTTCCAGTGCCAGCAGGATGCCAAGGTAGTTAAGGTCTGTGGCAGACCAACAGGCCTGTAGTCTTAACTGTAAATAACTCTTATAAGGCCTTGAGTTAAGAGGCATAATAATTGTTTTAATAAGGTTGAGTTTGCATCCTGACAACTGTCCAAAGTCTAAAAAGTCCTGAAGGGCTGCAGACAGCCACGTGGAGGGGTTGGATAGATGTAACAAGATATCATCTGCATAGGTGTGTTAGTTTAAAGGAGTAGGGCCCTATAGATATACTTGAAATTTGCGAGTGTTGTATGATATGTCTGTTAAGGGTTCAAGGTACAAATTGAACAGATAGGGAGATAGAGAACACCCATGCCTTGTACCGCTTCATAGGTAAAAGAGTTCTGATAGAACTCCATTACAAAATATGTGCGCCATAGGGGTGGAGTACAGTAACTTAGTCCACTTATTGAATTCTTCTGGGATGCCAAAAGCAGACAATATATGAAAAAGAAAGGGCCAAGAGACATGGGCAAAGGCTTTTTTGGCATCCAGGGAGACCAGCACCTCTGAGGTGTCAGATCCCCTGGATGCTGAAAACAGGTGGAGAATTTAGCGCATGTAATCAGAGTCCAGGCAACCTTGCATGAAGCCAGTCTATTCCCTACCAATCAGAGGCTGGCAAACTGCTGCAAAGCTATTCACAAAAATATGTGAAAGGATTTTAACATTTACATTCAGCAAGGAGATCAACATATAATTACTTACTTCTGAGTGACCCTTGCTTGGTTTGGGTATAAGAGTAATAAAGACTTTTTTTTTGTCAACTGACTAACCCTCTTACATACAAATTCCCATCTAAGCAGCAACCCATACTTAATTAGACTATGGAAAGACAGACAATTATGTATACAAAGAGTAAACCTCTGTAACTTTACTATGTCAGTTCTACACATCACAACACTCCTATACTCTGCTCCACCCACAAAAAACAAACACTGCAGATGGCAGTAAAGCCTTCATAGTGTCCATTATAGGCAAACTTTCTGCCCATCATAAACAGAGAAAAATACATTACATTTAATTTATTTAATCTAAAAAAAATGGTTCTTCTTAACTATAACCAATTCTCCATTGCAACTGTATCTATTATAAACACATTGCACTTTACTATGAAAACTCCAAAAGACACACATTACTATGCCACCACAGATACTATAAAACATTTCTTCTACACACTGAAACCTTTCTCATATATTTAATATTCCAATTAGCCACAAATTGCAAATCACACCAAATACATACTCAATCAAGTATTCAACAGAATAACATTATAACCTGCAGTACGTATCACATCTGAAAAGTAATTCTCAGTATAACATAACAAAACTAATACAAAGACAATCAAAACATATCGTTCAAATTATTAACTTAACTAACTTCTTTTTCCATGTCAAAAAAGTACCATAACCCACAACTCAAATAAAAAGCCTATAATAAATCATTACTAAACACATTATCCAACTCTAATACATATCTGGCCATTACATGCTATCAAAACAGAACACCAAAACATCTATTCTTAACTTATTGCCTACATTTCATATCATGCTCACTATAGTACATCACAACACATACCATGACAACTTTAACTAAAAATAAGCCAAGAAAATTCACATTCTATTATACAGTACCTTCATACTTAAAACCCAGAATAAAAACATACGAAAATCCACAAACATCCTAATTTCACCAGTAATAAAATTATAGCTTAAAACGCTTACACATAAACCATATTATAGCTATAAAACTTGAAATTCTAAAAATAAACTAATTTCTCTTCCATAGCAACCACTTCATTTCAAAAGTATACCAAGCATGCCACGTCATGTACATACTCAAACCATTACTTCAAACATGCAGTTAAACTCAGTCATAATATGCATTACTAGATATAACCATCCCCTAAAATTTCTGCCAAAAAAATAACAAGAACATCAAAATAAGAGCACCTGTATTGCATGTTATTTACATGTCATAAACCTAACCTATCACACAGCACTTATTCATTAACAACAATTAGAAAATGGGCCTGAAAAATAAAGTATGCTGATTGGCTGAAAGCCGTGATCAGCATGCATTAATTTTTCAATAGATCCCACATAAAAACAAGTGGCAATTCAGGGTGCCCCATTACTTAAGGTATTTTTGAGCATCCCGAATTTTAAAATTTGCCAGCTGCCATGTTTTTTTTTTTTGCCTCGCTAAGGGACAGAAAAGATTGACCCCAGCCCCTGCCACTATGGACACACAACCCTGTCACAAATCTGCTGCCATTCTTTTAAAAACGTAACCCGTCCTCCACAAAATCTATTCTGCATTTTGAAAAATAACGTTAAGTCAGAAAAAAAACATGCCAGAGCAGAAGCAGTGGTCAGCAAACAGACCACTGGCAACAGTACGGGAGTGAGAGATCAAATGCTGCATCTCTGCTTCTCAATTGCCAAGGAAGCTCGTTAGTTCTTAAGTTATTTAAAAATACCTAATGTTTTCTTTTATTTAGTTGTTTAACCAGATATAGCACACTAAGCTGAAAGCTTTTTTATGGGAGCGACCTGGGAGCACAAGGAGGTTAAGTGACTTGCTCAGGGTCACACAGTTTGCAAGTGGAAGCTGTGGGATTCAAACCCACGTCTGGTCTGCTGGATATCACCAGATTTGCAGCTCAGAGCTTTAGACCACTGTGCTATACTGCCTCCTTACTATCATCTTCTATTTTGCAGCTCCTCCAGTTTGGCAGCTGCATCACACCACCCTCAAGCTCACTCGCTATTCTAAGGCCCTGTCTTCACACTCCTTGTCCTCAGGGCAAGCCGTGAGGACCTGGAAACCTTGAAAGAGCAGGCACCGAGGATCGGGGGGGGGGGGTAACTTCAAATCTGTACAGAAGGCATCTGGGACCAGGAAAAAAAAACAAGAAAAAGTTTAATTCGGTTTTGGTCCTCAGGTCAGGTAGCAAGGACTGATAAACAATGAAAGAGCGGGCAGCGAGGATCGAGTAAATGAAAAAAAAAAGTAACTTCAAATCCCCACAGCAGGCATGGGGGACTGGAAAGAAAAAGCAGGAAACAGTCTGATTCAGTCCCAGTCCTCAAGGCAGGCAGCGAGGACTGGGAAACTAAACAAACAAGAAAAAAACAAAAACTAAAACAAAGCATGGCAGGCAGTAAACAGGGAGTCATCACTGTATTCCCTTAATGACGACTAGCAGAAGAACTGTTGCCAAATATACAGGGACTACTTTACAAAAAAGACAGAAAATGTCATTTTTTAGAGAATCATTAATTTTTTTTTGTTTGTTTTTGTAATCCTACAAAACATGACATGTGGTCCATTTTCTAAGTGTAATAATACCCTACAGGGAGGGCTTAATTGGGTAATACAGGACCTTCAAGGGGCTATAAGGCCCTCCGGCTGTGGCACCAGGCCTCATTACACCCTGGGCGGTCTGGTATTTCCCAGTAAAGCCCACCCTGTCTGGTATTATTGCTTACATAGAAAACATCACACATACCCATGACTCATTCATTTAGTCAGAAAAGTATGACAAGTACACCTAACAAACAATTATTTAAACCTGTCATTTATTATGACAGAAAAACAATACAGATCAAATCCACACAAAAAAATTAACCCACCTACAACAACATACATGAAACCACACTCAATAAATAGAGAAATAAAATAAAACCTCAAATTCAGTCTACCACTAAGAAACATTTAAGACAAATCCAAATATGACTGACTTATTGAGTCACAACAAACCATATGCCACAACAAACGTATACCGTACCACTAAACACAATCCAATGTAACATACATACACTCATATATATAATACAGTCAAGAAAAAACACAGTTGCAAAGTTTCAAAAGATTAGCAACTAATCTGTACAGAACTTTGGCACCCATTACTGCATTTAACACTTTATAGCTAACATTAGAGACAGTCACATATGTGTACAAACTGCTAACATTTAAAAATCAATACTACATACAGTACATTACATTTGTTTTACATTGTACATAAACAATCATCCATCCCAAAGATCACATGACCAAAATTTGACACACAGCAAAAATATGAAATGCTACATAAACCCAAGAACAAAAACATAAGGGGTCCAATTCTCAAAGAGCAGAGCAATCTGTACCACCGGCAACTTCTGCCGATTGCAGGTGCACCAGGGACCATGCACCTAATTCTCTATCGGGTAGGGTCCCAGTGGCAAAGTCCCACAGCTTGCGGAAAATGTTGCCATGACTCAGATAGACAGCGCAGACCTGAATGGTTTGCCACAAGATGCGGGGTAGAAGAATGGCACTCATGGAAGGGTAGACATACTTTCTTGATGGCTGCACATACACCAGAACATAACGCGAAACAAGTACAACATAAACACAGCATTCCCTTGTGGCTAGCGGTCCCACCTACACATCCTCGATCAGTTGTTGAATAAAATAAAACAGTTCACTGGTGGCTAGCTGTCCCCAGCCCCCAATCCCTGAAGTTACAGTACCTGCATGCTTAAATGACAGAACTCCCTGGTGTCTAGTGGTATCCCCCTCCCGAATGCCATAAAATGTAAAATAAACATCCCCTCCCTGGTGTCTAGTGGTCTCCCATCAAGTATACCCCATAACATACACAATATAAAGTATTCCCTGGTGGGTGGCAGTCCCCCTTGTCCATCACTGATCCCATATATACATAGGGTCGACAATGCCCTGGTATCCAGTGTTCCCCTCCCCATCCCCGAGTGCCCCATCCTACAAAGTCCAACAGTCCTTGGTGTCACATCTGCTCCCACTCCAGCAGGTAGTGCTCCATCAACCTTCTCCCCCATCCCATCCCAGAGCCAGTGACTGGAACAGCCTTCTGTTCTACACCATGGTTGGCCACTGACTGTGCCATCAAGGAGCTCATACTGTACAACCAGCTATTACAGTACTTGCTCCTTGACAGCTCAGTCAGTGGTTGGCCATGGTGGAGTGCAGAGGGATGTGCCAGTCACTGACTCAGGGATGGGATAGGGGTGAGGGATGAAGGGACACTACCTGCTGGGGTGGGGACCCCTAGACACTAGGGACTGTTGAGCATTGTTGGATGGGTACTCAAGGATGGGAAAGGGGGAATGCTTGACAACAAGGTAGTGTTAACTTTTATTCATATATGGGATCAGGGATGGGGGGACACTGGACATTAGGGCAGTGTTGACCTTTACATATACATGGTATCGGGGATGGGGAAGGGGAACACTGGACACAAGGGTAGTGTTGACTTATATGTATACATGGGATCGGGGATGAGGAGGGGGGACCACGGCATATGTTCCCTCCCACCCATGGAGGGCTCCAGGGGTGGTGCAAGTTCTCTAAAGCCTCCTAGAGGGCACATTTCTAAGTACTGTTTGACCAGACCTGGCTGTTCTAACAGTACTTAGAAGTGTGCCCTGTGGGAGGGATTTGAGAATCCTGAAATAAGGGCTATGGTAGCTTGTGTCTGCCACAAGCATCCTAGCACCCTGGTGTGCCCAATTGCATGTCACAGACCAGGTGTATGGCTGATCTGACCCACTGGGTCCTGGTATGCTGCATAGGGACTTTAAGAATGGTAAAATATGCAAGCTATGATAGATGTCCCTTGCACCATTGCTGTGTGATGCAGGCACTTTGTGTCAAAGTCAGTGCTTTGAGAATTTGGCCAAAGGACCTCATAAGAACATCCCGCACAAAATGTGTCTGAAAAATTCTACTTTACATACACTAATACACCCATACCTTGCCTTTTCTATTATCAATAAACCTTGTCTATTACTACCACAGCTCACTAGTGCTCCCACTACTAAGAATATAATCTACTGACACAGGAACAATCATAACAACCCAGTTGTAGCACATAATTACAATCAACACTTCAAAACTATTTTTTACACTATTTATCCAAGCATTACAGATATTAACACTCATATTATAAAGTTAAGCTGCACACCATACTCACATCCATTGCATTGCACTGACACACACACACACACACACACACATATAACCACCACTCCCTACACACTATAAATATCAACCTACAGCACCACAATTCTACTTACAAAAATCACAATTTTTTACCACATCATCCCCCTCAGAAATACACCAGTAGTTCATACACATTCCTGAATACCCATGACAAATTTCAAGCCAATGTCTACTTCTTTACCATCCATCAGAACATCAACACATACTCTGAATATAGATAGGAACACACAACATTTTTATAGATATTTTGCATTTCAGTCCTTGTTTTCATAACATCCACTTCTTATCTGCCCATTCCAATTTATATGAAAACATAAATAATTTCTAATGGCTCATAACTATTAACATTTCAAGCAGCACACTGCCTCACTCAAGAAATAAAAAATTAATAACATAAAATAAAATTAAATAAAATAAAACTATCCTGATAACTGATACCCTCCACAGATTTTTTATCATGTGCAACCCGTGTTAATAACCAGCCAATAACATATACTTTAAAACTATCAGGAACTGCTAGTTAATAAGTCAGCCAAACAACTCACTTCACAAATTTCTGCTTCTTTCTTAAACACATCATGTAGCTCGGACTAGAGCTTTTGTATTAAAGAAATAAATAAAATACATTGTAAACAGACCAAAAAGAATATCAAGAAAACTAAAATCCAAGACCACAATCATCTACAGTCTCATAAATAGGTTGCCATTAACATTCCCAGCCATATCAAAACTAAATCTTCAGAGGACAGTCCAACCATCCATTCATCCTGAAACTGGATACCCGGTTCTACTGCAATCAAATATATCCTCAGATTAGGGACACGGTTCATAAGTAGGACTAGCAAATGAGGATCAAAAGTTGGTGGGAGAGGAGAAGATGTGGGAGAAGACTAGGGGAATATAAGGAACCGGAAGCAACTGAATTAAATGGACTATTCAGTTCATTATCCTTATTCTGGATCTCTATCAACATAATGCCTATTGGCAGCATATCCTGAACTATCTCAATTCCAGCAACTATGCGGCACCTACTACAACTACAGACTCATTTAATCTGTCATACAGCTGGACAGTTTAAAATAAAAAGCAAATGAATAAACATGAGCCTCAACTGTGAACGCTTTCATGTGAAAACTTACATTTAGGCAGCCAAAAAAGGTGGGGGAAAAAACTATTTCAATTATACATCACTAACACCATACAATAAAGTAAAGTATACCATCATTTAAGTGTCCGCTACTCAAATTCCACGTCATCCTAACATTACACACACAATTCACAAGGACAGTACAGTGTTTACCATTTCCATTCTCACCAACGTAAAAACATAAACTATATACATTACCATTATCAATAATCAATTTACATTCCCAAAATACCACATTTGTACCATGAGGAATTATATTAAACTTTACAGACACAAAAAATACTACTGTTTCTAAAAATGCATACTCAAACCACATGCTTTACCTAAGACAATACAATAAAAAAATAACTCCCCACAGAAAAAAAAATGCTGTAATTTATGCTACACATCATTACCTAATACACTACAATAAACAGTCAAATAATTTTATTCTAAATATCACCTCCTAAATTAAAATACTTGCACCAATCTAATCTTATAATATCATCCTTTTTACACACTTATAGACTATGAATGTCCTTCACTTTTTTTCACTGTGATAAGCCACTCCTCCCCAAATATGTGCTTTTTGTATGTGCATGTTCTATACTCTCTTTATAAAACAAGTCTTTCAAACTATTAATCAGTCTCATAAACAACTCATGCTATATTTTAATTGAAATTTTATATATATATATATATACAGAACAACTCAGTAACATTTCAAAAGCATAGAATTACAATAACAGTATCATATATATCCAAACCCTTCTAAACAGCTTATACAAGAATGGGGTAGATTAACCTTTAATTCAGAGGAATACATCTGTAAGGACATACAGGAGAATAAACAGAGAGATGCAAGTACTCACATGTAATGTAGAGTGACAGGAAACCTCCACATTTCCCCCCAAAAAACTATTATAATTAAGGTGGAAATATGAGAATTCCTTAAAAACCAAATTCTAAAAATGGGCTCCAGATCTTATTAAATACTTCAGACTGACCAGAAATCAAATGAAAAAGTATTTCATTATTTGTAAGGATAGTCATACTATTATGCCATTCAGAAAGTGAGAGCAGATTTATTTATTTCTATTTGGTAAGGAACAGTCTTATGGGTGCTAATGCACCAACCAACATCCAGTTGTCTTGCAGTTTATTCAGACACTTCAGCTTTGAGGAGAGACCCAGAATAACAAACAGTGGGGAAAATGAAATCATGGTGTTAGTTATCTATTCACAGATCGCATGAACCATACCCCATATATTGACAATTTTAGGGCAATTCCAGAGCACGTGGAGCAGATTTGCATAAGTATCACATCTCCAGAATAGAGATAGGTGAAGTGGATAAAATTCATTTTGTGAAGTAATTTGCAAAGCATTGACTTCACAAAGTTCTTGCAAGGAGAAGTTACCCTTTTTCTAGGTGATTTGATTTAAATTCACCCAGATTCACCTAACTTCATTTAACTTTGCCTAACTTTGGCTTAACTTTGCTACCTCTTTAGGCAAAGTTAGGCAACGTTAGGCAAATTTGCAAAGTGGGAATTTCGTGAAGTAATTTGCAAGGGCAAATTTCGGAACTTTGTAACTTCACCGGTGAAGTAAAACTTTGCAACATCTTTACTCCAGATGACACCACAACCAAGATAGTTAATTTGTTCCAATCTTAAAGGGTAATAATAATCCTGATGTAGTACCTTAAAAAGCAGCTGACACCTATGAGAAAACTTTGGAAAACATAATAGTTGGACACAATTCAGCTTGTATTTCACACATCTTGTAAAGATTTCTCCTCTTCATCATTTGTTACTGAAGAAATTCCTACAACAACAGGATCTTTATCTCTTAGAGCTCACCTGACTCTATAACATACTCCCTACTTGACATGTAATGGACTTTTGTGACACCACAGTCTGCTGCTATGGGGATAACTGTGATTTCACAAGCACAGTATTATGACATAAGATTGGGAAGAAGCTATATAAGCTGATGAACCCTCAGGGAACAACTCTTCTGTTTTCATGCATCTGACCTCAGTAAGAAATAATGGAGGTAAGAAATACAGAGCTAAAGAGAAATATACGCTGCTTTGTTTCCAAATATTATGTTCTTCAAAGTTATTCTTAAGGCGTCAGTGGCTCTTTAAACTGGTTGATTCTACCCCAAACCTCCTTACACACATGATATGCATTTTACCAGGCAGATAACTAGTCTTCTGTTGAAATACAACATCCCAAGTCTCATTCCTGTTTGATTTGGGTTCTTTCTATATAAACATTGATACCTGCAGTATTGAGTAAAGTATTATGTAACCAGGAAACCCCTTTTCTCAGTGTTACTGCCTTAAAAATAGTTGCTAATCAGAATCTGTATGTGAAGGTTAAAGTCTAAGGTCCAAAATAGTGTCTAATAGAGGTTTCCTAAGCTAAAGGTAAGTAGCAAAATGAAACCTGTGCAAATTGTATTGGCATCTGAGGTCTTTAAAGGACATGAACATGTTAGATGTACAGCTTAGGTAGTCAGAAACTCTGGTGATGCCATGTTCATCTAAGACAGAGTTTTGCAGGACCTTACTATCAACTGAGATGTTTGGATTATTCCAAGGAGCTTCCAACTGAGGTGTTAGAGATTTTGAGAAGACACTACACTCATTTAATGTTCTTAATTGAATGAGTAGTGCGTGGGCAGCTTCTGAAACAAGAAATCTGACAGTTCATTGGTTCTAATTAATTGTTGTTCTATCTTAAGCCATAAATGAGTATTCTATGAGAGGGGAGATGAAATAGAGGACTGAATGTTTAAAAAGAAAAGCAACCTGATACATCTCCCACCAGAGAAGTTCAAAAACTCCTACTAATCAGGACATTCTTAACTTGGTGCAAGTCATTCTTGGTGGCTTAGCTCCCCATAAGAACTTCCTAATAATAGTTGCTATTTTAGCAAATACAGATTTAGCAAATTTCAGAGAAAAGTTTTGAAAGAGGTAGAATATCTTGGGGGCTACCATCATTTTCACGGAGTTAATTGTACCCCATAATGACATTAACAGGTTATTCCATCTTACCAGGCCAGTATTTATATCTTTTAACAAGGGGTCTAAATTTAGATTAACCTGCAAGTTGATGTTGTGTGGGATTGTAAGACCCAACTACATGATCCTTTCTGGCTTCTAACATTCTTCCACAAAAATGTGCCCTCAAATATGTGCAGTTCCACAATCATAAGTATGTATAGCTTGGGCTTTCTACCATTTAACCACCAGTCCTGAAATTTTAGAAAAGTTTTGCAAAGCTGTCATGAGATCAGAAATTGATTCTCTGGGTTATCCTAAAATGAATAGGAGGTCATCAGCAAAGGTAAATGTTTTTTTGATGACCATTTCAATTTTCAAACCTCACGCTGAGTTGCTAGGGAGTAATCTTTATCTTTTGGGGGATTGCCTGGAGTATATAATTGTTTTTGCTGTGTCTGTTAGTTTTAAATGGAACTTGATGTCACTATATTTCCATTCACCTGTTGAGCCCTGTTCCAAACAGGAACAGGAAGAGGGTGAATAGTTTTTCTGCTCCTGAGAAGTGAACTACTGCTTGCTAGATTTACCAGCATTTCTGTTTTTCAACATCTAGGGCAGAGTTCTACATTGTAAAAACAGTGTATCAAGGCTTGTTTATTCTTAAAACCTTGTTTGGAAGCTTTTTAATATTTTGCATTTCTGCATGACCTTGGAACCACTTCCGGGTCACAAGGCAGGATTTATACTTACAGTTAAAAACAAGATACCAGTGCACAACCTCCCCTCCGCCAAACATAGAACATTTTAATATTTAAACAATTTTATGGCCACTGGCTCTACTTACTTTAAACATCATGTAAAGAATGGGGTCCTCTTAGTTTTCAGATTGGAATTCCGGAGTGAGCAAGCTATACCACCTCATCATGGTAGGACCCGTTCAGTATAGTCCCTACACTAGCTTCTCAGCTCTGAAATTCCTGCAGAAGCTGCTCATAAATATAGAGTGCTACCTCAATAGGCCTGCTTAATTGAATCCTTAAATAAGGTACTTCCACCCTGAAACATTTACAGGTGGTGGAAGGGAGCGTGCTGTAAGGGGTGCCACACCTTTCCCAAATCAGCATGCTCCACTCTGCATTGCCCACAGATGTAATTCACATTTCTGCTAGGGGGTGCTACTGGGTTGTGGTAAATAACAGCAGTTAAAAACAAGATACCGGTACACAACCCCCCCCCAAACATGGAACATTTTAGTATTTAAGCAATTTCATGGCCACTGGTTCTACTTACTTTAAACTTCATGTAAAGAAGGGGGTCCACTTAGTTTTCAGATTGGAATTCCAAAGTGAGCAAGCTATACCACCTCATCATGGTGGGACCCTTTCAGTATAGTCCCCACACTAACTTCTCAGCTCTGAAATGCCTGCAGTGGCTGCTTACAAATATAGAGTGCTGCCTGAACAGTCCTGGCTAATTGAATCTTGTGGTGAGTGGGTTGAGCCCTGGCAGGGAAAACATGCATCACCTCACGTGAAGATGTGCACAAAGACACACGCCTCTGCTCATGTTTTCTGTGTTTGTCATTGTTGACATAAGTGGCTCTGAAACCATGGGAACATTTAATCAGGTATCTTCATTCAATTGCTGTATCATAACCTTGTACCAGTAGTGTGCTGTGTATCCTCCTAGTTTTCACATTAGCCATATAACCGCAGAGTAGATCTGTAACACCCATACTTATTGGTACTATGAAAGGCCCTATTAAAAGATGTGTCACTTGCTTGATGTTTTGTGCAGGAGAGGATAATAATGACTTCACTTGTGACAAATGTCTCCTAGTAAACATCCTCGAAGAAGAAATTTCTAGGCTACTTTATAATGGGCCCTGCAATGAAGAGATTGAGGCCTTAAAAAACTTTGATGACACTATGGTCTTACAGACAGAAGCACTAGTGTCAGTCTCAGACCCAACTGAAAACTGCTCAAACACCTACAATGGGGCAATTGTTACTAAACAGTATAACCAAATGCAGAGGTGGCGGCCCCAACCCTTTGGAATTCTCTATCCCATCCATTTCGGGAGTGTACGTACATGGAGGAATTTAAACAAGCCCTAAAGACCCATTTGTGGTATCAGACATATCTCAGCTGATGATATTCTATTGAATTTTATGAACTCAGTATTTACTGTATCTGAATTTTATTCTATTGTTTTTATGTGAAGTTTGTTGTTAAGGCGCCTTAGTTTTGGAAAGACACGGTAAAAGTAAAAATTATTATTAATATTATTATGATTATTATTCCTCACCACTTCTATCGCAAAGTAAATTTCTCCCCCTGGAAGTGGATGATAGCATTCAGTCCTCAACTACATCACTAAATTCCCAAGATGATGTAAACTAGACCCTAGCTACTACAGCAAATATTCTTGACACCATCTCTAAGCCCTCTAGACCTCAAGGATCAGGGAAATCAGCCACCACCGGTCCTTCTGTACACAAACCACAACCTTCTGTGCCTGTGTTGCCCCACCAATAAAACTACTACTGTTAGCTCACTACCTCCTCCTATCACACAACCTAGAAAGATTTTGGTGCTTGGTGATTCAATGATCAAACACATTGACCGTACAGTATATAATCCTGACAAATTGAATTGCACATGTTCTTGTTTTAGAGGGGCTAAGATTACTGACATTACCAACATGTTGCCAGATATATTAAAAAATGCAGGTAGCAACTCTCTGATACTTATTTACACCGGCACCAACAATATACTGCATGACAGAGTGGATAGTATTAAACAAGACATTGTTGCACTGAGTCATTTATTAACTGATAAGGGTTGTACGGTTAGCCTATCCAAAATTGTACCTGTCCCAAGAGTTACTATTACTAATAAAATCAAGAGTATAAATGAGTGGCTACACAAATGGTGCATCAAACAAAATATCCCCTGCATAACCCATAGGGAGAACTTTATTGATAGACCACCTATTTATTGTTGGGACAGACTCCACCTTAACAGACACTGTAGTACCCATCTCAGGAAATCCTTACTGAAAAATATCAACAACCTTTTAAACTAGCAATACAGGGGGAGAATGGGGAAATACCCAATTCCCTAAATAACAGTAAATTACCATCTCGCTGTAGAGTGCTAACACTTAACATCCGTTTCCTAAATTAGTCTAAAATAGCCGAACTTGAAGCCACTAACATAGGAATTATTACAATCACAGAAACCTGGTGGGATACTATATCCACCCTATTGAAAAATATTCAGGGATACAAACTGTAACACAAAGACCAGCATAACAGACAGGGTGGTGGTGTCTGTATCTATAGTCGGGATGATATTAAATCCCATGAAATTTAATTCACTACCACTACAGAAAGTATCTGGGTTTCTGTCCAATTTATGGGACAATCACAAATATTTCTTGGCACTTGTTACAGGCCCCCCTCACCTGACTCTGACTGTTTTAAACATTTGCTGGATGATATTTGGTATTTTTCCAACAAGGGAGACACTGTTATTCTGGATGATTTCAATCTTCCCGGTATCAACTGGATATCTTTATTAGGCTCCAACAGTCAGGACAAATTGTTTCTCTCTTGCCTCTTAGAAAATGGTCTATCACAATATATCACTTCTCCTACTAGAGGTCCCAAGACACTCAACCTTCTCATATCTAACATCGAAGACTCAATTTCTGATATATATATGAGGGCATCTCTTGGTAGCAGTGACCACTCTGCCATTATGTTTTACCTTCAGACCAAGTCACCTTGCTTACACAAACGTACAACATACAAAAACTATGATAAAGCAAATTTCAACAACATAAATAAAGGACTTTCTTCTACACCATGGGAAAATTTAATGAATCACCTTTCAACTAATGATACATGGACCCTGTTAAAATCATTATTTCGTAAACTAGAGCGGCTAGGGGTCCCAACAGCAAAAAAAAAAATACAACACTAAAGGGTGAATACCAAGATGGTATAATAAAAATATTAGATCCTTAATAAAGAAAAAAATTGAAACTATTTAGAAAACTGAAAAGTAAAAGGATCCAAAATAAGGTGACTATTTACCTAAAATACCAGTCCACGCTACGTCTCCTAAAACATGCCATTAAACAAGCCAAATCCAATCTTGAATTTAAAATTGCCCATACCAAGGATTCTCATAAATCACTGTACTCTTATCTAAACAGCAAAATGGGTAACACTAGTAAGGTCGGACCATATCTTATAATAATTCTATCATTAGATCAGATCTTGATACTGCAAACATATTCAACAAATACTTTGCTTCCGTATTCTCCCCCAAAGATACCACAGCCCCAATTTTCCAGGATCTGCCCAAAACATCTATCAAATATAACATATCGGATCAGATGATTCTTTCAGCCATACATACCTTAAAAAAAATCTAGTCCTAGTACTCAAGAAGGCAAACACTAACAAAAGGAACAACTTCATGACAATATGAGCATCAAGACTCTGGAATTCACTGCCACACAAATTAGTTGACATCAATAACTTTGACACTTTTAAGAAACACCTTGATATTTGGTTCTCTGTTAAACATACATACTCTTACTAGCCCACATTGTGTGGGGAAAAAATCTTGATGGGCCACGGCCTTCTTTTTTTCCAAATTAAACCTAGTAAGCCTAGTATTTCCAGGTGACAATTGAATTTGCTTAATCAGAGGTTCTAATGACAGAATAAACAGATATGGGGATGGGGGCACCCTTGCCTCATTTGTTTCATTGGTTTAAAGGGAAAGAAAAAAAACATTTGTAATAGCTTTAGCAGTGGGATTGTTGTATAAGGTTTTGATCCTATTAATAACGGAATTTCCAATGTACTTTCCAAGAACTTCAAACAAATAGTTCCATTTGGGAGTGTTAAATGCCTTAAAGAAATCAATGGAGAGCATGGTTACTGTTTTTTTGGATATCTGAACAGTATGAATTACATTATTGAGTCATCTAGTATTTAACATCCCTGATCTGCTTACTACAAAGCCTGTCTACTCTGTCACAATACACTTGCTGACTACATTTCTGATTCTCAGTGAAAGATCTTTTGCTAGGATTTAGTAATCTCCATTTAATACATTTAATAATGAAATGGGCCTATGGCGCTCACATAGTTCAAGGTCTTCTTTTTTCAAGATTAAGGTGACTTAGGCCCTATTAAGAGATCCAGGTAATGTATTCCCACAGTAAGCTTCCTCATATACTTTATGGAGATATTTGGGTATAAGTGTTCCTAATACTTGAAAGAAGTACACTGGAATGCCATGTGGGACAGGCATTTTACTGCTAGGAAGGTCTCTAACAACATGGGCAATTTCTTCTATCGGTATGAGTCGACTCAGTGTTTCTTTTCTAAAATCTTATGAGGTTGGGTTATTAGAGGAGTTTAAGAAATCCTGCATATAAAAACTTCCATTAGATAGCCTGCTGGAGTATAATTCCTTGTAAAATTATGCAAAGACATTATTAATATTCAAATTCAAAACTCTGCATCCCTAAATCATTGTTTCATCATGGTCAATGTAAATTCCACTTTTGCTGAATAACGTTTTTTGATAGACAGTTCAAATGTCATTATTTCTTGAAGTTTAGGAGCATCCTGTTTTTCCTTTGTGTATATTCTAACTCAATTTTCCTAAGTTTCTTTTCTTTTCCTTCTAGCTCTTTTAGGGAACCTTTTTTTTTATTGGTTGCAAAGTTTATTATTTTTCCTCTAAGGAACACCTGAACAGCATCCCATAGAATGATGTAAGAAGTTTGACAAAGTTTGACCATTATCATTAATTTCAAAATACTCTGAGACCAACTTTTTAATATATTGCTTAAAGTTTTCTCATTAAGTAAAGATGTGTTAAGCTTATAGCACATGCCCCTGTTTGTTTTTTTGTCAATATTTAAATGAATAGAGACTAAGCAATGATCAAAGACTGAGATACATTTAACATCTGCAGATGTTAGGTCTGAGGTTAAACCATTAAAAATTAGTAGGAAGTCAAACCTGCTATAAGAATTGTGCCTGCTGGAGTAAAATATGTAATCTCTTTCTTCTGGTTGCAACAGTCACCATACATCTACTAGGCCTAGGTCTGACTTCAGTTTGTGAAGTGCCCTGGGTTAATTACATTAACCATAGGAACATAGGAACATAGAATTTGACAGCAGATAAGGACCGCTTGGCCCACTCAGTCTGCCCATTTCCCCACCTACTGGATAAGCTGCAGATCCTAGTTAACCAGCAGCCTACTTCTTCCTAATCCCACCCCCTAGAATTGCCTTATGACTGCCCCATGCATGCTTGAATTCAACCATGGATTTTGACTCCACAACCTCCTCCAGAAGGCCATTCCATGCATCCACAACCCTCTCTGTGAAAAAATACTTCCTTAAATTACCTCTGAGCCGCCCCCCCATCTTCAAATCGTGCCCTCTTGTTCTTGCACACCTCTTTTTTTGAAAGATGCTACCCTCTTGGACTTTGTTGATTCCCTTGAGGTACTTGAACATTTCTATCATGTCCCCCCTCTCCCTCCTTTCCTCAAGGCTATAATATTAAGCTCCTTTCGTCTCTCTTCATATGTCTTCCGGTGACCAGGCTTGCCAGGCTGTTCCTAGCAAGAATGGGGTCTAACACTTTGTTGAAATCCCCACCACAAATGATTTCTGAGTCTTTATACATGTTTAGCTAAAGTGCTAGATCATTAAAACAATTAGTTTGGTCCTTATTTAGAGCACAAATAGTACATATAACAACTATTCTACTATTTAGGGATCCTTCTAAAATCTAGAAATGCCCTTCTGGAATGTCAGTATGATTCCTTTTAAAAAATGGGACTCCTTTTCTTATTAAAATTGAAGTTCCTCTCTTTTAAGAATTGAGACAACTACATTCAGTTTGTTTCACCCATGCTGTGTTCAGCTTGAGTGCATCAGAAGGCATTAGGTGGGTTTGTTGTAATAATACTATATCCACCTTTTCTTTTTGAAGGTAACTCAGAACATTTATGTGCTTTATAGAGGACCTTAAGCTGTTCACATTTCATGATGCTACCAAGAAATTGTTTAAAGACATCTGGAAATGAACTTTAGTGAGCTGTTTAAATGTCACTTATATGATTATGCTTAAACTAACCTTTGTATTTCCTAAGTATTGGTATATATATTATAATTCAACAGTCGTATAAGATTAAGGATAGCACTGTTAAAGGTAAAGGGTAATTTCCAATAGTGAATGAAAGGATTCAAATAACACATCACTATGTTAGTCAGTGCCTGATGCACCCCCTCCCCCCCCAGTAATCTATTCTCAATCCCACACTGAAGATGGAAGAACTGAAAGACATATCAGACACCAAACTCATTAAGATGATGGACATTTGGGAAGACTTAAACAACATAGGCACCCTCAGTGGAAGGATTTAAAAAGGGCCTAAAAACTTATTTATTAATGCCTATGATCTTCAGAATGAATTTTAATAGCTATATCAGACTGTCTGAATGGATACTTATTTTTAATTATGTTACTGAACTGAGATAAGGACATGTCATAATTTATGATACTTGATTTAAATTAGTTATAAAAATTGTCTATTACTGTGGTTGCTGATGTTGGTTATGTTGTGTTTGATGTTTTTTATCTGTACAGAATCCTGAGCCCCAGGAAATGGGTCCTATATAAAAATAAAATCAATCAATCAATCAAACTTATTTTCTGGACAAGGAAACATGCTTCCTACTAACACCTCAAATACAGAACCAGAGTCTGTTCCACAAACCACTGAAGAATTTCAGGACACCAAACCACTGAAAATTTTAAGGACACCAGCCTCACTGAATAACATCAGCTTCAGCAGCACTTGGTTGGACAACCAATAAAACAAATTGCTTTTTTAAGAGCTACCTCTTCCAAATAAAGAGCTATTTTCACAATCACTTATTAGTTTGAGATTCTGTTTGCAAGGATGAGAGTAGAGAAGTTTCTCAGCAGGGATGAGTAGGAACCTATGGGCTGTTGGAGGAAATGTGTAATCCTGCAAGAAAGGGCTGGGAGGTAGCATTGAGGTCAGTGGGGAAAGGGAGAGAGAGAGAGAGAGAGAGAGAGAGTGTGTGCATGTGTGCATATATGTGTGTGTGTGTGTGTGTGTGTGTGTGTGTGTCTGTGTGTGGTGATTTAAGGAAAGGGGGATGGTCTGAGGAGAAGGAAAAGGAGAAAGAAAATATACTGTGAGGGAGTAAATGAGAAGAGTGAGATGATACTATAGAACATGAGAGTTACTAGAGGTAGAATATTACAATGAGAGGTGGAATTAAGTATCATATAAGGTGGTGACAATATGATGAGATGTGAGTGTAGATGTACAATAGTTGGTGGTATAATGAGAAATATGGGGGTAATATGACACCAACAAAGCTCTGGACCTATTTATCAAATGTCTCAATGAAACCTGTGACATCTATGCACCAGTGAAAAAGATGAAGATCAAAGGACAGACCAACCCCTGGGTTACTACTGACCTTTTAACTCTGCTCAAGCACAGAGACCACCTCTGGCATTGTGCTCGTGCAACTCCGATGCAAGTAAACATACAATTATACAAAGCAGCCAGAAATGATTGCACTCGAAGAATGCGGAATGCTAAACACAGCTATTACAAAGAGGCTCTGACCAACTCTTGGGGCCAGGAAACAAATTCTGGAACAACATGAAAGAACTCACAGGCAAGGATCCTAAAGCACCACCACTATGCTCAACCTTCATGGCACTCCTACACTCGACCTAGGTATCATCACCAGCACTTTTAATAATGCATTTACAAACCTGGACAGTGTCCTTCCACCAAATTTTTTCGACAACCTCCCCTCCAGCTCCTCCCAAGTTACCCCCCAACTAGAACATGCAACCCCAAAGTTTTTTTTTAAGGTGGTCCCACCACAAGTAGTTAGAAAATACATTCAAAAGGCCATGGCAAACAAGGGTACAGTGGTGACTCCCTTGACCTGAAACTGCTGGCACAAGTCCTCGATGAAATCTTAGAACCACTTACAAAGATCTTTAATCTCTCACTTAGATTGGGCCATTTCCCTTCTCTCTGGAAGAAAGCCATTGTCACACCGGTTCACAAAAGCGGAGATAGGACACTGCACACCAATTACATACCTATCTCACTCCTCCCCCCACTATCCAAAGCACTGGAGCGAATAGTGTTGGACCAACTAGTTGAATTCCTGGATAAGTACAATGTACAGTGCCCAGAGCAGCATGGCTTCAGAAAAGGGCACAGCACCACCACTGCACTACTGGAATTTACAACCTTCATCCATGCCACGCTTGACAAAGGGAATTGTGGAGGGGCAGTATTTATAGACCTTACCAAGGCATTTGACACAGTTAACCACCCCCTACTGCTCAAGCAACTGTCCTCCATTGGAATCTCCAGCGATGCCCTTCCATGGTTCACCAGCTACCTTAATAATCGGATCCAATGTGTAAGAATTGCAGGGATCTCTTCGGATGAGAAACTGGTCCACTCCGGAGTCCCCCAAGGGTCTATTCTGGGCCCTCTACTCTTCTCCCTCTTCATCAACAATCTCCCCAGTGCCTGCCACCAAAAAATATTACTTACGCAGATGATGCAGTCCTGTTTTCCAGCCACCATGACATTACAGTCCTTGAATCCCAGCTGCAGCTCGACTTCAATCGCATTGAAGACTGGTTCAATTCTCATAAACTTGTCCTGAACCACAGCAAGACTAAAGCCATGTCCTTCTGTAACCGACAGAGTAGGCACAACTCTCTGTCCCTCACCATCAAGAACCATGCTGGGAACCCACTCGAACATGTCAAGGAGTTCAAGTACCTTGGTATTACCCTGGATAGTACCCTCTCCTACACTCGGCATATTGACACTGTTGCCAAGACCGCCAATATAAGGATTGTATTACTACACAAACACAAGCACTGTATGCCTGTGGATGCCCTTAAACTAGCTATCTACAGCTCTGTCATCTCTATTATTGACTACGGCCTTGCCATCTATGGCTCTGCCTCAACAACTGCCCTCTGCAGGATCTCAGTTGCTCTCAACAAAGCCTGTAGACTACTGATGGGTGCAGCCCAACAAACTCACACCTGTGACCTCTATGCACAGGCCAGCTGGCTACCTCTATGCAGCAGAATACAATACCAGACCTGCTTACTTACCAAAAAGATTCTCCTTGGTCTCATGCCACCTAGTGTTAGCTCACTCCTTACTACCTACAGTGGCACTCAACATACACGTGGTGCCCAGTCTCTAACCTTTCAGGTTCCCAGATGTCGTACCTCCATGGGACAGCTGTCCTTTATCTATAGAGCCGCTCAATGGTTCAATTCCTTCAATAAAGAAGCACTTCCCTCTACTACACTTGGACCCTTCAAAAGGAATCTCAAACTTTACCTCACCTCTACCACTCAATGTGACTGCTTCTCTGAACAGAGATCTCTCTAAATACCTCCAAGCTCACTCATGTCTCACAGCCCGCCCTTTTCCAATCTCATTCCCTCTGGCACTGGGCCTTCCTTGTGACTCCTTTCCTGCTTCACATCTCCACTGGTACAAGACATTTTCCACCACCATCAGACAGTGGCCCATTAGCCTGCCAACTTCCTCTCCTGGTTGCATGCCTGCAATACTAACTGCCTATGGTGCCCTCTATCTCTTATTGTTACCGCAGCCAGCTGCCTACTCAATCTGCTCGTTTTATGAATATTATCTCAAAGTATGTTATAACTGAGTATCTTTATTTTTTCTTTCAGTTGTTGTGGTTGTTTATTGTGCATTCTTTTACTACCTCTGTATGTATATTGACCCTCATCCTTTGACATGGAACCTTTTTAAATGAGCAGTTTCTGCTCAAAGGTATTTGTAATCCGAGAATTTAATAAATAAATAAAATAAATAATATTCAGTAAAGGGAAGCAAAGATGCTGTACTAGCTGGTCAGGTGCCCTCTCTCTCTCTCAATCTCTTGTTATAGAATCTGTTTCCTTTTTAAATCTTTCAACCATGATGTTTACCCATCACAGAAATGAAAACAATGCCTTCCCAATATTACACATAATAAAAACTAAACAACTCAGAAATCTCAAACCCCTAGGAAAACACAATAGTTCAAGAATTATACATTCAAATGATTTTTCTCTGCGACACAGAAAAAAAAATCATTGTCACTTGTGCTATATGCCTACTCATTAAACACAAGAAAAACTATTCTGCACATGACCTAAGTTAATTGCAGCCCAACAGTTTCTGGATCACAATTGCAAAGAAAAACAAACACAACAAAATAATTTTTTAATCTCACAGATAACAACAACAGAAAAAACTCACAAAACTACCCCCCCCCCCGGAAATCCTTTTTCTCCATAGTACACATGTACACACAATTTTAACATTGTAAAATCATCCATTTTAATTATAAATGAGAGCAAAACATCAGTAGCTCTCACCTTGTACAATGCATCACATAGAAACTCTAGTACAAGTGTTATATTAACTCTCAGCCTGACAGCTTCCTGATCTCAGTTGTAAACAACAAAATGACCCTTTCTTCAAATTAACTCTTAAGTTCATAAATGGCCAAACCACACTTCTTTAATCTTAAAGATAATAAAAACAAAACAACTCACAAACCTCACACCCTCCAGGAAATCCTTCTTTCCCAAACTACACCAACACTCTCATTTCTGCATTTAGAAATTATCATCTTTTTCTCTGCAGGAAGGAAATAAATCATTCATTCTCACCATATACTAAGTAATTTACAAACATAGAAACTGTACCACACAGAATACAAAAACCTGACTAACCCACACCGCTCAAGTACAATTCTCAAAATTCTCTTTAAATCTCAGAACTCTAAAAATATCTAAACTTTCACTAAATCTTGAAACTCTCAGTTGCTCTAGGTAAACTGTGTGACTCTTGGAAAATCTCGAGATACATGATAGCTATCATAAAGCCTCAGAATTCTTGCTGAAGCTTGAGACACTCTGTAAATGTCATGACTTCTTAAATTATCTCTGTGCACAACACATACAATGCCAACCCAATACATACCCATCACAAACAGGAAAACAACATTTTTTTCAAAGCAGTATTGAATAAAAATAAAACAACTCACAAACCACATACACCCTAGGAAATCCTTCCTCTTAAACTACACAACCACAGCCAAATTTCTACAAACAAATCTCTGTTTGCCCTACATGAGAGCAAATTGAGTCAAAAAATGGTGCATGGAACAGAAATTATGAAAGCTGAGTCAAAAATTATCGTGGATGAAATGGCCAACACAATGGCATGCTATACTCCCAAAATACTATTAACTAGACCTGCAATGCAATATTGGCTTTATAACCAACCCCCTAGATAATTTACATTCACCTGTACATGCTCCAGTGTCAGCTGGTCTAAAACCAGCATACATAGTCAGTGCACCATCAACAGCTTCTGCCTTTGAAAATCAAAAAAAAAAAGAAGGTGCATAATTTATCTAACTCAAGCCTCGTTGCGATATGGCAGATCCATTTTCTTGACGCAAGCCTGACACAAGTCACTTTGGTACAGACAATTCTGCTTTTGACACATGCAGTGTTAGAAAATCAGAACTGATACAAGGTTTGACACAGCTTGCTTCTTGCGTCATTCTTTTCTGGAGCAAGCACCTTGCATTATTCTTGGCCCTCTGAAAATAGAGCTCTTAATATTTATTGAATTTGTGTATATGTTGCAAGGCAAAGCTACTTGATTTAGGCATGGATACTTAGTCTTGATAGTTTAAAAGAGCTCTTATGTCAAAGGTATATGTAATCCGAGAATTTAATAAGCTAAATAAGTAAATAAATAAAAAGATAATTTATAGAATATAATAAAAATACCTGGGTGCAGATCTGCATATATAAATATTAAATCAACAGAAACAAATTTTCTCACATCAAGAAGACTGTCAAGGGGGCATTTTTGTCCCACCTCTATTGTAGTTGTTTATAACTGGGCTACTCAATAAATTTAACAAAAAATCACTTTGTGGAAACACATTTTTTAAAATCAAGGGGTATGTCAAGGGTACATAGTGGTCCCAACTCTGTTTAATTGGTTTATAAATGCATTTAATTAAAAAAAACAGTGTGTTCCCCCAATGTAAGAGATTTCATGACTTTAATGATTACTGTATGTAGATGGTTTAATTGTATTGCCATGTTCTGCTACTGGGTTACACTGGCAAAGAAACAGGTTAAAAAGCTTTCAAATAGCAGAGGTTGAGCTGCACTGGGAGGGTGCTGTTCCAGGATGCCCAGGCTTCTTGAATAGGTGTCATCTGGGCATTTCAGAGGAACTTCTTATGACAAATAGAACATCAAAAGCAAAGAAAACAGAGAGCTCAACTCCTTAAATCCCTTAATGTATTTCAAAATTGTATTATTCCACCGAAGCCAAGACAAAGCCAACATTTTGTGTTGAAAGGATCCCTTCATCTGGGCTTGCAGTGGTCTAGATATCTTTTTTTGTGGGGGGGGAATCTTGTCAGTTTTATTGAATGATATCCAGGTTAATCACAGATAGTACAGTACAGTACAACCACAAATATTAGTATGCATCAAGATCATAATCACAGTACGTAGAAGATCATACAGTCAATATAAGGAAGAGTCTTTGAAACCTGATCAATAAAGTCAATAACCAGTTTCTGACTTCTTTTGAGGTGACATTGTTTTTTCCTCCAGGTCCTTCCAGTTGTGTCAAAAACCTAACCTGATGATTCATCTTGTTTTAGATCATTTCAGCTCCATCTGTATTCAGTTTTAAATGTACCACTTACATGCTTAAATAAAATTTGCTTGACATCTACGACAACATTTAAACAACCAACAATAAAAAAATACGTAATCCATTAAGTGAGTCAATGAATGTGTTCTTATACCCGTTTTGAAAATCTGGTCACTATAAGCACTACTACTTCAGCACTCTTGGCCTACATTTAACCTGACAGCTGTTCTAGAACTGACATTTGTCACTGTATCCCCACCCAGGAATGACTGAGACCGCTACGTCTTGCTTTGGATTCTCATTGGCAGTGTTTATTCAAAACATAATTGCATTTACAACATATTGCACCATATCTTTAAACAGTCAGTTCTTTATATATGGACATAACAGTCCCCTTCTCTTCCAGGACCTCACAGTCCTGTCTTCCCCCTCATGGTTCTTCTCCAGTTCTTCTTCTTCCTCTTCCTCTTCTTCTCTTATCAGGGTCCAGACACCAGTATCCAGCCCCCCCTTCAAAACACCAACATGGGTACCACCCTACCCAGACCACTCCCTCCCTCTAGGTGCAGACACAGAGATCCACCCTCTAGCTCTATATCCCTCCCCCTCTGTTACATCCATGCCTGGGTTCCTTTGTCCTCAGCCCATGGTAGCTGGCCCCCTTCCACCTTCTATCTGTCATCCCTTTTTCCCTCTGCTCCCCAGGTGACCCTTTCCACTGACCCATCTCCCACTTGCGCTGGAAGATGGGGGCTCCCCCGGTGCTGGTCAACCCCTTCTTATTAATCTCCCCTACCAACTCCCTGAACAGCTGGAGGAACAGGCCCATGCCAAATTCAGTCAAGTGTACCCCATATATCCCTATGCAGGATGTTCACCCCCCATCTCTATTACCGCCCTAGCTACTTTCCTGTTTAGCTGCTTCCTGGCCACCTCTATTGCTTTTGGCCCCTTTGCTCCCCTCCACACTCTCCTAGACGTGACTTCTGACCAACATATTACCACTTGTGGCCACCAACTCTTTACCTTCTCCAGATCCCTCAGAATGTCCTTCAGCAAGGACCCCCATGGCACCGATCCCAAATCATTCCCACCCAGGTGAATAATAATTCCATCCGGTGCCACCCAGTGCACCCGCAGCTCCTCCAGGAGGGGGAGCAACTGTGCCCACCTCATGCCTCTCAGGCCTTTCCACCACACCTTGGTGTGTTCCAATCCAGGATGCAGCTGCGTCTCTAGCCTTGTGGTGGCTGCAAACCTCTCCTCCCAATAGATGAACAAGTGTCCCACAATCAAAACCTGTCTCTTCGTACCTACTGTGGGGAGAGAAAAGAGGGACTTCTGTTAATAGCTGTCAAGGCCGTACATTTCTCTTATGACATTTTGATGTCCACCTGCCCACCTTCTGGATCTCCCTTTCCCCTTTCCCTTCCACGGCTGCCCCTGATGCTGCCCCAGTCCTGAACGAGTGAGGCTCAGACTCTTCTGGGTTCTCCTCTACAAATGGCAGAGGCTTCTTTAACACCGTTCCCACCTGGAAACCTGTGACTGGTTCCCCGTTTCCATGTACAAACTAAGTTTCAGGCCCCCGGCCGTGCCTTGCACTAAACTCCTGCATGGCCTGTACGGCGCACACACCCTCGCCCTCTTGTCTATGGATCACTACTGTGCAGCCCTTCCCCTGCTGGTCTGTTTTAGACCTCTACAGCCCTATGACCACCCTCCCATCCTCCACTTTCACGTTCTCCCTCTGGAGGCCTTCTGCCGCCGCCAATTTCCTAGGATCCACCACCTCGCTCACCCTAAAAGCCCCTTTTGACATGACCGCAAATATAGCTCAGAATGAGCAGGCCTCATTTGCTGATGTACAAACATGCAACAATGCCCCATTAACCTCACGAGGGGAGGCCTCATGATGGGTCTTCTTCCATCTTTTCTTGTTCCCCTCCCTCTCTGCCATCCTTTTGACTGTGCAGCTGTCTGCAACGTCTTCCCACCCTCCATCCTGACATGTCCAGCTGATTCCAGCAAGCTGGACATCCATGGTGGAGGGTGACATGCCTTCTTCCCATTTTGACACCATGTGCTGCTTGACTTTCTTCTCCCTCACTCTTTCACTCGTATCCTAACCTTGCTGGGCTCTGAATGCCTGGAAACTGGCCCATGCCCCTTCATAGGCCTTCGGGGTGTTGGATGCCCATGACCATCTGTATAGTGCCCTGCCTCTCATCCTCCAATCTTCTATACTCACTCTGGTGCCCTGGTCTGAGTAGGTGCTGCCTCCGGGGCAAGCTCCTGAAATCGTTCCATCTGAAACCAAGAGAGAGACTGTCAGCCACTTCGTTCCATATGCCCTCAATGTGCTGTGGCCTGAAAGACAGGTTCAGCTGTAGCCCCAGCAATACCAAGTGCCTGAGGACCCATCCCATGGCTTCTGTCCACCCGCTTTGCCTGTGGATCACTTCTACTACGATCTTATTATCGCACCAGAATATTATCCTACTCCCCTCCATGTGCCCTTCCCATGTTTCCAGGGCCACCAAAATAGGGAATATTTCAAGGAAGATGATGTCCTTCATCCATCCCTTCTCCTGCCAGCTGTCTGGCCATGCCTCCGATGACCACTCCCCCCTAAAATAAGTGCCAAGACCGTAGCCATCCACTGCGTCAGTGTATAACTCCATGTCTCTGCTGGAGGCCCCTTCCTCCTGCCAAAAAGTTACCCCATTATAAGACTCCAGGAATTTTTCCCACACCTGAAGATCCTCTTTTATGCCCCTGTTTATGTCCACCCAGTGATGCAGCTGTCTTGCCTTACTTCTGACCCTTCCCATCTCCTAATGAAAGCTCTTCCCGGGCTTTTGGCTTTGCAGGCGAAATTAAGGTGCCCCAGTAGTTGCTGTACCTGTACCAGCAGCACCTTCCTCCTTCCCCCCATTAGTGCCAACATCCTCCACAGCCTCGCTACCTTATTTCCTGGTAGACGGAAGCACTCTTCCTCTGCATCCAATTCAATCCCCAGAAATTCTCCTTGCGAGCTGGTCCCTTTGTTTTCCCTGCTGCCAGGGGGATCCCTATTCTGTCATACATGCTTTGGAAGTCCCCCAACATTGTCTGGATCTCCTCCCTGCTGGCTCCTATCAACAAGAAATCATCCAGATAGTGCACCACCCTCTTATGTCCATACCGTGACCCAAAAACCCACTGCACCCACTAGCGGAAAGTCTCAAAAGTGGCACATGCCACTGAGCAGCCCATGGGCATTGCCTTGTCAAAGTATAATCCCCCCTCAAACTGGAAACCTAGGAGGTCCCAGTCTGTGGGATCAACTGGCAGCAAACAGAATTTGGACTCTATGTCTGTCTTCATTAGCCACGCCCCCCCCATTGCCCTCACTATTTCCACTGCTTGGTCTAAAGAGGTGTAAGACACCACCCTAAGAACGTCCCTTATCCTCCCATTCACTGACCCTCCCTCTGGGTATGACAGGTGGTGTATGAGCCTGAACTCACCCTCCTGTTTCTTAGGTACCACCCAGAGTGGGGACACCCTGAAACAGTCACAAGGGGGTTCCCACAGTGGCCCCTCAACCTTGCCCGGCTTGACTTCCTTTTGGATCTTCCTTCTTACTATGTCCTCTTTCCCTTTTACTGAAGCCAAATTCTTTGCCTTCATCACCACCATCTCCCCATCAAAATCCAGTGGGAAACTGCTCTTAAACCCCCACCTTAATAATTCCACTCCGGCCTTGTTCAGACAACCTGCCGTCCAGGCTTCCACCACCCCCACCTTTATGGGGGAGCCGCCAAGTGCACACCCCCACCACCCCCTTCCTGACCCTTTCTAGTTCCTCCCATAGGGCTTGCTTGCCCTCCCCACCCTGGCCCCTCCTCCTGTTGTGTCCCCTGGCCATTATGAAAGGGCTGCTCCATGGTTTGCCCCCTGGCCTGACTAACCCTCTCCATCTTTGCTGACATCCTGTCACCGGGTGTGCCCTCTGCACACATTGAGCATATGTGCCTAAATTTGCAACTTGGCCAAGATCAAGATGCCCTATTGAAGGCCCAGCAGGTCTTTGCTGCCTGGACTGGTGAAACCCGCTTTGACTATTCTAGTCCTTGGCCCCTGCTGGGTCCAACAGGGTTCGCACCCACAGTTCTGAATGGATGCAGTCCCATCTTAAGTTTCCCTTCATCACCATCCTCTTCCTGAAAGCCTCATCATATTTTAGCCACCCAAAATCCATCTTCGCCTTGTATGCATCTCTAATGATAGCCATGTATGCCAACAGCGGGATCACCAGGTCTGGCTGCTTCTCAAGCAACAAGGTGCTGTTGAAAAGGAACCCGCTTGCCATATGTCAATATTCTTTCCTTTCTATTTAGCTTTCTCAGCTTTGTACCCCACCACCACCAAGGCTACTGCCATCTCCGACTTGCCCACTGACTCATGCTGCTTGTATCATTTGGCTGTCTCTTCATCTACCAAACTGAATATATCCACGTATTCTCCCTTCCAAATCTTTTCCATAATGGAGGCCTGCACGTGGTCACCCAGCGTGAAGCCGGGATGCCCATCGTATGGTTTCCTATCTCCTGCCCCCTTGCCCACCCCTTCCTTGTCCTTCTTGCCCTTATCTTTGATAGACAGCAGGGCTTGTTCCATCTTTGACACCCCTTCCTCCCCCATATCGCCTAACAATCCCTCTATATATTCCTTCAAGTCTGATTCATTAGTCATATCTATTTCCTTGCCCCCACCCAGTTGTGGCCCTGCTGGTGGCAGGGTAGCTGGAGCCGGTGGGTCAGGTGCCGCCCTCCTCTGCCACTCGTTTCTCATCCCAGCTCCATCCCTGTCCTCAGTCTCTCTCCGCTTCCTCTGAGATTCCTCCTCCACCTCCCTCTTCTTCGCTGCTTCGACGCAATCCATTATTTGTTTCATCAGCTTTGCTGCATCCGCCAAAATGGTGGCACTAGATGTAGCAGGTCTTCTGGATGGCATCCTATCTGCCCAACTATAAGTGTACAAGAAATGACACCATCATACCGCAACAAAACTTCCATTATCATTTTATCAACGTCTTTCCACCCTGCCCCTTCATTCCACCTAGTCCCAGGCCCCTTCCCCTATGCCGACCTGCCTTATGCCCTGTCCCCATTAGGACACCATCCTGCTGCCCCTGCATTTTTTGCAGCACCTTAAGCAACTCCTCCCCCCCATATTTGACTCTGAAACAAACTATGGATTTGCTTTTTTTTTTTTTTTTGGTGCGACATACTAAGTTGACCCTACTTCCCGGTGCCACCTGGGAGCACCGGGCAATTATTTCCTATCTGTATGGTCACACCATATATGCAAGCATGGGCTGTGGGCCTGCTGTCCAGATCTCCTGATTCCTGCCTCACAGCCATCCAGGCCCTCATCTCATATCCCTCCACAGTGCCTCTGGTGGCCCTATGCCCTTGTGCTTCCCTATCCTGAGGTTATTTTCCCTTTGCCATTTCCTCTCATTTTACCTCTTATTATTTATTTATTTATTTTAAACTAGACCCATCAGCATTCGCACTAGTTCCCCCGCCAGCTGCACCACCAGAACTTCCCTATGTCAGGCCAGCCCACCTGACTGTGCCCGCACCTTGCCACACTGGCAAAAGCCTTTTTTCCCTGCGTGATTAGGGCACCACCAACTACACAGGCTGTACTGACTGCCATCAAGAGCTCCTCCATGCTGAGCTTGTCTTCATTGCCACATGACCACTCACCATGCTAGGCCTGTCTCTCGCCCCCCCAACTCGGCCGAAGCATCCATTTGAGGGGCCTGGGTGTACTCTCGTGGAAACCATCGAGCCTTTTCATCCCCCAGTGAAAAACCGCAAGCCTCTACTGTTGCCACTTCTTGCTAGCATCCTGGAAAAACTGTCCTGATCTTTCTCCACCATTGATCACCCTGCTGCCCCCTGCTCATGCTGCAGCCTGCTGCACCCCTATCTGTTGACTCATATCGACAGGGAAACCATTGCCGTGCACCACTTCGCAGCCCATCTGCCCGAAAGCCACCTAAGCCAATGTCTCATATTCTGTTTCTCCCCCCTTTCGTCTGCCTCTCGCACACTCCATTATGACCACCAGTGCCCGGCTTTGAAAGCCTGCTGAACCACTTTGATAATTCTTAAACATGCTCCCCAACTGCAACGCTCTCCACCCCTCACTGTAAGCACTCCATAGATACAACATGGACTTGCCCACTTGAGCTTGTTGGCCCCAATGGGTCTTGATGCTGCTGCTTCCCAGCCTCACCAACATCTGCTGCAGCCTGTGGCCTACCTCCCCCAACCACCTGTTGTGTCCCCTCTCCTCTTTACCCTGGGCACATGGAACAACTTGGACCCATCAGACTGTAGCCCCCCCGTTCAAGCTTTTGTTCCTCCACCTGCCACCGCCTCTATAAGTGACCCATCTAGCCACTTGTGAGCCACATATTCCACCATGCTGGCCCCACATGGCCACCTGAGTGTCCCAGAAACTACTGAATCCTTTAGAAACACCTGCAACTCTTCCTTCTCGCAATCTCGCAATACGCCTCGTCCCTCCACTACCATCGACAGTGCATTCAACAACCTTAAATTAATCCAGCCTTAAGCACTTGCGAGCTGCATGTACCACCATGTTGGCCCCACCTGGCCACTCGAGCATCCCCCAAAACTACCAAATCCTTTAGAAACCCTGCAACGTTTCCTTCTCACAACTTCACCATATGCCTCGTAGCCTCCGCTACCACCAGCAGTGCAACAAAACTTTAAATTAATCCGGCCTTAAGCCTGACCTTACCTCTACCAATGATTGTGCTTGAGGAAATAATCTTACAGCAGAAAAGGGGCTCTGTGAGGGCTGCACAGTGAGATATACTCCTGCCCTAGACCTCCCCTAGCCCTATTGGCCCCTACCCCTGTTCAGTAGCCAACAAGCATCCCCCATTTCCTATACGTCATCATGCGACCTCCCACCCTGTAGCCCCACCACCCTGGTTGTCATCCTGGCTGAGTCCCAAGACAACCTGGCTTGCCTTTTAGGGGCAAGCCCAGTTATTCAGTCTCTTCTCCATGGTGGAAGAAGGGTAGCCACTGAGCATTAAACTTATTTGTTTGAAAGTATAATAGGGCTGTAATGAAATGCATGCTTTTAATTTTAAGAAAATTGTGCAGCCACTGGTCCAATTGCTGTCATGTTGTGGTAAGCCAACATTGTGTAATAGTTTTATCTGCTGCTGCTATAAGAGTTAGGAACAAGTACCTCTGTGGGGTGTTCCAACCTCTCTAGGGGGAAGCCCAAATATTAGATGTTCAAAAGTGGGAAGAATGATTAAGTTTTGCATCCCCTTTATTACCACTGCCACTTCAGTCAAAAAGTTGTTATCTCTGGGCAGTCCCAAAGTGCATGAAATTGGGTACACCAACCCCACAACCTTTCCAACATCTATCTGAGGCTCTGGTTCTGTAATGTTTGGATACTACCAGGGTAAAAAAAAACTAGCACAGATTTTCCACTGGAATTAATGCCATGAAATTGATGCCATCATCCTATGCACTCCCCACCAAATGATTGTCCACCCTTCTGATGTGATATTTGTACTGACTTTGTTTCTCTACTTAGCTTGAACCTGTGTTATGGCCTGTTGCCCCACAGCCCCTCTTAGGAGTGAGTATATCTGTGATATAAATTCACTCTGTTCTTTGGCTAAGGCTGTGTTCCATTTAAGTTCTAACCCCTGTGGTGGTACTTTTTGCAACCCAGCTATCCTAGGTCCCTTTAAGATATAGTCCCTGCACTGCAAATACCTCTGAAAATCTTGGGTGGACAACCCAAATTCCCTTGGAAGTACTGAAAGCTTTTGAGAGACTGTCCTCCTCCTAAAATCTGATGCAAAATAGCTAAACTCTTCCTTGCCCAAATACAGAAATTTCCATCCCATCTGGCAGGGGGAAATTGAGGCAGCTGGTAAAGAGGTGTTCTGCCCCAAACTGGCTCACTGGCATCACATTTATTTCTAACCTTAAGCCATACCCGCACTGTATGTCTGGTCTAGATGTTAGAAATATCTTTTAAATCCTGCTAAGTGATTACTCAGGGAAGTATGTTTAGGGGTACAAACATGTGTCCCCCCTGCTCTAGATTCACCCAACTATTTTCAGCTGTATCTTTTAATATTTCTGGAATATGTGCCAACTGAGCTGCTTCATATTAGGGCATAAACCTTGGCAACTCCAGGCCCTTCTTTTCTTTGCTTTCTCTTAATATAGACCAGCTTATCCTAGGTTTTCAGACCTACCAAATACATTTAGAAAGCTTCCATTTAAGGTATTTCTAGTCCTTCTGAGGTATTGGAAGTGGTAAGATAGAGTACAGAATGATAAATCCCAGCAAATCATTTATTTACAGTGGTCTATCTTATAAGAGCTAATCATAGACTTTGTTGAAAGAGATCTCTAGGACCCCCTTATTTCGTTACAGCCAAGAGTGCCACACAGTCAGTAGCATTGCACTGCAGTTAGAGCACGGTCATCTTGGGAGTGCTTTTTTAGAAATCACACACGACTGAAGTGTGCTATCTGTATATGGGGCCTTGCCAGCCCAGCACATAGTGACTAGTTTCAGTTTCAGTTCACTGATAAAAAGGTAGCTGTATAGCCACATGATTGAACACTGAATAAGCAGTCATGTAAGAAAAGAATATACTGTACATCAACACCATATCTTTCATTAACAAGCATTTGTCAATGCCTAATGTTTGCTTGCTGGTATTAGCATTAGAAATGCAGGTGTTAGACAGATGCAGAATAGGAATGGCAGTAAAGTACTGAACTTTACATGAACCCCACCCCCCATCCTGTAGAGACTGACAGGATTTGGGGTAAGGTTTTGGGTCGTCACCCATGACAGTCAAGCCATGTCACCTCATCCTATTCTGCAGACACTGACACATGTTGAACTGTGCCATAGGGAGTTTGGCTTTACCATCACCCCATTCCATAAGGACATACATTGAAATGGGTGCAGAATAGGAGAATGGGGTGAAGTCTTGGGACAAAGAGTCTAAGGTACACCTCGATGCCTGTCAGTGGCTGGGGGGTGGGTGTGGGATGGCATGAGTAGTACAGTTGGCAATCCAAAGGCACACCCCGATGCCTGTCTGTCTGTACAGGGTAGGACGTTATGGTTAGAAACCATAATGCCTCAGGCATTTGTTGGTATTCACAGTACAAATTTTGAACATGGCCTTTTTGTGACTCCACCTCATGAAAGCATTTGGGGCCTCTTGTCATGAACAGTGGCAGTGTGATTTTGTCAATGTGGCCTGAAAACTGACTTCCAACAGTGACAGTGCCATTCTGCACCACATGTACGAAAACACAGATAGGGCAGGATGTGGAGAATGACAGCTGTACCATCCATAGGGAGGTATGAAGAGATGGCAATGTTGAAAATGTGTAGTGGGAATATTAGAAATGCTAGCACTTCCGAGCATACGTGGAAACCGCACAATGCATGCGCATAACACAGTCATTTTATGGAGTTTCATCACCAGATTTTCAACATAGGCATTTAATGACCTGTGGTAATGAACAGTGTCACTGTGATTTTGTTACTGTGTCCTGAACACTGATTTCCCACAGCAACCACAGTATTCTACGCCAGAACTGCAAAAACACATTTCAACCAGGATGTGAAAAATGACAGCTGTACTGTTCATAAGGTGTGGGAAAATGACAATGTTGAAAATCTGGAGTAAAAATATTGCAAATGTGCAAAGTTATAAGCATTCATAGAAACTGCACAATGCACACTCGTAACACAGTCATTTTATGGACTTTCATCACCAGATGTTCAACATAGGCATTTTAGGACCTCTGCTAATGAATAGTGTCACTGTGATTTTTGTAATGTGTCCTAAACAATGATTTCCCACAGTGACCGTGCTATTCTGTGCCGGAAGTGCAAAAACATATTTCGGCCAGGATGTGAAAAATGACAGCTGTACTGTTCAGAAGGAGGTACGGAAAAATGGCAATGTTGAAAATATGGTGTGAAAATATTGCAAATGTGTGAAGTTACGAGCGTGCATGGAAACTGCGCAATGCACACTTGTAACAGTTAGTTTATGGACTTTTGTCACCAAATTTTCAACATAGCCATTTTAGGACCTCTGCTAATGAACAGTGTCAGTGTGATTTTCCTAATGTGTCCTGAACACGGGTTTCCCACAACGACCGCACTATTCTGTGCCGGAAGTGCAAAAACATATTTCGGCCAGGATGTGAAAAATGACAGCTGTACTCTTCGTAAGGAGGTATGGGCAAATGGCAGTGTTGGCAATCTAGAGTGAAAATGTTGCAAATGTGTGAAGATATGAGCGTATGTAAAAACTGCGCAATGCACGGTCATAACACAGTCATTTTATGAACTTTTCTCACCAAATTTTCAACATAGACATTTTAGGCCCTCTGCTAATGAACAGTGTCACTGTGATTTTCTTAATCTGTCTCAAACATTGGTTTTGCACACCAACTGCGCCATTGTGAGCTACATGAGCAGAAAGACATTTTGGGGGAGATGTGCAAAATTAAAGCTGTATTACTCATAAGTAGGTGTGATAAAATGGCAATGTTGATAATCTAGAGTGCTAATGTTACAAATTCGTGAACTTGCGAGCGTGCATAGGAACTGTGCAACACACGCTTGTAAAACAGTCATTTTTAGGAATTTTTTCACCAGATTTGCAACATAGGCTTTTTTAGAGCCCACCTTATGAAGACTGGCACTGTCATTTTATTAATCCGTCCCCAAAGGTGATTTTGCACAGTGACCACAAAATCACCCTTCTGGCCTGATTAACACCATGACAGTGACAGAATTCATGAGGAGGGGTTCCAAAAACCTCATGTTGAAAATTTGGTGTCAAAATTACAAAAAATGCTGGAGATATGCAGCAAAGTTGAAAAAAACGTATTTATTACATTATACAGCTTACTGGCATTTCCTCAGTTCACGGTCAGCTTTAAAGAGTGCAGATGTGTTCCCGGTCCACCGAAGATCACGCCAGACCCTGGAGGTAAATATGGGGTGAGGGGGGTGTGGGGAGGCAGGGTGCCCAGTGGATGGGCACGGGTTGCAGGAGGGGGGGTCTGGCAGACCACAAGGAACTGTTTTTCCTTTCCAGGAAAAAATAAATAAATAGACAATGTGGGATGGCTTTCAATTTTACAGGGGCATTCGGCACACTGGGGTGGGCTCCCAGCATGCCAAGGGACTCTTTTTTGGGGGGGCTTGCTGTAGCTGACTGGGATTGGGCACCCCCATTGGCACAAAAGAAAATGGGGAGGGCATCATGCAGATGGGGATTGGGCACCCCTTTGGCAGGCAACAAAATGGGGGGGTTACATATTGCCAATGGGGAGTGGGCTCCCCCGTCGGCTAAATAAATAAACATTGCCAGCACTGAAGCCGGCGGGGATTGGGGCCCCCATTGGCCAACACAGACTGTTTGGGGGGGCACATGCTGCAGAGGAGGATTGGGCACCCCCTCGGCATGGGAGGCTGCCTAATATTGTTTGTGAATGCAGCAGAAAGCCACTCGCCATGTTCACAAACAGTATTAGACTAGCTAACGTTCCACCCTGCAATGATGGGTCACTCCCTCATTGCAGCACAATGACTGATGCTGCAGTGACAAGGCGGTCCCTTATTGCTGTTGTGAAAACATGAGAACTTTGTGCACTATTTGGAGACCAGTGTCATCCACACACTGTGCCTCCATTGGTCCACCAGTGCCAATCCCCCAAATGCATTGCCTCCCCTGGCTGTAACACTGCTGCACCTCCACAACCCGCTTTTCTCCTAAGCTGTCACATCATGTTTCTTGCACATGTGCGTAAGCAAACATAAAAATGCACACCAGAAATTTCTATTCCTATACAAGAACATTGCTAGAATCACTGTTTATAATTTCTCTAAAATAAGACCAAATGAGTGTCATACGATACTACATATTTTATCAAAGACCAACAGAAGTGTCATAGGATACTCTATATTTCATCAAAACCAGCATTCCATCATTTATATCAATTGCACCCAGCCATATATAAGTTGACAATCAAGAATATCACAATTTCATTTATGTTTATTAAATATTGCACTGTTTATGCTTCATCCATCTGGAATACTGTGTCCAGTTCTGGATGTTGCACCTACTCAAGAATATAGACATGATGGAAGAGGTCCACAGGACAGCTACCAAAATGGTTCAGGGGGTTTCCGGGAAATTTATTTATTTAACTTTTGTTTACCAGGTGACTACAATGAGCCAGTGCTCTTTTTCATGTATGACCTGGGGCTGCAATGAAGACAGCCATGATGTTTACAGGACAACAGATTTACAATTTCAAAAATCATGTGAGGAGAGGCAGTGGGAACACAACATGTACTTCTGGTGGAGAGGAGAGTGAGAGGAGACATGACTGAGACCTACAAGTACCTAACAGGGTTGAACAGCCCAAAGGAGAGGAATCTCTTTCACATGAGGAAGAGCACAAGGACATGTAATAAAGCTTTAGGGGGGCAGGTTTAAGAGGGATGTGAAGAAATACTTCTTCACAGAAAGGGTGGTGGATACATAGAGAAGGTTGCCAGAAGAGGTGGTAAAGGCAAAGGCAGTGTGTAGTGTTAAACATGCATGGGATAGACACATGGGTAGAATAAACAGTAGTAAGGGAGGAAGGAGGAACACCTGTGATCAAGCAGAGTCCAGGGTGTAGTGTTAAGCAGGGGGAAAAAAGGCAACTTAGATGGGCCTACTGATTTTTTCTGCTAACACATTCTAAAAGTCGATTTTGAAGCATTATTGTATGACTCTAACCATTTTGCTTTTAAATTATTCAACATTGGGCAATCTATTAGTATACGTGCAGTGGGTAATCTTTCATTACAACATCCTGGACAATGTGTACCTTTTTTATGAAGTTTCCAGGAAATATATTCTTGATTGCCAACTTATATATGGCTGGGTGCAATTGATATAAATCATGAAATGCTAGTTTTGATGAAATATATAGTAACCTATGATACTTACGTTGGTCTTTGAGGATTGATCTACTCCACAGGCACAAGCATAACCTCACTACTGAGGCCCTAAGAATAGCAATTTTCAGCTCTGCCATTACCATCATCAATTATGGGCTGGCTGTTTAGGGCTCTGCCTCTGCTACATTCCTTCACAGGATAACTGTTGCTCTTAACAGAACATGCAGAATCCTTACTGGGGCTGCCCACCTCACACATACACACACACACACACACACACGTGACTGATATTCTCAGACTGGGTGGCTTCAATTATTCAGCCGGATCCAATATCAAACGTGCTTACTTGCCAAGAAGGCACACCTTGGTTTGTTACCCCCTGGGGTCCAACAGCTCCTTAGCCCTTGTCACAGTGCCCAACATACTCACAACTTGGCAGTTCAGGTCTTACTGTTCCCAGATGCCACACCACCTTAGGGCAGAGGTCTTTTGCTTACACAGGCCCCATCTGGCTCAACTCCCTGGGTAGGGACATCTCTGCTGAGTCAAAACTCAGCCCTTTCAAACACAAACTCCGACAACATCTATTAGCAAACAGTATATGTGACTGCTGCCCTTAGCAGCCTTCTGCTTATTTTATCATTGTACTTACACCTTTTCAGCACTTTTAACTCTTGGCAATTGATTTTCATCCTACCCTCAAGCCTTATCCACCTCCACCCCTCACCCTGGTTCTTCTCTGCTCACAGATCTTCAAGTTCATCCCTTGCTCCTCCTTACCTTCCCTCTTCCACCCTCCATCCATTCTCTTATCTCATGCCATCTATTTTGCAACTTCTTCCCTTCCTTCTCCATACGTTTCTCTCTCTTACCTCTCTCTTACCCATATTACTCTCTCCCTTGGGTTTTCAACAAGGTCTGATAGGCTGCCCCCTCTCCTGACTAAACACCAACTCTTCTCCTTATACTATTAATTTGTCTTCCTCACCCTCACTTCACCAGCACTCCCCCCTCTCTATCTGCATTCACCCCATTTCCCTCCTTCTACCTCTCCATCCACTCATCTCTCTCTATCCCCATTACCTACTTTGCAACTCCGCTGCTTCCCTCTCCGCCTCCTGTGCAACTCATCTTCTTCTCCCTCTTGTTTCTCCCATCCCTTATCTTACACTCCATTACTTTTTCTCATAGATTTTGACAAGGCCTACCAGACTGCCCTGTCTTCTAGCCCACTCTACCGTTATATTGAGCAACATTCAGTGCTATTTTGATTGCTTTTGATGTATTAATTTTTTAAGTATATTTATTTTATATCTTCTGTTTACTTATTTATTGTTTACCTTTTTTTGGTTTTGTACTACTGATGTGGAACCTTTGTAAATGAGTTGTATTGCTCAAAGGTGTTGTAATCCAAGACTCAATAAATAAATAAATATACAGTAGGCAGACTCATACCTATAATGTAACAAAGCTTATTCTAGTGAACAATTTTCTGTGCAAGTTATTTTTGCATATTAATACATACTGTTCTTTTTCATGGTTCAGTTTTATTTCTTTATGCATTTTAAACAATGAAGGATGATTCATTTTTGCATAGCCGGCCTTCATGGTAATATCATTTGACCTTTGAATTACAACATTTTTATACATTTGAGGATTCACTATTTACACTGAATTAAATATAGATGGGAGTCCTATCATTCTAAGTTTGTTAAGTAAGGTATTGAACCAGGATAGAAAATGTATTTCCCTTTTACAATTTAACAAACTTTTATTATACCAAAGTGACTATGCCAACATGTGACTATGTCAACATATGGATTATACACTGACACCACCCATGGCTGCATATGGCTTACAGGGGAGCCCACTGGGAAAAGTCCTGCCAAACAGGATAACACCAGGGCTCTTCAGAGTCATATTCAGCCCCAGTATGTTAATGAGCTCATTGGGCATACAAGGCATTAAGTAGCCAATTGCATACCCATTATGGGCTCATTAGCATGCTGCATAACCCCTTAGAGCACATTCTGGGCTTTCAAAGCAGATTACCTGGTGTCCAATGGTCCCTCCACCCCAGTCACTCATTCAGGTAGTTTTCTGAATCTTCCCCAGTGTCTAGTGGTCCACTCACCCCCTCTGCTTACCTCCTTGCCCCACTTCTGTTTGACTTGTTTTGAACAATCACAAAACTGCACCCCCGGTTGCTGACTGATTGTCAGATGGTGGACAGCCTACTAGGTGAGTGGAGGACTATGCTTGTCACTGTCATTTGAAAGCTACTGACCTGTGTCCAAGGTGAGGAGGTGTGGGATAGTGGGACACTAGACTATCAGGGAAGATATAATTGGATGCTGCATACCACAGCAAACATGCAACTGGGGTGTAAGAGTACTGCTAGACTCAAGGGAATAGAAATCTGTGGTTACAGAAGTCCAGCATGGGTGACCAGGGGTGTACCACTAGACACTATTGAATAGGTAGCTATTATCACAACAGCCCAGCATTGGCAAGCTGTGGGGTGGAAGATCTAGCTATCAAGGAATGATAAATGTGGTTACAACAGCCCAGCTTGGGTGAGTGGAGAAGACCACTAGACACCAGGGAATAACTGTGTTACTATGCCCAGCTTGGGCAATTGGGGGGGACACAGCCATTGTACCCAGAATAAGGGCAGAGTTTTGGCCGCAGTAAACACCACTGTGATACTAAAACCTACTGTATGTATATACTGCTGCACCATTTATGCATGAAGGAGTCCTCATTTTTATGGGTACAGAGGTATATTCTCTGTGGTTATCTTGTTGTATTATCACAGCACACAGGGCTGTTTATGGCCCCTGCCCTGACCACTCATAATGTTCACAGTTAGCATAACATAAACCTGGTTAGTGCTGTCCTAACTGTTTAAATATGGGGGCATAAGTGCCTTCTTATGCATCATGTTCTGATTGGCACTGTCTTCCCTTTCTCCTCAGGGGCATAAAAGGTGGCAGCTCCCTCTTATATATTAACATAAATACTAAGTTGAAGACTTGAAGTAATTAAGGATCACCCACCTGAGATAGTCTCCATCAGTAAAATAGGCCCTTTCAAATCTGCGCTTAAAATTCACCTTTCCAGCTGAATGCAATGCTCCTACTACCCCTAGCCACTGCCTCCTGGAATACTTCCTGTACCCTAACTATGCTCTTCAATACAGCCCAGCAAACTACTTATCCACCCATTTCATTCTCCCGTACCCCCCCACTTTTCCCCTCCCCTCTCTTATTCTATCTGGGCTCACTGACTGCCCCCACTTCAATGCCGCTACCTTTCCTAGCCCCCCCAACCATCACCAGACAAGGTTTCCCAAGCCCGAGGAGCCACTACCTCACACCTCTTCTCTTCGCTACTCACCATCTATCCTGGTCTACTTACCCACCTCCCTTTCTCTCTGTTTCTCTACACCAGTTCTGTTCTGTAGCTATTCAACTTGTCAATCCATTGTTACACTATGCCCACTGCTACCCAGATCTAGGACCTGTACTGTTATTAGTTTCTAGCACCTGTATTTGCCTGTAATTCTATGTAACTATTTTTGCTCTCTGTTTTTTTCTGTGTCCTGATGTAGAACCTTTGTAAATGAGCTTGTAGCTCAAAGGTTGCAATCCGAGAATTCAATAAGTAAGTAAATAAATAAATAAGAATGGTAAAGAGATGAGGGAAAGAGAGGGCTTCCTACTGTCCACTGTCTGTGCCTCTCCTTACATTCACATGTATGCTGATGATGCTATGCCACCCTAACAGTGACATTTCTATGGCAACATGCGTCGATATCGACAACAGCACCATGCCACCATAGAAATGCCCTGGAATGGGGCAGCCACTTCTCCCAACCTGCACCCCCTCCCTGAACTAACTCTGACATGAAGTTAGAATCCTTTAGTGTGTGGAGTGCAGGGGCGAAGCCCCCAACTTGGGGAGTTTGTGGGGTTATGCCCCCTCTGTAAATAATAGAATCAAACTGTGCGGCTCCATGCTGACTGCATCTTGTGGTCAACATGGAGCCCATCCCTGTAATGCCGGTTGCAATCTTTTTTGTCACACCAGCATGGTAGAGCTTGCTGATGATGCAGTCAGCTTCTCATAGGGCCCAAATGCACCTGTCTTTTTTAACATAAAAGGGTTGCAGTGCTGTCTAACACTGGTTCTTTGCTAGCTGTCATATGCTAAATTCCCCTCCATAAAACAGTTGCTATTGATTGGGCTCATAGGATTGAAAGTAAACAATGCATGAGTCTCAGATGGGCTCCACCCAGGTTCTTAAGGAGTTAAGGGTGTGCACAGGCAGCTTCTCTAGCAGACCTGTGTTTAACTGCTTCTTGGTAACAGGAATGATTCTGAGGGACTGGACAGAAGAATATATTATTACACTTCACAATGGAGAGAAAATGGGGGATGCAGGAAACTACAGTCTGGTGAGTCTGATCTCTATATTTGGGAAGCTACTTGAGACAATCATAAATAATTGGATAATGGCGCGCTTAGAGAAGCAGCATGTGAGGCAGCATGGTTTTGTAAAAGGGATGTCATAATTATCTAACCTGACTGATTTTATGAACACAGTGGTTCAGGCAGTGGAAAAAGGGCAAGCTGTGGCTGTCCTGTACTTAGATTTCAACAAGGCCTTCAACTTCATGACTCATATGAGGCTGGTGAAAAATCTGAGGGACTTGGTGTGGGGGAGAAATGAACTAACTGGATAGGAAACTGGCTCAGAATTAGAACACAGAGGGTAGTGGTAAATGGGAATTACTCGGAATCCAGGAAGGTAAATAGTAGGGTGCCTCAGGATTCATTCCTGTATTATCCAATATATTTATCTGTGACATATAAATGGCAATAGAGGGTAAGATTAGCTTGTTTGCTCATGATCTGAAAAGAAGATGCAGGATAAACACTGAGAAGCAAATTAAGAAAATGAGGAGTGCTCTACTTAAGATGGAGAAATAGTCTGGGGTACGGCAAATCATTTTCAATGTGAAGCAATGCAAAGTCATTCATCCTGGAAATAGGAATCCTAAAACAGTGTTGAATTGAAGGTATCTGAGTTAAACAGTCTATGAAGGAAAAGGATCTTGAAGTAATCATTAGTGACAGCCTTAGGCCCTCTGCCTAGTGCAACAGGACATATATGACTGCCATAAAGATGCTGTGCAGTAACAGAAGGGACATCACCAGCAGGAGGTAGGTACTCCAGGCCCTGTATACTGTAGGTTCATGGTGATGCTGTAGTTTGAGTACCATGCACAATTCTGGAGCACCATCTCAAAAAAGATTGAAAATACAAGCCCAATATAGATGCAAAATCAAACACAATACAAGTTCAGAGTAATGTACATGAGCAATATAGGAGCAAAATCAAAACAGTGCAAGAACATATCAATACTGTACATGATCAATGTACTATTGAAGCATAAACTGCCAAAGAACAGAGTAATAGATGAGCAATGTATGAACAAGTCAAATATAGTGCACAAACTGAGCAATACTGTACACGAACAAAATGGGACCAAAACAAGATAATACAGTGCATGAACAAAAACACACATGAACAATATAGAAGCAAAATGAAAAACAAAGCAAGAACATGGTAATCTGTACTTGAGCAATATATGGTAGGGAAACAATCAGAACCATCCCAAGAACAGAGTAATACATGAGCACTATAGGAGTGAAATTAAAAAACAGTGAAAGAGCAGTGTAATGATCACTAACAACTGATAAGCAGTTGCACAGCCTTCTTTGGAATGTGAAATCATTGAAACTGGTTGTTGAAATCCTCCTCAATTATTTGAGAGATATGTCTTAGAGTATTAGAACAACATGTATACATATTTTCTTCATGACAGCAATAAAGGTCAGCCACACAAACAAATGAACATACTGATAAGGTGTAGGTGTTCATACTGCCGAAATGCATTAAAAATGCAATGCAAGCAACAAGATACATCCAAATTAGATGATTCAAAAACAAGATGCTAGTCAAACAAACTTTGGTCAGAGCCACTATGGCTGCTAATGCATTAACTTGATAAGGGTGTTTCATGGGCTTAAATGTAGAGATGAATTGCTGTAGGCAGCATTGTGTGTAAATTTAATTTTTGGTAAAGTTAGATAATTTCTCTGGTTGATCCTGTGTTTCCCATGTGTTTAAAGTGTGAGCAGTGAGTGCATCTTGTGCTATGTGGGGAAGAAGAGGGAGCTCTGCAACAAGGCCTTCAACTTATTGTAGAAGAAATGGTGCAGAGAGGAGAGGTATGGCTACAGTGGGGACTAAGGGCCAACCTGTTAGTATAAAAGCCTATACTGAGGTGAATGCCGGCTTCCATTAAGGAGGGAACCATAGTCCTCCGTGCACATTTTAAATGTTACTTTGATGGACATTTAAAGTAGCTGAGTGGGGTGATGGAACAAATGGGAGAGGCAGAAAGTAGGCTACCACAGGCTGAGATAGAGAGCAGGGAGATTCCAAGCAGGGAGTTAGCAAAGGAGGAAGGGGGAGGAGTAGTCAAAGAAGAAAGGAGAGGAAGGAGGAGCAATTGGAAAAAGGAGAAAGTGACAAAAAGAAAGTGGAGGGATGTCATAATGATGCAAGGTCTGCATCAGAAGGTCTATGAGAGGAAATTAAAAGTGTTCAATAAGTACACCCTGGAGAAGAGGAGAGAGAGAGTTGGTATATGATGGAGCCCTTTTAATACCTCACTGGGATTAATAAGGCACAGAAGGGAGGTATGTTTTAGAGAAAATGTGCTGTAGAACAAGGGGTCATGATATAAAGGCTAAAGAAGGTAGATTCAGGAGAGATGTGAGGTAGTACTTCTTCACAGAAAGGGTGGTGGATTCCTAGAACAACCTTCCATGGGAGGCAGTAGGGGTGAAATCAGTGGTGGGTTTCAAAAATGACTCAGATAGGCACAAAGGAACCCTTAAAGCAAAGGAGGAGATGGAAGAGAAACTGCTGCAGATCAAGCTGGGTCTCCAGAAAAAGTGATTATAATTAAAAATTGGGAGACTAGGCCGGCTTCTGGAATGGACTCAGGTCGCTAGAGAGCCAGCCTGGGGGAGAAGGCTTGAGCTTCCCATGACTGCTTGCCTTCTCTGGGGGGGAGGGGACAAGCCTCACTGTCTACTGCCCCCTGGCGGAGACCAGAGAGCAACAACTCAAGCAAGCCCCACTGTACAAGGGGCATGGTGAACATCGGCTTTGGCCTAGACGTCCGTGGCACGCCATGCCACACCCCCCAGGGAGAAAAGCGGAAAGCTGCCTCCTGGTCTGCCGGATGATGGCTGCCGACTCCCACCATCTCAGATGCCCTGATGCCCTGGAATCCACCTCAGCAGCATCAGGGGACTTATTGAATAGTGCGCTGGTATCCTCCTCCTGGCATCTTCCCCCTCGGAGGAGAGGGACCCATCCGGCAAAGGATTACGCTGGACCACCCCAGGGTTGGCTGTGATCTGAGGTGAGTAGGAAGGGGGTTGGGGCGAGGAGGTTGGGGGAGTCATGTGCAGCTGGAAGGAGAGGCAGACCAGGGGGCAAGTAAGGCGGGGGGGAATGGGCAGACTAGATGGGCCCAGCAGTCATTATCTGCCATCAGTTTTGATGTTTCTATGTATGACAGGTTAGGTGATTCAAATGGATAAAGTGTAAAATTATTAATATGCATATTGTCAATACTGTTAACTGTGTGGTACAAATAATTTATGTTGTACTATGCTACACAGACATGATAATCAAATCAGGAACAATATATGCATTGGGCAAGGGATAAAAAATCAAGGGGAACATGTGTGAAGGAATATACTACTCACAGAGTTGTCACACCATGATAGGTACATACTGTATGAATTTTCTGTATTATGATGGTAACCAGCTGTATACCAATGTTGAGTAAGCTGCAATATAGGATTTTATTTTTGTTTTATTTTTAATAATCCAGACATTGTGTACACAGTAATAACAGATAGCCAAGGATGCATTTTACAATTTGCCACCTTGTTTTTTTTTTTTGTGAATTCATTTTTGCAAAATCTCTTGTAATGGGCCTGCAATTCTGTTCAACCAATTAACTTTTGGTTTGGAGGATGGAAGGAGGTGGAAGAGACAGTGCTGCAGAACAAGTTGGGTCTGCAGCAAAAGTGAACATATAGTAATTAAATACAGGCAGACTAGATGGGCCCAACAGTCATTATCTGCTATCAGTCTCTATGTTTCTATGTATGACAGGTCATGAGATTCAAATGGCTACATTGTGAAATTATTAATATGCACAACATCAGTACTGTAAACTGTGTTGCACACATAATTCATGTTGTTCTATGCTACACAGACACAATAATCAAATGGGTAATAGAGGAGTTGATACAGCTAGGTTTTGCAAGCTCAGTGATAGCTGGTCACATGTATTTTCCTGTGGACAGAGTGCAGAGGGATGCCCGGATTCCTCCCAGCCATGTACAGTCTGATGTCATGCCTCTACACAACACTGTAGGTATAAAAACTAATAAGCGCATATTGTTTTCCTGTTTCCAAAGCTGTTTTCTCCAATACTTGGAGTTATTACTAGGAATTCTGAGACATTTGGAGATGTTGTACATCCATATATAGTTGTCTCATAATCATGTAAAATGGTCATTTAGTTATACCCATGCATATATGTGTGTAGTTTTCTCTAGGTTCCTTATTCCCACAAAGGGCTGTGATAAGGAGTAAGAACTAATAGAATTTTTTTTAACTTTTATTATGCTCCCCTCTATTGCCCCTTATTACTCTCTCTGGTGTGGTATCTTGGACTGGCCAAATCTGCTCAGTCTGAGGTCTCCTCAGACCTAGCCTCTGTCCCAGGATCTCTCCTTGCCCTACTACCAACCCCCCAAACCCCCAATTCTGAACCCCTGAGGTGAGACCGCCTACTCCCCTGGTGCTCTATCTAGAATCTAGTAGGGCAACAGGAGCAGGGAAGAGATTCAGATCCTGGCTGGGGTAGACCCAGCATTAAGCATGAGGGATGTCCACTGGACCCACCTTCTTCTTCCCGGGTGCCAGGGCCTTTTTCCTTTTTTTAGGTTCCCAAACATGCAATGACATCCAGCATGTGATGGGTGTGCTTCTGTGACCATCCATGATGTCCGCTGCTACCTTTATACCCCATGCACATGCCCTGCTAGTGGCAATGCTCCCAGTCTCCACTGGGAGCCACCGGAACTGCACAATGCACAACCCACCCTCCTCAGAAAAGGAAAGCAGTCTACTGGAAGCTCAATCCTCTACTCCCCAACTGAACCCCTGCTACCCAAGTCTGCTCCCAAGCATGGGTCATTGGTATGGCATGAGGTAAGGCTTGAACCTCAACCCTCAGCACCACCAAAATGGCTAAGAACTAATAGAAATTGCTATTGTCCAACTCCAAAGTGTAAAAGAATATGATGTGGGGAGGGGTACAAAATATTTCCCTGACACATCCAGCAAATGATCCAGTGCTGCTTCATGCCAGCTGAGTACATGCTAGGGTCTAAAAATTAGCCACTGGCTAAAATGCACCAAATGTTTTTGCCACTTGTGAACTGAATTATCCACTCTACAAACATGGTCTAATGCTGCTTTCCTGTCTCTGTGACCTCCTAGGGATCTCCACTGTTTGGTACTGGAGTTGGACTGACAGATATCATGTTCTCAAGGGGCTGGCATTATAGCCTAGATGTAAGGGTAATGAGCCGTGAATGAGCTTGGTACATCTAGCAGACCTAGGTTTGATTCCCACAACCTCTGCTTGCATACTGTGTGACATTGAGCCAGTCACTTAACCACTCCAGTGCTCCTGGGTCACCACTGAAAACAAGCATTTGTGCCTAGTGGGCCTTACCTGGTTACCTAAAAAGAATAGAATAAAGGGGCAGTGAGTGAACTTGCAATCTCTAGTGGGCTTTGCTCATGATTTTTGTGAAGACAAAAAAAAAGATACTGAAATGTGGGTTCAGAGGTTTGTTTCTAACTGTTTGGTGGTGATTCTCTGGGCTTTTGTTTCACATATGCAGAACTGCTATTTAGTAGAAAAAGAGATGAGTTTCATACAGGCATATTGAGTGCACTGACATCATTAGGGCAACACAGCCTTGTGTACAAGGTTGTCCAGTTTCAGGTTACGGTTTGACTAATTAACACTAATTGCAGACTGCACATGTTTTAACAATGTGAGTCTAAATATCCCCAAATAATATTGACAAATGAACACACAGAGTTCTGTGTTTTAGAAAATTCTAATTAATATGCTTTAGTGCACACACACACACACACACACACACACACACACACACACACATATGCACATACTTTCTTTGGCTTCAGTAAGATTTAGAACATCTGAGGAATCAGTTCATAGCATTCCATTCTGTGACCTTTGATTTACAGTACTAGTCTTAGGGAGTTTTGCTAATCTCTGGCTGTATTTCTTGACTAATGGTTATCTCTTACACTCATATTGTTTTCTCTGGGTTATTTAAAAACATTCTTAGAAATGATGGCCAAATTAAGATTGAAACACATGTACTGTTATTGTGATCATTACTTCCCATCAAAACTTAAAAACACTGTCAGAGTGAAAGAAAAAATATCAACCACTGCAGAATAGCAAAGTTACAGATGACAACTTTGATCTCCTGCAGTAAAAACAACACTTCATCTGTGTTGATCTGAGAAATCTGAACCTCATTCCTCACTGGGAAACACTAACAGAGAAAGAAGTGCAATAAACAGATCACTGAGCTGAGGGATTGCTATAAAACTCTAATAAAAAAAGGAGTCCATTAGGCATTTGGTGAGCTCCTTATTTCTACTGTTCTAGCAAAACATCTGCACAGCTTCTCCCCGCAGCCTTAAAAAGAAGTTTATTTCAAGCACAATGTACATGGCACAGATATCCCAGCATCTCGTAATTTTGCTTTAAAACACTGAGGTACTGGGCTATCTGTGGCCTGTGTTTTTACTTACAGTACTTTTTACAGTTCTTATAGTATTTCCCCAGAAATAAACTCCCTTTTTGACTATCACTTTGGAGTCATCCAATGTGTGCCATTTCTTAGTAGCATTTAATAGGATTCTCTGAGAAGGGTATTATTGGGCCACATAAGGACCTTGAAGGGTAAGTGGAAGCATTTTTATTTATATAATGGCTGATGTCTTTGCGTAAAGAAATTAAATGACTAATTCACTGTTTATTTATTTACTTATACCAGATTTGTATGTTATGAAACATTGAAACAGATTATGTAATGAAGTAAACATGATTACTTGAATAGAAGTTGTAAGTCAGAAGCAGCCAGGAAACAATCTGCCTTACAGAAAGTGATTGTTCAATATAACAGCAGTTCATGACTAACTAACACACAGTACAAAAAAAAAAAAAAAACTAAATCGAAAACTGCAGTTCCACTATATAAAGTTTGTAACTATTTCTTCTGGTACTGAACAACTATTATTGTTACAAACTATTGTGTGCTCAACCATACATGGAATACATATACAGAATAGTGCAATTGCATCATAATGGAGGAAAATTGGTGGTTTAAAAGGACACAAATGATGCAGCTAATTTCTAGAATGTTCATGAAGCAGCAGGAAAGTCCATTTAGAGAAGAAACAATTTCCTGTAAGATAGAAGCATGCTCCTTTTGCAAATTATCTTTCTAAAATACCGTAATAGTCACAGCAGGAGAATATTGTTGAAAATAAATTTTAAGATATATAGCTTAAAACTGACAAGCATGATGTAGTTCACTCAAAGCAGTGGAATCATAGGTGAACTTAACAACTATATGGGTCGGAAACAAGACCCATCCCACAACTTTTAACTATAACATTGAAAGCCCCCTTCAAGCTGTAAGTGCCCCTTTAAATTTCACTGCAGAAACTGACATAGGTACACTTTTACTAATTGTCCATTATCCCTTTGTAGGATGTTATATATTAGTTCAGATCAATGAAAAAATGTCACAGTTTTACATTGTTTAAATTTAAATGATGCTGTTCTCAGAGTAGGCAGTTACTTTCTGCATCAACATTGTTCATTTCAGTTCTTAAACCATTTACATCCCTACACACCTCCCTACAATGCTGTATTTATTTACATATTTATTCATTTATTTGTTGATATATTTATGTGTTTATTCATTCATTTATTTATTGACTGATTGATATATTTAGTTATGCATTTATTCATTCATGTATTTATTTACTGATTGATATATTTATTTATTCATTCATTCATGTATTTCTTTACTGACTGATATAGTTATGTATTTATTCATTCATTTATGTATTTATTTATTTACATTTGGTAACTATGATAGTCACATTGAGCTAGAGCTTATTTCCTGGTGCAACTAGGGAGAGAGGATACAACAGGGAATGATACCACAATAACAAATATAATAACAACAATGTAGATGAACAACATAATAATGGTACAAGTAATAAATCTCAGAATGAGAACAGAACAGAACACATCACAATCAGAAAGTCTAAAAAGTACATATGCCACAGGGGTAACATGGATACAAGCAAGGAGAGTGTGAAGTTTATACATAATAAGATATTTGTAACATAATGGTAACAAAAATATCAAATTACAGAGTGCATTTTAAGCTATACTATAGGGTAAGTGGCAGAACATGTAATTATGGAGGCAGTAACATGGGTATAGATTTTTGTAATGTGGGGATAAGTGGATGATGGCTACTGTAGCTGCAGGTGAATGCATTTGAGAAGTATGCATGTGAGAGTGATTTGAGACAGTGCAGGGTGGATGAAATGCAGATGAGAGGGAGTTATTCACAGTGTTGTAAGGTGGAAATAGAACGAAAATGGGCCTGCTTCAGTTTTACAGTGAATGGTAAGAAAGAATAAGCACTGCATGATTGCAGAAAGTAGGATGAGGAATGTCAGGATTAAGGAGAGATAAGTTGAATCAGTGTCAAGCCATTTTTGTGTGTGTGTCAGGAAGGAGGAACAGTGTAAGAGATGCATAACCTCAAGGGAAGGGAGGGAGAGATATTTGCATAGAGAGAGCACTGATGAGTGACAGATGGAGCATTAATGCTGAAACTGCAGACTGAATGCAAAAGGGGCTCCTGCCTCACAAGAGAAGACTTTGGGGCAGCACTGTAGACTACATATGTATAGTTGAACACCAGCAAAACTGAGGATGATCTCATGACAGATTAGAAGAGGAACAAAGCATTTGTTTGAGTATGACCTATCAAACTCAAACCTGAGTTACTTATGCATGGCTTCAATGTGGGTGGAAAATGCTAAGGTTCCGGTCCAATCATACCTGGAAGTGCTTGAAAATATGATACCTCCTTCAAGTAGGTTGACATCCAGAGACTTGAAAACAGGGATATTGTATGTTAGAACTTTTGCAGTCTCTTTCTATTGCCAAATGATATGGAGACAGTCTTTTTGGCATTTGGTGAGAGCTGGTTCGAACAGAAGCAGCACTGGATATTGTCAAAGACATGCTAAAATGAATATTCCAGCTTAGGGACTGAAGCACCAGAAGCAGTGAGGACTGTCTTCTGCTCAAACTGCATGTGGGTGCATGATAAGACACTGGTGGTGTCAAGGTCATTTAAGAAGTTGAAAAACAAAACTCTGGCCAGAGCCAATAGGGCTGCAGGTGATGAATTTATGGTAAAAATATTGAAAATTACCAAAGTTATGAGCCTGTGTTAGCAAAATGTAACATAGACTCATAAATTTGTTGTTTTGTAATATTTGTACACAAAATTTCCAACATAGCTTTGTTTGTCTCATGAAGAAGGACAGACCAATTGTTCAACTCCTGCCCAAAACGTGATTTCGCATAAGACTGAAAAAATCAATCTTTTGGATGAAAAAATGCATTTTGAGAAGGTGATGAAAAATGACAACTGTCACAGTCATGAGGTGTTGTAAAGATATGGCTATGTTGTAAATTGGGTGTAAAAATAATGAAAATTACCAAAGTTACGGGCCTGCAATCACAAAATTCAAGGTAGGCTCATAACTTGGTTGTTTTTAAATATGTTTACACCAAATTTAGAACACAGCCTTCTTATGTCCCCACCTCAAGGAAAATGGCAGAGAAAATTTCCATCTCCTGCCAAAAAGATGATTTTGTGCAGGGACTGGGAAATCATCTTTCAGGATGTAAAAAAAAAACATTTTGGCCAGGATTTGAAAAATGACAGCTGTCACATTCATGAGGTACTATAAATGTATGGCTATGTTGTACATTTGGGGTAATAATATTGAAAATTACCAAAGTTACAAGCCCACATTCACAAACTTGTCAATTAAGCAGTTAGCAGTGATGGCTCTGCCCATTTTTGCCAGTTTGTGACACTGAGCACCACTGTATAAATAAAGCAAGTGTTGAAAAAGTAATTAAATAGAAAACACAGAAACAAGGGCCCCTATTAAAAAAGTGCAATGATCCTCTTTTCCAAAATATGCATCTGCGGTCTTCTTGTGGTTTATAACTGGACAGTTGACTGAATAATGAGACAGCACTTCTGCATTATGATTGGCTAAGAACAATAATTGGACAGCGGCTCTGCATTTTGATTGTCTGCTGCATACGTACTTAGTCAATCAGAGAGCAAGCCGAGTCTGCCCTCTCACTTTAACACACAGCAGCCAGTCAGAGAATCTAGTAATGCTACAGCACTTATGCAAGAAACAATTTCTGCTTTCTCACAGATGCTCAGTAGCACCACACAAAAATGTAGCAGTTTTTTTTTTCCCTCTATAGTACTGATAATACCAATAGTGGTCTGGTGTTTCTTGTTAAGAATTGAACCAGGGTTTATTAGTCCATGATGCTCCAGGTCTCAATGTTTTTTACCCCTGGTCCAGTTATTACCTTGTAAACCAAGACCAACCACTATGGTATTTTGGCTATAATGTAAACTACTGCTCTTGTGTGTGTATATGTATGTGTGTATATATATATATATATATATATATATATATATATATATATATATATAAGAAAAGTGACTCACAGAATTTAATCCATTTAGCTAATACATTCACAGAGACTAAAATTAGTTAAATGGTGTCTCTTAAAAATAAGAATAAGCACTGGTTATTTGTCACATGTAGTATGTATTGTCTAAAAGAACAGGTATGTGTTAAAATAAAATATTTCAGACAAATATGTTTAATAAGATTGCATTGAAAGCAGCGGTACAAAGAAATTTGGCAAAAAAAAATGACACCATCTTTAGTCACTATAAAATATTCCAGGCATCTTCCAGTTTCATGTGGTGGTGCAATGTTCAAATTCCACCAAAAAATGTTTTATGTTTTTATAAATGTTTTAATGAAGTTTTTTTTCTCAAGAAAAAAACAATGGCTCCCACATTTTGCATAGAAATAGCATTGTAGACCTGGCAAGAGTTAGGATTTAAAAAAAAAAGACTCATGATGCACAGCATAGGAGGTACCTAGACATGTACATTTGACAGGTATGCTAAAATGTTTAGTAACTGTAGCTGAAACTGGATTATTTTGGAAAAACAATTTTTGATGTACTGTTGTTTTAACTATATATATATATATATATTTATTTTTTTTACTTATGCAATGGGGTGGACATATATTCAGTGTGATAAATGCATTTATCTGAGTCACTGCATGTATAAATACATTTATACATACAGTGACCATTTATACACACAGTTACTATGTCACAAATCTCTTTAGAATTCATTTAGAATGTTCAGCCTCAGAAGCAATACTAATCATATTCAAATGGGAATAACTTTAAAATGAAAAAAGACAGCATGGTACTGTGAGCACAAAAATTGTTCAGCACAAAATTATCTACAAAATGAGTGGTGTTTCATGTATAGATACCTTATAGATTTTTTACAATTAGCGAAAAAGCAGAAGAAAATTTAATTTTTTGTTCATTTTTTTGACAAACAAATGTGAATAACTGTAAAACAAAAAGTGATAGCATGGTACTGTAAGCACGAAAAATGTTCAGCACAAAAATATCTACAAAATGAGTGGTGTTTCATTTATAGATACCTTTTAGTTTTGTTTTTATAATTAGCAAAAAACAGCATTAAATTCAATTTTCTTTTCCCTTTTTTGACAAACAAATGGGAATAACTTTAAAATAAAAAAGGTAGCATAGTACTGTGAGCATGACATTTGTTCAGCAAGAAGTTTTCAACAAAATGAGAGGTGTTTCATTTAATAGCAACCACTATGCTAGGCAGACATACTCTAGGAAAGTTAACCAAAACTCCCAGAAATTATAATTTAAAATAAAGATAAACAGTCAAAACAAAATGTTTCTGCACTGATAGAAAGCACCCCTATTGCATAAATGAAATATACAATGGTGAGCAGTCAGATAAATGATTTATTTATTTATTGAATACAGTCGGAATTACAATCCTATAGTACAGCACAAGTTGTGCTGTACTATACTTCTGCTGTTTGACCTTGGACACCTCATTCGTGGCTTATGAAACTCATGAGGTTACCCAAGGTCAAGCAGCACTTGTGTAGATAAATCATTTATCTGACAGCTCACCATTGTATATACCATATATATATATATATATATATATATATATATATATATATACATACACACATACACATACATACATATATATATATATATATATTAGAGTCAAATAAGCATGTCTAATGCATCAGTTAGAGTTGTTCCACAGTGAAAAAGTAGAAATTCAGTATTAGGGTTGAAGGCCCTCCTTGGACCCCCAGCCCCACCCCAACGACATCGAGTGCGCATTGGGGTTTGTCGACCTAACTCTCACCCCATCACATGTGTAATGAAGCAGAGGTATAAGTAGAATGGGGTGAGAGTTAGGACTGACAACTCTGTCCTGCTGATTGAGGCGGGGCTGGGGGTCAGGGGCTTCAACCTAATATAAATTCCTAGCTTTTCTCTGTGGGAACAACTAACTGATGCATTAAACTGAGTTTTTTGCCTCTAATTCCTCTTATTTTGAGAATAAGGATGATAAACAGTGAATGGAATGCAGTGGTGGGAGTGCGGGGCCCTTCGGGCCACATGGTCCCACCACATGATGTCTTGTTACATAGTAACAGGAACTGCAAAGCAAACACAAGCGGCAACGGTACTGCAAAACATAAATGGTAAAGCAAACGTTAATAAAAATGCAAGCGCAAAGTGATGCCAAAGCAAACAGTTACGTAAATGGAGACATCAAACAGTAGTGCATACAGAACACAACTGTTAACACACACATTCATGGTACCACAATTGCAAATGTAAATGGTAACAGTAACAGCAACAATAATGCCAAAGTAAACAGAAACGCAAGCGAGTACGAAAATGCAAACCGTAACACACACACTCACGGAACCACAATTGTAAATGCAAATGGTTACGGTAACAGCAACAATAAAGTCAACAGAAACAGAAATGCAAGCATGTATGGAAACGCAAACCATTACATGCAAGGTCATGGTATCACAATTGTAAATGTAAATGGTAACAGTAACAACAACAATAAAGCCAACAGAAATGCAAGTTCATACGAAAACGCAAACCGTAATGTGCACGGGCACGGTACAGCAATTGCAAATGCAAATGTTAATGGTAACAGCAACAATAATGTGAAACAAAATGGAAATGCAAGTGCAAACGAAAACTCAAACTGTAACGCACACGGTGGCGTAGACGGGAACGGTGATGCGAACGGTAGCAGAAGTGCAATTGGAAACGCTAACTGACACAGTAACGAAAGGGGACACCCTTCTTTTCTCCAAAAACTGCATTGAAAAAAACACACTGAAAACAAAGAATGTATGCATTATAATTGACTTTGGAGCAGAAAATTATGACTTGGAATACTAAATTCCTTATATCTCAGGAACCGTACGACATGTGAAAAAAAATTTAATTTTGTATGAATTATTACTTTCCTGGCTAGTTTTATGCTTAGCCCCCATTTGGGGGGACTAAGCATTTTTTTGACAAAAGGTCCGTATCTCGCACCATTTCCGAGATACTGGCCCTGAAAGATGTAATGGCTGCCATAATGTTATTCTATGGCAAGCCCTGTAATATTTTTTCACCAAACCACCAAAAGGCACATCTGTGGGATGTTGGCTTTCCTCCCTCCATCCAAATTTCAGCCCAAATGACCAAACTGTTATTTTGCAGCAGTGCAGCAAAGAATTCCTGTAATGCGGCAAACTTCATAATGTTATCCTATGGGAAAAAATGTAAACTTAATAGTGCCATAACTTTGCCACCCTGTACTATTTCTTGACCAAACCATGAAAAGCCACATCTATGGGATATTGCCTTTCTTCCCTCCAGATTTCACGTCAAAAGACAAAACCATTCCCAAGATATTCACTATGAAAGATTACTAAAATTTCCCTATCTATTCCATTATAAAAAATCTGACCATCTTGTTCCTCCCTCACTATCAAAGATGGAGATCAAAGAATCTCATGATCAAAGAATTTGCAGGCTCATGAACAAAGATTTAAAAACCTTGTAAATTAATAAATTTAAAAAATTGCGGTAAACCACCAGCATGGTTCGATAGAACGAGGCTCCCTGAGTAAAACCCACCCTTACTTGACTTCCTATGACACCCCTGGGCTAAGAAAATTTATTTTTTCATCCGGCCCTCTCATCCCTCGCTCGCGATGCATGATCGCGATCAAAGAATCTTGTGGTCAAAATATTTGCATGCTCGCGATCAAAGAAATTGCTCGCCTCCAAATAAAGAGCTAAGGATGAGATGGCCAGATTTCTAAATACATTTGTGTAGCCCAGGGGTGCCTTGACTGTTGAATAAAGGTGGGTTTTGCTCAGGGAGCTTCGTTGTGCTCCATCTGCATACTCAAAGTAATGTAGTACCTATCCCTGGTAGTCTAGTGGCCCCCATCACAATAAAATATTAACATCCCTGGCAGTCTAGTGGCCCACCCCAATAAAATATATTAACTATGTAGTGCCCTGGTAGCCTAGTGCCCCCCATCCCCTGTATTTTTCCACATCCCTGGTAGTCTAGTTGCCCCCTAAGCTGTATTGTTTTATTATAAATAAATTTTATATCCCTGGTAGTCTAGCGCCCCCAGCATAATGAAATAAATAATGATTTATATTATACATGGTAGTCTAGTGGCCCCACAGCCTCCCACCATAGCCAGGTACTGTTTGATTTTTTGAAGGCCACCCAGTCGCAAGCATCTGCAGGTGGAGACACTAGGTTGGGGTGTAGGCAGCTGACATGTCCAGGAGCAGAGGATAGGGGAGTGGTCACTCAGAGAGCCTGGGAGAACCAGCAGGTCAGAGATTCTATGTGGTCAGTTAGTTAGTAGTATGTCCAGTAGGATCTGGGAGCCATTGTGGTGGACCAGCTGGGTATGATCCAGCACTGCAAAGGCATCCTTGATGGCAGCTGCTGACTTGGCAAGCCAGTTATCATTTAGATCACTGTCCAGAATATGCTCCGTTTTTGGGGGGAGGTTGGAAATATAGTTTGTGAGGAATTGTATGGTCATAGCTTGGTTGCGTGGGGGAACATATGCCGCTGTGATTGTTAGGGGAGCTCTAGAGGGGTCCAAGGTAAGTTTTATGGATAAGACTTGGGTGCCATGATCTAGTGAGATGATCAGGAGCGCTTGGTTCAATAGGGAGTCTCGAACATAGAAGACACAGCCACTGCCCCGTTTTCCCACTCTGTCAGCTCTGTGTAGAGTGAAGCCTCTGACAAATGAATCTGTTTTTTTTTTGAAAGCCATGTTTCAGTGAGTGCAAAGACATTCAGCTGATGTTGCACTATCCAGCTTTGGAGAGATGCTGTTTATTTGGGAAGGCTGCTGATATTCATGGCAGTTATGCACAGCTCTTGGTGTAGTTTCTGTTGACTGTTAGCGGCGGGATCTGGGTTGGGGTGAATATTTCCAGATATGAGAAGTAGTAGGGCTTGGACCCTGAGGAGAGTGAGGGACCGCCGTTTGGTGGTTGAGCACAGGTGAGGCACATGTTTAGACAGAGTAGCACAGGGGATGGGTAAGTTGAGGAGGGCAGGAAAGGTAAGGCAGATGAGTTTGTAGGGGGTTGGGGTGCATGTGTAGGTGGCAGGTTAAGCGGGGTGGTGGATGCTTGTCAGGCATTGACAGGGTGGGTGGACGGTGGTAAAAGGTAGGGAAGGTAAGGGATGAGGTGGTTGTGTGGGTGGGGGGATGGCTATCTAACCCAATAAGGAGTATGATAAGTGTAATAGGTAGAAGATAGGATAGTCTGTTGAGGAATTGGAGGCTGGGCAGTGGGAGCTGCTATACCAGTTCCAGTTCAAGGAGAGCCGACTGACACCCATCATAGTGGTGTGTGCCTTTAAGATGAGACAGGCCAGGGTACAGAAAAGAAAAAAAATAATAAAATAGTTCATGTTGTTCAGTATGCAGCCAAGGGTAGAGGAGGACTAGAGAAAAATGGGCAGGAAAAACTATATGTATATATGTATTTAATAGTGGCTGGGGTTGGTGTGGTGGTTTCTATGGCACAGCAGTAGGGTGATGGACTATGGTTTGTTGTGGTGTAATAATCTGCTTTAGGGAAGAAGGACCCAGGACAAGAAGTGCTTATGGGATAGCAGTGGGAAGAGGAATGCAACATCCAAGAGTTGTTGCCCTCTAGTGACTTTGCAGTATACTTTGCCAAAAAAAAAAAGCTAGGAAAAATTAACAATTCTGTTCCACTAACAGTTGGTATGGGTAAACTCAGCATTAGCAGTTCTTGTATTAAAAAAGAGGTTTCAGGAAAGGTAGAGTCAGGAGCCAACAACACAAGGTGGAATGGCGTTCTGCCTAATCAGAGCTCAGCACAGTAGTAGTGCAGCCAATGGCCTGAAAGGCAAAAAGTGCCAAGTTCAATCCTGTTGGTAGCTGGGGGCTGCTCTTCAAAATGTGTACCTGGTTGTAGGCTGAGAGGCAGGAGGGTCAGTGCAGAACAGCTGCTGGGTTCCGAGCAGCTCATGCGGCTTGCAGGAGAAGGCAGTCACCAGTACTGGGCAGGATGCCTGTGGAATGGAGAAGGCTCTGTTAATTTAAGGCCAACAGGGACAATGGGCACTAGAAACCTTGGCTCCAATAAGACAAGGCGATAATGGCAGGGGGAGGTTTTCGGGACAGGGCAGACAGATTATTAATGCAGCAGAACAACACCGTCACAAAAGAGCTGTTACACTCTGGGGGGAGGGGCTGCTTACTGTAGCTAGCTGCAAAGCCAGGAAAAAAGAGACAAGAAACACAGGACATGAAGGGGAGAGAACATACACACAGAGACTGTGGTCTGATAGTTCAGAAGAAAAATAGTATTGGACACAGGGACAAAGGAAAAAATAGTATTGGACACACGGAGTAAAGCAAAACCATCAAGCTCTTAGTTCAAGCAGTTGAGTGTTTAGGGTGCCTTACAGCTTACCTTAGACACAGATAGGGTATGTAGAGTAGGACAGGGGAAAAAGAATGCAGGTGTCTATAGTTGGTTAGTGGAAGAAGGATGCAAACAGTGTAAATACTCTATGCAGGTAACATCTACAAACTGCAGTTATTAACTGTTCTAAGCAGTAAACATCAAAAAGAAAAAGCTAGAAAAAATTAACAATCCTGTTCCACTAACAGTTGGTACGGGTAAACTCTGCATTAGCAGTTCTTGTATTAAAAAAGAGGTCTCGGGAAGGGTAGAGTCAGGAGCCAATAAGAGAAGGGGGAATGGAGTTCTGCCTAATTAGAGCTCAGCAGCAGTAGTAGTGCAGCCAAATGGCCTGAAAGGCAAAAAGTGCCAGGTTCAATCCTGTTGGTATCCATGGGCTGCTCTTCAAAATGTGTATCTGGTTGTACGCCGAGAGGCAGGCGGGTCAGTGCAGAACAGCCGCTGGGTTCTGAGCAGCTCCTGCAGCTTGCAGGAGGAGGCAGTCACCAGTACAGGGCAGGATGCCTGGTTGTAGGCCAAGAGGCAGGCAGGTCAGTGAAGAACAGCCGCCGGGTTCTGAGCAGCTACTGTGGCTTGCAGGATGAGGCAGTCACCCATACTGGGCAGGATTTAGGAGAAAGCATAGCACTGAAACAACACTGGTTAGGATGCAAAATTATCTCCTCAGGGGACAGACAGAGGGGAATGGTCAATTCTTGTTCTCCTCGATCTCTCTTCAGCATTTGACACTGTAGACCACATGGTGCTGCTTGATTGCCTTAGAGAATTTTGTGGACTCACCAGCAAAGTCATCAGCTGGTTTGAGTCCTTTCTGACAGGCAGGATGCAATGGGTAGTGATGGGGAATTTCTTCTCCTGCTCAAAGCTCCTGACCTGTGAAGTTTCTCAGGGCTCAATTTGTCACCCATGTTGTTTGTGGTGTACATGCTGCCCCTGGGTGACATCATTAGGCATTACGTTCTGGGTTTTCACTGCTATGCAAATGCTTCTAAGCTGTACATGTCCTTTGTCCCCCCAGAACATCTGATGCTGTGAAGTTGCTAAATAAATGCCTTTCTGAGATCCAGGACTGGATGTACTCTAACTGGGTGAGGCTTAACCCATATAAGACAGAGGTACTAGTGATTGAGCCTGGTCATCTGCAAGATGTGTTCACCACCGGAGCAAGAACAGGGTTGTTCTTGGGGCCACCTCACTGGTGGCGGCCACTAAGGTGCGAAATCTGGGCATCATCCTTGATGGCGGTTTGATTCTTGAGGCTCAGGTGTCTTCCATCCTCCGGAGTGGTTTTTACAATTTAAGGAATGTCACCTGGATTAAACCCTTAATCCCACCTGATGTCCTGCCCTCACCGGTGCATGTTTTTGTTACATCCAGGCTTGATTTACTATAATGCTTTATACTTTGGGTTCAGTGAAGGTAACCTCCGGTGACTGCAGCTAGTGCAGAACACTGCAGCCAGGTTGTTGATGGCCCTTTCGAGTTCTGCTCTTATAACCCTGGTTTTCCATGAATTGCACTGGCTGCCTGTCAGGTGGAGGATTGCCTTCAAGGTGGGCTTGCTGACCTGCAGTATAAGGCCCTATATGGCTCAAGTTCTGGCTATCTGACTGACCTCCTGACACCTTTCTTCCCGGTGCACTTGCTCCATTCTTCTGTGGAAGGCCTCCTGGTGATCTCAAGGATGCAGCTCAAGACATCAGGAGACAGCACCTTTGAGGTGGCATGACCAGTGCTGTGAAACTCCCTACTGTGATCACTAAGGGAGGCTTCTTCCATGGAGTGTTTTAAGCGGGGCCTTAAGGCACACGTATTTAAGCAGGCATTCGATGTCCACTGAATTTTATCTGAAGTTGAAAGAGCTTTAGAATTATTATTATTTAACATTGATTATTTATTATGTGTTTTATACTTAACAGACCTGGTTTTTAAACTGTTGTAAACTGTTTTTTTAAACTGTCCCACCTCTATGTGATGTGCCTAGAGCCTCCGGGATTGGGTGTTCAAGAAAGAAATACATTTAAACTTGACTTAAGTAATTATATACTGAAGTCAATACTAGCTCTTTAAAATCAATTTTTTATGCTGGTGAAATTAGGCCTGTTTATACCAACTGTAAATCTTTTAGTAGCTGATGAGATTTTGCATTAAAGTATATATCCCAGATACTCAATTCCTGCATTTACTCATAGATAGTATGATCCCTGCTGCTAACCACAAATCTTATCTAACTTTCTCTTAAAGCAGCAACTGTGCATATTAACAGTTCATGAAAATAAAAATAGAACGAGGCAGTTCTTTGGCAACAAATGTTGACACTATGCTAAAACCACATTTGCAAATGCTAGTGTACTGTTTCATTGACTTTAATATTGAAAACTCATACTTGTATTGCTTACAACCACACACTCATAAAAAATGACTATTAAAAAATAACGTTATTGACTTTTTGAAATCTCAGTTTTGTAAACAGTACGGTATTTTCAGAGAGCACAATTTGGTGAGATAGTCATTTGCCTCATTCATTTAGAAGCAGGAGGCAGCTCATATACAATACGTGCATGCATTTTAGAAGTGCACTCCTTGTCAATCATTATTCCATAATTTTCTTTTAAATATTACCTGATCTTGATAAATGAAATTATAATTACTCTTAAAAACTAATGATGCCCGTATTCTAAAATATTCCCTGAAAGAATACTTTAGCTCAAAACACGGGTATATAAACACAAATCTTTTAATATCAAATCTGACAAACCACAGGCTTTTTTTTTTCTTTAAGAGGGGATTCACCAAAATTCAGCAATAGGCAGGCATGGTGACTTTCTTTGATTCAAAAATAAAATAGAGCATTAAACATGAGCAAGTCTGGAGGCAGTGCTTTTTCTTTTGCAGGAAGCAAAAAAAGGTTGTAGCCTGTTGTTGAATGCAGGTGACAACCTCAGTAGTGGTAGTGTAATTGAAGCAGTATTATTCTGAGGAAAAATTTCACAGCACAGGCTTAAAACTTCTAAGGCTAAAAACTTCTGATCAGTGAAGATTAAAACTGTAAAATGTCCAAACCTGCAATATTCTTCCATTTTTTATGTGTCCTTGCTTGGGATCACTACTAAGAAACATTTTTCTTTGTTAACAGCAAAATATACAGTAAATCACATTTGAAATCATTAGTGGAGTTGCATGCACTAATATATCCAGCTGCTTCATATAATGAAGTAGCACTCATTATCCTCTTAGGCCTGCAACACATTAGCTATTTAACCTCAGTGGAGCTTTTAAAGAGAATATTTTACATTTTTTTGGATTGAGAGATACCCCCTTGATCAAACTGCTACCCTTTTGAAAAATTCTAGACCCCCACATTGTCGCATGTGCTTACAAGGGATGTTAAAGAGACAGGGCAGTGATACAAATTTGATTATCAAGAATAGACAACCTTGGAGGTGGAACAGAATACACCAACAAACAAACAAAAAAAAGCATCAGGGCAGGACTGCAGCATTAATCTGCAAGACTTGCACTGGGGAGAATGCAAAAGATACTTCCCTGTCATCCATCTGCATCTTTTTAAAATAGTGGATGTTTGGGGACTGAGAATGGAGGGTTGGGGTGGCATAGTTTTCATCATTGACAATCTCATTTGGAACTCTAATAGATTTAAAAAATAGCAAATTTTAACAGATTAAACTGTGAAGTAAAAAAGGAAGGCTAGAAACATTTAACATTTGAACTCAAATTGTGTAATTAACATAAGCACTTAAAACATACAGGCCCCATATGTGGTTCAACAATAGTAGGAAAAGACAAAAGACAGATACATTTAAAAAATGTTTATTAGTTTACCATGATATATTTTTAAATAAGTAATCCATTACATGGGTGCCATATGCTTTAGGAAAGTGTGGCTTTGCTGGCTGCCTACATATGTAGGCTGTTGTCTTAAAGTAGCTTAAGCTCTTGAAAACACTTATAACATGATAGTATCTGGAAAGGATACTGACACATGCCATAAAATGATAAACCCAGCCAAGTTCATAGGATCTGTTCACATTGTGACATTCAGTTCAGGCTGCAGGGAATTCATTACTTGTGGGGATCAGTATGCTCTTATGTAAATATTGCTCTGCAAAGCCAGTGCGACCAGACTTGTGTCTAAGATTTTGCAAAAAGCTGTTCAAAGAGCAAAATGCATCTGCATAGCAAATCGGTAAAGTCTCACACAATCGGTTTTCTTACCCCAAAAGTGTGTGTGTATTGTGAAGCCCAGCAGTGCTTAATTAGAGAAGTTAGACTTATACCAAATCATCTGCTTATCAATGCTGTATAAAACAAATGAAAATAAATCTCCCCTTATTTTCTCTCTATACCTGGAGTAGTCACAGCGTCAGGCAAGCATTTGTCAATGCCAAATACTTAATGCTTGTGACCTGCCCAAGTGGACGATCTCTAAGCTGATGCAGAATGGAGGGTGGAGTTGGGACAGCACCGAGGGAGGGAGTGGCAGGGGTTTTGTTTTACCTCTATAGGGATAAGTTTTGTTTTACCTCTATGGGGATGGGGAATGGATTGTGGGGAGTGGAACAGCACACAGAGGGAGAGAGTTGGAGGGATTTTGTTTTACTTCTACAGGGATGGGGAATGAAGGGTGGAGGGGTGGGAAAGCACACAGAGGGAGGGAGGGAGTGGCAGGGGCTTTGTTTTACTTCTGCAGGGATGGAGAAAGGAGGGTGAGGGTGAGACAGCACACAGAAGGAGGGAGGGAGTGAGCAGGATGGGTGACTAGTGAAGGATTGGCTGTTTTTGTCAGGTCCCCCTGTCCCTCTCCACCATGCCTCAATCCCCACACCCTCATCAAACAAGGAGAAAGAGACCATCATTACCCTCCCCTGACTGCTCATCCAAGAAAAGAAAATTACTTCAGGTGTCAGTGTGTGTGCATGTCTGCTGTGGAGCACAATCTATGTACTATATATCACACTTGGGGAACCAAAAAAAAAACAGAAGTATAAGAGTGACACTTAGGGTGCCCAATCTCCCAGAGTCATGATCAGGACTGCTGGATTTTTTTTAACAAGAATAAATAGTGCTTTGTGAGCGGAATGCTCAACAGATGAGGAGGTGACTGTGATAATGTCTAACAGGTTGTTCTGTCAGAAAAAATGCAAAGAATCTGGATTCCTTTTTCTGAAAGCAAAATGACTGCTGGGCTCTGCCCACTACAGCCATAAAATGACCAAGAATGGAGTCTTAGGGGCAAGGCCCTGATTTTTCTTTTGCACTTTGTGACTGAGTTCTGCATCAGGATTACCATTTGCCGCAGATCTTCTGTGGTGATGGTTTGTAATTTCTGTGGAAGTTCTGTGGTACCAATGAATTTCCACATCACAGCATCAGTTTGTCATCTTTGCACCACATCCATGGCAATTGTTACAGCAAATGGTATTGAGGAACACACAGTGCCACTAGTTCAAAAAATGAACCCCAAAAGTTTTAGAAATAATGGATTTTCTTTTAAAAAGTTAAAAACTATATATCTGAAGTTCCTATCCTATTACATAAATGAAATAGGCAGAGGAGACTTTGTGTGATAAATTATTTATCTATACTCACTCTGTTTACATCACTCATGTTGTACCCTTTTCATATAACTTATATATTAATAAATAATATGTGAAGTAATTTATAAAAAAAAAATCCCTCTTTTGTGGTCTTGAAATTGTATCTTCAGTCATAAGGCCTCTTTGAAAATGGAATAAACAGAAAAATGGAGACATTTCAAGACTAATTTTTCATGCCAACCCACTTCTGTTGACACACTACATTCCTCTGTCAGACCACAACATGCATATGAACACCTTATGAGAGAAGACTCCCTGACCCATCACAAGGTGTCACCAGTGTAATAGTACACTGTGCCATACCCTCTCAGGCTTGAATTGGTGGTGTTCAAAAGTTCTGGCTCACCTTTCCTCATGCTGCCCAGCCAGCTTCCAGAGCTCATTCCAAACTTGAGTTGCCAGCATGGGAACACAGCATGCTACCTGCTGGCCCAGTGGTTGGCCCTGCACACATTTCTTCATAACTTTTAGGTAATGCTATCAACCCATAATAACATGTGATCAATAACCCTGGCAAAAATGTATACAGCACAATGATTCATTTAACAGGTCTTTTCTTTCAACAGGCCTACACAAGCAATAAGACATGACGAGGTGTGGGTTATGGCCTGATAACAGCATGCCCCAGGTGCATTATGAGGCATGAGGTGGTTGGGAAGTGCTCTTATCAGGCCATAACCCACACCTCGGAGTGTCTTATTGTGCTTATTAAATGAATCCTTATAGTAAATATTAAAAAAAAAGAAAGAAAATGGCCAACCATTTTAAAAAAGGAGTTTTTTTTTCATGTTGGTGATTGGAAAAATAGTTCCCTATTACTGTAGTGTCCTGTATTTAACACTGGGTAGCTGGCCAGTAGAGGCCCCCCTCAAACAATGGTGCTGAGCTTTGCTCTATCCCCCCCCAAACAGACACTAGTTTCATGCTACTGTCATTTTTTTCCCTCATTTCTTTGTGGCTATCATGCTTTTACAGGGACCAAGCCTATTTGCAAGCCTATACCTTTGTGACTGCTGTAGCGCACAGCATCTTTCTCACCATGTCTTTTTTTTAACTTTCTTTATGCCCCCTTACACCAGCTGCCTGATATCTCTTGAGCAAGGACACTCAGTGTGGTCTGTTCCCACCTGCCTGAAACCTCCAGATTCCACTCCTCGGACATGGGCTCATCTCCCTACCACACCACCTGGCTGCCCGACCTCATGGCTCTGAGCCCCCCGGGCAGGACCACTGACTCCACTGGCACTCTATCTAGAATCTAGTGGAGTGACCAGGGGCAGAGAGAGTACCTGAGATGGAGCTGGGAGGCCTGACATTGGATTTGTGGACCAACCACTGGTCCTGCCTTCGCCTATCAGGCGCTGGGAATTTTCACTTTTTCTGTCCCCACCCCATGGAGCTTGGATGTGCAATGATGGCCAGTGTCTGCCAAGCTCCACCCCCAGTGCCATGCTGCGGTGTTGCTTTGTTCCTGGCTACTTACGACCATTGCCAGGGGTTGCTCAGGAGTGACACAGTCCCTACACCCTCCCCAGAAAGGGAGAGCCATCTATCAGATGCTGAATCCCTACCCACCCCTGCTGACCCATGACGGCACGGCTTGTTCCCAAAGCCGGGTTGCTGGCATGGCACGAGGTGAGGCATCTAGAGCCTTAAGCCTCAGCGCCACTGGGCTGAATCTCACCATATCTCTTGCTTTCAGAGGGACCACACACTATCCTCATACCCTGTCCTCCACACACCTCTATATGTTTTTTAGTTTTGTTTTAGTGTGCTGTAGAGAGAGAGAGAGAGATAGAGATTGGTGGTGCTGGGGATAGCCAGAGAGAGAGAGAGAGAGCAATCATTACATTGCCATTCAAATTATCTCAGCCACATATAGTCCATTCTCAAGGTGCATGAGACAACAGTAAACTCAACTGCTACTTTATCCCCACAATGTTGTACCTCTGAAATGTCTTTCCTACATGTAAGGGAAAAAAGTACCTTTTCAGCTCAGTTGCTCCCTCTAGCTCAGGTGCTAGTCAAACTATACCAACAACTCCTTAACCCCTTTAGTGCCCTCTGTTGTACTGTGTGTGTCACAGGGCACAGATGCACATGGCCATAAAGATGTACTTTGTGCATCTGACCATAAATCTCTCCAATTTACTTGCTTTGGTCCATGGAGTCAAGAGAGGAGCCCTTAGTCTTGTGATTCCAGAGGTCTGGAATGCACGAGACATCACCTGTTTACAGAAGCATGCAAACACATGGAATTTCTGTGTCTGTCTCCTTTCACTTTCTCTTGGGCTGCAAAACCACAAGAGACAGTTTAACAGAGCAGGCGGAGGTTGCTACGGTTGCTGTTAAAAGTGATTTAAAACTTGTTATAAAGTAGCAAATCAAGGACCTGTAGTGAAGTGTAACATATTTATTGCATTTATAAAGCTGTTGTGTTGTTAGGCAGTATTACTTAGTATTTTAAAAAAGTTCAAATGTATTGCTCTTATTTATTAGCCTTTGCCTTGTATTTTGGACATTTCTTTTTTTTTTTACTTTTTTCAGATGACTGTTGTTTTAGGAATCCTATTAGTTTTCCTACTGTCATTTTGTGGTATGTTAAAAAGAATTTTTGTTTTATAAAGTGCCTTTCATTTGCTTTAATTTACTTTCATTTATACTCCTTCCCAGTGCTGCAAGGTCACCCCTGTAAATGGACTTTGTACACCTTGGGCTTTAGCCAGTTACCAAGGAATAATAAATAAAAAAAAATATGAAAAAATTTAAAGAATGTGATATTTAGTGTACAGTGACACTGTATCTCTGTGTCTATCATGAGACACGAGCCTTGGGCTCTAGGATCTCTTCTAGTTACAAAAAAATATGAAACATACTTTTGACTTAGTGTACAGCAATGCTGTAAGTGTCCATAGTGGGATACAGTTGTATATAGTTTACTGCTTTTGGTGGTGAGTGTGAGCCTTCTGTTTTACATTTATTTGCTGTTTTGGGCCGTATGCACCATGGCCACTGTTAGACAACCCTTCTTTTGCTATCCTTTCTATATACAACCCCCTACCCCCATAAAAAACAGCATACAATAATTAATGCTGGAAGTGTCCATAGTGGGATACAAACCTAGGTTCTCTCCTGAGTAGCAAAGAATAATTAAAAATAAAAGTCAGAAAAAAATCCAGATAGTATACAGTACACCCAGCCACACTGTGAGTAAGTGTCCATAGTGGGATTCAAACCTAGACCTCTAGGTTCTCACCTGTCTGCTTCAAGCACTAGGCATAACATTTAGTGCTGTTTAATTTCACTATCCCAAAGTGCTTTACAATCCAGGAGAGGGAGGGGGAGAGAGTATCTTAGCCACTAAGACATGCTGCCTGCTAATCATGCCACTGAAATACACTGCAGGCGAGATCATATAATATATCATCAGCTCTGAGTCAGATTTGGATGATTTTATTGCTCCAGAGTCTGTGAGTGACTACTGTCCAAGCAGTATCCCCACTGATGATGCAATATTGAGTGATGCTGATGAGGGTGGTCCATGCAGCCCTAATGCCAAGTCTAAGTCCATACGTGGATGCAAGCGCACATGTGTGCCCACTAGCAAGTACCCGCCCAAGCCTGAAAAGAAAAAGAAGAAACACAGGCTTCTGCATGATTCATCACCCAAGCAAGCATCCAAACATAAAAGGCAGAAGAAGCATGGAGATCTGCCTAAGCTTGTGCAGGTACCAGAGTCTCAGATATTTCCCCAGAAAGAGGCTCCCGTGTGTGCCTTTGATGGAGCTAGAGGCCACAATGTAGGATGAAGGAAGTTACACAAAGCATAAGCATAAGCAAAAGCACCTCAATCTGTGGCCCTACCTGAGCAAGAAGGCTCTGCACCTGAGATGGATGCAGTAATGCAGGCTAAGGTAAGTCATCAAAAATACAAGAATAAGCAACTGTTCCAGACAAAGACATTGTCTGGGCCTGAAAAAGAGTAACTTTTTAAGCTGGCATCTGCCACTGAGATCAAGTGCAAAAAACAGTAACAAATACTCAAGGAATTACCAGAGCTCGAGATTCTCCCTGAACAAGAAGCTAATTTTGAGTCTGCAATTCATGGCACTCATGAAAAACAAAAACATAGGCATTGGCTCCAGCCTGAGACCATACTTGAGCCTCAATTGCTGCCTGATCAGCAGGCCTCCTCAGAGCTGTCATTTACTCATAATATTGGTGCCTGCAACGCAGGATGAGGGTAAGTGCCAAAAGCACAAAAAAAGAGTGCAAACATCTGCCTCAACACAAATTAGAGCCCCAATCTATGCAAGAACTTCAACAAAAAAGTATAAACTAAAGTGCAAGCAGTTGTCTGACATTCACACACTACCCAAGCCTGAAACTCTGCCCAAACCAGAGACCCTGCTTAAGCATGACTCCCTGGTCAAGCTTGATTCTCTTCCTGTGTATGACTCCCCACCTGAGCCTGATGACCTGCCCAGGCTTGACACTCCGGCCAAGCCTGACACATTGCCTGAGCCTGACACTCTGCCTGAGCCTGACGCTCTGTCCAAGTCTTGCATCTTACCTGAGCAAGACACCCGGCTTGAGGATGATGCACTATCTGAGCCTGAAACCTTGCTAAAGTATGAATCCTTACCTATCTACAGTGATACTTTTTTCAAATGAATCTGATCAATTGGCAATGTCTGACACTGAGACTACTGTCCCAGTGCTAGCTACAGGCCACAGCAGGCACAACAGTGGTTATATTCCAGTTTACCAATGGAATCCCCCTAATATGGAAAAACATGTATTCCACCATTTACTGGTAATGCAGATGTCCATGCTGACACAAAGGAATTTACCCCCATAGAATATTTTCAGTTAATTTTTAGTGATGAAATATTGTCTCTTATAGTGGCTCAAACACATTTATGTGCAGATCAGTTTTTGGCTCAATATGGGGACAATCTAAAACAACACATGCAAGGGCTCACCAATGGACCATCACAAACTTAGAGGAAATTAAAAGGTTCTGGGGTTTGGCACTGTTAATGGGGATTCTGAAAAAGCCCACCATCAGCATGTACTGGTCCACCCACCCTTCTCATTCTACACCTCTGTTTCTAGCTATAATGAACAAGAACCAATTTCAGCTTCTGCTGAGATTTATCCACTACAATGATAACACTCAGGCTTTGCCATGGGACCGTCCAGAGAATGATAGGCTTTTTAAATTAAGACCTATTATTGATCATCTTTTTAAAATGTTTTTGAGGTGGACACCCCATCCCAAAACATTTCAGTGGATGAGTCCCTTCTGCTGTTCAAAGGGAGAATAATATTTAAACAATACTTTTCTCTGAAATGTGCCTGCTATGGAATTAAATTGTACAAACTTTGTGAAAGTTCCACTGGGTACACATACTGTTTCAGAATTTACACAGGAAAGGATGACACACACAATGTTGCAGGCTGTCCCCATGTCTGAACACAAATGAAAGAAATTGTGCAGGACCTAATTCTTCCCTTGCTAGGCTCTGGCTGCAACCTCTATGTAGAAAACTTCTATACTGGGATTCCTCTCTTTAGTATCCTGTATCAGTGTGATACAGTAGCTTGTGGCACTATCAGATCCAAAAGGCAAGGATTTCCCAAAGAGTTGGTAGCCAGGAAGCAAAAACTTGGTAAGACCTGTGCTCTGTGATGTGATGAACTGCTGGCTGTAAAATTTACAGATATAAAAGATGTGTACCTCCTGAGTACAATTCATGATGAATCTACAGCAGCTGTTCCAATTTGTGGCCAGGACAAATTGATACAGTAAGCAAGCCTCAGTGTATCCTAGATTATAACAAGCCCATAGGAGGTGTGGACAAAACAGACCAGATGATTGAGCCCTATGATGCCACTTGAAAAACCATGGCTTGGTACAGTACAAGTGATTAGCTGTTCTCCTGTTTCAACTAGCTATTTACAATGCTTTTATTCTGTTCCAGGCAAAGTCATCTGGTCATTTAAAATCCTTCCTAGATTTCCAAACTGATGTCATTTCAAGTCTCCTGTTTAAGTTAACAGAAATACCAGAAATAAAAGACACGAGGGTGTAGCCAGACTGACTGAAAGACATTTCTGCAGAATGCTGCCAGTTACTTAAAGAAAGGTTAAATCCCAGAGGAGATTTGTAGAGTCTGCTGCAAAAAAGGCTTCAGGAGAGACTCAAGATATTACTGCTCAGTGTCCCACAGCACCACGACTGTGCCTTGAGGACTGTTTTGAGAAGTACCACACCAAGTTCATTTAATGGAATGACTAATTGATAAGCACAAAAATTAATTTGGTATAGGACGACAAGGCAAAAGCAGTCACTAGGTTAAACACATTTTGGAGAGGTTATTTTCTTATCTCAGCACCCAAAAACTTTTGTTTGTATTCTTTTGGTAACCAGATAAGGCCCACTAGGCAAAATACCTGTTTGTAGGGGCAAACTGGGAACAATAATGAAGTTAAGTGACTTGCTCATGGTCACACAGTATGCAAGAGGAGATCGTGGGAATCAAACCCAAGGCTGTACCAAGCTCAGTCATGGCTCATTACACTAACCTAAGCTATACTGTCAGCCTTCAAAGCAGCAATGCAATGAAAAAAGGTATTTAAAAAAGCTAATTTTCTGCTAGTATTATGAGAAATATTGGCAGAACTATTGATTTGAGTTTTCTGGATGCTTCCTATGCAGTGTACTCTACATTTACATTTTTGCCTAGCTTCTTACCCTCCTCAGGTCCTCAATATTATTCCTATACAAAAATCAGGTGGCCATCTCTTTTTTCTTGAGAAATAATTATTTTAAAATGCTCATAAAATTCCTAAATGATAATGGAAACTGAAAAGCTTACCACCAGCATAAATCGGAAGACATTTGACATCAATTAGGAAGAAAAAAAGGTGGGGTCAAATTTGAACCCATTTTCATTGTACTGCTGCTTTAATTTAAGGGACCTTAGACTATGGTATATAATTTTATTTTACATTGTATGGGCAAACTCACCTAATTTCTAATTCTGCCAGAGTATTTTAGTAATGTCGGTGTGAAATACATGCAATCTTACCTTGGCATTCTGTCCACATGTAGTGCAGTATGGCAAGCCATTAGGGACATAATTCAGAATCTCTGGCTATATAGTAAAACACATATGCTATACAGTGAACTACAATCATCATATAGTGAAATATTTACATTATATACTGAAATGCATACACAATGTAGTGAACCACATACACTATCTACTGATATATATGCATCATATAGTGAAATACACATACTGTATACTGAAATGCATATGACATATAGTGAAATACATGTTATATAGTGAAATGCTTACATTATATAGTTAAATACATATACTATCTACTGAAATACACATATTGAGTACTAAAAATCCACATACACTGTATACTAAAACAAATTCACTTTGTACTGAAACATATATACTACCCATTGAGATAAATACACTACAGACTGAACAATCCACATAAAGTATCTACTGAAACAACTACTCAATATATTGTGACACATACTCTACATACTGAAAACAATCCACATGCACTATATACTGAAACAAATACAGTACACTACATATTGAAATACATACACTATCTTTTGAAATAAATATATTACACATTGAAAAATCCACATACACTCTCTACTGAAACAATTAACTATATATTGAAACACACTTTCTATTGAAAAAATCTGCATACTCTATATACTGAAAGAAATACATTACATATTGAAATACATATACACAGTATATTAAAAAATCCACATACACTATGTACTGAAACAAATACACTACATAGTGAAACACATACAATATGTATTGAAATACATACACTATAGACTGAAAAATCCACATATACTATATACTGAAAGAAATACACTACATTCTGAAATTAGCCCCACCCTTGGAATGACCTGCTCTGCACTCATTTCTTACTACATTCATGGAACTGCTGGCCTGGTGAGAGGATGTCTAAAGCTGCAGAACAGAAGGTACAGTAAACAAAGCAGGGCTAACTCTTATTCTACTTCTTTATGAGGTTTTCCATCTTGTTTTGCTTGCACACTTTTAAGCAAATTTCAGAATATTGTGATGTGACAAGAAACTTTTAGAACTAATTTAAATATATAGTAGTTTTCTCTTTTAATTGAGTGCTGCCTTCATTCACTGTTACACAAGTACTCAGACTCTCAGTGCAACTAACAACAGCCTGCAACTGACATTATCACTTTCCAGACCTGTGAACTTGTAACTGTACCTGCCAGTATTGTGCCATTTCTCCACTCTGCTAAGCTACACAAGTTGCAGATTGGGTAACAGTCTCCTGGTAACATCTCCCACAGAACTGGCTGCCAAGTGAAAGAGGTGGTGACCAGGGCCCTGTATCAGCAGAGAAGAAGGGGCAGTCCTCTACAAAAGGCTTGCACTACCTTGAAACACCTTACAGGTGCACAGATTCTCATTGCAACTAACAACACCTGCAACTGACACTATCACTTTCCAGACTTGTGAACTTGTAACTGTACCTGTCAGTATTGTGCCATTGCTCCACTCTGCTAAGCTACACAAGCTGCAAATCCGGTACCAGTCTCCTGGTAACATTGCCTGCAGAACTGGCCACCAAAAGAGAGATGGTGTCCAGAACCCTGCATCAGCAGAGAAGGAGGGGCAGTTCTCTACAAAAGGCTCACGCTGCTGTCGCGCAAGTGTGATAGTGTGAGTGTGAGTAGCATGAGCACCAATCAGTATAGAAAAAATTGTTTTTAAGTTCTGTCTACCCTGAAGCGGGGGGAAAATAAGTGTAAAGTTTGAGGACCATAATACAGAACCGTTCTAATTTATACTTTAAGAAAATAAGACTGTTAGTAGAAAGTGAATCCTTACATGTACAGAACCTTCTGGTAATCTATAAAAATGTTGAAATGTCTGGTACAGTATGTCTTGTTTAATAGTCTATCAATCATTGTCATTTGAAAGTTTAGGCCAGGACGTTGCCATGTCTCCTGAAAAGCTGCAAAATAAAGTTGAAGCATGGTTGTTAACAGTACCATTTGACCCTGTAACAACACACAGAGGAAGAAGAAACAACTTTGCCAAAAACTGGAGTTTGTTTAACCATGTGAAATGTTTGAATCCTAAAGTTAGAGGTTTGAATTTAACAAACTGTATATTATCAGAGTCAACCACATTATACAATTCTGTTGCTAGCAGGTGATGTGGAAATTAATCCAGACCCTCATATGACAACAAAGCCAGACTTAAAAATAACATTAGAAAATGCCAGAAACATTATAAATAAAATCCAGGAGTTCAGAATATGGGCACAGTATCTGGAGCCAGATATAACTGGTATAACAGAATCTTGGTTATGACAAACTGTACAGGATAATGAAATAACAATGGATGGTTATGCCCTTTTTAAGCAAGATAGGGGTAAGCAGGGAGATGGGGTTCTTTTATATATTAAAAATAAAATGGGACCCTATGAAATTGTATTTCAAGGAGCATTGGAGGGGATTGAATGCCTTTGTGTAGTGTCAAAACAATTAAAATGTTTTATTGGTGTAGTTTATTCTCCTCCTAGCATAAATGATAACAAATTTGAAGTGTTGGCAACAAAAATAGCATTCTTGGGGGAGGGTCAGGATATAATTTTAATTGGACATTTCAATGCCACTAGGGGAATTTAATTAGAGAAATATTTTGAGATTTTAAATGTTAGGTAGATAGTAAATCAGGTTATAAGGAAAAGTGGGATAAATAGCCAGGGTAGTATCCTTGATTTAATGTTCTTATCAAAAGGACTTGATATTTAAAAGAGTCAAGTCCTTCCTCCTAATTTGGGTGACCATAACCCTGTACTATGTGTATTAACAGACAATTATATAAGTAGGGAAGAAGGGAAGACCACGATTAAGAGAGATTTTACAAATTATCACCCAGAACATTTTGTTAAGGATTTAGAGTGTGAAAAATGTGACAGGTTGAAACTAATCCCAGGTGTAAATTTTGGGGTAGAAGAATCTACAAGGACTTTTTTGGGGGTCTGTAATAGGCATGCACCCTTTAAGATAAACAAATTAAGGAAAAAACATCTACCATGCATAAGTGAATTTTTAAAGAAAAAGATACTTATTAGGAATAGAGCTTGGAAAAAAGCCCATAAAACAAGAAACAGGGTTGACTGGGATGATTATAAAATGAAATGTAATGAATGTCAAAGACTAATTAAACAAGTTAGGAAAAGGTTTTATAGCAACAAAATTGAAACAGTGTCAGATCCAAATCAATACTGGGATATAATAAAAGATTTGGATAATCCACTTAGGACCAAACAGAAGTACAAATGACCAATTATAGAGGTGATCCTCTTGATCTGAAAACAACAGTCCAGGTGTTGAACCATTATTTTATAACATTACCGGATATAAACATTCCAGTCATTAAATCAACACAAAAAAACTATCCATAAAAGAAAGAGTTATGTGGAACATTCTCCTAAGTTTTACTTTAGGAAAATAACAATAAAGGAAGTTAGGGATGATACTAAAAAAATTTAAAACTGAAAAATCACATGGCTTGGATAAAGTTGAATCAAAATGTATTAAAGATGCAGTGGATTTATTGTCCCCGATATTAACAGATGTATTCAATCAAAATTTAATGGAGAACACATTTCCAGAAATATGGAAGGTTGCAAAAATTGTATCTAAATTTAAAGGTAGAAACTCAAATGACCCCTCTAATTATAGGCCGATCGTGGTCCTCTCCATCATCTCTAACTTAATGGAGTGAATGGTGTATAATCAACTATATGAGTACTTAGAAAAGTACTCTAAATTTACAAAATTTTTACATGGATTTAGGACAAGGTATTCAACGAGCACCGCACTCATGGACTTTGTAGATAAGGTGGCAATTGCCCTGGATATTGGGGAGTCCACAGGCATAGTGTTCATCGACCAGTCCAAAGCCTTTGATTTGTTAGGTCACCATATACTGTATGAGAGGATGGAGAAGACTGGGATCACATCTAGGTCAATACATTGGTTTAGGTCCTATTTGTTTATTGATAAGTATTGGATAACATCTTTGAGTCAAAGACTCTTTTACAAAGGTTCCATGTCATATTTAGGGGATAGGAAACAATGAGTAGAAATTTTTATTTTATTTATTTATTTATTTATTTAGCTTTTGTTGACCGGGTACGTGCGCTAGACAAATCCTGCCTATTTTCAGGCACGACCCGGGGGGAGGGGATACAGATGAATGCCAACTGACCTTGAACCAGATCAAGCTGTTGGTGGTATTTTTAGTGAATGAGGGAAATTTGACCAGGACACCGGAGAAATTCCCCTACTCTTTTTGATAAGTGCCATGGGATCTTTAACATCCACCTGAACTACCACCAATCCAGGCAGATGGGACCTCAGTTTAACGTCTCATCCGAAAGACGGCACCTCAGAAGTGCAGCACCCCTCTCATGCTGCACTACAGTGTCAGTACTGGGATAATAACCCAAGTGCCAGATGTGGGAATTGAACCCACAGCCCTCTGATCTCCTGGCCTCAGAGGTGAGTGTGCTACCTACTGAGCCACTGACACTGCTGAAATTGATAGTCAATTATTAGATATAGGTAAACCGACAAGAGGGGTGACCAGGGATCAATCCTGAGGCCACTACTTTTTCTGATATATGTAAATGAATTGCCAACAAAAATAAATAATACACATATAAAACTATATGCGGATGATACTGTATTATTAGCATCAGCAAAAACACATGAAGAAGTTATAGTAAAGTTGCAAACTGACTTTAACATTCTCCAAGATTGTTTTTTTGATTCAAAACTTGTGTTAAGTGAAAAGAAAACATAGGTCATGTACGTTAATAGAAAACAAAATAAGGTTACAAACAAGATAATAACGGATAAGGGAATATTAACGAGAGGGGGGAAACAATTAACAATAACAAAACAATATAAATATTTGGGAGTTACCATAGATAGTTCTTTAACATGTTCGGATCATATTGATAATATTACGAAGAAAGTCAATAATAGAATGGGGCATTGCATAGATCATTTCAAACATGGAAAACAATTGCTACAAAATTAATATTGCCCATGTTGGAATATGGTAATTTACTGTATAATTTTGCAGAACAAAAATATTTGGACAAACTTGGCAAAACATACAGTCGATTGGCAAAGGTTTGCCCTGAAATGCAACTTCAAAACCCACCATTACCTCATGTACAATGAACTAAAATGGGATAGTCTATTGGTCTGGTATAACAAAAACAAATTCAATATTCATTTTTAAGATTAATAAAGGGTTGATAAAAGGAAATATGGATATCAAATTTGGTTGTGAGACCCAGCAATATGCTCTAAGGGAGGAAAAACATAGGTGTTTAAATTTTCTAAAAGTCAATAACAGATATGGGAGTATGACTTTACAGTTCCAGGAAGCAAAAATATGGAATGAGATTTCCCCTCAGATGAGATCCAGAAGCAAATGATTTGATACATTTTAATGGACCAACATAGATGTATAAACAAGAACAAAGTGCTCTAGCTTTTGGACCAACCAGTCCTTCTTCAGAAGCGTAATGGCAGTTATTTAGAAAAAAACAATACTTTTAACAACTAGATCATGCAGGCAAAACAGAAAAAATCTTCATTGGTTTAAAATACAGAAGATGATGTCAGAGAAGTTTAACAGTACCATGTTACCTTAAGCTGGGAGGGTCCCAGGGTCAAAGGTGCTTGGTGGAAAATATACACAAAGAATCCTACTGCATATAAATTTAATTGACATAGGATAACACTACTCAAGCTGATGACTCTTAAATCAAGATATGAGTGTCACAATGTGTATAAGGATGTGATTACTGAAAAACAACCCCCACCCAGATTAAAAACATACTAAGACTGTCTTAGGACTCCAAGAAGTTTCAATGTATGTATTACAGACAAGCAATTACCAGTAAATCTGTCTTAAAAACATCAGTGCATACTGTATGATGTGTAAAACTTAGCTGAACCCATTACCCAGCTATACTCACCAGCCATGCCGCATAAACTTCAAAAACCTCTGATATAGTGACAGAACTTTATAAAGGATACTATAACTATAAATTGACAGCATTAGTGTCAAACAACAAACTCTTGTCAAGGACCACCAATGAATAAGGCCACACAGCCTGATATGTATTGATGTCAATAAATTCTCACTGTATAACAACTTGATGTACCGAAAGTGTCTAAGGAATCTAAATGAGAGATAAAAATTGTATTTCCCTCCTCTTCACATACACAATACACCCTACCCCACTCCACATCCCCATAATGGGGGGGTAACTAGTTTTAAGGAGATATACACACACACAAACACACTCCTAATGCACCTTCAGTCACATCAATCACTGCAATTGTTCCCCAAAGGAATTCAACTTGTCATGAAATCCCAAGTAAAAGGAATCATGTATCCTTATACCTACAGAGTAAAAATATGAAACTATTTAACCTTACTCCTATCTGTGTAGTAACATCTCCAAGGCTTCTGGATAGAACCACAATGAAATAAAACTGCTACTATCCCCAGAGTAAGGTAACCAGAAGTAAATATAAAGTATGTGTTTAGGACAAGAGTCCTAACATACCTACATTTCCACAAATCACTACAATATTAGCCTAATGTAATAAGATCTGTCCAGGACCCCCATGCAAATGAGATCTTGCACCTCAGTATGTTCATAGTTAAAAAAATATGTGGCCAGCCCAGTGGTGGCTTAGTCACTGGCACCTTACCTCAACTCATGTCAGCAACCCAGGTTCAGGAACGGACTCGGGTCACCAGGGGTTGGCAGGGGGAGGATAGGATTGATCATCTAATAGACTGCTCTCTTATCCTGGGCTGGGATTGGGGATGGCCTCACTCGGTAGTGGCCCAAGGTGGAGACTGGAGGCACTACACAAGCAGTGTGCTGGGGAACAACCAGAAAACCTGAAACCACTTTGAAGTCCACCTGGATGATGGCTGATGATCCCAGGCACCTCCAAAGACTCCCCGGAAGCCATGAAGTGCCTCAGTAGTATCCGGGACTGAAGAAAGAATAGTGTGCTGGTCTCCTCCCACTGGTACCTTCCCCCTCAGAGGAGGGAGACCCACCTGATGAAAGGGTTACACCGGGCTGCCCCATAGATGACTGGCGATCTGAGGTTGGTGGCCAAGGTGGACATAGTAGGGGGAGAGTCTGTGGGTCATGGCAGTCTGAAGGAGAAGCAGCTCCGGAGCATGTAGCAGGGGCATAAATAGATAATATAAAAACAAAAACAAATAAAAATATGTGACAGTCTATGATAACACTCCTGTATGTACAGTAACAGGCTTGGTAATCTGAATATGGCACAATGGAATCAACCCCACTCCCGGGTGAAGGTAAAAAGTAAGGAGGAATTAAAATTCATTATACAATGACAAGAAAGAATCTTGAACTATGATTGATCAGTTTTGGGGCTGGACCCATGGTCTTATCACAGCATAATGCCACAGGTCTAGTTTCTGCAGTGTGAACCAATTGAGGATTTTTTGGAGCTTATACTCTTTTTTTTGCATCTCCTTTTAAGAAGCAAAATGTTTTTCCACACTAATAAAAACATTCTTTAAAATATTTATTTTTATTTTATATATAACAACAAGCCATTGTATAATAGGAATAATGCACTCCAGGGTGTGTGTTGTGCTGGGATAATGCCACGCCTGGGACATTGGATGCCCCAGGTGTGGCATTATCACAGCACGACACACACCCTGTCATGCATTATTCCTTTATTATTTGTGTGAAGTAAGAGTAGTAAGTCCTATAATATGCCAGTCTGAAGAAGAAGGAGAGGTCTGTGGATGTTAATGTTAATTTCTGTAATGTCCCATGAAACCCAAATCTATGTTCATCCCATCTGCTACCATATTGAGATGTAAAATAAGTTTAATCTCAAAGGCTCATCTCTGTTGTGTGTTTCTGAGATTTCCTTCTAAGACCATTACTGACATATCCAAAATTGAGGGGTCAGGCTGGGAGAAGTGGTGCCCCACTGGTTTTTTAGTCTTCTTTGTTTTAATAGTATGTCTGCGAGTTCATCCTAGTGCAGAGCTGTTTGCTTGTCTCTCCAACATAACCTGCTTGAGGACATCTCTTGCACTGAATGAAATAAGCAACATATTGTGATGTGCATGTATAACTCCCATGTACCTTGAATTTTCTGTTTTGTCCCTAATAATCAGACTGACTAAAATTGGTGGTTGTTTAAAAGATAGTAGTGGTAGTTCCTTAAAAATACCATTTAAGGTCTCATCCTCACTAAATATTGGGTGGAGGTCTTTAATAATCTTACACAGAAGTTCAAGGTCTGGATTATATGTGACTACTAATGGTATTATGTCTGTGGTTGTCTTTTCTTTATATTAAAGCAGTTGTCTTGGTACTTACATTGCACGTTCTGTTATCCTGTTAATTTCTCTGGAAGAGTGTCCCTGCTCAATAAAGGTGTTTTTCAACATAGCCAGATGTGTATCTCTGTCATCCTCATTTGAACAAATATGCTAACATTGGAGTGCTTGATGGTACATGACAGATTTTTTTGTGTTTTTTGGGTGATTGCTTTTCTTGTGTAGGTACCTCTGTCTGTCTGTTGTCTTCCTGTAAATACATGTATATAAGGTTCCATCCTTAATGGTGACTGTGGTATCCAGAAAATCATACCGGGTCATAATGTCGCATGCTTAATAGCTTATGACATTATGGCTAACCCAGTACAGTGCTGCACTAGTGAGCAAATGGTGCAATACCATGTACACTGCTGTACATGGTATTGTACCAGTCCCACTTTCCCAGGCAGAGGATAACACCTCTTCTGGGAGTGGGTTCTGCCAACCAGCTGCTGTGGCTCAACGGACTGAGCCATAGCGGCAAGGAACCAGGCAGTGCTTCTGGGACCAGGTTTGATTTCTGGTCCAGAAACTTTTTTTCACTCTTTGTGAGTTCCCTGACTTTGAACTTCCGAGCTGAGAATCTATATGGGGTTGTAGCATGACCATGTCCCAAAAACTAACTGACCTCATCCCTGCTGAACCCAGACCAGGGACATTCTACATGGTGCCTAAAATACATAAACCTGGTAATCTGGGAAGACCCCTAATCTCTGGTAATGGTACCCTGACTGAAGGGATCTCAGGGTATATAGAAACCATTTTGAAACCGCTGGTTATGGAAAGATACAGTTACATCCAACTAGCAGTTACATTACTTTAAACTTTTAACTAACTAAAGAAGGTAACACCCTCTCCAGTTTGGAGATGATTAACTGGATCTCCAGGCTTAGCTGCATGGCTGGGGCCTAAGCTCCCACCCCTGTGGGGAGTTTCTGCTTGAATCTCTCTTGATCTCCCACTTGAATTTGAGTCTGAAATCTCTCAAAATGCTGGAAAACACAGTCTCTTATAGGGCTTTCCTGAGGCTCCTCATTGGCTGAAGCTTTTGGTTGCATGTCCTCCAATTGGCAAGAAGGCCTGTCAATCAGGAAAATGAATAATGCATGAACCTCACTCAATGCACTGTTGGTCTGCTGTTTTGGCACCTAGAATCAGGTCACAGTAAGTCCCCATAGCACGTGGTCTTTTCCCATGAGCTTTGGTTAAGGTCCCACAAGTTCTGGCTTTGATTTCTTGGCTTTTCTATTGGCTATGGCTGCCTGCAAAGGCAGCTTAACCCATTGTTCTTTGAGCAGATCAAGTGCAGTCCAAAATTAAAGTTCTGGTGCAGCCAGGAATAATTAAATATTTGCCCCAATGCCCCACAGTTCATTAGCCCTACATTTGTACTTGTTGTTGCTGCACAAAGAAAGAAATAGCTCAGTCTATTTTCCTGTCACTGTTGTCAATATTTAATGAGCCCTGTTTTGTAGCAGCAGACAGGCTGATCTAACTGAGTCCCAACATTGGTCTGGTGCAGCCAGGAGCAAAGCATTATTTATTTCAAACATTTTCCCCTCTACCACTTTCTCCCCAAATACACAATGCAGTTATCATATTTAATTTTAAACATTTCTTCCTTTTTTGGCCACAGCCAAGAACAAGCTGCCCCTAGGGCAGACAGACCCTTATGAATATTCATTTGTGATTGGGGATCTGGCTCATTAATATTCATGAGCCCTGATCAAGGTCACCTCATGGATCTCTCTCAATTTTCCAGGGAGCGGACGCTCAGGGTCCTGTCCATGGTCACTGTGTCCCACTTAGCCAGTGAGGATCTTGGGACTGGCAGAACACTCCTCAGTTTGACCACAAATTCTGGGCAGTCACAGATCAAATGTGCTGCTCCAATCTGCACAATACCCACTGCCCCTCGGGCATGCTTTATTGCGGGTAATCGTGGTTTAAACATAGGAGCCCCACAGGGCTGGATTTACATGGTCAGGGGCTAGAAAGGAGCACTAGGGGCAGAAAAGGACACGGAGGGACAGAAAAAGTGCAGACCATATTGGGAAGTGCCCGGGAAGAGACGCTGAAACAGGAGCTGCAAGGTGGCAGATAAGCCCCCACTTGGCAGGGTGGTTACATAAATATATCTCTATCTATCTATCTATCTATCTATCTATCTATCTATCTATCTATCTATCTATCTATCTATCTATCTATATACACATACATTATAACATCTTAAAGTTTAAGATGAGAGACAAGTTACATAATGGGACTATGTTTATAAATGTCCTTAGACTGTGTTAACATTGATGTCCTTTCTCCTATGGTCATCAAAAACTTCCCATAATAAATACAGTGAGGTGAGTTTTTTGTTGAGCCCAAAATATAATAGTTTGGCATGGGAATCCTCTTTAGTTGCTGTACCAAAGCAAATTGTCATTTTAGCCTCTCAATACAGCTACAAGATCAGTAGTGCTATATAACTTGTAACCAACAGGAACTAACAGGGTTATAAAAAGAAGAGCGGGAAAAGAAACCATGGTAAGGGGAAAACTACATTCTCTACCAGTCCCTGGGACTCCATTTCCTTCAGGACCGAAGACTGTCACACTGCGCATGGACCATAGCCAAGTTCTGGACCCAGTATCTACCCAATTACCTCACATATAAATTATCTGCTCCCACTCTTCCTGCGTACGCACTGACGAGCAGTGATGCCAGACTCCTATCTGTACCACACATGTTCACAGCTGCAGGTCAGGCAGCCTTCAGGTATCACATGCCTAATCTATGGAATTCCCTCCCTACAGCTATTCGGCATGAATCCACCACCCAGCACCTCAACTCCCTCCTCAAATCACATTTCTCCTCCAACTGTACATGTGACCAAATAATCTTGTCCGCCTTAGGGCCAGCATCCTCCTATTGTGTTTGTATAAGTTAGACCCGTAGGGTTCTGAAGTATGTGTATATTATAGTTTTTGTTTTACATGCCTTGCACTACTACTTGCTGCTGCACTGTATTTAAGTAATGTTCTGTACTTTGTGCCTTGTATTTTTGTATCTTGTATGCGTGCTGTATTCTGCCTTAATTACTCTGTGGACCTTGTCTTCATGCTTGTCCTTTAACACAGCTAATTTGCATGCTCCCATACCCCCCCGACGCATCTGGAATTGAGCAGTAGCCTGCTCAGGATGCCTTCCTGGTAAAACTTTCAAATAAATAAAACTTGAGGCTTCTAGAGTTTTTAAGGAAACAAGTAGAAGAAAGATAGCAAAGAGAGCTCTCTAGTACTTGTCAGGCCCATTGGATCAGAGGTTTAGAGAGGTGGCCATCGCAGCAGCAACACCACCCCCCCCCCACAACCCATCAGAACAGGTTCTCCCAAGTCTTGACTTTTATGGTACAAAATCTGGGGGATGTTCAAGTTGGTACATAACCCGTTTATGCCACCTAATTTGAGAAGATTCTAGGTGATTGGATAGCCTTACTGTAAGTCTTTCTAGTATGTAAATTTCTAGTGTGAGTTTATACCAGCAATCTTGAGTGGGTATTTTTGTCATATGCCACAGCCTGCTCTTGGCTGCCATTATTAAGAATGTAACTTGTTTAAGGGAGTTTCTATGGCATTAGCACCTGGCGGAAGAGTAGCTGTAAGGATATATACAGCAGTCAGAAGTGTGGGACAATCATAAATTGCTATTATTTCAGCCTGGACATCCCTCCAATACTGCGAGAGCATTGCACAGGGCCAAAACATATGTCCCTGGTCTGCCTGTGTCTGGCCTCATCCCCTCCAGCACCATCCCAGCAGAGTGCCAGTAAACTTTGCGATAATTGCAGAGATATGGTAATATGTTAAGTCTACTTTTCCATCCATATTCCTTCCGGTAAACTGCCATAGAAGCTTTATATGCTGTGAGGGCAGATTTTTCCCGTGCATGTGGGAAAATTTCTCACTTAAGTTCTTGAGACCATTTTAGCCAGTAGCACATCACATGAGTGCTGTAATATGAGTGATGCAATATGAGTGACTCCTAAAGAGTGCAGCTCATTTGAGTGACTGTACGAAAAGAGTGACTGACAACATTGAGCGATATGTCATTTGGGCAAACAGTTATATAGTCTACCCCCTGTGTCCATGTGCGCCGTGGTGTTATAATCTTAGAGATAGGGGGATCTGGGGGGTGGAGCCCCCCTGCATGACCAGGGTACACCTGTGGCTGACGGGGGAGGAAGGTTCAGGAGGAGGAACATTTGGCAGAAGTGCTCCTGAGTCGCACAACACATGGATGGAAAAGATAAGAAGGAGAAATCTAAACAGACTTACCACTCTGTAGAGAAGAAGATTGAATCTTCCAGCACTTACACGGCCTGCTCCTCTCCTCTGGCAGTGGCTCTAGAGATGGTAATGGCTCTCCTGGCTATAAACTTATAGCCGACTAATGCAGCAATATTAGCAGAGCTCCACGAATTCTGAGCAGAGTACCGAATATCGCAGGCTGATCTTAAAGCTGCTTTGACTGCCTTCAAGGAATGTGTGACAAGTTGAACATTACATTACCCAGTTGGACTCCAGAGTGGATCAAGTAGAGTGGCTCCTAACTAAGATTTTGCAGGAGCAACAGGAACCACAGGACCTGTGTGAAGATCTGAAAAACTGGTCCCTCCACAATAACATCTGTATATATGGGATCCTGGAAGGAGCCGAATTGAAGGGGATGGTTCCCTTTCTCCAGAACCTTTTTGCTTCTCTTTTGGACATTGCTGATCTTATGCCATATCCATTGAGCACACACATCGCTCTCTAGTGCCTCAGCCCTCCAAGCTAGAGATGCGACCATGGTTCATAGCGGCCCATATTGTAAACTTTTCAGTCAAACAGGAGCTGTTAAGCAGGGCGTGGCTTTGGGGGCCTTTATGTTTTCACGGTAACAGAATCTTTTTTAATAATGACTATTCCCCTTTGGTTTTGTTGCAAAGGAGAGCATTCGCCCGTATCCTCCAGCTCCTCCGAGTAAATAAGATTAAGTTCTTAACACTATACCTGGCCCATTTATGGGTGCACTCTGCAAATGGCACAAAATGTTTTGATAGCCCAGAGGAAGCACTTCTGGAACTTAAGGCTAGAAAACTTATTGTGGAAGATGAGTAAATGAGACTTAGATCCTTTGAGAGAAAAAGGCTTTACAACATGACCAGTGGCAAATGAGCTCCCTGCACACTATGAATAGGAGACAAGAGGATTCTTTAGCTGAGATCCATGCTCTCCTGCAGACCTTTCATCAAGAGGAACCAGTATGAGCCTAAATGGCTCCTTTTCGGGACTTTTTTCTAGTGCCTAGATTGAAGGGACTTTCAGTTGGACTACCCTTAATGTGGGGGTTTAGGCTTATTTCTTATCCTTCTCTTTTATTTATTTATTTATTTGATTTTGTTGACTGGGTGGGTACACTAGACATAGCAATGCCTATTTTCAGGTACGGCCCAGGAGGATACAAGAGAAGTACAAAACAACAACACCGGTGTGACGCAGCACACATAAACAAATACAGTAAAGAGTTAGCCAGGAGAGTAAAGAACATCTCAGACATTAATGGTCAATCACAGTTGGTAGTCAAAAACATGGATAACAAGATCAGTTGCAAAGAGATGGGATAAGTGCAACAACAGGTTAAGAGATTCATATAAGTCGTAACATGAAATAGTGAGCAGAAAACGCAAGATAGCAAGTCCGAGATACAACAGTGTCAGGTGGTGGGGGGAAGGGGTGGAAGAGAAGAGGGTAGTTTAGGGTGTAGAGCAGGTAGGTTGGGAGTAGAAAAGGGGATGCAGAGCAGGGGATGGGTTTATGGTGGCTGGAAACAGGCACAGGAACTTACTGTGAGTAGGTGTTGACGATGGAGCTTCCTAAAGCCAGTATGTGTAGGAGCAAGACGAATTGCTTGAGGGATAGTATTCCAATATTTAGGGGCAGCATGGGAGAAAGCTCGGGTGCCCATTGTGGTCCTACATCTAGGGACATACAAGAGGTGTCTGGTCAACTGAGCGGAGACCATAGGAGAGGGTTTGAGGATGTAGTAGCAACGCAAGAGATTGAGGGAGACCTGCTCTTATAGTTCCATCAATTAAGGCGCCATAAGATAGGAGGCGATGGGCCACTGGACTAGGCCATTCTAGGTCCGCATAGAGCAGACAATGATGTTTGAGCCAAGGAGAGGCAGAAGCATAATGGCAAATGTTATTATATGTTGTGTACCATGTATGGAGGGAGGTCTTGGTTGCACCTAGATAGATGACAGAGCCGTAAGCCAAGGATGGGAGAAGAAGGCCTTGTGCCACGGCAAGCCTAGCTGATGGGGTAAGGGCATAGTTAGTATGGTAGGCACCTCCAATCTTGGCATTGACTGATTTACAAGTTGTAGTGATGTGGAGATCAAAGTCCAAGGATTCATCATGAAGAATACCAAGGTATCTAAAGGATGTGGTGTTGACTACCAGGGATTTGTTGGAACAGGATATATTGAAAGAGTTCCTATTTACTTTTAATTTAGCAGGAGAGCCAAAGAGCATTGCCTGAGTTTTTGTTTCATTGAGAACAAGATTCTTAGCAGAGAGCCAGGATTGTATGTTTTGGAACTCTAGAGATAGAGAGTTATTTAGGTCCGATACATTGCTTGCACTTTGGTAGAGTACAAGGTCGTCTGCATAGAGCTAGGTAGAGCAAGTAGACACTCGTTGTGGGAGGTCATTTATGAAGATCGAGAAGAGCAGTGGGCCAAGTATAGATCCCTGTGGGACACCAGTATGTATGGATGACAGGTCTGACAGTGCTGAGTTAAAAGCAACAGCCTGCTGTCAATTTGATAGATAACTACGGAACCAGTTCACAGAGTCAGTAGAAAAGCCAAGGGAGGTAAGCTTTGACAGGAGAAGGGTGTGATCAACAAGGTCAAAAGCCTTGGTGAGATCAATGAAAGCGGTGCCTGTCAGGAGACCGGAGTCCATGGCTGTGTAAATATCATTGGTAAGTTTCAGAAGGGCAGTAGAAGTACTGTGGCCTTTACGAAATCCATGCTGGGAGCCAGAGAGGAGGTTGTGTTTCTGGAGATACTCTATGGTTTGCCTTGCAACTAGTTTTTCGAGGATTTTACTGAGCACAGGGAGGATGGCAATAGACCGATAATTGGCCATCACTCTGGGATCACTTTTCTTTAGGATTGGTGTTATCCTAGCTATCTTCCAAACATCAGGAACTACACCATGACATAGCGACATGTTGAATATTTTAGTTAAGGGGGAGGCTATGAGTGGGGCAGCACCTTTCAGAAGCCTAGGTTCAAGACTATCAGCAGCAGGGCTGGTGTTGTCAGGGATTGTCAACAGTAGCTTAAGGACTTCAGATTTAGTGATGGTCCAGAACCTGAAGAGTGGATGGGGGAGTATCAGAGCCTTTGCCACAGGAGAGGATACCAGGTGGCTAGAGGGGAAGGAGTCTAAGTAGCATGATAGGTCCGAGAAATGATGGTTGAAAGAGTTGGCAATGGTCACAGGGTTGTTACAATGTATGCCATTCAGTAGCATATCATTTGAGGTGGATTGTTTAGCAGTACCAAGGAAAGATTTGATGACAGACCAGAATTTTCGTGAGTCTCCTCCAGCATTGATTAGTGAGTCTTTACAGAAAGAGCTTTTTGCTAGATGGGTGTTTCTTTTACAGAAGTTTCTCAAAGCCCTGTAGTGATTATAGTCTTCCTGTAGTCCTGAGGCCTTAAAACGACACCAGCATTTGTCCCTGTTATGAAGTTGAGTAAGGAGCTTTTTTAGCCACTTAGTCTGTGTACCCCTGATACGACAAGTGACACGAGGTGCGTGAAGGTCCTGAGACCCAGCAAATTTAACTAGAAAGTAGTCTAGGGCGGATTGTGCATTAAGAGAGGAGAAAATAGGTGACCAATCAATGAGTGAGAGATCATGCAGGAACTGAGTCGGATTAAACTTAGCCATGTTACGAAAAGTGATTAATTTCGGAGGGGGGATGATTGTCTAGCAGCACGCCAGGTGCAAAAAACTGGGGAGTGGTCACTAATTGAGTCTGCAAAGGTACCAGCTGAGGTGATGTGATCAATACGGTTAGTGAGGGCCCAGTCAATTAGGGAGCTAGATCGGGAAGGTGGGGTCATGACCCTGGTGGGGTCAGTGATCAATTGATGGAGGTCATAGTCTTGTACAATGGTATGGAGGTATTGGCAGGTTTTACCTAACCAATTTAGATTAAGGTCACCAAGGATGAGGACTTCATTATGTCAAATGGCTAGGCTCACCTGGGAGATGAGTGCGACTAGACCTTGGGTACCACCCCTAGGAGGATTGTAGGCACATACAATCTGTAGCCTCTTTGATCCGAGTTGGAGAGTAGCATGAATAGCTTCACAGTATGAGAGAGTGAAGGCGATATTCTGGTGTAGAGAGAGGTAGGGTTTATATAGGATTGCGACCCCACCCCCACATTTAGATGATGACCTTTCTTGTCATATCATTTTGTAGGTAGGCAGATGGCCTAGATGATCAGGGGTGGAGGGCTTTAGCCAGGTCTCAGTCAAGCAAAGAATATCCGGATTGTATTGGGTGACCCAGGCCTCAAGTTCCGTAATATTGTGGGGAAGGCTTCTGATATTCATATGAACAATGTGCAGGTCCTTGGCATTATTCCAGTATGTGTCAGAGTTTAGGACATTACATCCAGGTCCTGGATTCAGCTCAATATCACCAGCTTATAGTAAAGCCAAAAGGAGCCAGTACCATAGTTTACGGAGAGTAAAAGTGGTCAGTAAGTGGGCTATATACTGAGAGCGATTTTGCAGTGAATAGATGGCATGGTAAAGGCTCCGATTTGGGACAAAAAGTGGTGAGGTGGCTAATGGCATATTATCCAGGATAAGCATATTTGAGAAAGTGTAGTCTTTGGGGTGATGGTAGCAACCATTTAGGAAGAGAGGACTACTAACCATTGGGATCCACATAATGGTAGCAAGAAATGAGGCTTGTAGCAGTTGTACATCCAGGTCAAATGCCCAGGGTTTTAAATGCAGGGAGGACATTATATGTAGGTATGTTGGAGTGGGCAGGAATGGCCAGTGAAACTAAAGATTTTGAGCAGAGCCCACCAAAAACAGTCAGGAAAATACTAAAAGACAGGAGAGATGAGCAGGGTTTGATAGGACTGTAGATGCCCTCTAGTGGTACAGTGATATAAGGTGCAAATGGGAAAGTAGGGAGATAGTAAAAATTACACTCCCACTGGGCTTGGCTTTAGAATTCTTAGACTATATAAGTAATGCCGGACAAGGGTGGGGTGGTGGGGGCGGGTGGGAGCATCCGCGTAAGTGGCTGTGGGGCAGTCTGCGGATAAAAAAGGCATCCCTTCTACAGTCCCGAAAACCAGGCGGTAAGCTACACTTTCCCAGCTGGGCAGCCTGAGCTTGTGAGCAAACCCGACTGGAAACCTCGATGTGCTGCTAGGGAGATAGTCGCCCGAAACTCCTGGTACAGCAGCCTGTAATTGTCCAGGTGGTGAAAATCCCCCTGCGGTAGCAGTCCCAGAAAAGGCGCCAAGATTTTCTTTCTGTGTCAGCTCCTTTGTTGATATGTTTGTTCCAATTGTCCTTTGTAAATCTTTTTATAATGGGTGGTTTTCATTCTATAGTACTCCTTTTCATGTTGACTGCTAGCTCTGATTATCTGTATCAGTTTCTATACCTGTTTTTTAGTCTTGTTCCCTACTATTCTCGTGTACTGTCTTGTTCCTGGTCTTGGTTTTTGCCTCCTTATGTTTTTTTAATGGGTGAGTGATTTGACAACTTGGTTTATCATGGCCGATACAAGTGGGTGGCTCTCTTTCTGACTTGTGCCTGTCTTCTCCCTTATTTGCTATCTCTTTCTTTCAGTTCCTCCCTCTGGATACTTCTCTTTGAACTAGCACTAAGAGTTTCCTCCCTCCAGTTTTGTTAAGCTCTGTTTTTTTACTTTGCTCCTTTGTCTCAATTTTACTTTTTCATTTAGTGTCTTTGATTTTGTGGTGTGTTTTTCTTTCTTTTTTTTTTTTGTAGTTGGTCTTTGCATTTCGACTAGTGGCTGGTGAATGCTTTCTTGTCCTATCCATAGTACCCCACCTCAGTTACTTTTTATTTATTTATCTTGAGCAGTTTATTCTTTTTGCTTCCATCTAGAGAGCATGTTGATGTACTTTCTTTGTGGTTACTTACCCTGTGTTAATTCCTTTTGTAATTTGATAAGTAGTTGTTAGTGTTATGGACCCATCCATTGTTTGTTTATTTATATATTTATTTTTATTTTACTGTGTGCTTACTTGGGGGGATCCTTGCTGCTCATATGGGAAGTTGGATCTTAGATTCCCTTTCTATGGGACTTCAGTATTACTGCTATCCATGGACTCTGGACATTATATCTGGGGATATTATTTTTGGTCCAATGGGACTGAAGAGGTCAAGCGATGGGGAAGCTTGCTTTTGGGTTGGAAGGTGGGTCTTAACATTTGAGAGGGAGTGGGGGAATATTAGTACCTATAGGAATCACCTGTTGGCTCAGTGATTGTGACTTTAGCTTATTTTACACAAGGTTCCATATTTCACTTTTGAGGGGCTGGGTGGGGAGTGGGATCTGAAAGGTTATTTTTGTTTCTAATTGGTATGATTTACAGCTACCTAACATGGAAATGCTTGGTGTACTATGATAGACTTTTTTATCGCTCATATTGGACTGAGTGGGGTTGGGAGATCAACCCTGGAGGCAACCCAGTGGCATATTACCCTTCTAGTCTGGTTATCTTTGTTTGGTGCTACCATGTCCAATTTTGTGGTTGGTGGTGGGGACCCACAACAAGATTGTAGCTTACCCCCAGGGGGAGTATGCTTTAACTCTCCTATAGGAGGCTTGTTTTTTGCTTCCCTACCTAGGATGTCATGCAGTTGGGCATTTTGCCACTTGTTGTGGGATTGTTTGTTGTTCCTTGTCATGTTTTGTAGCTTAGGTTTTTTCTGTATGCTGCTGATCCCAGCAGAATATTTAATTGTAGTTACAGTTATCCCTTCTGCCCTGTTTTCATCCTTTTTGGGGGGCCGTTACTTATTGGCTTACATGAGTGAGGCTGGGGGGTACCCTAGTTGACTTCACTATTTTACTGTTCAGGTATTTTAGGGAGGTTATTTGTTCATATATATTTTTTCTGGCTAATATATGTGCTTAAAAAATGAAGTTTGTTATATTACTCTCTATATAAAAATGTATATGAGTTACAGGTTATCCTGTTAAAGGGCACATGGATTGCTTTAAATTTATGAGGAAGTATTTCATTGATATTTTCCAACTGCCATACAATAGGCTTTATTATTTAATTGGAAAGAGTAGATGAATCATTCTATTGTTGGCTACTATTATACCATGGATAGGCTGTTGCTGATAATGTCTTTAAATGTAAATGGGACATAAAGCCCCATTAAGTGCATATGACTTCTTCAGCTGTTCCGGAAGGAAAAGCTGGAGGTAATTTTTCTCCAAGAGACAAATTTGTCTTCTATTGAACAAGATAAATGTATGAAAATGGGTTTTCAGATGATGGTGACCTCTGCCTATAGATCTGGACATAGACGGGGGGGGGGGACTGCCTTTCTTATTCCTAGAGGGATTCCCTCTGATTTGCAGGACTGGTTAGTGGACACTGAGGGATATAATGCCATAGTGGTAGACAAATTATATGCCCAACCAGTTATACTGGCCTTGGTGTACTTCCCTCCAGGCTCATCTAATGTACTGGCACAAACAATTTTTTAAACATCTACTAACTGTACTTCAGGGCCAGTTCATTAATGGGGGGACTTTAATGTTATGCAAAATCCATCTCTTGATGTTTCAAAATCCCTACCCCATAGAAGTAATCCTTTGCAAAAGTATTTAAGGCACACAATTTCCATGTTGGGTATTATAGATGCCTGGCACCATTGCTTCCCCACAACCAGGGAATACTTGCATGTGGCAACTTGCACAGGGGTGGCCTCCAGTTTGGACTATATATTTACTATGGCTAAACACCAGGATACTATCCAGAATTAGTTTTGACCTCTGGCAGGGCCCTCAGCATCCTGGAGGGGTCTAGCACTGGGCAAGCCTCCTTCTTCCCCTTCCCTACCTCTCTTTCCTTTCTACTCAACTTAACCTTGCCTAAATCTGCCCTCTGTTGGACTTCTTAGCACCCTGGCAATGTATACTCTCAGGGAAGTTTCTTCCCTCCCTCCCTCCCTTTTTCCTTTCCTCTTCTATCCCCCTTATTCCCCCGGCCCAACTTGTCCTCACCTAATTCTATCCTCTGGCAGGGTTCTCTGCATCCTGGAGGGGCCCATCACTGGGCAATTACTCTTCTTTCACTCCTCCTCCCCCTTTATCCATTTTACCCAACTAGTCCTTGTCACAAACGCTCTCAGCAGGTCAGGACCTCTGCTCCCACAGTGCCAAACTCTGAGCGCAATAATGTGAACAGGTAACACACAGGATAACCCTCCTGTCTGCTTTTGGGTCCAAATTACCTTTAGTCTCAAATTCTGGGGGGATTCAAACTGTGAACCTTATGCTAGTGTACCCAATATACAGGCTCAGATACATACCCTCTTTGGGAATTGCGGTACACTATTTTGCCAGAGGTACCAAGCCAGGCTTCCAAAATTAACCCTTAAAACTCTGTAAGAGACCTTAAGTATATTTTTACCTTTCCCAGTTTAGTAACATCATCAAGCCCTTCAAAACAACTGTCAGACTTAACCATGTATACATCACATGCAAAAAGAACTTGGAAGACACACCCAGGCAGTATCTTGAAAAAAGATTCTTTACTACAAGATGATAAAAATATGAAAAATGTAAACAAAGAACAATATATCAAAGCGCTCACAATCACATAAAAGAACAAGGGAAGATTAGAAAACAAAACTCCTACCACAATACATTTAGATTTTTGGCTATCTAAGGTATTACCTCTGGAAGAGTGTTTAAAGTTAGATCAGAGAGCTGTGTCTCTCTGGAGTCCCAAAAATGATATGACAACATTTCAGACACAAGTATCAGTTTAAACTCTATGGCCCAGATATTCAAAAGGGTTGCACATGGCACAACAGTGTTGCACCATGCACAACCCACTGATGCGCCCTGGCACGATATTGAAAAGGGAAAAGTGCGACACACAAATCCCGATCTGCCAGAGCGCATCAGTAATGTATGCAGGCACAGGTAGGGGGGTCGTGCCCATGCATAACCTGCATAGCCCAATATTCAGCCCAGGATGTGCAGAGTCATGCATGTGCAACCCCTACCTGTGCATGCACAAAGTTAAGCCAAAAAAAAAGGAACAAGTGATGGCCACCCACAGGTGAGCTACCGCAGTACATGGCGCAACATGGCAGCTGCCACCTGTGGGTGGCCACCCGAGTTCCTGCCACACCTGGAAGCTCCCCCCCATGCCCCAATCCAGGCATCCGTGTAGTGAAATCCCCCCATCCAATATCCCTGGTGGTCCAGTGGACCTCTATGTGCCCGATCGTGGGCATCGGTATAGTACCCTTCCCCACGTCCAATATCCCTAGTGGTCCAGTGGACCGATCACGAGCATTTGTAACTCATAAAATACCCCTACTTCTCTGGTGGTCTAGTGTACCCCCCTCCCCACCTGCCCACTGAGCCCCACCACCCCACTCCCCCCATCAGCCGGTGGGTGGCAGCACCCCACCCGCCTGCCACAGTGCCACCCGCTGACTGACAGCTCAGGTGACAGTGGGCGGGTGAGGGGGGTACACTAGACCACCAGGGTAGTAGGGGTATTTTATGAGTTACAGATGCCCGTGATTGGGCAGCGATCGGTCCACTGGACCACCAGGGATATTGGACGTGGGGGGTACTATACCAATGCCCACGACTGGGCACATAGAGGTCCACTGGACCACCAGGGATATTGGATGGGGGGTTTCTGTTACATGAATGGCCGCGATTGGGCTGCAGGGGGCGTCGGTCCCTGATGGCTGCTGCCTGGCAGGGCGTCAGGCACAAGTCATCAGGGATCGGCGCACCTGCATGCTAATGGCATGCAAATGGGGCCATAATGAGATGCAAATGGCCCCCTGTGCACCTAGTATAAATAATGGCCCCATTTGCATGTCCCCTTTTGAATATTGCAGGTGCTTTGCATGGCGCAATGGCACTTGTGCTAGCGCATCTCCATGCTCTACTCTGGCCACTTGCGCTGGCACAGTGCCACTGAGCCATACACAGTGGGGGTGGCCAGGGTGCAATATTCAAAGCTGCCATGCCATAGCACAGCTCCGTTGAATATTGCCCAGGCCACACCCCTGCGCAACAAAGTTGAGCTGCGCCCAGGCTTGCGCCACAGCCTGGTGCAGTTTGAATATCCGGTCCCATGTCTCCACACCTCTTCAGTGAGTCATCTAGCCCCTCCTTTTAGAATATAAAATTACAAAAAAATTATTTTCTATCAGGAGGTATTTTAAATACTGTGGCTTCAGAAGAAGAAAAGACATTTCCTAAATTATGACAGTCTTTAATCAAGTCTTTCCTTTAAACTGGTGGCTGATCCTGTTTTCCCAATGAGATCAAATGGTCTTACGACATTTTTAACACATTGCTGTTATCAATAGGTTCCTCTAGGAAATCATAAAGGTTTATTAGGCTTATCCTCTGGCTGATGGGCAGAGCCTTAATTAAGAACAGACAGGAAACTCTAGGTTTCCTCTTTACTGGTCAATTTCACACATCTTCTGGTCAGTTTACATATCCTGTAGCTTCACTGAAACATGGGGGGTGGGCGCCCATGGAAGCCCAGCCTGTCTTATGGTGAGACAATCACATACTATATTTTTATTTTACAAATATCTTATAATAATCATAATCAGCTGGCCAAACGTCACACTCCTCCCTACCTAGACTGTATTTGTGGGCTCTATTCCCTACAAGGGATAAGCTCCACAAGTCAGTTCATTACTCATATAGACGCGACAAGCCATCTGTGTTCTGACTGGTCCCTCCAGCCCTTTGTAAGATCGTCATGTCATACCCTTGCAAGGCAAGACTCCATCTTAATAGTCTACCACTAGTTTTTCCCATCTGTGTCAGCCAAATCCGGGGACTGTGGTCAGTTTGTACATCAAAATGCTGCCCATGTAAGTATGGCTCTAACTTCTTTAGGGCCCACAGTATGGCATGACACTCTCTTTCCACAGTAGAGTAAGTCTGCTCCCTGGGAAGTAACTTTTTACTCAGGCACACTACGGGGTGATCTTTCCCTTGGTTGGATGTCTGACTCAGTACTGCCCCAATACCCATGTCTGAGGTGTCAATTTGGACTAAAAAGGGTCTGCTATAATCAGGACTTGTCAAGACAGGAGCAGTGCACAGTGCCTCCTTCAGTCTGGTAAAGGCTTTTTCACAGGCTGGTTCCCAGGTAATTTTCTTAGGCATCTTTTTTTTACCAGGTCAGATGGGGAGCAGCCAGGGCACTGTAATTGGGTACAAATTTCCCTTAGTACTCTGCTGTCCCTAGAAAACTTCTGACCTGCTTCTGCATTTCTGGTCTGGGCCATGTCTTGATCACCTCTATTTTCACTTTGTTAGGACGAAGCTGCTCCCGGCCTACAACATGCCCAAGTATGCCACTCCAGCCTTGGCCACCTGGCACTTCTCAGCTTTTACAGTGAGCCTGGCCCCCTGTATCCAGCCAAGTGCTTTCCCAAGGTGGGACAGGTGTTCTTCTCAGCTGGCACTAAAGATGGCAATGTCATCCAGGTACATCACAGCATACTCCTCAGCACCATTTAATACCTGGTTCACCAACCTTTGGAAAATGGACGGGGCGTTCTTCATTCCAAAAGGCACTACTTTAAATTAAAATAAGCCTTTTGGAGTGATGAAGACTGACCTCTCACTAGCTCTGTCAGTTAATGCTACCTGCCAATACCCCTTTGTCAGTTCAATAGTCATAAGGTAGTTTATCCCTGCCAACTTGTCCAGGAGTTTGTTCATCTGGGACATCAGGTGGGAATCTGACTTTGTGACTGCATTCAGTCTACAATAGTCCACACAAAAACTAGTTGAGCCATCTGGCTTGGGCACAAGGACTACAGGTGGGGCCCAGGGGCTGTGGGATCTCTGGATTACCCCTAAATCCAGCATTTCCTCCACCTCCCTCCTAATGTCCTTTTGGACAGCCTCTGACACCCGATATGATGTCTGCCATATGGGTATCTGTGTCCCTGTCTCCACATCATGCATTGCTAAGGGGTTAGTCCAGGCTTGATGCTAAACAGTGGGGCAAAGTCTGCTAAAACCTCCCTTACTTCTGGAATCTTGTCCGGGGCCAGCTGGGCTGACAATTTAACTGCCTCCACAGAGGACTCCTGCTTGCTTTCTCCCAGCAAGTCCAGAAGGGGGTCTCATTCATCCATCCCTTCCCCAGGACTACATACTGCAAACACCATGTCAGCCCTATTAGCATATGGCTTCATCATGTTGACATGGTACATTCTTTCTGTATGTCTTCTGTCAGGCAACTTTATGATATAGTTCACATCATATACCTTTCTAACTGCTTTGTATGGTCCTGACCACTCAGCCTGCAGCTTATCTTTCTGGATCGGAATAAGGACCATGACTTCCTGACCCACCGTGTTCGAGCGAGCTCTGGCTCTGCGGTCGTACCACACTTTTTGTTTCTGCTGGGCAGCTGCCAGGTTGCTCTGGCTGTCTTCATAAGCTCCTTCAGCCTTTCCCTAAATGTAAGGACATAATCCACCATGGGAGTTCCCTGGGTGGTGTGCTTGCCTTCCCAGTCCTCCCAGATCAAGTCTAGGAGCCCACATACCCAGCATCCATATAAGAGCTCGAAGGGGGAAAATCCTGTTGACTCTTGGGGCACCTCCCTGTATGCAAATAACAGGTGGGGAAGGTATTTCTCCCAGTCCCTCCCATGCTGTTCAGAAAATGCTTGGAGCATTGGCTTCAGGGTACTGTTAAATCTTTCCACAAGCCCATTGGCTTGCAGGTGATAATGTGTCGTGTGACTCTGCACCATCCCACACTTCTCTCACAAACATTTAATCTGGTCCAACATGAAGGAACCCTCTTGATTGGTGATAGCCTCCTGCAGAAACCCAACACGGGAGAAAATCCCTAGTAAGGCATCTGCCATTTTGTTCTCAGTGAGGATGGGGTGACTGCCTCTGGATACTGGGTGGCATAATCCACCACAGTCAGGATGAACCTCTTCCCGGAGGAGCTGGGAGTATTTAAAGGCCGCACAATAACCTTTCCCACCCTTTGGAATGGCTCCTCCACTATGGGCAATGGAATTCGGGCAGCTTGGGTTTTCTTACGTGCCTTCCATATTTCTTGGCACTGGTGACAAGACCTGCAATACTCCTTCACCTGCTGGGTGAATTTCAGCCAATAGAAATTCTGGGCCAACTTCTGTGTAGTGTGTGTGATTCCCATATGACCAGACAAGGGAATATCGTGTGCAGTCTTGAGTAACTGCTCATGGTACCCTTGGGGAATGACAAGCTGCCTGCCTATCACCCCTCCTTCTGTCTTCACAGCCTGAGTATACATCAATCTATTTTCCCAATAAACTTTATGTTTTCTGTCACCTCCCTGTGCTCCGTCAGCGTCTTTCTAAGCTCTCAGCTTCTCTAGACTAAGGTCACTTTTCTGAGCAGCTGCAAACTCCTTACACATTCCCAAGGCATGGGACAGGTCCCCTTCAATCACTCAACTAGGGTCCCTAGCACTAGCATCAGGGCACTCAGGAACACTGTCATCCCTAACCCTCTGACAATGGGTCACCCCTCCATAGCTGTGTGGTTAACTGCTACTGGGGAAATTTCTACCCCCTTTTCATTAGTCTCCACATCAGCAGACACAGGCTGGGGAACCAACCTCCCAGTGGTTTCCACAGTGGCTTCTATGGAGTCGGGGGAACTAAAATTTCCCCTTCCAGCTTGGCTATGGGTAGCTGCCCACTCCAACCCCTGTTTGAGATTGTTGCCAAGGATGAAGTCAACTGTTAAAGTTTTGGCTACAGCCACCTGTCGCATAGTTCTCCCATTTCACCCAGTCTAGGAGAACACTAGTGAGTGGCAATGTTTTCTCCTCACCAGTGAAACCTTGTACAGTTACAAATGAATTGGGTATAAGCTGATCAGGCTCTACCAGATCCCCTTTTACCAACATCAAGGATGCCCCTGTGTCCCTTAACCCTTGTGTCTGTACACCATTCACAGTGACTGGGTGCATGTGTTCCCTCATGTTCACAGGCATGCTTCCAGGGACACACAAACAACCCACTTCATTCCTAGCCCCATTTTGCGTATTGCTCATCCTTTTGGGACACTGTCTGGCAATATGCCCCATTTCTTTACAAACCCAGCATTCGTTTCTTTTCTCAGAGAAATCTTTTCTTTGAAACCTGGGGCTAACTGGTTTTGGTGGAGGCAGTGAGGGTTTTAGCTGACCTGAAGGTGTGCTTTTCTCTTTCCATGCTGCCACACCTGACTCATTCACTCTCAAAGCAGGTCTGCTCTTGGCATAGTGGTCCAAGAGTTCAGCAGCTACTTGCACTGTTTTGGGATCTCGGTCCTCCAGCCAGGTTTTCAGCTCTGCTGGGCATGCCCAAAAAATCAGTTCTAAAAATATAGCATTTTCAATTTTATCTACAGAATTTGCTTCAATTCCTTCCCACTAACATTTTAAACACTGATGTTGTTTCGTGGCTTGCTCCTCGTAGCTCATATCAGGGCTCCTGCTGAGCTTATGAAATTTAGCTCTGTGTGCTTCTACAGTTAAATCAAACTTTTTTTAAAGTGCAGCTTTAAGTTTGCTGTAATCATTACTGTCCTCATTGTCCATTTGACCCAAATGCATCCTGAGCTTTCCCAATAAGTAGTGGGGATAGCTGGAAGCTCCAGGACCCTCTAGGAATTTTTGCCTGAATACAAACTTTTTCCATGGAATTTAAAAAGGCAACCACATCCTCCCCCTCTTTAAATTCAGCTATCAATTTGGAATTTAATTTGTAACCCAGTCCTGTAGTTCCAGTTAAATCCAAGCCACTTACCTGCTCTGGTGTTGGTGGCTGGAGTAGTAGCTTCTCTAATTCTTGTCGCCTCTGGCACTCATGATCTTCATGGTCTGCCTCTTGCTGTTCATGTTCAGCTTCTCACTGTTCTTGCTCCCTCTTCTCCCCTGTGGCTCATTTCTCTCACTCCACTTCTCGCCATTCTCGTTCAGCCTCCCTCTGGAACTGCAGCTCCATTCTGCGCAACTCAGTCTGCAGCCTGATTGCTTCTGACTCCAGAATGCTGGTGACCTTCCCCTGCTGCTGTTACCCTTGGCTTGCACTGGCCCTGCTGTCCTCCTCATGGGATTGAGACACTGCACTGGCTGCTGGCCCCTCCACACCCAAGGTTTGGTCCTTTACAGTCACAGTCTGTGACTCAATACTCTGGCATCTGCAGCCATCAGAGCATCTATGAGGTTCTGCTTGTTGGCTTTCCCTTCATACTGGACTCCTCTGTCCTGGTACAACTGCCTCAAGTAGTCTGCAGTGTACCCGCTGTAGTTGGAAGCCATCTTCTTCCCTAACTACAGCTATTCTAACTTGCACTTTAGAAAAAAATAAAACAGGTAGGAACTTTGACTGTAAGCAAAATGATACAGTTCTGTTTTCTTTTTAAAAATACATCACTGCCTTATTTTGCACATGAGCTGTACAGTATTAAGCTGACACACTGAGCAGTTAAAGCTTGAGTTACCAAATTTTTCGCACTGCTGCCAACCAAATCTGTCACAAACACTCTCAGCAGGTCAGTCCCTCTGCTTCCACAGTGCCAACCTCTGAGTGCAATAGTGTGAACATGTAACAGACAGGGTAACCCTCCTGTCTGTTTTTGAGTCCGAATCACCTTTAGTCTCAAGTTCTGGGGGGATTCAAACTGTGAACCTTATGCTAGCATACCCAATGTACAGGCTCAGATACAAACCCTCTTCAGGGATTGCAGTACAATCTTTTGCCAGGGGTACCAATAAAGGCTTCCAAAATGAACTCTTAAAACTCTATAAGAGCCCTTCGGTATATTCGTACCTTTCCCAGTTTAGTAACACCATCAAGCTGTTCAAAACAGCTGTCAGACTTAACCACATATACATCACATGCAAAAAGAACTTGGAAGACACACCCAGACAGTATCTTGAAAAAAAAGATTCTTTACTAAAAGATGATAAAAATATGAAAAATGTAAACACTGAACAATATATCAAAGAGTTCACAATCACATAAAAGAACAAGTGAAGATTACAAAACAAAACTCCTACCACAATATATTTAGATTTTTGGCTTGCTAAGGTATTACCTCTGGAAGTGCATTTAAATTTAGATCAGAGTTGTGTCTCTCTGGAGTCCCACAAATGATATGAAAACATTTCAGACACAAGTATCAGTTTAAACTCTATGTCTCCACACCCCTTCTGTGAGTCATCTAGCTCTTCCTTTTAGAATATAAAATTACAAACAATGATTTCCTATCAGGAGGTATTTTAAATAATGTGATTAAGAAGAAAAAAATACATTTTTACTAAATTATGACAGTCTTTAATCAAGCCTTTTCTTTGAACTGGTGGTGGATTCTGTTTTCCCAAGGAGATCAAAAGGTTTTACTACATTTTAACATATTGCCGTTATCAATAGGGTCAATAGGTTCCTCACAGAAATCATAAAAGTTTATTAGGCTTATCCTCTGGCAGATGACCAGAGTAATTAAGAACAGACAGGAAACTGTAGGTTTCCACTTTACTGGTCAATTGCACATATCCTCTGGTCAGTTTACATATCCTGTAGCTTCACTGAAACCTGAGGGGGGGGGACCCATGGAAGCACAGGCTGTCTTATGTGAGACAATCACATACTATATTTTTATTTTACAAATATCTTACAATAATCATAACCAGCTGGACAAGCGTCACAGTCCTCACCTGATTCTGGGCTCTGGCAGGGTTCTCAGCATCCTGGAGTGGCCTAGTCCTAGGCAAAGCTTCTTCTTTCCCTCTGCTTCCTTTCTTTCCCTTCATCCATTCTTTTCTCTCTTCTAAACTTGTCCTGACCTAGTTCTGCCCCCAGTAGGGTTTTCAGCATCCTGGAGGGGTCCAGCACTGGGAAATTATTCTTCCTTCCCTCCCCTTTCCCCTCCATCCTCTCTACTTAGCTTATTATTGCTTTACTTTGCTGTCTGGCAGGGTTCTCAGCATCCTGATGAGGCCTAGTCTTAGACAAGTTTCTCCCACCCCTCTTCCTCCTCCTTCTCCTCCTTCCCTTTACCATCTCCTCTACTATCTCTACCCAACTTGTCCTTGCCTACTCCTGCCACTTATTCTAAGTCCTTGCCTCATTCTACCACTGGCAGTGATCTCTACACTCTGAAGGGGCCAGTTTCAGGTATGACTCATCTTTCCCTTCCGTATCCCTTACTCCTACCTCTCTTCTGACCACTTCAGTACCCCCCTGAACTTAATCAAAGGAATTAATTCACTTGAGGTAATAATTTGCACGTTTTGTTCTGTCTGAGGTGCTACCAGATTGCACTAGCCCTGTGTTAACTTGCCCCTCGCAACTGATTTGTTTGTTATTTTTTGCTCTGGTAATGTTCCCCCCGTCTTGATCCTCTCCTTCCCCCAGCTGGTTTCCCCTGTCTACCCCTCTACCCTCCTTGATGTCCCCTCTTTTCACCACATGAATTCAATAATTGATAAATAATCTGCCTCTTAACCGTGATCCATTCCTGCAAGGTGTTGGTTCCAAGGCTACATTAAATTTCTGTACTATATTCCTCAGATATGCCACTTGTAATTAAATGCGTATTCCACAGGTATGATATATTTAACTGTATTTTATGTCACAAATGCATTTGTATGATTATTTATATTTTTTAACTGTATATCTTGCTACAAATGTAACTGAATATTTAATTTCTCAGATATGTTAAATGTTAAACTGTTTGTCTAATTCTTCATCCAATTGTACCCCCCCCCCAGGTCACACTGGGAGACAAGCTACCTATTGTTCAGTGTACCTTCCTGGTGAAACATTTCAATAAATAAATAAAAATAAATAAATGTCTGGTATGGTAGGACTTTGTTGTCTGTTCATTCACCAGTTTATGTGAAAATTCAATTAGGGGTAGCTTTGGAGTTGTCTTATTAGAGGATGAATTTGGCTCACTTGAAGGAATTTCGGCAACTCAGGATGACCACTCAATCTCGTTTATGGCTGTGATGGTCTTGAAAGGATATTTCAACAGTACACAACAGAGACAAGCATGTGAGATCAGACTTATGCTACTTCTTGATAGAGTGGAAGATGGCTTGGACATTGATGTTGGATATATGACACATTACACGTAAACTTACATGGACCTTTATTTTAAAGGATGGACATACATATTTTAGGTTTTCAGTGAGCCTTGGACTTTGATTGTTATACAGTCCCTCTTAACTGTTTATCTACATGTTGGCTTCTCATATTAGTATTGTGTGAATGTGTGCATGTGTGTGTATATGTACTGTGTGTGTTGCAGGTGGAGAAGAAGTGTCTCACGTTGAATTTTTAATATCGGTATTTGAGGTGGGTGGTTATGTGGGTATAGTGGATGTGAATATTGTGGTGATGTTGAGGTAAACTTGTGTTCAGGTACATGACATTATGGTGCATAGTGGCAAGGACTCTGGGCTCATATTATAGTGGATATTTACTTCTGCTAATTCTGTAGTTTGAGTATATACTGTTATGTTTTTACATTTTGTTCTTATTAGGATGCATTGTCTCATTTACTTGGGGGTTCACGACAGGTGTAATTATTTTTTGGGTAACTATTGTAGTGATTGGTGCAACTGATGGTGTATTAGGATTCACGTACATATATTTCCTTTTAAGTAGTTACTTTCCGGGGGTAATTCCTAGGAATTTTTGTTTAGAGTCCTTAGACTGTTTCTGTAAATGTATTATTTCTATTATACACTGACAATTTATTGACATCTGTACATATCAGACTGCAAAGTCTCAATTTCTTTGGGGTCATTGACTAGTACTTCTTTGTATCTGGCACTTACACTGACAATTGATATTATCATGTAAAAAATCTTATTACAATGCTGAAGGCCTTAAGGTTTCTGGAACATAATAGCTGGTTGAGAGTATGTTGGGAATATATCTATAGCTAGTTGTACATTCACCAGTGTGATACACATACTTACTTTGGGTAAACATCACTTTAATCCTTCTATATGTCATGTAAAGATAATTTATGTTGCAATTTGGGGGGCTTATTTTTTATTTTATACATGCTAATATGTTACATTTTAGCATGTAATTGTTTTATCCAGGGTCATTTTCTTGTCATCTCAAACTGTCAGAGTTTTGAGCAGAGTTGAAGCTGGCTTCAACTGGCTTGCTCTTACCTCACTCTTGAAGCAAGTGTCACTGGGAGTTTTTTTTTTCACTTGACATATAATTCAGTGATTAGGGAATCCTAGTGTTTTGTTATTCATTAGACTGATATGTGGTATAATATACAGTATGTGGGTTGAACTCTCTGCCTGCTGTTACCTCTGGACAACCTTTGACCTTTAAGTTTTGTTCAGCTGAAAGCACACTTAAGATATTCAAGCTCTGTGACGTCACTTTAATTATGTTTTGAATGCCTGTTTTAAACCATTGAGAATTATTGTTTTTTTTCTGCGTGTTCTTAGTGTTAATAATATGGGATTTTCTAAATAACTGTCATTAAGCTTCTGAAGAAGGACTTGTTGCTGCAAAAGCTAAATCTATTTGTTATTTTTGTATTATCCTTGTTGGTCCAATAAAAGGTGTCCAACCATTTGTTCTGGATTTGACAACTAGTAAAAAAGTCAATTCCTCAAATCCTAGCTGAAAACTCTTCCTCTGATGTTTCACACACAATCCTGTGGGACACCATTAAGGTTGTCTAGCATGGTATCATAATTCAATATTCATACACAAAGAAAAGAGAAAGGGAGGCTAGGTTCAAGGAGCTGTAGGAGGAATTTCAAACTCTGCAGTCCTTTTATATTCAGGGGGATCATTCAGTGAAGCCTCTGTTGTTGATTGCCAAGCAACAGTTACAGAAGATGCTAGACCAAAAAGTGAAGCAACATTTATTTTATTTAAAACATTTCTACTATGAGAGGGGACCCAGATAAGCTAGGAATTTGGCTTGTAGACCACGTCTGCATTGAAATAAGGCCTGTGTAATGAGTCTCTTCTGTCCCTTTACGAGAGTACTGCTTAGGGCTGCGCGAATCTCTAAAAGTTCTACCTCCTGAACTTTTTGAGTAGAACCCCAAAAAATTCTACCAGGTAGAACCTTGCAGAAGTGGGTTCTACCAGGTAGAACTGGGTTCTACCAGTTATACCCAAGTTCTACCAAGTAAAAGCAGGTTCTACCACTAAAACCAGGTTCTACTAAGTAAAACCAAGTTTTACAGGGTATAACCAGGTTCTATAATATATAAACACATTTTATCTGGTTCTGCTTAATTAAGAAATCCACAGAAGTATTGTTTTTGCATGTTTGGGAAGTACATGTAGTACTAATAATGATATGTATTGCAAAACTTTGGTGCATAGGATTCTGTCTCAGTGCTCCAAAGCTTTGCAAAACTTATTATTCTCAATGTTAAAGACTTTGTACTGCATGTACATTCCCAAACATGCAAAATAAAATACGTGGATTTTTATTATACTCAAGTAGAACCAGATAGAACTTGATAATATATTTGACTGTACCCAGTCGATGCTGTAAAATACTGTCAAAACTGATTTAGCAAGCGATAAAGGTCAGGGGTGATATACTGTATGACTTGTATATCATCTCTAATAACTTTTACTTGTTAAATCTTGTTGCAGCCCAAGGGGTTAACCCCCTGAGCTACACCCTGTTATAATAATTGTAATTCTTCCCCTACTGTTAGACTCAGGTACTAACAGAACCCAATGGCTGTGGCCATGGGCCATAAAGAAATGCAGGTATGGCTCGAATCTAGTATCAGTTTTGGGTTTTCTGTTATTCTGAGTAAAAATATTACTCACCCGTGTTCTCTCCTGTCCCTCTAGTATACTCTCCTGCCCTGATCTCTATACTTTCTATAGATAACTATGGAACTATTATTCCACTTTTCTCACCTTTCCCAACACCCCTTACCCATCTCCACCTCTTTCTCTAACAGCAGAACTATATTTTTTTAGCACTGCCAGTGCCTACTGTCTTAAATGTTACTGGACTTGTCTAGGAGTCAGGAGGAGGACCTGAAGAATCCACTATTAAATTATTATTCTCCTAAAGTATCCACCCCACAGCACAGTTTCAAAAAAAAAAGAGACAACATAAATTGTCAGACTCAGTACACTGTGTACTAGTCATTATTGTGGTTTTCGTTTTCTGCCCTGAGATGTCAACTTGTGAATGTAGGTAATAGTTATAGGTAGGTGGGACCAGAGAAAAATGGAATGGATTACTCAGTAGTTCTCAGACTTTGTCACAGTGAGCCTCCCCAAATCCATGAAAAATATTTTGAGCCTCCCCCAAAAATTGAAATTATCTTGTGCCTCCCCAAAGAAAAATAACATACTGTACTTTGTGCAGTACACCATGAATAAATTGAAACCCCTTTGAGTACTTGGCTCACATTCAGTTCTTTGTCTTATACTGACTTGGAACTTTTGAAAAAGAGTTCATGTGCTTAAAGGTGCTATCTGAATAACAAATAAATATTATTATTCAGCTTATTGTAACCCCACACACACACACACAGGCTAACCTACTTGCTCTGCTATTTTCATTCTTGAACCATTGTTACCCCTTGTTGCAGTACCTTCATGGGTCAGACTACTTCCTCTGTTTCCTCTCTATATGAAATAACCTTCCTACATACTTTGCCTCTTCCCCTCCTTCTCTGCTCCTAAGCAACATCTCGGGGATTACTTTGCTCCTTCCTCTATTGCTCTTAGCACTTTTATACTCAACCCTTGTATTTGGGCTGTTCTGCCATCAGTTTACAGATTGATCAATTACCACCACTCATTATTAATTTATTCATATGTATTTGCACTATTGTTCATTGTATATTCCTTGATTGTTTTGCAGTTACCTTTTGAAATGTATTCACTCCCTACCCTTCCCCGGGTACACCTGAAATGAGCCTTGACTCATTCACCTTCCCTTGTCACCTATTAGTAAATAAATACATAAAATTCACCTACTATTATCCTCTTTCAGTTTGCTTCATCTCTTCACGCAAAATACATAAAACCCAAAATTTAAATACAGTGCTTTTTCAGACTTGCTTGAGCCTCCCCTGGAACAGGTTGGGGCCTCCCCAGGGAGGCTAGCCTCACCATTTGAGAACCCCTGGATTAGATTGATGATTTTCTCATTCAACAACACACACAGTTAGTAGGATAGACTGTGTAGATTATAACTACAATATATAAACACTTTTAACTTTTTTCTTGCTTTTATCTGTTTTATCTGTTTTTTTGCCACAATGTGATTTGAAAAAAAAAGTAAAACAACAACGTTGTCTCTGTGATGAGTCTGATGAATCCAATACAAAACACAGCTCGATTTCAAAGTTTACTTTAAACTATGTCTACTCTACATAGCAGCAGCAAGCACTCCACTGTCTACTGCTCTCGCCACCTTGTTGTCGCTCACACACTGAATGAATGCTCATGGTGGAGCAAGTCTAGCATCACCTTCTCCACCCACAGGTTTTGCAACTTGCTCCACCAATGGTCACAGCTGTTTCTCCAACTTTGAGCAGGAGAGGCAGAGAGATCCCACAAATGTCAAATCATGCCAGTCCTTACTGGCTGATTGATGTGCTGAGAGCTGGTCTCCTGACTTTCCATTTCCTGCACCACCTGATTCACTGGGAAAGAGAGATGGACGCATGCGTAAGTGACAAGGTAGGGGGGAAAAAATAAATTAACGGGATGAACTGGGTGAACCAAAGTTCGCATTTTTAAAGAAAATGTTTGTGATGAGCAGACAAGAGCAAACAAGGGGGGGTTCAGCTGTTTTCACTTATGATGTGAACTGAACTTGCAGCCCTAGTACTGTTGATCCATCCATGTGATATCAGCGGTGCCATGGTGTAGTTTTTCAAAGTTTTCACACCGCTGAATCCTGCCCTGATCCTGATCAATTGGACTCCTATTTACAGCAACTACTGTTGCCCAGGCTAACTCTGGAGCAGCAGACAGCCCTACTGGCTCCAATTTAAATTGGAGAAATAGAGTGCTTAAAAAAACTAAGACTCTTAAAGCTCCAGGTCTGGATGGATACCCATTTGAGTTAAAGAGTTTAAGGAGGCATTATTGTCCACCCTATTCGAGACCTTCCACATGGTTCAAAATTGTACCTCCCGAGGTACACAGTACTCGCTGCAATTCCCAAACCCAATAAGGAAATCAGATATCCTTCCTTCTATAGGCCTATCTCTATGTTACATTTTGATTATTAAGTATATATGGCTATCCTGGCCCATAGGTTGGAGGATATAATACCTTCCCTGGTTGATCTGGATCAAGTGGGTTTTGTTAAAGGCAGACAGGCACAGGATGCAGTGAGGAGAACCAGCAGTAGATTATGCTTGTGCTCAAAAAATCTCCCTTACCCTGCTAGGGCTTGATGCAGAAAAAGCTTTTGAGAGGGTTGCCTGGCCTTTTCTCTGGGCAACCCTGTCCCACTTTGGCTTCCTTCAGACTTTCATAATGTGACTTAAAAATATGTATCATTCCCCCCAGGCTTATTTAAAATGTAATGGTTCTTTATTTGCCTTGTTTCCTGTCTTGTGGGGAACTAGGCAAGGATGCCACCTTTCCCTGCTGTTATTCACCTTGTACCTTGAACCCCTAGATGTGGCCATTAGAAAACACCTGGTTATAGAGGGCTTTCCCATGGGATGGCATTTGCATAAAACTTTCCATTTCGTGGATGATATCCTGTTTACATTAACCACTCCATTATGCTCTATTCAGTCAAACCTCGATTATCCAGACCAGCTGGGGATGGGGAATTTGTCCGTGTAATCGAGGTTTGACTGTATGAGGTAACATTGTTTGGGACCAGGTCACTAGTCCATACGAATGAATAGTCCAGATAATTGGTGTCCAGATAATCGAGATTTGACTGTACCAGTGGTATGGGACCAGATTAGGGTAAATGGTTCATTGGCAGGCTACAAGGTTAATTAGCAAAAAAACAGGTTCCTTCCTATAATTTTGTCCCCTCTGTGGCTTTAAAGTGAGTTTTTTCCTTCAAATGGCATAAAATGGCCATGGGATACTTAGATATACAGTTAACCAAATCTTCTATACATGCTGAAATTCTCAACTATGAACCCTTGACCAAGCAGCTTATGGAAGACTTACATAGGTGGTCCCAGCTACCTCTTGTTTTTTTTGTCCCAGATTGAGGTGTTCCAGCAAAATATATTTCCTCAATTTTTTTTTGTTTTGCAAACCCTTCTGACAGTCTCTGAGGAAGCATATTTCCAGGAGTGGGATAAAATGATTTCACATTTCACTTGGAAAGGGAACCCTCCCAGAGTGAAATTCTCTCTCCTTCAGCTTCCTAGAGAACGCAGTGGTTTGAATTTGCCTGATTTGCATCATTATGCAGTCACTGCACAGTTGAAAGTTATTTTTTGTTGGTTAAACTCCTCATACAGAGCCCATTGGAAACAAAATTCCTAAAGATTGCCCCCCCTAGCTTGTGCTACCCATCTCCCATATTCTTAATATAGCCCTCACCACTGGAGTTGTCCTGCCTATCTGGAAAGTAGCTATGGTAGTGCCTGTCTTTAAGCAGGGTGATCAGAAATGTATAGAAAACTACGGCCCTATCGCAATCCTGTCTGCTGTCAGCAAAATATTGGAGAAGGTGGTGGAGGCGCAGCTGACTGATCATTTGTCTAAGTATGCCTTACTGTTCCTTGAGCAGCATGGATTTTTCAAAGGTCACAGTACTCTCACAGACCCTGATAAGGTGATATCCAAAATTAGGACCTCCATGGACCAAGACAGGTTATCAGGAGCAATTTTTGTAGACCTCTCTAAGGCTTTTGATCTAGATGATCACACCCTACTTCACACAAAGCTCCACTCCCTTGGGGTGTGTGGTCCAGCTCTAAGTTAATTCTCAAACTAGCTCTCTGATAGGCTACAGCTTGTTAAGTATAATAAAGCTCTCAGAACCTGTTCCCATCATGGTAGGTGTCCCCCAAGGTTCCATCTTAGGCCCTATCCTATTTTCTCTTTTCATGAACCATTATACCCATTAGTGCCATATGGAGTCAGAACTATCCATTGCTTAACCTGACCTAAAATGCGGCATCAGATAGAATGAATTAATGACTTTCCATCGGTACTCTCCCTAGCAACACGACCCTATACGGTGATGACATGATCCTCCTGTATAGCTTGGATGTTATCAATACTATAAATTGCCATCTACAAGCTGATTTCAATGAACTACAACACTGGCTCCTGTCAAATAAGCTTGTGCTAAACATAAAGAAAACTCAACTCATGCTTTTTGGCTCCTCGGTGAAACTTAAGCAGTATCCTGCCCCATTAAAGTTCTTGAGTCTTCAAAGGGTCCCTGTTGGCATAACAGGCTACTTCAAATACCTGGGAGTCATCCTCAACCCTTAATTAGACCTCTCCTTCCACATTCAAAATGTGTGTAGGGCAACAAGCATCAAACTCTGCCTTGCATATAGGGCTCATTGGTCCCTTACAGTAGCTATGTGTCTTGCCCTCACTAAAGGAATATTTCTCCCCTCACTCAGCTATGGGCTGCTGAACATTCCTCTTGCCACTAAAACTAGCCTTGCAAAATGGGATGTGGCTTACAAAAATATTTACTGCTTTACTCTCGCTGCCCCTTGACTTACCCATCACAGTGAGTTATATGAAAAGCTTCACTAGTTGTCCCCACGTACTGTAACTATCGTTCATTTGTTTTGGGCTGCTTAATAGACAAAATTGTCCATAATTCCACCCCTCCTGCCCTGTCGCAGCTACTTCTGCCTGCACAACCATCATACCAATTCAGGTCTACTGATTTGTTGTCTTTCCTTGTCCCCAAAACTTGTACCTTGTCAGGTGATCTTGCCTTTGCTGTCTGTGCCCTCGTTTCTGGAACTCCCTTCCCGCATCTACCAGATACTTCCTCCCATCACCTGTTTAAGAACTCCCTGTGGTTACACTTGAAATCTGCCTCTGCCTATAACTGTCCCTAAGCCACCAGGTATCTCTTATACTGCCTTGGTGTACTCTACCCTTTATCCTGGCCATCGGACCACTACCCTTTTGACCTAAGAAAGGTTACCCTTGCCCCTTATTTACTCCCTGGCATCAAAGCACTTGCTGTCCTTAAGCATGGGTCCACATACCATTTCCTGCCTTAATGCTCTTGTATCCATTTCATGATATGTATACTGTGTTACCTTAATGATCTTGTACACTTCCACGATATGTATATAACCCTTTACTGCTTGTTTGACTTTACCACTATTGCATATGCCTATTGTTTATTGCTTGCACTGTTCAATGCCTATACTACACTTCCTTGTCATGCTGTTGTCCTGTGTGTAAATTTATCTTGTAATCTCCCTGGTTACTCCTGAAAATAGGCATTTCTTGTCTAGTGTGCTTACCCAATTAACAAAAGCTAAATAAATAACATTTTGAACTTACTTGAAGTGCTCTGTTCAATTTAACAGAATATCTCTTTGGCCATCCACCAAAATATTGTTCCTATTCACAATTTCCTATTTATACAAGGTAGCCATTGTGTTGTTGGCATAAGATGCTGCATAGTTATTTACCCCCCCAGACCTCCTGTACCTCAGGGCATTTACGGCAGATGCCTCTTTCTCAATGAATAAAAGTGATAAGGTTTTACAGTGTTGGTCATCTAGGGGGTTACAATATATTTTCCAACTGGTGGATCCATCTGGTATTCTTCCATTTGTTTCTCTGCAATCAGAATATGGCCTCCCACAAGCATGCTTCTGAAGGCTCCTGCAGCTTAAATCCTAGTTACACCCATATGAAGACAGCTTATCCTCTATAGCTGAAAAGCCCTCAGCCTTAATAGCCTTAACAATATTATGCATTAGTGGCACTCCACAGGGTCATATGATCAGTCAATTATATAAGGCCCCTGGATGGAGTCTCTCTGCCTCCTATGACCTGATCAGGACTAGATCATCTCAGGAACATGGCACTGATATTCCTGCTTTATTGTAGGAAGGGTCAGCATTACCAGCCTATAAAGTATCTAGTTCCCACTATTGGAGGGAATATCTGTGGAAATTGAGGGTGTGTTTCTTCTGCACTCCAGCTGTACTAGCACAATTTACTAACTGCTCATTCAGGCAGTGTTGGAGAGAATGTGGGTGTGCAAATGCAGACCAGACTCGTGCCTTGTGGGCTTGCATCTTACTAGCACCTTATTGGGAGGAAATTATATGGGAAGTAATGGACATTTATGAGTGTCAAGATTTGTTGACCCCTGTTTACATCTTGATGGCCAAGCCACCTGAAAGGGTTAAGGTGGATAAGGTCACATATAAGCAGGTTACTCTTCTAATCCTAGCAGCAAAAAAGGTTATAACTCTGCTGTGGCGCACAATGGCACTCCTGACAAAGGAGGCATTATGTCACTTAATAAGAGAAATATATGTGTTGAAGAGACTGTCTACCAGGGTACAGATCAAAGTCCCAACTTTTGACTCCAGGTGGCGTAAATGGGTCCTGCACCAACTAAATAAGTGCCCTGACATTGTTCCTTAAATGGAAGTGTTCCTTATTAATTTGGGGCAACGTGTAAGTGATATATGGCTTAGGGCAACTTGGAGGATTGAGACGAGGGTGAGTGCAGCTCTTCAGTGCCTTCCCTTGTGACTCTGCTTCTCCTAGAGTTCTCTATTCTTTTTATTGGTATAACTAATCTACCTCTTCCTGGGGAGATATGGACATTTCTGCTAACAGTGTTTACTATTTCTCGAATTGATTGTTGATTTGATGTCCCTAGGGATGTGTAGCCATGTGAGTGTAACTTGTACCATATACAGTCTGTGTCCTTGTTTTGCTTTCAACATAAAAATTGAAATATTAAAAAAAAGAAATTAACTGCTGCTGTACTGTGACTTTCTGATAACTGCCTAGATCGCGGTACTGCTCAATCAGCATGCCTGTTCCTGCTGTCTCTTTCAAAATCATGCTTCTGCCCCAATAGTTATATCCCACAAGAAATGCTCAGTAAATCCCCTGTAAAGTAAATGTAAGCCTTACAAATAATGACATATGTATTTTTTTACCTAAGAAAACACTTTCCTGTTGACTTTACCCTACCACTTCTCTGAGGCCCCGTCTGATCCTGTTGCCTGTCTGCCCCTGCTGTCTCTGCTGCCAATCATGCCCTCACAATTTTAAATGTAACTTTTCCCCCTCACACTTCCAGCTCCATTCTCCCAGTAAACTGTGGGACAGGGAATACAGTCGCCATTCACTAACCTCTGTTTCGTATGCTACAAATAGGAAGCTCACTTGTGGTAGGGAACATGCCAGCAAGAAGCAAGTGCTTCCAGTCCCCAATTCCAGTCACTCAACAACTGCACTCCATCATGGGAACTGAAGGGTCTGTTGGCTCCTGCAGTACATGTTTGCTTTAAAAAAAAAATAAGAAGAAAGAGAAACAAAACCACCCTCAAAACTTACTGTCCCACCCACACTCACAAATAAATGGTGGTTTTCTCCTCAAAAGCATAACAATGGGAGGGGGGTCATAGATGCTAACAACATGAAGTCATTATCTGGTAGGCAGAAGGACTCTGTTACCATAAATTTGCATGAGCAAATGTATTTTTTACATTAAATATGATCTTACTTACTGTATAAAGTAAAAAAAAAACTGTAGTCCATTTTATAAGTGCAATAAGACACAATGGGGTGTGCATTGAACAGATATTATCACATGACCAGGGACTGAAGGCATTCGGCCTGTGGACTTGTGCATTGCTACGCCCCTGTACATGTGGTAATATCTGTTCAATGCACACCCTATTGTGTCTTATTGCTTACATGATCTCTGGCATCTAATAATTCCCCAAAATCTTATTCAGATGTCCCTGATTAGTATATTAAAATGTTCTCTGGCATCTAGTATTCCCCCACTCCCAATCACCATGCAGATGCTCCTAATTAGTATGTTAAAAGGATGACTGGCCTCTAGTTCACCCCCTGATTGCAAGTCTGAGCCCCCTTCCCATTCCACCCACTCAGGTCCATCTACCCCCCCTCACCACGGTGGCCCTTAAATTGCACCAGCTGCCAGCCCCTCCCCACTGCAATGGTGACAAGTCCAGCCCCTCTGCTCACCACCTCGGCTTGTCACAGTCTGAGTGACTGGGAGTGAGCACATACCTACTCTAGAAGCAGATGTTTTACAGTAGGCACATGCTCACTCCCTATCACTCAGACAGCAGCCTGCCAAGGGAATAAGAGGACAGGCTGTACCGATCACAGTCACAGGGAGGTGGCTGCAATCTTGGGTATGTGGGGGGGCCAATGGGGAGGGGGTGGAGGCATCTGGTTGAATGGGATTAGGAGGGGGCTCAGATTTGAGATCGGGGGTGGGGTTACTTGGTGCCAGGGATCATGGAAAAATAGAAACATAGACAAAAATAGCAGAAAAAAGCCAATGATCTATCTGTTCTGCCCCTAGTTCCCTATTAAACCTCGTGACCTATTGTCCCTACAGGTTACTAGCCTTCACTATCCAATCCCCTGTTCCCTTCCTTACAACTACCACCCTGAGTAACCATTATGCCGTTCACTTTGTCACAGCCATGCTTGAAATCATTTATGGTTTTGTTGTCCTCCATCTCGGTCAGCAGACTATTCCATATTTCTAACACCATTTCTGTGAAATAAAAGTTTCTAATATCCCCTCTTGAACCTCCCTCCCATCAGTTTCCAGTCATGCCCCCATGTCCTTGAACTGTTACTCATGCTGAGTAGTTCATCTCAGTTCACCTCTATCATATCACTCCTCCCTTGTCTGGTCTGTGAATTCATGTTCAGTGCCCTGAACAGATCTTCATAAGATCTGTCCTGCTGGCTCTGAATCATCCTGATCACCCTTTGTTCCAGGTACAGCCTCACCAATGATCTATCAAGAGGCAGTAATACTACTTTTCTGCTACTGTAAGAACCCCTTCCAGTACGTCCTAGCATCTAATTTGCCTTACTAAAGGCCTTGCTGCACTGGCGTGATTGTTTAAGTGAGTCACTAAAGATGACTCCTAGGTCCCTTTCCTCAGCTGTAATGCTCAGCTTTACTCCTCCTATGCAGTACTCTGTTCTGGGGTTCTTGTTCCCTAGGTGTGTCACCCTGCACTTTTTGGCATTGAATTTCAGCTGCCAAACCTTAGACCACCTCTCTACTCTTTCCATGTCACTCTGCAGTTTCCAACTTCCCTTGTCACTATCTACCCTCCCATGGGCTTGGTGACATCCTCAAACAAATTTGCACAACTTTGAGACACAACTTGCCCTGGATTCCTTCTTCAGTGCTGCTGATGAGCATATTGAAGAGGACAGAACTAGGATGGATCCCTGTTGCATCCCACTCATGACCTCCCTCTCTTCTGATTTGACACCATTATTCACAGCCCTCTGCTGCCTCTATTTCAGTTAATTTCTACACCTATATTATTATGATAATTGGGCAACTGAATGGCAATTTTGGGCATGGGGACCCTAGACACCAGGGATCATTTTACTATAATAACTGGGGCTATTTAAACTGCAATCAGTGATGGGGAACCCTTAGATGCCAGGGATCATTTTTATGTTTGCTTGCACTCATGTGCAAGAAACATAGTGCCATCATCCGAGATTTCGGAGGTGTGTCACCTCCTCCTCCAATTCAGTCAGTGTGTTGGCAGGCACGGCCCCTGTAAGCCAATGCATGCTGCAGCTGTCTATGACAAGCTCCAAAATGCAGTGGCATACAGTTGAAAGGGGGAGCTACGCTTGAGTGAGCAGTGATAAGATAACACCTGCTCATGCGCAGCTCCCCCTATACACACCCACAGAAACTCCTCCCGCACACACATATAGCCAACGGGGGTGCCCAATCCCCCATTGGCTTGTGCTGTCTCCCCTCAAAGCCTCCCAAATGTCAGGCTAATAGCCGACAGGGTGCCCAATCCTCCGTCGGCTTCACTGTCTCTCCTTCCCCATACTATCGCCGATGGGGTGCCCAATCCCCTTGGCTTCACTCTCTCTCCCGAGTACAAGGTGCCACGCTGGGAGCCCACCCCAAGCGTGGCAGCAAATACCAAACTGACAGGGGTGCCCAATCCCCGTCGGCTGAATGCCCCCCAACATCCTTGTGCCATGCTGGAGCCACCCAGCGTGGCAAATGTCCCCGCATCTATGTTTTTTTTCAACCTGAAAAAATGGTCCCACGTAGTCTCCCAGCACACCCTCCCACAACCCGCACTCCACCCACCGCGCACCCTGCCTCCCTATACCTTCAACCCCCTAACCCCATACTTACCTTCAGAGCTCGCACGACGATCTTCGTGGACCGGGAACACGTCTGCACTCTTCAATGCTGACCGTGAACTGAGGAAATGCCGGTAAGCTGTATAATGGGCTAGATAGGGGGGTTTCAACTTTATTGCATATCTCAGGCATTTTTGGGGATTTTTGCACCAAATTTTCAACATAGGGTTTTTGGGACCCCTTCTCATGAATGATGTCACTGTCATGGCGTTATTCAGCCCCAAGGGTGATTTCATGCAGTGACTGCAAAATCACCTTTGGGCCTGAATAATGCCATGACAGTGACATCATTCATGAGAAGGGTCCCAAACCCATGTTGAAAATCTGGTGCAAAAATTCCAAAAAATTACTGTGTTTCGCCGTGCATTGCGCAGTTCCTACGCAGGCTCGTAAGTTCACAAATTTTCAATATTTTCACTCCAGATTTTCAAGATTTCCATTTTACCACACCTTCTTATGAGTAGTACAGCTGTCATTTTTCACTTCTCACCCAAAACATGTTTCCGCTCATGTAGCGCACAGTGGCGCAGTTGGTGTGCTTAGATCAATGTACGGGACAAATTAAGAAAATCACAGTGACACTGTTCATGAGCTGAGGTCTTAAAATGGCTATGTTGAAATTTAATGAAAATTTCAAAAAATGACTGTTTACGGCGTGCATTGTAGTTTACGTGTAAGCTAAGTTCTAAACTTTCAATATTTTCACTCAGATTTTCAACATTGCCATTTTACCACACCTTCTTATGAGAAGTATAGCTGTCATTTTTCACATCTCACCCAAAACATCTTTCCGCCCATGTAGCGCACAATGGCGTAGTCGGTGTGCGAAATCAATGTATGGGACAAATTAAGAAAATCACAGTGACACTATTCATGAGCAGAGGTCTTAAAATGGCTATGTTGAAAATTTGGTGAAAACATTCCTAAAAATGACCCAAACGCACACCCCAATGCCTGTCGCTCTCTGCAGGGTAGTGGTGGGGTTGGCTTCAGCTCAATACTTCATTGCCATTCCTATTACACAGCTCTGTAACTTCTACACTACCACTGCCAATGCCAGCAAGCAAACATTCGGCATTGACAAATGCTTGTATTATACTACTTGGGGGCATCAGAATGGTGACCGGGGTGGACTGACAATATACACCACTGTGTGCTCAAATGAGGGCAGGATTTTTGGAAGTGATAAACAGCATTGCAGTTTCAGCTGTTAAGCACTTTCAAAACCTTTTACATAGCACTGTGCTCTATATACAGTAAGGGATCCCTTATTTGCATGGCCACAGTAGTACATATGCACATGATTAGGTTAGCATCAGGGGCTGCTGAATATTGTACCTGTCCAACAAGGATGTTCCCACATAGCATGGTGCTTAGATGTTTAATGCTGTAATAACCTTCTGAAAATGGGTCCCTAAATTATTAAAAATCCTGGCTGATGCCTCCAAAGATGCAGAAAGTAAACAAAAATTGGTTATCTTATTCTGTCTCTTTATGTATTTTTTATGCTATTTTGCTTGCAGAACCTTTATCCAATTTCAAAGCATTGTGATGTGACTTAAAACATTTATAACAACTGTAGTTAAAACACAGTTTCTTCTTCCTTCATCTGAGTGCTGCCTTTACTTATAAAAACACAGTCTGGCAGGCTCACCGAGCAGCTTGGTGGTACCTGTACTGCTTCCCATGCCAGTGGCCTGGTTTTGGGAGTGGACCTGGGTCAAACGGGGGTCACCTGGGGGAGAGATGATTGAGCATCTAAGGGGGCTGCTCTCCTTTCAGGGAGGTGGAGTCTGACCACCCCACTCTTCAACAGCCACCTAGCTGAGGAAGGCTGGCAGAGCGTCAGAGTGGCATATGGAGGAGAGCTCAGTCAGGTACAAAGCAAGTACTTGCCTTTACATGCATTGGCATAATTGCATGCTTGGCTGCCCAGGGGATGAAACCAAAAGTAGAAACCCACCAATGGGAGGATGATCCACTAACCTGTCACAGGCTCTGCACTACTAACAGGCTTTGTTCCTGTCTGAATATGTGTCTCCTTGTGAATGGCCTTCTCGCCCAGGCCCCACCACGGGAGTTGTGGTGGGGCTGTGGGGGATCTCAGAGCAGGTAAGTCCTGGGGATGATGGGTGATCGGGTAGGACAGGTCAGTGGGCAAGGGGGGTCACTAGGTGACTAAGAAGATAAAAATCTATATTGAAAATGAAAGAAATAAAACAGAGTTTGGGAATCTCAAACCCAGTAACACAGTCATACCATATAAGCAAGGTAACTATGCACTATGCAGCTAGACCAGTACAGACTTATTGGTAGAGACCCATTGCCTGGCAAAGCTCTGTCCACCTTGCAGTGCTCTGTATATATGTAATGAGAAGGCTAGGGACTATGAATGTCACCAGTGAGGCATCACAGTGAAGTTATTCAGGACAGAAATGTGCAAATCATGCATATACTGTACCAAAAGAGTTCCTGATGAGAACTGGGCCCTGAACAATTGCTGCAAATACACATATACAGTACATATATATATATATATATATATATATATATATATAGTTATTTCTTAAGCAAGCATCTTTATTAAACAAAACATTAAAATAAAAACAAAAACGAAATCAAAACAAACTCCATAGAGTGGAAACTAGGAAAGCTTTCGGCTTACACCATCACAGTTTCTGCAGTGTTTCTCAAGCATTCAGCTCAGTTAAGTTGCTGAAATAACACAGAAATGGATTATACATAAATCTGATCAAAACTTTAACTTAAAAAACATGCATGCAGTCCCCTCTGTTTATATTATATGAGAGTGATATGTTAGGAACACCCTAAATATTAGCTTCCCATACAAATGTGTTTTAACAGTAAATGAGGACAGCACTTATTTAAAAGAATAAATGACAGCATTTTAAATTAGTTCTAAAAGTTTCTTGTCACATCAAAATGTTCTGAAATTTGCTTAAAGGTGTGCAAGCAAAACAAGATGGAAATCCCCATAAAGAAGTAGAATAAGAGATAGCCCTGTTTTGTTTACCTTCTGCTCTGCAGCTTTAGACATCTGCTCACCAAGCCAGCAGTTCCCTGAATGCACTAGGAAATGAGTGCAGGGGCAGGTCATTCTAGGGGAGGGGCTAATGTCAGTATGTAGTGTATTTGTTTCAGTGTATAGTGTATGTGGATTTTTCAGTCTATAGTATATGTATTCCAATACATAGTGTATGTGTTTCACTATGTAGTATATTTATTTCAGTGTATGTGGATGTTTTAATATAATGTGTACGTATTTCAACATGTAATGTATTTCTTTCAGTATACAGAGTATGCAGATTTCAGCATATAGAGTAAGCAGATTTTTTCAATAGACAGTGTGTTTCAGTATATAGTGTATGTGGATTGTTCAATGTATAGTGTATTTATTTCAATAGATACTGTATGTATTTCAATAAATAGTGTATGTGTTTCAATATATAGTGTATTTGTTTCAGTAGATAGTGTATGTGGATTTTTCAATGTGTGGTATATGTATTTCAGTAGATAGTGTATGTATTTCAATATGTAGTGTATTTGTTTCAATATATAGTGTATGTGGATTTTTTCACTATATAGTGTATGTGTTATAATATATAGAGTAATTGTTTCAGTACAGAGTTTATGTGGATTTTTCAGTCTGTAGTGTATGTATCTCAATGGATAGTATATATGTTTCAATACATAGTTCACTTGTTTCAATATAATGTGTATGTGGATTTTCAGTACTCAGTATGTGTATTTCAGTAGATAGTGTATGTATTTCACTATATAATGTATGTGTTTTATTATATGACATGCATTTCAGTATGCAGTATGTGTATTTCTCTATATTATGTATATTTTTCAGTAGATGGTGTATATGGTTCATTACATTGTATATGAATTTCACTATATAATGTAAATATTTCACTGTATGATGTATGTATTTTACTATATAGTACTGTAAAGCCAGACATTCTGAATTATGTCCCTAATGGCTCACCATAGTGCAGGGAAAATCCTTCAAACACCCAACAGAAGATATCACTGTGCAGATCTTGGATTTTGTTAATTGTTCAATGCAGTTTATTGTGTATGTTGCACAGTGTCAATGTAACCTACTTTACGTAGGCAAAACTATCAGACTGGCAAAGGAAAGGTTCTTTGAACATTTGAGGAATATTAGAAATGTAAATCTAAACTCAGCCTTGGGTGCACATTTCAAAAGTGTCCACAACAGTGACCCAAGGGAATTATGCATCACCATTATTGATCATGTTAAACCACAGATAAGAAGAGGCAACAGGAACAAATGCTGATTCAAAAGGAATGTAAATGGATATTTACTTTGAAGAGCCTATCCCAAAAGAATTGAATAAGGATATAGACTTGTCTGTTTCTAATATATCTGGGCACACCAATAGAAAACAAAATAGGAATCTGACATAAAATGTGTGAATAAAGAATGATGTATTAGTCCTCACAATGGACCTCCCATTCCCCCTTTCCTCCCCCCCCTCTATCCCTCTTTCATCCGTTCCCTCTCCTTCCCTGCTTTTCCCTCCTCCTCCCCAACCCCCCCACTTTAACCTGAACCTACTTATGTGTTTGTAAATAAACTGAATTAGATTACACCATCTCACTAAGTTAACTATTCATTCCCCATAGATAAAATAAAACTGATATAGAGTACATTAGATTTTATTGAATGCAATAGGTGTAAGAAAATAGGTAATTGCCTTATGCAGATCCTAAGCAAAAAAATGTGGTTAATTAATTTCATGTACTTTGTGGTCTCACATGAATATGGTTTACTAGGAATGTCAAAATGACACTCATGTTATTCAAAATAATATATACATAAATAACTAACAAGTGATGTTGCATCAGATAATACATTTACTTTACTGTAGAAAGATATACAATATGAAATGTAAGAATTTGAGAGCATGCAACTTAACATCTGTAGTTTCTACTGGGGATTTGATATTCGTGTGTTTTGCATTATTGCACTTACTGTAGTTAGGAATGTTTTATTAATTGGTGTTTAAGATTTATTGTGGGAATGTTTTGTACTTAGTAACCAGGATATTTAATCATGTTTTAGATAGTCACCGATATGTAAATATTTTACCAATTAGGTAGTCATTTCATCTGTTACACATCTGAATGTACCATGTGACTGAATCTTTCACTTCAAATAGTGTGCAATAATACTGGTGACTCTACCCCTCCTGACAAAGATGGATTGATCCCTCGAAGTGCTGGGGTAATGTCTGTGCATCCTAACATTAAAGCAACTTATTTTTGAATTAGTCTCCATCTGAGTGTTTCACTGCATTAAATTGTTCTTTTTGATACACACATTCTGTCCACACTTGTCTATTACAATATGCTTTTGTAGAAAACATTGTCATGCAACACCTCCCTGTCTGCATTTCCCACCTCCAGAAAACTTCAGTTCACTGTGTTAATCAGGGAACAATATATATTGCTTTAAAGATTACGAAAGAAAGACTTTAAGGATGTCTGAGAAAGTCTTCCCCAGAAAAATGTTTACTATTTATAATCCTCCATTGAATTAAGTTCCACAGCTAAAAATACTGAATAAAATGCAACATTTTGGCCTGCTTCTACCTAATTATCTGGCTTTCTCATTTTTCAAGTAGAAACTCATAGCACATTGGGCTTCTTTGGGGAGTACTAACTGTGTTGGTACTACAAACTTGTACCTCCACCAAAGGACCCTTGGTACAAATTGCTCCAAACTTGCTATCACTGTACATACAAGGGATTTGAAATACATTTAGCAAGATATGTGTTTTGGGCTTATTTCTGCTAGACTATGTGGTAAAGGAACATGGATTTAGTACCACTTTAAGCAGTACTTTCTCTAGAATAAAAAAAAAAGTTTTCATATACAAGCATCCTACTTCACTTAGCTGGTTGGAAACAATGTGAGAATTATACAAAATGTCATTATTTTTCAAAGTCTTACCAGATGTAGAAGAGGATTATGGGTAGCACACACTTCGGTAGCAGGCAGTCTTACCCATGATTAAAACAAGTATTTTATGCAGTTTCGGAAAATATATACCTTTATTATGGTATCATGGTGTCCTGAATGTCTACAGGCCTTAGATCAATGCAATGGATTTTCCATTGTGGTCCTAAATTTTCCCCTTTAAAATATACTTAGCACACTATAGGTTTTGAGCTTATTTCAACCAAACCGTTGTGGCAAAAGTACATAAATGTGGCATCATTGTAACTGTTACTCTGAGCAAAATCCAGAAATGTGGGCTTGTGTACCTCCATCCTATGTTACATAGACATTTGGTTTGCTAAATTGTGAAAACTATGAGAATTTCCATAATTTTGCATAGTTTTACCAGATGTAAAAAAGGATTATGGGTAGCAAACATTTGGATTGCAGGCAATGTCATACATTTTTAAATAACAGTATTTTGTGCAGTTCTAAAAAATATATACTTTTCCTTTGGTACCATGGTGTCCTGAATGTCTACAGGCCAGGGAATCAATGCTGTGGATTTTCCACTGTGGGCCTAAACTGTCCCCTTTAAAATACACACAGCATCCTATAGGTTTCAGGCTTATTTCAACCAAATCTTTGGGGGTAAAGGTACATAAATGAGGCATCATTGTAATGGGTACTCTCAGCAAGATCCAGAAATATGGTGTTTGTGTACCTCCATCCTATGTTACAGACATTTGGTTTGCTAAATTGTGAAAACTGAATTTCCGTTATTGTGCATAGTTCTACCAAATGTAAAGGAGGATTATAGGTAGCAAACATTTGGATAGTGGGCATTGTCATACATTTTTAAAAATAGTGTTTTGTGCAGTTTCAGATAATATATACTTGTTCTATGGTACCGTGGTGTCCAGCATGTCTACAGACCTGAGAATCAGTGCTGTGGGTTTTCCATTGAGGGCCCAAATTTTCCCCTTTAAAATAAAATTAGCATCCTATAGCTTTCAAACCTATTTCAACCAAATATTTGGTGTACAGGAACATAAATGTGGTAATATTGTAACCGGTACTCTCAGATGAGTCCACAAATGTGGTGCTTGTGTACATGCTGCCTATGTTACATAGCCATTTGGTTTGCTCAATTGTGAACACTATGTAAATTTCCATTATTTTTATTGACAGTTGTACCAAATATAGAGGAGGAGTATGGGTAGCAAACACTGGGCCAGTGAGCAGATTTGTCCATTTTTAAAACCAGTATGTAGTGCCATTTCAGAAAATGTATACATTTCATATGGCACCATAGTGTCCTGAATGTCTATGCTGGGCATTCACTCTTACGGACCTACCTTTTACCACTTTAAAATACACTTAGCCACTTATATGTTTAGGGTTTATTTCTGCTAGACCTCTGTGGGAAAGGCACATGCATGTGGTACCATTGTAACCAGTGCTCTCTGAAGAATCTGAAAATGGGATGTTTCTAAACCTACCTCTTACGTTACATTGGCATTTGCTTTGTTTAAATGTGAATATTATGCAAAGTTCAATTATTTTCATAGTTGCAAGAAATATAAAGAATTATAATGGGTAGTACATATTTGGGTAGTGGGCTATGTTACCCATGTTTAAAAACAGTATTGTGTGTAGTTTCAGAAAAGATATACTTTTCCTAAAATAACGTGAAGTTCTGGGTTTCTTCAAGCAAGAGATGCAATGCCATGCATTAAATTAGAATTTAAGTCTCTTCAAGTAGAAATTAGAGTACTACTGCTGTAATATGTTTCTGCTTATTGAAAAATATTTTTGGTGTGTATATAGTACAGATATTAAAAAGTTCAGCAACATATAGCTTTCAATGATTCTCAGTTAAATAAGTTTTCTGGGATCTTTTCTGCACATTTTTGAGTAAACATAGCATTTTGTTTACATTTCAGGCAATATTTTATGGTCACATGACCTGATAAAACATTACTACCTATAAAAAGGTCAGAGTATGCCAATAAAAACATCCATGTATTCCCTGCATTTCCTCGAAGGGAACATAGTGATACTTTAATTTTATACAATATTGTGCATAAATAATAAAAATTGCCAGGCACAGGAGTGTGAAATACACCTGCCAGCGAAATGGTTAACTCTACAAATATCACTGTTTACACTTCACTGTCCCTGATACACCCATATTTCTCTCTCTGTCTTACATAGATGCAGCAATAATTTCTCTTTTCCGATGCTGTGCATAGAAGCACACAACACAAATTTGTCATTCACTCTGTCTCTGGCTATCCCTAGTGCCACAAATCTCTGTCTGTCTCTCTCTCTCTCTCTCTCTTCCCCTCCCTCTCTCTAACTCACAAAAACAAAACTAACAAAAAACAGAGGTTTGTGGGGAACACGGTACAAGTGTAGTCAGCACCAGGCTGGCACAACTTTTTTGTGATTATGGAACATTGATACCATTGTTTCGTGGGGCTCAGATTGGCACAATTAGTACTCGTTGCATGGTTATGTCCTGATAAGGACATGGCTGAAAACCTGCTTCAGCCAATCAGTATTTAGCAAACGTTGTACCCATTTTATAAACATGATTATATTCCACCTTTCTTGGTATAATTCTTTTATTTGCTTATCTTTTTAAAGACAAGTTAATTCATTTTACCAGTTATTCATTTACAAGGGCTTCCCTATGACTTAAAGGCACAAATAAATATGTACAAATTAAGGTATTCGGTTAACAGGTCTATATGATTTTGAAGAATGTGTTTAAGTTATCCCCAATATAATAATTTAAGACAGAAAATTGTACTAAGCTGTAGTACAGGTTGAGCAATTATCATAGTACCTCATGTGCTGTGCCACTTCCTCAGTGAGTGGGAGCAGTGGTAGATAAATAACTAGTATTTTCCGTGGCAGAATGCTGTCCTGTTATTAACTAATGTATGATATGATGTCATTGATAACATCACATGCTGAGCGAAGTGGGGTTTTGGATATAAAAGTATTGGAAGTGAACCAGGTGCTATGGAAAAGCTGTAAATATTAACCCTTAGGCTGCCAACAGAATTAGAACATATGGGAATTCTGGACTGATGTATCAGTGTGTGGCACAGCAAGGGTTAATAAAGAATCATTGAGAACAATGAATTCTGCAGTGCTACAGATTTATTTTTATTTATTTAATGATTTGGAAACCACCTTTGAGCAGGAGCTCATTTACAAAGGTTCAACGTCCTGAGCCTAACCAGGCCCTGATCCATGCTTTTTGGCATGGAATCAGTGATCCAGAGGAGGGAGGAGATGGTGAAATGATGTTTTGCAGAAGGCAAACTAGAGGTGGAAAGGAAAGACAAGAATGCAATGTAGATGGATAGTAGCAAAATAATCGTTTTTTCCTGCACCTTAGCCAGGACAGGAAGGAGGCAGATGGGCTGTTATTTACTTGGGGAGGTGGAGATCTTTATCATATCTAAAAAAAAATCTATTTTCAAAAGGTTATTGTTCCTGGAGGCTCAATCTCTGCTGCTAGTGAAAAAAACACAGCAAGGTAAATTTGGTTAAGAGAAAGAAACCTAGCTGTGGGAGCATACCTTCTCACCCGTGTCAATGGTGACTTAAACATATGTTCAGTATGCAGACAAAATCATTACAGGATATTTTCTTTAAAACCTAGCTGGAAAATAAGGCAAAAAGTGAATATTAACTTTCATAAAGAACATACCTCTAACTAAGTAGTTCTATGCAAGAAAAAACTTGTAGCTATGCTTTGTGGTTTCAAACACTGGTTGAGCAAATCTGCAACAAGGAATATTACATCCTGTGATAGTGTTATGCTAGACAATCACAATAGTATACAGTAAATGTCATGGCCTATTATTTGAGCAGTAATTGGATTTCTAATCCTAAATCACTACAACTGTTACTAAATGTTATCTTTTAGACACTCTGTCAGGATGCAAAGCTACCTCTCCCAGTCAGATAAGAAACATATTGATGAGCAGATGATCCTATGAAAACTGGTTGCTTTTTCTTTTTTTCATAATGTTCATAATTTTTAGCTCTGTAATCTACAGTGAGCCAGAGCTCATTTCCAAGTGTGACACAAGACCACAAGGATATTAGGTGACTTGCTTATATTCATAGGGTGGGATATTCAGACTGCACCAGGCTGGGGTGCAAGTCTGGGCACAGCACAACTGGGATGCACCAGGGCGTGACCTGGGCGATATTCAACGGTGCTGCACCATGGCTCAGCACAGTTGAATATGGCACAGTGGCTCACCCGCACTGCACATGGCGCAGTGCCACTGCACTAGCACAAGTGGCAAGTGAGGAGCAGGGGGATGCACCAGCGTAAGTACGGTTGTGCTAAGCTCAGAAACTGTGATATTCAGTGGTGGGTATGCAAAATAGGTGCAGAAACCACGATATTCAGCGATGGGTATACAAATGAGGCCATTTGCATGTCATTATGGCCCCATTTGCATGCAGGTGTGCCGATCCCCGGCAACTTGTGCCTGGTGCCCTGCCGGGCTGCAGCCATCGGGGACCAACACCCCTGCCCCTCAGTGGCAAAACGCCCCAACGCCCATTCATGGGCTATGTAGTAATAGCACCATCCCTGGTGGTACAGTGGACTGAATCCTGCCCAATCACGGGCTATGTAAAAATATTAACATCCCTGGTGGTCCAGTGGACCAAATCCTGCCCGATCGTGGTCTCAAAAAAAATAAATATATCCCTGGTGGTCCAGTGGACCACTTCCAGCCCCATCGCAGGCATAAGTACATCAAATACAACTTAAAGAATCCCTGATGCTCTAGTGGTAGCCCCCTCCCACCGCCCACTGAGCCCTGCCACCCCACCCCCAGTCAGCGTGAGGCAGCTCCCCACCATAAAGCCTCCCAGCTGCCCACCAACTGACAGCATACAGTACAGCTGTACACCCATACACCCTGGTCCACAAGCGTGGGCCAATGGCCATCTGAACTCATACTGTACTACACAGTCCCAATATGTGAATGGATCCATTCACATATCGGGCTAATAATGAGGCTAATACTAATCCGCATGCCCATTAGGCAACTGGTCAATGGGCGACTCACAACTGTACTGTATGCTGTCGAGATAGCGGAGTAACAGTGGCGGGTGAGAAGCTGGTCTCCCGCCCGCTGAGAGAGCGAGTGGCCCGGGGGCTCAGTGGGCGGGTAGTGAGGCTACTGGACCTCGAGTTCTTTAAGTTGTGTTGATATATGCTCGCGATCGGGCTGGAAGTGTCCCTGGACCTCAGGACTATTTATTTTTGAGACTGCAATCAGGCAGGATTCGGTCACTGGACCACCAGGGATGTTGATATTATTACATAGCCCATGATTGGGCAGGATTCGGTCCACTGGACCACCAGGGATGTTAATATTATTACATAGCCCGTGATCGGGCAAGATCCAGTCCACTGGACCACCAGGGAAGATTTTTCTATTACAATGCCCACGATCGGGCAGTGGGGGGGCATGACACCAACAGACCCTGGCTCCAGAGCTCGGGTGGCCACCCACAGCTGGTGGCTGCCATGTTGCACCCTACAATATGGCAGCTCACCTGTGGGTGGCCAGCCCTTGCTCCTTGTTTTCTAGGCTCAATTGTGTGCAGCGCAAGTAGGGGTTGTGCCTGCATCTGCTCAGCACATCCCAGGCTGAATATCGGGATGTGTAGAGTATGCATGGGCACGCCCCTCCAACTTGCGCTGCATACATTACTGATGCGCCCCAGCACATCAGGATTTGTGCCGTGCACTTTCCCCTTTTAATCATCGCGCTGGGGCGCATCAATGGGTTGTGCATGGCACAACCCTTTTGAATATCCCTTCTATAGTATCCAACTGGTGCTATTGGGATTCAAATCTAGGTCCACCAGATCTACAGGTTCACAGTTTGGTGCTGTAACCTCTAGCCTATACTGTCTCCTTGTATTATGAAGATGCTTTTTATACTACAGACCAAAAAACAGTCTCTTGCAAAACTGGATACTCCATACATTTGGCTATGTCTGTTTTCCCTGAAGTGTACTCCTTACACTCATCATTGTACAATGTTTGAAAAGTTGGGTTGATCCAGCTGGTGCTTGAAATGTGCAAATCATACTGCTCTCTTTGGTGCAAAATTCTGCACTAGGAAACTCCCTAAGAATCTTAATAATTTGTTTCCTTCAGTCTTCAATCAATCCCTCTTTCCTGTTAAGATCCCAACAGCATAAAGGCTGCATGGTCCTTAAAGAAAAAATAAGTTAGTGTATGAAGCCATTAGCTATAGGCTTTATCAATTTTAGAACAATCTGTCCTCTTAAGTAATTTGCTTCTTGGCCTTCATTTGTCCACACATTTGTTTAGGCATCATTTTGTTTTGTTTTTTCTACTCTAGCCTTATAAACAGCCTATACAAGCATTATAGCAGATACAGCATTTGTCTTTGGCCCCTTCCCCAAACCTGGCCTCTAGTTTGGCAGGTAGGGTTCCAAATGGGGGGGGGGGGTTGTCCATGCACTGTCTCTGGTGGAGGAACTACTTGGGCTGCCAGGGGAGAGGCATCTGTCTGGAGGAGGAGGAGTGTGAGAGACTAAAAAGAGCTGCAACTAAGGGCTCCTCCTCACTCTTTCCTTCCAGCTGAAGATTTCAAGGCTGGTAGGTTTTATTATTCTGCTTTCTGGAACCTTCCAGAATTGTTTTAATTAGATAGAGTATTGCCCTGTGATCCTCTAAAATCTTGAACATTTTTGCTGCTCATGTTTCACCTGTGGAGAACTTAGGGTGGGCTTTGTTAAACACAATTTAATGCACACTTTAATGTGCTTCTGTCTGGTTGGGGGTTACCTTCTTTTCATGCCTAGTAATGGGTATTGTTTACAGGTGTTACCTTGCAGTCTTAACCTTAGGTCTTAGCGCTGTATTTGCTGCTAATCAATAGTTCCTTCAGATAAGCTGACTCCCTGGCCTATGACTCACTAAGATCACCACTAGTATTCTCAAGTGCTGGATGTTTCTGCTGATTCGGGCCATTCAGGAGGAAGAATGCGGCCTGATGGGTTGTTATATGTTTGTGCTTGACATAGTTCCCCCTCCCGCCTACCTCAGAGTTGGTTTGCTAAGATACCAGGCCATGTGGGTGGGCATCTTGTGACCATGTTGAACCCAGCACAGTTTATGGGCATAGAGAATGGGCAAGACTGTCCCTCACCCAAGCATAGGTGATAATTACAAGAAAAGTACTTGTGTTGGTGGGCTTCATACACCCAACTGGCACCAAGCTGTGATGGAGGCAGTCTTCTCCCTGCCCTCTGTGGTGCACTTACCATATGATCCGTAAACATCCTTATGGGGGCACTGTCAGCTTTTGGGGTAATTTTTGTAGTGTACTTACCCAACTCAGTCGCAGTTCATATGGTTCATGTAGTTCCATTTTTCGGTCTTTTGTGCAGCCTTGAGTGTTTTAACCAAAATGTAAATATATAGAAAGTGATTTTTGTTGAACTCCAGCAGCACTTGCTTTCTTCCAATTATATGCCATGTTGTCAATGTGAGTGCTCAAGTTACTGAATACACAACTCACAGGGGAGGGGGGAAGACTCATGTAAAGGAACTTGAGCCAGCTTCCTTCCTTGGTATGCTTTTGTTTTGGTGTCAATGCTGTTTACTCTCACATCTTCACATCTATCTGCAGAGCTTGTGCGCGGTGTGCACTGATGGTTTCACAGGGCCAAGAGGTACATGGTGTGGGGGCAAGTCAGAACTGAGCACTATCTATGCTGTGCAATGAGCTCCAGGCCACCCTTGAGGCAATGTTGACAGGTCAGCATGTGGTTGCCAGACCATGTGGGTGGGTTCCAGTGGCCCTCTAAGGGTCACCACAGTGAGACATGGGTCAGTCCAGAACAAGGAAAATGCTGGATAAGTTGAAGGACTTCCATTTCACAAAGACACACACACACACACACACACACACACACGCACACACACACACAATCAGGGATGAGAAGATCAGGTGGGTGGCGTTCAAACAGGCATTAATGCCAGGAGGATGCCAGAGTCCATGGTGGTGACTTGCATGCATGGCCAGTCTAATCTCTTCATGGTTCAGTGGTCAGCTAGTGTTGCTCATTATGTGTAGTATGCCTTAACACTAATTCCTTGTAGGTTTGACTTTATTAGGTTGAGAAGTTATATATCAATCAGCACAGGGGTCATTTAAAGGAAGCTGATGTGCAGGAAAGAGTGAAGCACAGGTGATGTACTCTGTGAGGGTAAAGATTTACAGATGTCAGGAGCAACCTCTAGGAGTTGCTTTAGTGCTGACCAGAATAAGAAGGCTGATATATGGATCTGTCAGCTAGAATTTATTAAGTGAAGTAGCTACATATGGCAAGCAGCACATCAGGCATTTCAAGGGAAGACAATGCAGCAGTATGGTTTGGGGCAAGGGATGTACTCCCTGAGCTTAAGTTTTTAGTTGATGAGAGTGAACGTGGACTGCTGCTCTAAATGTGGCCACCTAGCAAGCAGCCTCCTACATTCTCGCTATGGCCCATTGTGGCAGAGTGGCCTGACTAAGGTCACTGCACTATTATGTGCCAAATCATGGGACCCTCCAGGACACCACATCTCAGTCTGAGTGACCTGGTGGATCAGCGCTACAATACATAGTAGGGCGACCATAGTCAGAAGGGTCTTGCTGATGATGGATCACAGGGCATGTTGCATCCTGTTCCTGGTAGACACCCTGCACAAATGATATCACCCTTGGCTTCTAGGGGGATGTAGACCCCCCTTTTTATCAGAGAAATCTAAACACGGTTTATACCAATAAGCTGCAAAGTTGACTAGACGGTAAGGGGAATGCCGCTCAGAGGCTTCACTTCTTGCAGAGGGCACTGTCTTGAGCACTGAGCCAACTGCGTAGTTCACACAAGCATGCTCACAACTTAGTAAAAGTAGCTCATGTAATGCAGTGAATGTTTGCTGCCATTTGTTGTGCCAATTACATTCTTTATGTAGCCAGGTTTATGGCCGTGCCATGACTCAAAGGCACACTGCTTCATGTGGCAATCCAGATTTCTCGTGCCAAGCCATTCTGAAGCAAGTGGTTGGCTGCATGGGGGTGTGGGGCACTCTGAGAGACCAAGGGTTCTGAACAGATTAGGCTCTGGCAGTATGTGGTGACTTCTTCCTGCCAATGTACAAATTTTGGTACTGATAGTGCTATTATTAGTCATGCCTAAATGCGTTTCATAACATTACATAGCATGACATGGAAAGCAGAAAGCAACTGCTTACTATGAACTTTCAATATATTTCTAAAGGCTACAAGCATACAACTCTGGTGGTGTCCTGTGCTGGAGTGACAAATCAAGCAGACAGTTGTCTTCAAGACTCATCTGCATGGCATGATACTGCAGTATCTAGAATTAGATAATGCACCTTTATGGACTTTTTCCAGATCTAAGACACAGACAGGACATTAGACTAACTTGTTATACTAACTTACTGAACTAGATTAGCAAGCTTCAGTGAGTAGTGCTTTTATGGTAATTCTAACCACATAGTTTGTTGAAGGATTTAGCAACACTACAAAAAAAATGGCAGAACCAGGATGTCTCTGATTGATAATGCATTGAACTATTACAAAATGCAGCTCTTGTTACACCCTTTCATTTTTGTAATTAAAATTTCATTTAAGTTTATGCTTACTCACAATGCACAGCAGGACAACATAGTTTGCAAACCAGAGGCCTGGATGTGGTATGCTCAATGGAAATTCAACACTAAGTGTGATCCATTTGAAGTAATAAACATTGTGTACAGTACAGTCTAGTACCAAAAGAAACTTAAAACATTACCATAACCAAAATAAGTTTCATTAACATGAATGTGCCATTTAAAGTGCACAACAATATTTCATCAGTACTCTAGTAAGCTGTGGGTTATGCAGTCTCATCCACTTGATGTAACAAGCTGCCACAATCTTTTTAAGGGGGGGGGGCACCTAACTAGCTGTCTTTGCTACTGTGTGTACTTTGACCCCTTATTCTGGGTTAGATGATGGGAGCAGTATTCCTGCAGATTTTTGCAGTATTCTCAGTTTAAATCAGATTTCAAGCTCCTGACAAAGACCTCCATCTTGCACCAGATAGTGTACTGAACCCTCTCAAAACTTGTTGCCTTCTCTAGCTCTGGAAACCACTCTGAGATTGAGGGAGAGTTCACAGCCTTCCAATGTTTAAGAATGACCCTCTTGGCCATAATTAGCACCTCTAGTAGCCATTTCCTGGTTAAAGGTGGGTTTAGTGGCACCAGATTGGCCCCAACCATAAGGCCCAGCATCACCAACTGTGTGGTAAAGGTAAGTGCAAGATGAACTAGAGCCCTCTGCACCTTCAGTGCCCCCATCCAAGTACTGTTTCTGGCCATGGCAGAGCCAGTGCAGTTGTATTATTTTCTTCATGGCTGATGAGCTCCTGCATTAAGTATCCAAGGGCATTATGTCCAACCTATGGAGTTTCTGTCGGGGTCCTGTGCCAGCAGTACAGGGCTTTGAATTGCATAAACCTATTAGTGTCTCTAGGGACATGGCCGTACTAGGTTATACTCTGTTCAGGAAGGACTGGGTGGGAAGAAAAGGAGAGGGTGTGGTGCTTTATGCTAGGGAAAGCACAAATGTGATGGAGATACAGGGAATACAGGGGGAGGTAGAGGTACTATGGCTTACCTTGAAGATATAGAATGGATCCATTATTCACATTAGAGTGATCTATAGACCTCCAGCACAGGGGAAGAAATTAGATAAGGTGCTGGTGGAAGCCATTGGCAAGATGGTAGAAAAGGGGAAGTTGCTGCTGGTGGGGGACTTCAACCTGCTGGATGTAGATTAGAGCCTCCCAGCAGTGGCTTCACTAGAAGCAGGGACAGCCTGGACTCTTTGCAGGGGGTGAGCCTCAGGCAACTATTCAGTGTACCCACTCATGATGGGGGTAATACTGGAACTGGTACTCTCTAACAGGGACTGTGTTTCAAATGTCCTGGTGGGAGGCCACCTGTTGACCAGTGACCACTGTACAGTATGGTTCAATATAAGGATGGATGTCAAATTAAACCACACAAGGGTGAGGATCCTGGACTTCAGAAGGGCAGATTTTATAAAAATGGGTGAATGCCACAGAGAAGACCTTGTGGGGGGAAGCATGGGTGGGGTGAAAGAACAGTGGGTGAAACTAAAAGACAGCATTGTAAAGGCAGCAAACTTCTGCATCAAACAAATGATTGAAAGCAAGAGGGAAAAAAAGACCATTATGGTTCTCAAAAGAGGTGGCTGAAAAAGTCAAGTTTAAAAGTGTACCATTGAGAAGGTGTGAGATGCAGTGGGAGGAGGATAGGGAGATGTATCATGAGAAACCGAGGGAACCTGGGAAAGCAGTAAGAAGCTCAAAGGCACAAACTGAAGAGCAAATAGCCCAGGAGGTAACTAAAGGGGACTAGACTATTTTTAGGTATGAAAGTGAAAAGAGGAAGACCAGAGGTGAGATTGTAAGGTTAAAAAGGGAATTGGGTTACTGTGCAGAGGGGGACCAGGAAAAGGGAGAGATCCTGAGCAAATACTTTTGCTCAGTATTGACAGAGGAAGGAGAAGGGGAGGGGCCACAAAGAGGTAACAGAAGCTTTAGTGGGAAGGATGTGGACACTAGTTCATTTACAGAGGAGAGATTCCTGAAGGGACTTGTTAATCTGAAAGTGGACAAAACAATGGGGCCACTTGGGCTGCATCCAGGGTTATTGCAGGAGCTCTGGCAAGTACTGGCTGCACCTCTGACAATCATATTTAACAGCTCATATGAAACAGGAGTGGTTCTGGAGGACTGGGGGAGGGTGGATGTAGTCCTAGGTGGCCTACCTAGATTTCAGTAAGGCTTTTCACACTGTTCCACATAGGAGATTAGTAAGCAAGCTGGGTAGTTTAGGAGTGGATCCCAATGTGGTTAGGTGGATAAGAAATTGGTTAGGGGATAGGTGACAAAGAGTGGCGGTTGAGTTCACTCTGAGAAGGGTAGAGTGACCAGTGGGGTGCCTCAGGGGTCAGTGCTGTGACCTGTCCTCTTTAACATCTTTATAAGTGACACTACAGAGGAGCTGGAAGGGAAGATCTACCCCTTTGTGGGTGACACCAAAATCTGTGATAGGGTGAATACTCCAGAGGAGGTGTAAAGGATAAGCAAAGACATGAGAAAACTAGAGGAGTGGTCAAGAGTATGGCAGCTGTGATTCAATGCAAAAAAGTGTAAAATAATACACATACGGCACAGATCCCCAGGGGCAGAGTACACAATGGTGGAGTGGTATTGACTAACAAGCAGGAAAGGTACCTGAGGTAATCATATCTGATGACCTAAAGGTGGCCAGGCAGTACAACAAGGTAGTCATGAGGTCTAGTGTGATGCTTGGCTGTAAAGGGAGGGGTTTCACCAGAAGAAAAAGGGAGGTGGCATTGCCTCTGTATAGATCATTGGTAAGACCCCACCTAGAGTACTGTGTCCAGTTCTTGAGACCATGGGCCAGATTCTCAAAGGTTGATGCAGAGCTGGCACAAACCCTGCATCAAACCCTGCAGCTATGCCGCACACACCTGATTCTCAAAGGTCACAAGCATTTTCGGCCCTATACCCCCTTTATTGAGGCTTGTGCCACATATGTGGTGCAAACCCCATAAACTGCTCCAAGATGTCAGACCAGCAAAAGCTGACCTAACTCACACCATGCGGCGGATGAGATCGAGAATCATGATTGCCAGCCAAGGACTGCTGCAAGCCCCATGCGCTGTATGTTTGGCGCACCTGGGGCTTGTGGCAGTCTAACCCATTTTAGAATCAGGGCCCACATCTCCAGAAGTACATAAGCAGTGTAAAAGTGGTTCAGAGCAGGACAACTAAAATAGGGCAGGGTCTGCATCAAAAGCCTTATGAGGAGAGAGACTAAAGGACCTCAATATGTATACCCTGGAAGAGAGGAGGGATAGGGGTGATATGATAGACACATTTAAATACCTCATGGGGGTTAATAAGGTACAGGAGGGAAGTATTTTAACTCTGTAACAGGGTTCAAGAAAGTGGGACAGGCATAAGGGAAACTTAGAGATAAGACAAGGTGGGGGGAGGGTTAAGCTTGAGATCAAGTAGGTTCTGTGGTGATATAGTAGGTAGGAAAAAATGGGCAGACTGGATAGGCCAAGTGGTCTTCATCTACTGTCACTTTCTGTGTTTCTATATTTCAGAAAAAAAATGTGCTCAAGAACAAGGGAACATCCTATGAAGCTGGACAGGGCGTAGATTCAAGGCAGATGTGAGGAAGCACTTCTTCACAAAAAGATTGGTACATTCCTGGAACAGCCTTCTAGTGGAGATGGTTGGGGTGAAAACAGTGGTGGGGTTCAAGAAATCATAGCATAGGTACAAGGGAATTGGAAAGGAAGAGGCGAGGGAGAAACAGCTGTAGATGTACGGTGCAGTAATAATGTAGGTAGGAAAAAATGGGCAGACTGGGTGGGTCAAGCAGTCCTTATCTGACATCAAATTCTATGTAGCTGTCAAGTGTATGTTTGGCCAACAAGTATTCCACATCCTCCGTGTTATTTCTACCTCCAGTTCTGCAACCCACTGTTTTCTCAGGGCATCTGTGGCACTATCTCCCTCTGTGATCAATCCCTGATATATATGGCTGTCCTTTGAGGTGTTGCCCTTTTCTGGAAAAAGCATTTCTTCCAGGGTGTTTGGGCCTTCAAATTTGAAAGACAAGTCGATAACCTTTCCCAGAGCGTGCTTTAATTGCAAGTATTGCCAGTGCTGGCATTTCTCCAGAGAGAACTCTGTTTGGAACTATCCAGAGATTTTTAGGTGTCCGGATACAGTTTATGAGGTGTGCCAAGTGCAGTATTCCCTTTGAGGACCAGGGTGACTTCCTCATACTTTAAGGGCAAGTTCTTCCATATGGGAAACTGAGGCAAGTTGTGTGAACACCACCCTTTCCACTTGGCAAAAAAGGCCCAGGTCTTTGCTATGGGCTTGATAGTTGGGTAAGAGGCTAGTCCTGTGGGCAGTTTGCTGAACATTATCACTCTCTGGAGGCTGTCCTGTACCGGGGGGGGCTTAGAAGTGACCCATTTGGGCTACAAGCCTGTATTAATATTCGGACCTACTTGAGTAATCTGTAGTAGCTGTTGGGTGGCATACTGCAAGGTGAAATCAAGCAGCACGAGTCCACCTTTGTCTAATGGCTGCATGAGCGTCTTGTAACTTACTCTTTCAGGCCCTTTTACTGGGACATGATGAAATGTCATTGTGATGTTGAAATATTAGTGAGTCAGGTGCTGTTCTGGTATGTTCCAAGTCTGAAGAGACTTACAGAACCCATGGCAGTTCATGAACTGTAAATCGGATTTTCTTCCTGCCATTTTGAGGTGTTCTAGTCTTGCTGCACATGTTGGATTTTTCCCATCGATGTTGGTGTACTTGGTACTTGAACGTTGTGATTGTTTAATTCTTTGCTGTGTGTTTTGGAATAATAAAAAGATATCCGTGACTCTGAAATTTACCTTAGTGTCTGGGCTCATTTGTGATGCATATCATTGTGGATACTTTACATCAGGGCTTATTATAGAGTGCTGATCCACCTGCTGTGCTATAGTGCTGTGTGTTCAGAAATTATACCTTTCAGCTTTGTTGTAATCATCTTGGCATATGCCTTTCAATCTGCCATGATCAGAGAAATTAGACAGTAATTGCTGCACAGAAGAGGGTCTTTGTCCTGATTAGGAAGCAGGGATATTACTGTGGTGCGAATGGACAGAAGGTGTTTCCCTAGCGTGCATGTCTCTAAAAGTGCTTCCACAAGGGGATGTGACAGTACCTGCCTAAAGGCATACCAGAATTCTGCAGGAATACCATCCCCCAGGTGCTTTCCCTGTAGGCATGGATCATAGCATAGAAACAGAGAAACATAGAAACATAGAAGTTGATGGCAGATAATGAACGCAAGGCCCATCCAGTCTGCCCATTTCTTTTTCTACCTTATGAATGTGACACAGGCCTTTGCTCTGTCAATGGCCTATCTATTCATACTCATCTATATTGCTCCCTTATGCCTATCCCATGCCTGTTTGAAGCCCTGTACTGTATTCTTATCCACCACTTCCTCAGGTAGGCTGTTCCATGCATCCACCACCCTTTCTGTGAAAAAGAACTTCCTCACATTACCCCTTAATCGTCCTCCCTCTAATCTCATGCTGTGTCCTCTTGTCCTGCTATTTTTCTTATATGTAAACATGTTAGACTCTTTCACCTTGTTAATGCCCTTTAAGGTGTTTGAATGTTTCAATCATATCACCTCTCTCCCTCCTTTGCTCTAGGGTATACATATTGAGTTCAGTTAATCTGTCCTCATATGTTTTCTGATGCAGTCACTGCAACATTTTGGTTGCCCTTCTCTGGACTGCCTCAGCTTGGTTAATGTCCTTGTGAAGGTGTAGCCTCCAGTACTGCATGCAGTACTCCAGATGGGGCCTATCCAGTGTCTTGTAAAGAGGTATTATTACCTCCCTCTTCCGACTTGCGATACCCCTACATCCCTCTAGTCTTACCTACTGCTATAGAGGTCTGCTTGGATGATTTCAGGTCATCGGTGATGATGGCGCACAAGTCTATTTCTTCCCTTGTGACTGCCAGTAACTCCCCTCCCAGCCTATAGGTGATGATAGCACAGATTCCAGCCCCTGTGTGATGAATGACCTATCCAGGGCATCCCTAAATTCTGGTGTCAACTGGGGAAAACTCAGTGGGGCCGTGAAGGAGGATAGGTCCCCCTGTGATGGGGGATGCCTCCTGTTTATAGAAGGACTTGTAAAAGCCATGGAAGGCATCATTGATTTCCCCCTGATCAGTTTTAATCTCCCTGGTATCAGCTTTCACCACCAGGATTCTAGATCTCTTTTGGCATTTTTTGAGAGTTGGCCCAGACATTCTGTTGATTTCCAGAAGGATTGCCATAGCCTGAACCAAGCAAACGCAGGCTGGTGGTGTAGGAGCATAACTCACCTTGTATCTTGTGCCAATGATTTCTGCCAGGAGCTGGGGATTGCCCTGAGTCACTTCTCTACCTTTCTTCCAGCTGCTTCAGGGCCTGAAGCTGCTCTATCAAATCTTTAGCTCTTTGCTTCTTAAGATGAGAGGCATAATTTATGCATCTTACCCTGATACAGTATATAAGCTTTCAAGGTGTCTAAGCAAGTGGCTGCAAAGGTTTACGCAGGGGTGGATGATAGCAAGAAATTAGGCAATTTCCTCCTGTAGAGTTTCACAGAAATGTGAATCCTGTAATAAGGAGTTGCTGAATCGCCATTGTTTCCTAGGATGGAGGGGTTCCCCATTTGCTGTTATCCACGTGAAGGAGACAGGAGCATGATCAAAGATTATCACAGTGCCTATTGTGGCCTCAGTTACATATGAAATACATTGCTAAGGCATTAGCCGCATGTCTACATGTCTATTCTCGAGTATGATTGATGTGGGGTGGTCGAAGGTGTAGTGCCTTCCTCTGGTGTGCACCAGTCTCTGTATATCTGTAATACCAATTCCGTCAAAAAGTCAACCAAGGCTTGGGAGGCCAGAGATTTAGGTCTCACTATGGCTGTATGTCTGTCAAGGAAGTCAGCAAAGATTGCATTGGCATCCTCCACAGAATTTGCTGCCCCATCTGGTGTGTTGATAACTGCTGATCTAGAATGACAAAGAAGGTGACCTCAGTTTTGTTTGGGCCATGCATGTTGCATAGGGTGATCTCCTGACCTTGTAGTTTGTCATTCACGATAATATACCTTCCTTCTGGGTTTGAGGTTGTTAGGTCTGCCTGGAAGGCCATGCTGTTATGTATAAGGATTGCCACTCCCCTGCTTTTTGAATTAAAGCTGCTGCCATACATTTGTGAATTCCATGCCATCTGGAGTTTACTAGGCTTTGCCTGCATGAGATAGATTTCCTGTATAAATATGATCCCTGCCCCCAACTGCAGAAGGAGGGATCTATGACAGTCAGTCGACAATTTCATTATAGCCAATGTTTCAGCGACTACCTTATGTCGACTGCATTTGCGGTTGGTATAAAGGGAGTTACATCCGACTGTGTTTTCTTAAAGGGGCTTTGCCCTTTAACCCCCCATGCAGGGGGTTCTGCCCACTGCACCCCCTGCTATTTAATTAATCAACTTTGAGTTGGAGTAGCTTCGGGGAGGGGGTACAATATCCCCAGAAAGCAATGCTGGGTTCAGCACCTACACTACAGCAACCTGGCACTATTGTCGCTGTAGTGTCGGGCACGGTAAATTTGTCGCAGTAGCGATGGTATACCCAGAAGGTGTATACCTTTACAACAGCAATGTATGTCATGGCATTTACGGTGACTCACTTTTGGCGACACTGACAGGGGCAACCTTGATTTCTGGTTGCCCGCAGTCAGGTTGACTTTTGCCCCAATGGGTTTTCCTCTTTTTCCTGACATGCACCCTTCCTCCGGAATTTGTTATATAAAGTCCTGAGAGTGTGGGTGTTGGAGTCTCCTGCATGGGGAGTGTGGGGGACATAGCCTCCCCCCCCCAAAATAGTCTTCCTTGCACACCAGTTTGGCACTCTGCCATCAAGAAGCCTAATTGTCTGGTGCTGTAAAGTCAGGCAGCAGATTCTCTGCACCCATGTCAGTGCTGATAAACCTACCAAATATGGTATAGAGTTTTCTACATTTAATAGGGGAGTGAATGCATTTTACATTCCAAAATACCCATTTTAAGGGGCAGGTAGCCATTTATTATGTGACAAGGAACAGAGGAGGCATGACTGAAAAACATAGGTATTATCAGATTTAAGCAAAGGGGGGTGAAGCCCCAGAACCCAGGTCCCAACATTTGGGCAGTGTCATGGGAAGATCCCTGTTGCCCTCTTTCCTACTCACCTCACTCCAGACAGTGGACCCATATGTCAGTGATACCCTTTGGAATATTGGGCATCTTCACATGAGCTAGCACAAATGAGAATAAAACCCATGACATTAGAAACATATGCAAGAAGCATAAGGAAGGCTCTAAATATTTTAAAATAGTTGTACCAATATTATACTTGCTTCTGAACCATACTAGCAATACCACGCTAGTTAGCGTTGAGTAAGCACTTTTATGTTAAACCTCAAATTTTGCACCTCAATAACTTTGCCACCATATGATGGTTTTGCCTGAAATTGTGCATGCACAGTCTGGTACCATAGATCTCTGGATCTGGTAAGCTGTGTTATGGTTGGATGTACAGTTGCAGAGCTGCAGAATGTCAAAAAATGCAAAAAAAACGGACTTTTGCATGTTACTTTGCTCGCACCCACAGCCTGCACAGTTTGTCTGTTCAGTCTGACATATTCAGGGAAGATGCAGTCTTTGTCCCCTTCGAAGATTTGGTGCAAAAATATTAAACCGTTCAAAAGTTATTCAAAAAACAAATTTCCCATAATAGTCAATGGGAAAAGTTAGCAAAAATCACGAAACTTTCACAAATGGCATTTTTACTTTTGTGATTTGGCCATCTTGTTTACAGTTAGTGACACAGAAAAATGCCTGCCATTTAAAATTGGGACCCTCTAGGTAAATACTGATTGTTGTGTTCACCTAGTGGGGTCCTGAGGATGCTAGCCCTTTTTTGGGGGTGGTTAAACCCCCCAGAAATGGCTTTTCCAACTTCGAGGAAAAAGTGCTTTCACAAAACAGTTTGGCAAATGTGAAAGTTTTGTGATTTATTTTGCAAAACTTTTGTGATTTGCGAAAGTAATTTGCAAAAGTATTCTCAAAATAACTGCAAATCTTTGCCATCCTCCCGCAACAAAATGGTTGGGTCTTTTGGGCAGAAATTTGCAGGGTGGCAAGCCCTTGTTCCACAGATGTGCATTTTGGTGGTTTGGTGCCAAAACATTATAGAGGCCCAAAGTTACAGCATTCCAAAGTTCAGAAATATTCCCATATGATAAAATTGCAGTGCATGTGATGCTTTTCGGCGCCGTATCTGGAAAATGGTTCGATATATCGATTTTTTGTCGCAAAAATTCTTAGAGGATCTAAGTGAAGAAGTAGGTTGGAAAGCCAAGAAAACCATGAAATTTGAATTTGTTTTCTACCTTGTATAGTTACTGAGATATTTGGAAATTAGTGTTCCAATTGCTCATCATCATGTCTGAGGCCCACTATTACACCCACAGAGTTAGCATTCACACTGCTTTTTACTGCCACTATCTTGGACACAATACGAGATCTGGATTCGGTCAACTTTATGTTGCGAGAACTACTCACTCTCATGATTACAACCACACTTGCATGTTTTTTCAAGCAGCTACGGTTCCTGAGATATGGGCAAATTAGTGTTACACGGGTTCCTTGCCTTACAGGCTGCTGTATGGCTCTATACTTACATGTAAGTGGGAGTGCCAGGCCCAGAGGGCCGACACACCCACATACGCAGTCATTATGCAAAAAATGGACAATGTAGAGGGAGCACAGGGCCCAGAGGGCCTGCACTCCCACTAACACATACCACTTAAGTTACACTTTCTCAAAAAGAAGGGAAATACATTGCAAAAAAATCCATTAATGCATCAGCTAGAGTTCTTTCCACAGTAACAAAAGTGCAGAAATATGGTGTTAGGGTTACCACCCCACCACCCCACCCCATGCCCCATCCTCAAATCCCTAACTCCGCATTCCCCCAACCCTACCCCCAACCCCCACACATGCAAGACACATGCAAGATTGTAAGACACTATACCTACCAGTCAGTCACTTCTGTAAACATAATAATCACAACACTGTACTCCTTTCACATATTACTATGTAATGAAAAACAAATACAGTATGATAGACTCTATACTGCCTGCACAGTACGACGACACATTATAGCTGGCATATCTTTTTCATAAAGTAAAACTTACTCTGTACAAAGTTTCTAAATATTGATTTTTATGAGTCATAATTCAACGATTGGCTCACTGCAGATATAGTTGCTACCACATAGGCATGTGGTAGCAGGACAGACAAAGTGACACGTACATAGTACTTTTCAAATACTGCTCAGGTATGAAACTAGTACCATCACATGGTATAATACTGCTGCGTTAACTGGAAATACTCATTAGCAGCATGTTATGGTTAGCCTTGGATGTTAGAACTGTTGCTGTCACATGTTGCTTGTAAATTATACTACAGAACATTACTTTAATTATTACCATTTGTTATTAGGACTGACTCACTCTATCAAAAATAAATATGCAAACATCCACTGACTGTTGCTAGGGTTATCCAAACTCTTATTTCCAATACAGCTATCTATAGATAACATACTGTGTGTTTAATCATTTCTTAACAATTCAAATATAGGCATCTGCTTAAATCTTGTTATTGATGTTTGTAACAGAAAAATGCTTACTTTGGGCCATCTCCCATGGTTGCCCAGCATGTGTTGTGTACCCACAAGGCACTCTGATGGCAGCAGAACTCATACAGTTGCTAGACCATGGTGGTGGATGTGTCTTGTACTGCTTTCATGTGTGTGTGTGGGGGAACGTGGTGGGGTGGGGGAATGCGGAGTTAGGAGTTTGAAGATGGGGTGTGTGGGGGGTGGTGGAGTGGTAATCCTAACACCACATTTCCACACTTTTCTCGCTGTGGAAAGAACCCTAACTGATCCATTAATGGAGTTTTTTCAATGAATATATATATATATATATATATATATATATGTACTGTATATATATATATATATATATATATATATATATATACACATATATATATATATTTATATATATATATATATATATATATATATATATATATATATATATATATATATAATATTCTTTGCAAAGACATTGTTAATGCATCGGCTTGGGTGAATAGAATACCACAGTGACAAATGCAGGAAATGAGGCGATAGGGTTTCCACACTAAAACCCAACCCCAGGGTTCCCACCCTACCACCCCACCCAATCCACCCACACACCAACAGGTGTTGGGGTGTGCCTTTGGGTCATCAGTCCCAACTCTCATCCCATTCCATATGTAAACAAGTTTATATGCTACAGTATAGGACAATGGGGTGAGAGTTAGGTCTGATGACCCAATGGCACACCCTGACACCCATTGGTGGAAGGCAAGATGCATAAGCATGGCTCTGGGCCAGAGAGGATAAAGGTCACAAATAGGGCCTCCTACTGATTACCACACTGTTACTGTACTTGCATCTGTAGATATCGTCAGCAAGCAAGTGCCATACTTGTGTTTGTGTTGGTGTGGCTTGGCATGAATATACCTGGCAGCCTGTAAGCATGCAGGACACACTCACAGTACAATGTTATCTGTATTATAATTAAAGTAAAGTAATAAATGAATAAATTACTAAATAAATAAATAATTAAATAAAACAAAACTGTTAAAAATAATGTTGATAATCATGTATAAATAACTGGGAAAATATACATGAATGCAAAAAGAGGTCCAGACAAGATACTGTATAAATCACATAGACTCAGAATGATGTACTGTAGGTGGCAAAGCAGGGTTCTCATCTGTACTAAATGATATTATGTGTTCCCATGTCAAGTTACCATGCAATGGTCCAGGTCAGTTTAATTCTCTGTTCCGGTGCCAATAGAGCAGTGACCAGCATGCTCCTCTATGTCAGAGGATGCTTGTTTTGTGCTTAGCACTCTTTCAGCCAGCTACTTCTGGCGCTCAGTATAGTATTCTGGAGTGGCAGGGAGCACAGTTTCATGGCACCCTGGGAAATGGGGAAAATGCTATGGTTGGATAGGATTTGTCCAGTCTAATTGCCTTTGATTTTGCTATGTATTAGCTTGTTTCTGGTTTCACCCAATGGTTACCTTGCCACCTGGTTGCAGGGAGACTGGGCTGGGGTATTTCACAGGATTTCTTATGGAGCAAGTTTTGGTACGACCAGTTATGAAGGTCAGTTCAACAGGATGCTTGATCACTGTGGGTTTCTTCTCTGCAGGTCTTTTCAGCAACTAAGGATTAATTGGAGTAAAGCATACTTAGAAGGATTAAAAAAAGAATTAACTAATAATATAAAATAAACATAACATGCAAATGTAGTAAAACCAAAAAAAAGGAGATACAGAGCAGGAGGACCATTAGTGAGAACCCAGATTGCCACGGCAAGGCCTTCCCCAGCATGGGCCCAAAGTAGGCAGTAATGCATGACTGTCATTAAGAGCTCCCATGGCACCATTACATCTGGCATTCAGTATAGTATCCTGGAGTGGAGGGGAGCCCAGTTTTCTGCCTACTCTGAGGACTAGAGGATACATGCTATGGTTGGATATGATTTGTCCATTTGGCATCTCATTGCCTCAGATTTTGCTGCGTTTTAGCATGTTTCTGGTTTCACCCAGTGGTTACATTGCCACCTGGCTGCAGGGAGAGTGAGCCAGATTGTTTCTCAGGATTTATTATGGAACAAGCTTTGGTGTGACCAGTTATGAAGGTCAGTTCAACAGGTTGCCTTGTTGCTGGGGTCTCTTGACTGCAGGTCCTTTCAACAGCTAAGGATTACTGTATTTAGTGTAAAGCATACTTAGAAGGATTTAAAAAAAAAATATTAACTAATAATATAAAATAAGCATAGCAGGCAAAAATAATAATAATAAAAAAAAAAGAATATACAGACCACAGGGGAAGCATTAGTGAGAAGCAAGACTGCCACGGCAAGCCCTCCCCCATGGACCCAGAGCAGGCAGTAATGCATCACTAAGGTTAGGACCTCCCATATGACTATTAATAATGTGACCTTTCTTGTGTGAAGCAGCCTCTTCTTATTTCATCAGTTCAGTAGTACAATGACCAGTAAGAGACAGGCATCCAGTGATCTGGGATCAGAGGGGGCCCTCAAGGAACAGCTCCTGGCATTGTAAGAGACAAATGGCAAGGCATGGATAGACACTTGCTTGGCAAAGACTGTCACCTGAAGAGGCTCTGGACCTCATATGTAAAGTAACCAGGAGACCAGAAGGATGTTGAGATAAGGCATGTAATGGGAATGGTGAATACTTCAGAGGAGGATGCAGATGGAGGCCCCAGAAGACTGGGCAGGTCAGTAAACCAGTGGGAAGCACTTAGCTGGGATCTTTTCCACAGCTCAGACCAGGACTCTGGGGGATCCAGAACAACTGGGGGCAGAAAAAGTGAACATCAGGCACTTCCTCCTATCCTTCAGGTTTCCGTGTACTGACCCAGAAGGCCAGTGGGCACAACGAGACATGGTGGCCTTGCTGGGGTCTCCTGCAGGCCCACTGTTACTGGATTGGTTGGATGGGTTCCTAACTTCACCTATTGCCACATATGGGATTGCCGCTGTGGCAGGCACAGGGTTCTGTAGAGAACTGCACAAGATCCTCTGGTCCCATGGAACTGGAAGCAGACTGGAGTGGCCTGTCCAGAATAGCCATGGAAGCCAGCCACCAGCATGCCTAGCAACAACACCAAGGGTGAGGCAGCCTAAGTTTGCCTCTGAATGCCACCTGAGCTATGCCGCAATCTCCAGGAATATGACCTCATAGTGGAGTGGGGCACCTGTGATATGTGGTGGGGACACCCTCTCCCCAGGGCAGGGTTTCATGTCCTCCCAGTGAGGCTCAGAATGGAGACTCGGCAGGCTGACAGGACCTCTTCCCAAGGTTTCTGTATGTTATGAGCTATTGCTCAGGTTTTCACATTGTTTGTTGTGCTTTCAGGTCCCCTTGATAGAGCCCAGAGTAGAGAATCAGTGGGCAATCCATGGTCTATGGGTATCAGGGGAGTGGCAAGCAAATGGCATGCTGGAGACAACAGTCCAGAGGGCAAACTGGGTGCCATGGCTTGGTAGTATGCCTTTACCCTGGGAGTTTACCTCCTCAGTGGAATCGGGTCCACAACAGGGCATGAGGATTGCTGGGTAGTCACATACAGACTCTGGACAGTGGGGGGAAGGGAGGGGGTAGACAATTGCAGTATTTGAGACTGCATAGCTTAAATGTTGTCCTTTGTGCATTTTCCAGGTTGTTCAAATTTATTTTTTATTTGTTTTTTGGTAACCGGGAAGGTACACTAGACAACTGAGTGCCTATTTTCATGTACAACCCAGGATGGATGGATCCCACCAGTTGTTTGATGGACACTTTTTCAAAGATTGAGCAATGTGGAATGAGGCAATGGCCTAAGGAGAGGAACCTGATGTTCTGGCAAGCAAGCACTTGCATGATGTTTGGGTCCTTAATCATGAACTGAGGAAGACCTTTTCCCCAAACTTGAGACTGAGGCCCACTGAGGAATTTTACCATGACCCACCTCATTGGGGTGAAGCAGGGCTGAGATTTATCTGTGGGTTGTGGTCAAGGTTGCCATGCAGGACATTGTTTGGTGTACATTGGTGGACTCCAATTTGATAGAGCACTATCATCACATTGTGTACTGGGTGGGATGCAAGGGTCATACAGTAGTTCAGCTGATGGACAATGGTTGGGAATTATCATGGATTCAATATTCTGTGCTTGAACTCAAAATGCAATGTCTTCAACTTGATATGGGATATCTTGGAGTCAATATACTTGATCTAAGAGGCAACCAAGTGAGCTGCTTGAGGGGAATCAAACTGCATTCATCCTGTGGTGGCTTGGTAGTCTCTCAGGAATTTTGTACAAGGGGAAAAGGGAGGCAGTCAATCTCCACTAAAGGACTTCCCTCTTAGGTTGGCATGAGGTGGGAGGCCGCAAGACATCAATCCCTGTTTGTGGGTTACAGCCAATATTCTCTGGCTTGACTGGGGATGCAGCACCACCAGATGGGGGGGTAGGACACTTGCCAACTGGCTACTTGACCCCCCCCCACTCTCTGAGGTTTGGGTTCAAACTTAGGGAGGTACATCATTCCTTTGGTCTACACCAAGGGTATGACTCTTTGCAGGAAGGGGTGTGAAAATTCTGAGGCTGACTTGGTAAGACTCCTAACTGGGCACATCACTCAGATATAAATCACGTTGCTAATTTAATAAGCACATGGCTGAGGCCATTTCCTCCAAGACTGGTGTGGTGTGTGGTTTATCCAGGGTAGGGGATGTAGAGGCCTAACAAAACAATAAACAATTTGCACAAGCATTGTAGCAGATAAAGCATTATCTTTGGAGTCTCCCCAAAACCTGGCCTCCAAGTAGGCAGGAAAGTCTCCAGCCATGTGGGAAGGAGTGTGTCCTGGCACTGCCCCTGGAAAGGAACCACTTGGGCCAAAACAGTGAGGTGGCTCTGAAACTCTCAGCACGGTACCGTCAGTGTGTGTACTAAAGTGCCCAGCAAAAAAGGAGCTGGACACCCATGTGGGCAGAAACAAAATAGTCTATAGTCACTAAATGCATGTATAAAGACTACTGTATATTCAGTGTTGAGATATCACAGATAAAAATACAGCACAGCAGTCTTACAAACCATCTACCAACATTTCATGCCTATTAATGGATGCTTTATCAAGATGTTCTGGGTGTGAAACACTGGTGGATGGTTTGTAGGATTGCTGTGTTGTATTTTTATCTGTTATATCTCAACAAAGAATAAAGTCTTATGCACTCATTTAGTGACTATAGACTATTTTTGTTGTTGGCCTCATGAGTGCCCAGCTCTTTCCTTTTTTGCACTGCAAACCACTTGGGCCACCAACTGAGTGGAGGCATCTGACTGGAGGAGGAGAGTGAGGGGTTAAAAATATCTGCAACTAAAGGCTCCTCCTCAATCTCTCTATTCATTCAAAGATTCCCCATACCCTCTCTCATTAAAGCAGGGTTCTGGGATGCCCAGGCTAGTAAAGAGAACCCTTTGCACCCATATGGGGATGACACTAGGGATTGAGGAGAAATCATAGAATCATAGAAATCTGGCAGCAGAAACAAACCCTCTGGCTCATCAAGTCTGCCCCCCCCCCCTTTACTCATTACTTATGTCACAGGACCTACCTTCCCCCCACTTGCCAACCCCTTATGTCTGTCCCATGCCCTCTTGAATCCTTCCACCATTTCTGCCCCCACCACTTCCTCTGGTAGTGTATTCCAGGCCTCCACCACCCTCTCCATGATGTAACACCACCTCACATTGCCCCTAAATCTTCCTTCCTCCAATCTTCGACTGTGCCCTCTAGTTTTAACTTTAACGTTTTAGTTTTAAATGTTCCTGTTTTTTTTCCCTCAGAGGTTTTTTTCCCCAGGTTCTTCATTTCCTCCAAAAGGATGGTTGACAGTCAAGCAGTTATATTTGTCACAGTCATTGGTACGCAGGTATGACTTGAGAGTCTTTTTTTTTGCAGTTAATAGTTTTCATGAACATTTTTGTCACAACATCCTAATACAAAAGCAGCTGCAACAATCATTAACCTTTATGTAGCTGTTATAGCCATGTACAAACCAGATGATGATGTGCATAGTACAGAAACTGATACAGACAAGGTTGAAGTACACAAACATGCAGCTGAGTTGGTCCAATGGGAGTGGGGGTAGTAGCACCCTAGATACAAGTAACACTTGGCAGCATATCATCCAGCAGCAGTGAGGAGTTCAGGAAAGGAGCCCAGATCACTAGATAAGTTGGCATGGTCTTTTTTTGAAATGGGACATTCAGGCCAGAGTGGTCAAATTCCTGACTGCAGATAGCCACTGGACCTTGGAGGGAAGAGTCTCAGACCTCCACCTTTTCAGTATCAGGCATTTGGCCTTCATGCTTGCTGTTAGTAAACAGCAGAGGTGAGCATTCTGCATGTGCATGCCAAATGGTGTTAGCCCAAGGATGTACAGTTAAGGTAGGAGGGGCAATTGTAGATTAAGAATGGTTGTGCAACATCTATGGATCTGACATCAGAAATGTGAGGGTTTATTACAGAACTGCATAATGTGCATGAAATCAACTCCCTTGGCTTCACATTGTCAGCATATGCCATAACTCTCAAGGCCCAATGTCTTAAACTGAGATGGTGTACGGTACCAGAAATGTATAACCTTATGTTGAATAAGTAAACTACAAGAGTCAGGGCATGCTTTGTGGGTCAACACCCATAGTTTGAACAAATTGACCTCAGAAATCACCAACCCAATTGCCTGTTCCCATTTCTGATTAACTTTGTCAGTGAAATCCAGGGTAGGGTTACATAGGAACACAGGACATAGAAATATATGAGTCAATTAGTCATATGCCTTTGTAACTTGACTTGATTTATATTCAAAATGACATCTTAATATTTCCCATATCTCTGTCCAGAGGTATTTTGAATGCATTCAGTTAACTACTTTCTACCACTTCCATCTGAAATTGATTCCATAGGTTCACCACTCTCTGATTAAACCAATTACCCCTTCTATTAGTCTTATAATTTTCTCCTTTTAACAGATATTTATGAAACCAGGACTCCCTTTTAACTTCCTTTCCTTCTAGTCCCGCACATTCCCATAGATCTTCATTGTGCATTGCTTTGAACACTAAGCATAGATCGCCATGAAGCCTTCTGCCCGAGGGAGTGGTATGGAGTATTAAGAAGGGGTGGAACAGAGTGGGGGGGGGTTGTTATGAGAGGGGAAGGGAGATGGAGGGTGGGGCAGCTGCAAGTTGAGGGGCTATCTGCACAATTGAGCAGACTCGATAGACCATGAGGCCTGTTTCTGCTGGCATTTCTTATGTTAGTATGTTCATATGTACTCAAGTGAGTACATGTTCAGTTCCTTCAGTCTCTCATCATATGTTTTGCCTGATATATTTTTAATACTTCTGGTAGCCTTCCTTTGAATTTTTTTGAGAATCCCAACTCTGCTCTTTGTATACTGGGCTCAGAACTGAACACAATACTCAAGATGTGGTCGAACAAGTGCTCTGTACAAAGGCACCACCACCTGTCTCTCCCTGCTCCTTATGTTTCTTAATATGCACCCCAACATTCTTGTAGCCTTCCTTGCTACATCCCTGCATTGCTTATCAGGCATAAGATTATTATTAATAATTACACCCAGATCATTTTCTGAGTTTGTTTCTTGTATATTTTTACCTTCCAATTCATGGGATGCCATCATATATTTTTTTCCCAAATATAACACCTTACACTTATCCAGGTTAAACATTAGTTCATTCTCTCCTTGCCCATGTCTCCAAATTCTGTATCTCATTTTGAAATTGTTTAACTGCTGAAATATGGTTTACAACTGCCCTGAGTTTTGCATCATGAATGAATTTGCAGATCCAGGCATTATGTTTAGGCTGCATTGAACTTATATAAACTTTAAATAGCATCAGCCTCAAAACAGATTCCTGTGGCACACCACTTGTGACAGTGCCCTAGTCTGATAAACACCCCGTTATTTATACTCTTGGTAGTCTATTGTCTAAGCATGAACTCACCCAATTAATAATATTGGCACCACATTTCAGTTCAATCAGTTTTTCAATCAATTTGGTATGTGAAACCACATTAAAAGCCTTTGAGGAGTCCAAAAATAACACTCGTAGATGATTCCTCATCAAGCACTGTGCTAATGGACTCAAAAAAAGAAAACAAATTGGTCAGGCAAGATCTATTATTTGTGAATCCATGCTGACTTATGTCAACCAGACCCTCATTAATAATATGCTTATGGATTTAATCTCTGATAAATTCTTCCATAATTTTCCAAATAACTGAAGTTAGGCTAATAGGAATATAATTATTATCATCTTCTCTTTGACCTTTTTTATAAATTGGTGTAACATTTGCCATTCTCCAATCTGTTATCACGCTACCCTCAGTAATAGAATCAGTAAAAATAACTGCTAATGGCCCTGCAATTTCATCAGCCAGTTCCTTTAAGATTCTATGATGAATTTAATCAGGTCCCAGTGATTTGTTTGGATTCAATCTAAAAAATTTAGCCTTGACTTCATTTTCCTTAATAGTAGTTTCTCTATTACCAGGAACGCATGTATTTAGACTGTTAGTTTCCTTTTCTCCATAATCACTTAGGAAGTGTTTATTAAAAATATTAGACATAACATTACCATAAGTAATTCTGTCATTGCCAACTTTAATAGGATCACATCCTGATTGTTTGTTCCTGTTCCTGTTTATGTATCCAAAAAAGGCTTCTTTATTATCCTTGGTATTGGTTGGCAACATTGACTCATATTCCGTTTTGAATTTTTTTATATATTGTTTACATTGCTTGGTCCTTAATTTGTAATGTCTCCAAGTGTTAGGTGAGGGGACCCTCTTATACTTCTTATAAGCCTTTCTTTTACCCTGATCATGTATTCTACAGTTTTATTATACCATACAGGGATTTTACCTCTATTATTATATTCGACTCTCACAAGCATATATTGCTGAATACAGTACTACAGTTTGGATGTTAGCATTTTTGATGATGGATGTTTAAATTCTTCCTGTCTTCCCTCTTTTTTTGGCGCTTCCTGGCTTCCCTCTTTTTGACACCATTCAGGACACCAAATTGGGGGAGGGGGGACATGACATGAGATGGTAATTGTTTAAGTATGGTGGTTAGAGCACTCTGAATTTGAAGTATCTCCATAAATCCCCTTTACGCAGATTGGCAGATTGTATTTCTCTAAGGTTTTTAAAGAAGTCTAAATGTGTGTGTGAAGGTGAAAACAAATCTTCAACTCTATAAATTCCTTTCTGTAGCACTCCACATTGTCAATGGGTAATCAAAACAACTGGGCATAGTACACCTCTACCAAGGGAATGGCACAGCCCAAGTTTAGAATGTTGGCATATGAGGATTTCAAGCAGCAGCAACTCCCCAGTTTAGCTGTCCCATATGAAGGGGACAGAGCTACTTTTATCTTCTCTCAAGATTTTCAGCTTTCAAGATTTCAAGATGTCTTTGGGGCTACAATATTGCATAGTAGATTGGGACTCTCTGTTCCAGGGAGCACCCCTAAATTAAAATCTTGCCTGTTAAGCTACGGCTTTTAAATTGACTAACCTGCCTTTCCCGTTCCCTATGTGGATTGGGAGCCACTTCTGCCTTGCTAGGATGATTTTTAATGGTCTCCATTAAAAAAAAGGTGCCACAGGTAGGTACAATGTTTTGTTGTTCTGGGATTGTAGGGTATCTATGGGGGTCTTTTGGCTTTGGTGTCAATTCCTTCATCCCCATCAACCTCCACCATCAGCCTACAGAGGTGCCTAAAGATGGGACAGCACTGCAGCCTCCAGAAAGTCTCCCTGAAGACTGCCCTGTAATATGGTGATGCAATTATAACTGGCTTACAGACAGACACAGCATTGCAAAGTTTACTAGATTCAACTATGCACTGCAGCTGCATATAATGCACAAACAGTGATGTAATCAGCTCACACCACCTCTGGTCTAACATGCATTACAAACCTGAACATTTAAAGCAGAAGCTTGGTGGAATACTCATTGAATAATAGACAACTTTTATACAGTATACAAAAAAAGGATCTTGAAAAGCTCAGATACACAAACACAGTGAGAAATTAATGCCTTAGATTCTAGCAATTATTTTGGCTTAGAAAATGGGCTAACAAAATCTAAGGATCTTGATTGGCTGCCAGGTATACCAAGGGGGTACCTTAACTTTCAATTAGAGTCCTGTGAAAACCAGGTATCAACTGTAACAACCCCATCACTGGTATCCTGGTGCTAGGTACAATTGATGTGCCACCATCTTTTTGTCTCGCTGAGCGGGCCAACTGTCGAGTGACCAATAACTCTCCCCCACTGTAAGTTTCTTTGATTTAATGCAAAAAATAAAAATATATAAAACCTGGCACACCATAAGCATTCACCACACATTTCCCTTCATCCCATTCACAGTAAAATTCTGTCACTCCCGTTTAAACAAATCTTTGATACCGATCAAAGTCAACACAGGAGTGGTACACAAGTCAATGCAAAGCCGCGAACAGGCTGCTAATATTTTATGCTGTCATCAACTTAAATTTAAAACGTTACAGAAAACATTTACAGCACTGCCCTGGCCCATCGTATGTCTTGCTTTGCACTTCCTGGTTTTTGGAGACAGGGTCAACTAATGTCATGCACCTAAGAGCCGCACAATATGAATGTGAAAAAAAAAAGACTCATTCAAGTAGGCAGAAAAAATTTTTTTGTCTTTCTTACAGACTGCTTGGGGGGTGACTTAAAAACTCCTGCAATGGAGGTGGCAGGTGGGGATAAATACAACAGAATGACTCTCTGTGGGGGGGTGGGGCAGATGATGGAATACCACAGAAAGCAAGGGACTACTTTACCAGCAAATGACTTAACATTGTTTGTTGCTATACTTTTCTAATTATTTGTTTAATTTAAAAAAACACATAAAAGTGCCACAGGTAGCCCATATTTTAAGCACAAGGGGCTATAAGGCCCTACACCTGTGGCCTCTGACCTCATTACACCCCTGGAAGGTCCGGTATTGCCCAAAACCACCCACCCTGTCAGGTATTATTACTTACATGGTAGGACAATTTGCTAGACTAGGCAAAATGTCTTAAACTACTGTACAGTACCATTAGTGTTCTTTTCCTATTGAACCTTCAACAGTTACCTTGGGAATGAAGATTTCAGTAAAAAGAAACACAGAATAATAAAGCAATTCAAATTTCAATGGGTGTCTGATTCTCACTTCTACAATTATATTTCACAATTCATTTGAGTGGAGGTTACAAAATGTGTCTGTTTTCTTCATCTCACACAATTTTGATGTGCTGATTTCGGGCCTGACCTGGACATATCATGTTTGAAAAAGTTGACTGAGGTGGGGGCTGAACTTGATCATGATCTCTGGATGGGTTTGAGTGTTGAGCTGAAAAAGTCACAAACTGCTACCCTGGTCTAAGTTGTTTTATACAGTTTAATAAGGAAGCATGGGTATATTTCTGAATGGTGGAAGCACTAACGCTTCCTACACCCCAATGATGTACTAAAGATATGTACCATTGTATCACAGGGCAGCCAAAGTCTCCACTGCACTTCCCATCTGCTGGATGGACAGACCAGTAGGTAAGTGTGCTGGAGCAGAAAGAAGCCAGGTGCTGCCAGGCGGTACCAAGGATTGTTGCTGATCATGGTTTTTAATGCAAGGATTAACCCATAACAGAGCATCCTAGTTAACCCATACTCTAGAGTGAGTTAATTTCCTTATGACATGGCTCACCCATTGGTGCATCTGCACCCACCCCCAAACATACACGTAAATCCTTGTTTCATTGGTCACAATCGCAAGAAGCTGTGGGATCTACTTTACTAGCGCTGATCAGAGGGACTGGAGAAGGGCACAAGTGTGGAGTTGAAGGATCCACACCACCGCCCAATCAGGATTTCAACCACATAAAATGATAATGTGCATTCCTCTCGCTGCCACATAAAAGTGTATGTGAGCCACTGTGGTGCTGTTTCATGTTTAGACAGCGAGAGACACAGACTGCAGTACATCACAAAGACAGACAATGAGTAGGAAGGCTATGGGACAACAGTCAATTGCTGAAGTGACTGTGACATTTGTTAATTTGGGGGAGAGACAGTGGTGCTATTTTGGCCAACAGTCAATTGCTGGAGTGACTGGGAGTTTTGTTAATCGGGGGAGGTGGCACTGGTGGTGCCATATGAGTAGTGGGATGGAGAGCAAGGAGGAAGCCTCTGTGGCTCTGATTTTGTTAGTCAGGGGACAGAGAGTGGTAGCATTTCGGTAGCAAGATGATTGTACACAGACAGCAACTTAGTACAGGTGTTGCTGCAGTAGCGGTATGGAGAGCAAGTTGGAAGCCTCTGTGACAGCGAGCATGGCTATGCATTTGCTCTGGACACCAATCATGTACTACTAGAGTATTAATCCATGTTCAGGTGATGTGTGCTGGCCAATGAGCAGGTGACATTTTTCAATGCCATGTTATAAGTATTTATAGTTTTAGGGCACAGACAGTATGAGGCTGGGATTTTTTTCCTCGAGTTTATCCAGTTCTATTTTACTGTGCCCATGACAGCCAGTAAACAGGAAGGGGTTGGAGGAATTAAGGAAGTTTTATTTATTTTATCTAATGTGGCCGGGGGACACAGCAAGAGGGCTGATCAGCTGTGCTTGCTTGGCTTTCTTGTTTTGCCACACAGATCCACTTCAGGAAAATGTATGGGCTGCTGTATTTCTTCGGGCAGACCCATATCTTTCTAGTCTGTTTTTGTTCTGAAACACTATGGAAGTCTTTTGTTGTAGGACCACAGTGTTTGCAGGTCATGCTAAGCATAGTATAATTATTGTATTGGTGATGTACTGCAGTAAAAGGTTTGTGTTCTTGCTTTGATATGCAAAAACAATACATTTGTCGATGCAGTTCCTGTAGCACTGACACCCCACCCCTTTATCAAAACCTCTGTGTCCACCCTGAGGTCAGGATAAGCTTTGAGGTGCCCCATCCCTTCCAGGCTCTGTCCTTTGCTGGTACTCCGAGCCCCAGTTACTGGATCTAGGGATGCTATTTTAGATGGAAGGAGATTTTGTTTTTGTTTGTTTTGTTCAGCGAGGGAGCTCATTCGCTGCTCCGATCATCAAAGAGGGGGTAGAGAGAAAGCATACTGATTCATGCAGTACTATTTGTGATTCAAATCCACTGGGTGGAAATGCAGAGCAAACAAATGCTGCATATTTGGTATCCGGCCACAACCACACCCCCACATGACAGCCACATCCCCTTACCATAAGAGAGCTGATTGAAACTTGCTGCTTGCGATTAGGGTACACAGTAGCCACTATAAGATTGCCTTATGTTGTATATTCATTCAGCCATTCTGAGAAATGTGAGGAGGGGGAGAGAAAGCCATGCCCCTGGAGCCCCTTTTAAGCAATAGGTCATCAATCCATCAGTATAGGTCTTACTCTATGCAGCAGTAAAAGTGAGAAAGCAGTGGGACCTCAGTTCCTATTTGCATGTTAAAATTAAAAGTATTAGTTACCAGACTGATGAGAGGGTCACCTTGTCATTGTTGGTCAGGCTAATCATGGTTTGGCTTAATGATGAAACCAGAACTCTATTTAACATGTTAAAATAGCTAAATGAAGGCAAAGTAAGAAAACTGAATTAGCATAAATGAACTGCATGCTTTAAAACTGCTTTTTTGGGGGGGAGTACCAGTACTATAACTGTTTGATTCTAATTTTGGCCACACACAAGGAGCACCCATACAAAATGTAAGGAGAATGTATAATAATTGAGATAAAATCACTGTGTATTAGCCAGTGTTGAGCTAGCTAAACCTTTAACATTCTGTCAATGGCTACTCCTGCCATTGACTCTCAATCTGGTGAGATGCAGTGGCTTGCCACCCATTTAATATGGCACTAGAGGAGGCACTGACATGGGCAGACTGCCATGGTCACTGTATGCCACATACAGTATGTCATAGTAGTGTACCAGTACCAGTACAACAGTAGCATGTGCCTTCTACCACCAGATAGATAAGAATATCTAGGCCCAACCATGCGGCACAACAGACCTGGTTAACAATGACAGACATACCACCTGGGGCTGTGAGAATTAGTGTACAATGTCTGAGGAATAGAGAACTTGCCACCTCACAGTGTAATGAGTAATGTATGTCAAGGTACAGTAAAACACAGGGCAGCATGTCTGCTACAATGATGATCAAACCAGTAGACAGCACAGCTCCTGACACAAAAACACTGTCAGTAGTGGGACAATAACCCAAGGGACAGGTAAGAGGGTAGCACCATAAATGAGGTGCTGCCCCTACAGGCATGCATGCAACCTGTTGAGACACACAATGGACAACCCACAACAGCAGAAACATGCAGCATAGTGTACATATGCAACCCATACTGCAAAACACACAATGCAGAGAACGTATGTGAACACATATCTGAGGACCATCCTGCCTACCTCGAGTTTCTCCAGGTCCTGTCATGGCCCAGCTCCACCCCTTTCATCAGTGCTTATGGTGATCCAGCTTTACAGGGCTGGCCCTGGAATGCTTTTGCTGGATCAGGTTGTCGGTGGAGGGAGACAGACATGACATATGATCAATAGCTTGCAGCAGAACAAATGGCACACTACTATGCACCCTAACCAGTACACATGCCTATATTCGAGTGCTGTGCCACAGCATTCACAAGTGCATTGTGAGGATTGACAGGACCTTACTGGAGCATATCTTACCAGTACAACCATGCCACACAGACAGGTGTAAACTAGACACAGCCTCCATACTACATACCAGTTGTAGATGTGACCTAGTACTGTGTATGCAAGGTCCATGTGGTACCCCTATTACACTGTCCTCACCACCACTGTCCAACATTCCTAAATACAGTATGTCAGCTACACATCATGTACACCTCATATTACTTAGTAGGATGCATGTAGCCTAAGGCTGTAAACAACAGGGGCACAATAGTTCCACCATTACAACAGTAGGGTGGATATCATACCGTAGATGTAATCCAAGACAAAGGCAGGTCTTAGACTGGCACACCCACTCCAACAGTTTTGTAATCTATGCATTATATGGTATACACATACCTTCACCCATGCTATATACTACTGACTGTGTTCATGGAACAAAGGCTGGCTGCAACAACATCCTGTTCTGTACACCTAACATCCTGTCTATCAATACTCCCCAGACATATGACACATTTGTGCAACCAAACACAGTACCTAGGAACATACACAGTGATTACATATGTGGTATTGCACACCCTTGGTGTTATAGCAAGAAGTACATATGAGTACATATAAATGGGGAGATACTTGAAAGAGGCATTAAGGGGAATGGGACAGGAATCAGGGGTTGAGGAACAGTGGGCAGTATTTAAAATGGGGATTACAAGAACAACAGAATTATGTATTAAGCAGGTTAGCAAAAGGAAAAGGAAGAGGAGACCATTATGGTTTTCCAAAGAGGTAGCAGAAAGTGAAAGCCAAAAGATTGCATTCAGGCAATACAAAGAGACACAGGCAGATGGGGATAGGGAAGTACCAGGAGAAGCAAAGGGAGGCAGGGGTCAGTAAGGAAGCCAAAGCTCAGACAGAAGAACACATTGCAAAATCAGTGGGTAGGGGGACAAAACCTTTTACAGGTACATAAGTGAAAAAAGAAAAGACAAAGGGAGGATAGTGAGACTGAAGGGGAGGATGGAAGCAGCGTGGAGGATGACAACAGTAAAAGCTGACATACTGAACAGGTATTTCTGCTCAGTCTTTACTGAGGAAGAGGAGGTAATGGGTCTGAAGGAGTACAAGGGTAAGAATGGTGCAGAAATGGACACAAGTCCCTTTACACGAGAAAGGGTCCTGAAGGAACTGGAAGCAAAGAGTTGATAAAGCAATGGGGCCAGATGGGGTGCACCCAGGGTCCTTAAAGAACTAAGAGAGGTGGTGGCTGAACCTCTGGCTATCCTGTTTAGCGATCACTGGAAACAGGAGGTACCCAAAGACTGAGGACAGCAGATGTAGTCCCCTTATACAAAAGTGGGAACAAAGAGGAAACAGGGAACTACAGACCAGTCAGCCTCACCTCGGTAGTGGGAAGATCATGGAAGCACTACTGAAGGAGATTGGTGGAACATCTGGTTGTCAATGGACTACAGGACCCAAAGGCAGCATGGTTTCACCAGGGAGGTCATGTCAGACCAACCTCATTGAATTTTTGACTGGGTGACTAGGGAGGTGGATCAGGGGAGGGCAGTGGACATGGCCTATCTGGACTTCAGCAAGGCCTTTGACACTGTAGAAGACTATTACACAAACTGGGGAATATGGGTGTGGGCAGGACGAGTGTGGTGGGTAGGTAACTGGCTGGTGGCAGGACACAGAGGGGTGGTAAATGGCTGTCACTCCACAGAGGGAAGAGGGACCAGTGGGGTACCACAGGGATCAGTGCTGGGACTGGTCCTATTCAACATCTTCATCAGTGACATGGCTGAGGACCTAGAAGGCAGAATTTCACTGTTCGCTGATGACACAAAGCTCTGTAACAGATAGACTCACCAGAGGGTATAGACAGAATAGAAGTGACCTACAGAAACTTGAAGAATGGTCAGGGGTTTGGCAGTTGAAATTCAATGCAAAGAAGTGCAAGATAATGCATGGGCACAAAAACCCTGGCACAATATATCAGTTGGGGGTGAGGATATAGCATGCACCAAGCAGGAAAGGGATCTTGGGGTTATCATCTCTGGTGACCTCAAGGTAGGGAACAGTGTGACAAGGCAGCAGGTAAAGCAAATAGGATGCTGGGATGTATAGGCAGGGCATCACCAGCAGGAAAAGGGAGGTCATAATTCGCTATACAAGACACTAGTGAGGGCCCCACCTGGAGTACAGTGTGTACAGTTCTGGAGACCATACCTACGTAAGGGACATAGACAGGGTAGAGAAGGTTCAGAGGAGGGCAACAAAGATGGTGCATGGATTGCATCACAAGTCCTATGAAGACAGGTTGAAGGAACTGAACATGTACTCCCTGGAGGAGAGGAGGGAGAGGATATGATAGAGACATACAAGTATCTTACAGGGAGGAACAGGGTGCAGGAAAACACTATTTTAAGCAAAAAGATGTTCCAGGACTAGAGGTCATGGGATGAAGTTGGAGGGAGGATGATTCAGAGGAAACATGAGAAAGAATTTCTTCACAGAACGGGTGGTGGACAAGTGGAACACCCTGCCAGAGGAAGTGGTGGGGGCTGAAACAATCACGGGATTTAAGAATGCATGGGATAGACATAAAGGAATTCTGGAGGTCAGGGGTAAGGGGCAACAGACTTCTAGGAAAACAAACTGAACTTACAAGCTCAAATGGGCAGACTGGGTGGGCCATAGGCCCTTATCTGCCGACACTGTCTATGTATCTATGTATCTGTGTATAAAGGTACGTTGCCCTGGAGTCTCAAAGAAAGTAACAAAGCAGTCTTAGAGCACTATAAAAATACTACACACCACACCATAGCAACCATACATAAACTTTGATGTACTCACCTAGGTGTGGCACAGGGCCACTGTTCACCATCACCCTCAGCTACTGCAGGTGATGCAGTACCGAATGGGACAGATCATTAAATTTGCGATGTCACAGGTTTCTTGTACAGACAATACCTATCCCACATGCCAGGTGCCACTGCACAGTTGCTCATGCCTCACATCTGGGCCTGTCTGCTGAGTCAACCCCCTCAGCGAGCAGCATCTACTCACTGTCATCCACTAGGTTGATCAACCACCTGGTGACCTTCTGCTGTATCCCCCCTCCCCGACCCCAAGGAGCCTACCTGCCATTGTTCTAGATTGTTACATCTTGCCCCTCATACTCCTCCAGCTACTATCAGGACTACCCAGGCTCTATTGGGTAGGTTGGCTATTAGTGTTGTATGTTTTGGTGTTTGTGCTGCACTTACATCAACTTGTTCAGTGTTTTGCATGTTTCTGGGAAGGGGATGGTTGGCAGCACATGGACAGCAGTTTGATTCCCATGTGTATGGTGCACATGCTCAGTATCCCACTGCACATGCACTTTGCCATAGTGCAAAGTCATAGCTCACATGCCCATTCAGCACTATGATGTCAGCAATGTGTGATGTTGTGTCTGTGCTACGCTAGAAATATCACCAGCACTAGCACAATGCTAAGCACAAACCTACAATATTCAAGCTGTTTATGTAAATAAGCTAATTTTGCAGTCTGTGCCCTAAATACATATGTGCATGTCATTACTGGTGTGCATTCAGTCATTTGCATGCATAAGTGCACCTGGAGCATATAAAATGAACAAAGACCACCACACAGATTCCACAGAGGTAAAGCATATGGCTAAAAGTAAATATATTGTGAAATGACTTACACTAGGGATAGCGGATATCTCAGCAATGTTTGTATGCTGTATGAGAATTGTACTTTTGCTGTACCTGCACATGCCTTTCAGATCAGTGATAGGCAGGCACCACACTGTGTGCTTGACTTCACCCTGCAGGGATATGTACGTGTCCCAGACAGGAAGTACTGGGGTCACTGCTGTGCCTGTGCTCTGCTCTGTGTATACTGTACAATGCTCAGTGCTGTCTGTTCTCCCCATTTCCAACAAGTTTCATGATGAATAAAGAGAGACAGAGAAAGATACTTTTTTGGGAGGAGGAGGGGAAGGTGATGATCCTGACCCCCACTTACGTAGCTATGGAGGACCTGGTTGACAGATGTAGGGGGAGAATGTCCAAGATCCGACAGGCCTGGGATAACATCAAGGAGGCAGTGAATGCTGTCAGAGAAAGGGGACAGACATGGGAAGACAGCAAAAAAGGGCTATTGAGCTCAAGAGGAAGACAGAGGAGGTCATTGCCAGGGCCTATTCAAACCACTAGGCTAAAGCTGGTGTGCCCAGGAATTCAGAACCCCTAACCCTGCAGAACAGGTCATAGCTGGTACCATACCACCCGTGGCAATAACAGGCATCCTGGGAGATGGCTATGAATGTCAGTTTGGACCAGTGTAGTCATGTGAGTGACTGCAGTTGTTCCATCACATTGAACATGTGTATGCACATGCACAAATGGTGTTGGGGGCTGTATGCTTGTTGGGCAGGGATATGACATGGTGACATGGGCCACTGCAGACCGACCACTGAGGGTAAGCACAGGTGTTCTTCATACATATCCCACCACAGCCCTATGCATACATCCTGCATGGGCCTCAGTACACCAGACATGGGCCATTACTGCTGCATGCGCTGTTAGTAATGGGATACCTGCTGGATGGGTTGCACAATGAGTGTAGGCTGCATGGAGTTATCCAGATATCCTGGTGGTATGGATCTCTGTGGAGCCATCCTCTACTGTGTCACATGTGTGTTGTATACTGTGTAATCACTGGGGATTCAAGGTATGTGCTGTGTACAGCACTGGAGGCATGTGGACACTGCTGTTCATGGGCAGCATGAGAGAGATGATGCATAGTACACTGGGCCTGAATGCTGTCATGGTCAGGCTACAGGTATTTGCATTACTCAGCAATGTCAGTCTCTTCTCTCAACAGCCAGTCCATGATGGAAGACACAGTGGAAGAAGTATGACAAGAACAGTCTAGATGGCTGTTGTCACTGAGGCTGACCCCTTCTGGGGCCCACCTAGAGTCAGACAGCAGTGTAGAGACCTGTGTGGAGGAGTGGCAATGAGAAAAGCTCTCTGAGTCTGGCTCAGTCCCAAAGAGTTGGCCATTTCTGCTGGCCCCCTGCCAACAGGGTCCTGTCATCCCCTCCCCAGACCAGCCATTGGTGTGCTGTGACCAGCCAATGCCCCTGACCCAACCACTGCTCTGTAATCCCAGGCTGATGCCCCCATCCAGGCCATGATCATTCCACCCTATGCCCCCAGCCCAATCATAGCTCTACTGCCTTGAATCCATATTTCAGGCACAGTACCAACTGTGGTGCAACCTCAGCCCACACAAGGGGACTGGGTGCAGCCTGAACCTGTTCACCAGTACAGTCCACACTGGCAGCAGGAAGAAACCAACAGACAGCTGCTGGAGTCTTCCATGGGGGCTCAGGAGGCCCTGCAGACTCAGATGAGATGCATGCACAACATGATGCAGGACCACAAGCAGCATGCACAGGTTTGCCATGTGGAACGCATGGCGGCCTTGGATACACTGTCTCTGTTAGCCAGCTTAAATGCTGGGTTTTGAGAGACTGGAACAGTTACTTGTGGCCAGCTTGGAAGCGGTGGCCACCATTGTACTGGAGGCCATCGCCACAGTCTCCAATATTGTGGGCACTGGCCACAGCACTGGCCATTTCAAGAGGGGAGTGTCACCCCATGGCATACACCAGGCATCTGCCCAACCCCCCAAGTGCAGGCACAAGGATGCTCAAGAGACCCAGAACACCATGCACAACAGCATATAGCAGCCAGTTTTGTACACTCCTGACCACAGCCTGCTGCTTGGAGGGGTCAGTACCCTGTGGTGATTTGTCCATGGGTGGCTAATGTCATCTCCACATCCATCCCACACTGAATGAACAGTGTTCCTCCTGCTGCCCACCAGGGCACATTGTATGTGCCAGATCTTTGTCCATGGTGGGTGTAAGAGTCGCACCTAGGGTGCTTGTAACACCTTTGCTCTACCCCAGCTTTTCCAGGTCATGACCCTCCCTTTCCCCAAACCATGTTTTATTCCTCTGAAGGTTTACTTTCCATTGCATCCCCCTGCCTCCTCATCTGGATGACCTATCTATACTTTTCATCCCCCTCCCCCCACCTGGATGACAGATGACGTATATTTTCTTTGCCTCCTCTCCCCCTCCACCAGGATGATGTTTATTTTGTTTGGCTCTCCCCCCAGATGGCTCTTATTTTGTTTGGATTCCCCCTCACCACCTTGCTGAGATGGCTGTTATTTTGTTTACCCTCCCCCACAAGGATGACTCTTATTTTGTTTGATTCCCACCCCACCAGGATGGCTTTTTTATTTATTTTTTTATCCCCCCCCCAACTGGGATGGCTCCTATATTGTTTCCACCCCTGCTTACATGGCTATTTCATTTTTCAGACATTATTTTCCCAACATGTTTCTGTTAACTTCATAATACAGTTTGTTAACACCATTACTGTCTCCTGTGTGATTTGTACTCACTGTCTGGGCCTGTAGAGGTCTGCAGTTTGGCAGCATCCATACTCCTGGACCTCCTGGTCATCCTGGTGTCATGCCTGTTGAACTGCTCCTGCATTCTCTGGTTCACTGGCTCAGCATCAGCTACAGTGTTTCCCTCGAGGGCCATCAGACATATTCCACAATTGACTGTCATGGTGTGTAGCATGCAAAAGGCAAAGAATATGGCACAGGCCTTCTGAGGGCTGTATTGAAGGGCACCACTGGAATGGAAACACATGTGAACTGCATCTTTAGCCTGCCAAAGACCTGCTCGATGACACAGAGTGAAGCTGTACCAGATGAAGGCATCATAGGCACTGCTGGGGTACTGTGCCAGGATATTGATGAAGTGCATTATTGCATTGTGCACCACCTGACAGCTGATGGAGAAAAGAAGACCTTTCTATTCATGAAGGTCTCCACCCCATCTCCTGGTGGTGCAAGGATGGCAAAATGAGTGCAGTCAATGGCACCCCATATAGATAGTGGGTGCATTACAAAATAAAATTGTTGCATGGCTGCTGTTCGCTCTAATGGCGTGATTGGGAATATGATGAAATCCCCAGACTGAACCAGCAAAGCATCTAGGAACTGGCCCAGCAAGTGCGAGGTGGTAGACTGTGTAATACCAGTGGTATTGTGAAACAAGTGTGATACCAGTTGTATTATGAAACCTGATTGGCCAAAGGTCAATTTTAACCATGTTGTTATCTCAGCACAACAGGGTATCCTGTGATAAGGACATTTGATATTGAACGCTTACAAAAAGGGCGACTCAGTAGCGAAGCCTGTTCACATGGCTACTGGATGGAGGGCGAATACAAATATAGTGACATCCTGTTGCTATATGTACACATGTGCATGGGGGGAGGAAGCGAGCACGCTGTGTGATGGGCAGAAGGGGAGGGAGGGTTTGTGAGGTGTAGCATGGTGGTGGGCTGCCAAGCTGGCAGTGTGGCATGGTAGGTTAGTGGCAGGCTAGGGTTGGGAGGGTGGCAGATTCGATTCTGGGTGCTTCTGTATTTTGCTGCTCGGTTTTCATTTTTGTTTGTTTCACCCCGATGTACCCCAGAGTTGAGAATCCTTTAGTAGGAAGTGCAGAGGCGAGAGGGTTTGCAGGGCACAGCCCACATAAATAAAAAAAATTTAGTTTTTGGCTCCCTTTTTGTCTGCACTGTGAGTGTACATCTCCAAAACTGATTTTCACCGATGTTCACTAGCCTTAATGGCAATCATCTTTCCGTGATCACTGTTCTCACACAGAACCACACAACAGCACTGGAGAAAGATTCAGCAATCTCTTTGCAATAAAATCAATACTAGCCACACATCTCTGATTACCAACACAAACATGGCTGCCACCTTTACTCACTAAAAATGTCAGTTAGACCCTAAAATGACACTGCCTTAAATTTAAAAGAATAATAGTTAAATGTGATTAGCCCCACATCATCCTCATCTTACACACACATACACAAATTAAGAAATGAAATACTACAGTACTTACAATTTTTATTTCTGAAATTTCTTTGCTGACCATTAAAAATCTCCCTTATCCTTACCAGCTTACAAGGGAACACTGCTGTTTAACCTGCTACAGATAAAACAGAAACCCTTGTTCCATCTGAGGCCTTTTGTTGAATGAGCATGGGTGTGAACATTCAGCCCATGGAAATGAGCAGAGATTTGAATTCTTGTATTCCATCCATAGTAAATATTCAGTCTGCTGAATGTAGGAAAGATATACTGTGCAAGAAACAAGGAGGAAATGAAAGAAAGAAAGAAAGAAAGAAAGAAAGAAAGGCAAATGGCAATGTGTTGTGTAAAAATAGAGGGTTTAAAGACTAATTAAAAAATATATATTTTGCTGTACATAATTCTTGAAACTGAGATTGCATGCCTATGTTATGTTGTGCTAGGACTAATTTTGTTAGGGTGGATTAACCTTTTTAAAACCAATTCATTAAAATGCTTAATATTATTTTATTTTTGTGCATTTTTAAACCCCCCATATACATCTTGGACCAATTTTATAATCTCAATAAGACATTCTATATGTGCATTGTGATGGAATAATGGCACTTCTTAACTGGTTGAAGGCACTCAGTGATGCCTTGTGCCTTACAGCACACCTGTGATGTGTCGTTATCTCTCCACAATGCACAGCCTGCCATGTCTTATTCCTTAATTGTAAACCCAGGATATAGAGGATAATGACTGGGATTTTGTTAATAACCAAGCTGTAATCACCTTGAGAGGTTGCCAGGACATCATAGTAAACCTCGAGAGCACCACTCAAGTGGTTTATTGTTTTCCTGGCACCCTCGTGAGGTGATTTTAGTGCAGTTATTAAACAAATCCCAGTCATTATATTTTATAGTGTACTGTATGGGGCAAGAGACACTAGCAATTCCCAGTTAAATGAAAATTGGTCTTACTTTTTCTTTTTTCCTCATAGTACCATTCTCTGTTAGGGCTAGTTCTCACCACCACGGCCATTCATTTTGAGCAGCTAGTTCAAAGCAGCGCATGCATAGATCCATTCCTGTTGTTATGGCATCATTGTGACATAGTCAAGAGAGGTTAACAACCTCTTGACATCACAATGATACCATAACAACATAGTAAACAGTTGGATTTCAGGTAAAATAAGGCCTCCCATATATTGTAAATTAATTATAACAACTAAATTGTGTCTTAAACTAATAGTTCCTACACCGGTTCCACCACCGAACATGCTCATTGGGACATGCCTGGTCATTAGGGGGCCAAGCCCTGATTTCATTGCCCTGTCTTTTTGTGGGGGGCTATGCTCCCCTGCACTCCCTACACCCCCCCCTTTCTAACTATTCTAACTCGGGGGGGTGGACCTTGGTGAGGGGAGGGCAAATTTCCCCTTGTGGCACCCTAATGATGGGTACGTTCTGATGGGCGCCTTCATGGCCGGAAGGGTCCTACATCTACCCATTTATGAAGTACAAATGTATCTCACAACATGTTTACAGATCAAAATTCGATTAAATATTGTGCACCACTGGGTAAACATTGATGTGTTATATACCATAGTACAGTAGGACGGTATTCTTTTACATTCATTTTAACATTTTAATATACAGCATTCCATAGTGTCATTTGTAGATGCATACACAGGTCATATACAGTCAGGAACTATGTATAGTAGTTAATACGAATTAACAGTGCAAGTACATTCCCCTCAAGAATTAATTATATAGGGGCCTATGCACAAATGGGTGGGAAGTACACACTGGAGGCACGTATCCCATCCGCATAACTCAGTGGCTCTGACAGGTGCAGGGTGCATAGTATGCACTACCACAAGCAACCACAGGGCACCTGTCTGTGGCCCTCCCCCCAGTGTGCAGGACCATGCAGGGTGGCTGGGGGTGGAATAGCAGACCCAGGCAGGTATCCAATGAGGTGCCCTTCCTGGTTCTCATAGTGGATTCCCAAAGCATGCAGGCGCAGGTCTGGGTGCGTGAACAGCCATGTCCTTGTGTCCAGTAGTCAATGAAGACCCCCTCCTGCCACATAGCAGGGCCATGACCCCAGTAGGGTACAGTAACCCCCCCACCAACACAGCTGTGCCCCATCCCCATAACATCGTTAACCCTCCCAGTACATCCATGCCACATCCCCATATGGCTGCAGCATCCCACCCGCCCCCAACACAGGACTGCCCTATCCCGTAAGTAGAAGCAGCACACCTGCTCCCAACACATGTCCATCCTGGTCCCCAGTTTTAAACAGGTAACCCCACCCTCACAAAGTTGCCAGGTGTTGTACAAACCAACCCCCCCCTCACACACACACACACACACACACACACACACACAGTGGTTCCCCTGCATCAGTAGACCAACCCCAACCAGTTACTCCCATTGCACCATTGGGAGCCTGTGTCCCCCCCAACCCCTGTGGCACCAACACCCCACCCCAGTCCCTGTACCTTCTCATAGGTGCAGCAGCTAGGGACTGCCAGTGACACAGCCTTCCTCACATCTCCATGGCCACTGGCCATGCAAGTAATGCTGGGAGTGCATTACCTATATATAGAGGAGCACTCCCAGCATCACTTGGATGGCCAGTGGCCGAAGAGGTATGAGGAGGACTGTGCCACTGGCCATCCCTAGCCATGGCACCTACGGGAAGATATGGGGACCAGTGTGGAGTGTTGTTGGTGCCACGGGGGACTTGGAGGGATCTGGCCCCCAATGATGCAATGTGGGTACCAGGTTGGGGCTGAGCTATTGATGCAGGGGAACCACTGTGTGTGCAGGGGGGTTGTCATGTACAACACCGGGAACCAGGATGGCTGTGTGTGGGCAGGGGTTACCTGTTCAACACTGGAGACCACAGTGGACATGTGTTGGGTGCCAGGGGGTTGCTGTAGCCATTCAGGGATGGGGCACAGTTGTGCCGGGGATGGGGGACTGCATTTGCCTTATGGAACTGGGGCAGATATGTGTGTGGGGGGGATGCTTGCCACACATCAGGGTGAGGGTAGCCATGTGTGTGGGGGCTGCCTTATTGCTGCTGAAGCCACTGTGTGGGTAGGGCTAGACACATAGTATGGTTATAGCAGGGTCACCCCTGGCATAATCTGCATCCTCCTACACCACCCTGTGAACTGCACTACACACCTTGGTGAATGGTGCATAGTGCAGGCATGCCCCCCACTCACCCTGGTGCATTGTGTTCCACGTGGCAGGGGATTGGGTGTGTAGTGGATGTGCCCCCCTTTGATGCATCATGGGCAGGGGGCCCAATTGGTGTGGAGTGGCTATGCACCATGGATACATGGCGCGGAGGCACTCTCCACATTCATGTATAGGCCCCATAGTTTGTGTGAGCATATCCTAGCAGCTGTTTTCATTATACATATTTGTTCAGAGACAACATTTCATTCAGCCTGCTCCAAACATCACTCCTTATCTCCATTTTATTCAGTTCTTGCTGTGAGTCCTGGATTGATGTCTCAAGAGTTTCTTCTTCATCTTCATCTGATACATTAAACCACTGGTGTTTATGTGCATAATGTGATCTCATTTGATTAATATGTACCCACTGGAACACAATTTCATCAGCAGCCTTCTTTTTTATTTTAGTTTGTAGGCTATGAATAACACTTTGTTTTAATGGTATGGTGGCCTTCCTTCTTCTACAGTTGAAATAGAAAACATTATCTTTAGCCTGGTATTCCTTGGCAGTGGCTTTTTAGTTATACTAGCCTTTTGAACTTTGAACATTTTTCTTGATAGTTCTTTTCACAAATGCACAAAACTATTTGCAGGTTTTGCCTGCGAAGGGTTACATATTCATGTGCTGTGGTAGCACCAACTAATGTTTCTTTCTTTGCAGTGTGCAAGAGGTAAAGCGGTAGTTCTGTCCATCAGTCATTTCCAATGTTTTAAATCCATTAGATTTACTAGGAGTTGGATGTATTGCCATTAAAACAAGTGAATGTTTTACATACCAGTCCTTTGCAGAAGTATAGACACAATTATTTAGGCTGCTCAGTATTGTTTGGTTGCATGTTCTAGTTGTCCAAAGGATGCTGTGTGCTAGGTAGCTTACAATTTCTTTTGCATGCCCAAAATGTTCTACATGTTTTTCATTACCTTTGCTTCAGAATACGAGCCTCCATCAGATTCTCTACTCGCTGTTAAACTCTACTGACTTAGTGTGTGGTTCAGTAACAATACACCTGTTGTCTTGTCTATAGCCTTATGAGGTGGGATGCATTCATGCCTCTTTGTAAATAGACATGTAACTGTTAGGAAATATTTGTTACCACTTGATGACCGAATGACTGTGCCTATCCAATCTTTCTGTATATCTGACTAAGGTGTAGTGATGATGCCTTTTAATTGTAAGGTGGCTATGTCTTCCATAACATGACTCAGTTGGTAGCACAGCCACCTATGGGGCAATATAACTACATCTGCTATAACAACTACAATAACCTCTTCTTCTTTCTCTTCTTCTTTTCTTCTTCATCTCCTTCTTCTCCTTCATCACCATTATCATCAACATCATCTTCAGCATTGCATCATCCTTATCTAGTCCAGGAGTTCTAAAATGGCATTTTCCTTTTTTTTCCAGTAAACCATTAATCCATGTTACTGATTTAAATTATTTGATACTCAGTATGATCTTCTTATGTGGCACCCTTTTACATCTGGAGATAATCATACTATTGTAAGTAAGTAAATAAAAGTTTATTTATAAAGCACCCTATCTCTGAGGCTCAGGGTGCTGTAAAGGATGCAGACAGTAACAATTCAATAATTCAATACAATGACATGTATACAATATGTGTAGGCAGCTCACCATTTAAATAAATGCATTTCCTTCTCCACAATCAGACCCAACTGAAAGATAAATGATGTTATTCACTCAATGGATAAATAACAGCATTTATTTTTCACTTGACTATGTCACACTGAAACATAGAAACATAGACTTTGATTGCAGATAAGGACCGCTTGGCCCACCTAGTCTGCCCATTTCCCTACCTACAGGATAAGCTGCAGATCCTAGTTAACCAACAGCCTATTTCCTCCTACCCCCCCCCACAAGAATTGCTTTATATCTGTCCCATGTATTCTTGAATTCTCCCACAGTTTTAGACCCCACAACTTCCTCAGGAAGGCTGTTCCATGTGTCTTCCACCCTCTCTGTGAAAAAAATACTTCCTCACATTGCCCCTGAGCCATCCACCTCTATCATCAAATTGTGTCCCTTTGTTCTTACACATCTCTTTTTCTGAAAGATGCTACCCTCTTGGACTTTGTTGATTCCACTGAGGTACTTAAAAGTTTCTATCATGTCCCCATCTCCCTCCTTTCCTCAAGGGTATACATATTGAGCTCCTAAAGTCTCTTCTCTTATGGCTTCTCTTGCAGACCCTGCACCATTTTTGTTGCCCTCCTCTGGACTGCCTCATCCTGTCTATGTCCTTGCGTAGATGGGGTCTCCAGAACTAGACACGGTACTCCAGATGGGGTCTCACCAACTGTCTGAACAGAGGGATAACAACTTCCTGTTGTCTGCTGGTGATGCCTCTTCCTATACATCCCAGTATCCCCCCAGCCCTCCCTACTGCCTTCTCACATTGCTTGCCAACCTTAAGGTCATCTGATATGATTGCCCCCAGGTCCCTTTCCATTTTTGTTGTTGTTACTACCTCCCCCATTGTGTAATCTTCCCCTGGGTTTTTGTTTCTCAGGTGCATTATTTTGCACTTCTTTGCATTGAATCCAAGCTGCCATACTTCTGACCATTCTTCCAACCTTGCCAAGTCCCTTCTCATCCATTCCATGCCTCCTTGTGTATCAACCATGTTGCAGATCTTTGTGTCATCTGCAAAGAGGCATACTTTTCCTTCCAGTCCCTCTGAAATGTCACTTATAAAGACATTAAAAAGGACTGGACCCAGTACTGAACCCTGTAGTACCCCACTGGCACAGAAAATGTCAGTCAATATGATTGCCATGCCATTGTACCCAATCCCAGATGAATCTGTCACCCGTTTGCAGCCAGTAGTGATCGCCCATCCAGATTGATAACCCTGCTCCCACCACCATCTTGTTTATCCTCTTCTGCTTCTCCAATATTTATTTCACTGTACATATTAAAATGCATAAATAAGACAGTTTGGCTAAAATAGTATAAGATAGCAGCTAGAGAAACTGACACTGGGAGAGCTGCTAAGCCATGAAGACCTCCCTAAATAGATGTGCCTTTAGTTGCTACTTAAAGCTTCCAAAGACAGGGCCTCTCTCAAGAACCTAAGGAATGAATTCCACAGGGCCAGTCCTGCAGCCTCAAATAAACGGTCTCCTAATCTTTTAAGCCAGGCCCTGGGAATCGCTAGAAGGCCCACCTTGGAGGAGCAGAGAGAAAGCTGAGAGCAGTGAGAAATCAGGAGGTTAGCCAGGTAGTCAGGATCCATTTCATATAAGGCTTAATTGGTGAGAAGACCCAGCTTGAAGGTAATTCTCCAACTGATCGGCAGCCAGTGTAGATCACACAGGATCGGGGTCACATGATGGGACCTCAGAAGGCCCATCAGCAACCTGGTCACTGCATTCTGAACTAGCTACTGGTGACACAGGACCCCTCCACTAACTTCAAGGTAGCGAGCATTGCAATAGTCAAGTCTGGACATCACAAAAGCATCCACCAGTGAGGGCAGGTTATCTGGTGGGATTTGGCCTTTAATCTGGGTGATATCATTCAGATGGTAAAAACCACCCCGACTACAGATGACACTTGAGCCTCAAATGTCAATCTGTTATTAAGATCATGTCCAGATTTCTCATGTTAGCGGAGGCCACAAGTGGGGCCCAGCATCAAGCCAGTTTTAGCCCCAGTCATCTCCACATCCCACAGATAACCAGGCTTTTGATTGATTTTACAATATGATGGGAATGTAAGAAAGCTGTGTCTGGGGAATTCAGAATCCATACAGACCACGAAGGCATGCACATTATTGTGCATGGAACTTTGTACTGCTGTACTTATAATATCCATTTCTGTATATTTGGTTTCACTTAGGGCCTAAATGGTATTTGAAGCAAGAACCATGAATGTTCCATTCCACACTACTAAACCTGAATATAACTTCCCATCATTATGGAAGGCAAAGCTATCAGCAGTGTTAGCCATCACCAATTCTAACAATAGCATACTATGGCATTTGCCATAGTAATAGTAATACCAACAGCAACCATTATCACTCAGAAAGCATTAAGTTGCATTGCAGTGATAGTGACTGCTATTGCATCACACTGCTTTAGTGACCACTATCACCAATGATGGTAACATCTACAGTACCACTGTACTTACATTTTAGGCAAATTTTGGCATGCATTTTCATTATAGTTGTCATGCCTATGTGTTTTCATAGTAGCTTCCAAGACTGGAGTCTGTTCAGGCTCTTGTACTGGATGTAGAGATGTAGCAAAATTTTATTTCGCCTGTGAAATTCCAGTGAAATCGCGAATTTTGTCATGTGACATATTTCGTGAAATTGAATGCATTCCGTGAAATATATTGCGGGTGTGAAATGTGGAATTTCACTGGTAAAATATGGAATTTCATCTGTGAGTGTCAAAATTCCACATTTTGCAAGTTGAAATTTTGCATTTCACACCTGTGAAATATTTTTCAAAGTGCAGGAAGTTTGCTAAATATTTCGTGGAACGAAATTCCGCAATTTTGCACAAAACTCTAACTAGATGTTCTGAAACAGTACATGAAAGAAGGTATGCCATTCCTTGGCCACATCATTCTTTTTGCTCTTTGCATATTTTATCTCTAAGAGGATGTATTGGAGCCCCAGAGACCAGTATCTCAATAGCATAGTCCTACTAAGTTCCCCACACCCATCACTTTGTTTTTCTCAGTAACTTTGCAAGTGGGTGTGCATTCTCAGGAAAGTTCTGGATAAACTGCCATGAAAAGTTTCATTTTTCTACTAAACTACAATTTTTTTTTTCAAATGTTTGGGTGGACCAGTTCTTTGGATTGCTTCTCTTCAGCTGTACTGAGGGTGCAGCCCAGCAGGTCCAACTCAATACCTTAAGTATTGTAATTTACCTTACCTTTAAACCACTAACCTATGGGGGTTGTTTAACCAGGAGAGGCACACTAAGCTAAAGCTTGTTTCCAGGTGTGATCTGGGAGCACAGGGAAGTTAAATGACTTGATCAGGGTCACACAGTATGCAAGTGGGGGTTGTGGGATTCAAACCCATGTCTCCATATTTGAAGCTCAGACCCTTAAACTACTGCCCTATACTGCATCCTTAACCTACGGTTGCAGATCATCTATCCCAGTATTTTCAGCTGCTACAGTATATTCCAGATGTATAATTATAAACAGAACTGGCTTCTTTTATGATTCCACACTCTGAAATTTTATACAATTCCTTGTATAGGCTTGTAAGATACTAGAGGTATTCTGCACTGACACACATAATACGCTTGGCCTTTCCTACAGTCTGTTTGGATCCTCAGTATGGAAGCAAGCAATACAATGAGTTGGAAAGAGGGTGGGGTTATGGGGCCTGATAAGAGCACGCCTCAGGTGTCTTATGAGGCATGAGGCACTTGTGCCTCGTGCCTTTAGCATCTGGGAAGTGCTCTTATTAGGCCATAACCCACACATCAGAGTGTCTTATTGGGCTTATAAAATGGGTTCCCCAAGAAACATAGACATATAGACTTTGATGGCAGATAATTACTGCTTGGCTCACGTAGTCTGCCCAATTCTTACTTATCTGATAAACTGCAGTTTCCAGTTACCCAACACCATACTTCCTCCTACCCCTCACTAAAATTGCCTTATGTCTGTACCATGCATTCTTGAATTCCCCCACTGTTTTTGACCCCACAACCTCCCCAAGAAGGCAGTTCCATGCATCCACCACCCTCTCTGTGAAACAATATTTCCTTACATTGCCCCTGAGCCATCCCCCTCTGTCTTCAAAATATGCCCCCTTGTTCTTGTGCATCTCTTTTTCATAAAGAAGCTCCCCTCTTAGACTTTGTTAATTCCCTTGAGGTACTTAAAAGTTCTATTATGTCCTCCTTTACTCTCCTTTCTTCAAGGGTATACATATTAAGATCCTTTAGTCTCTTCATATGGCTTCTGTTGCAGACCCTGCACCCCTTGAGAACGAGTCACGATTAAGACCTGAAGCGCCAGGAAAAGTAGCTGTGGGCTCCTCTGCATTTAAGCAATCAGTTCATGCCTGATCTGTTTTATTGCTGCCACCAGTTTGCTGCTTGCTTTTGTGTTTTTTCCTGCACCATTTTAGTTGCCTTCCTCTGGACTGCCTCCATCCTGTCTAAGTCTCTGTGGAGATGGGGTCTCCAGAACTGTATGCAGTACTCCAGACATGGTCTCACCAACTGTCTGTACAGAGGAATAACAACTTCCTGTTTTCTACTGGCGATGCCTCTCCATATGCATCCAAGTATCCCCCTAGCCCTCCTTACTACCTTCTCTCATTGCTTACCTACCTTAAGGTCATCTGATATGACTACCCCCAGGTCCCTTTCCATTTGTGTTGTTGTTTGCACACCTCCCCCCCATTGTGTACTCTTTCCCTGGGTTTTTGTTCCCCAGGTGCATTACATTGCACATTTTTGCATTGAATTTAAGCTGTCATATTGTTTACCACTTTTTGTCATCTGCAAAGAGGCATACTTTTCCTCCCAGCCACTCTGCAATGTCACCTATAAAGACATTAAAGAGGATCAGTCCCAATACTGAACCCTGTGGTACCCCACTAGTGACCCCCCCTTTCCTCAGAGTGTACTCCATTTACTATTACCCTCTGGGTCCTGTTGTCCAGCCAGCTTGTTACCCAGGTTACCACCCTGGGACCCACTTCCAGGCTGGCTGGCTAACTTGTTTATTAATCTTTTGTGTGGAACTGTGTCAAATGCCTTGCTAAAGTCTAGGTAGGCCATATCCACAGCCCCACCCTTGTCTATTTCTTTGGTTACCCAGTCAAAGAACTCTATTAGATTTGTCTGACAAGAAAAAAAAAGAAAAGAACATCTCCCAAATTTCTAAAAAGTGAACTTTTTAATAGCTGTGATAGGAAAAATAGTTCCCCCTATTACTGTACTGTTGTACATTTCTCAATGCCTTGGTGGAAAATAGAGGGCTGTCCTCCCCTTCCTCAAAAAAAAAATGTAGTGCTCAGGTTAGACCCCCCTCCTGAGAGGTATACATTATATAAAATTGTGCTGCCTTTTTTTTATTTATTTTCATCCGATAGTCAGAGTGTTACATGGACTGATGCTGTTTGCGAGCATGTCTCTTTACACATAGTGCTCAGGGGAGGTGCCCTCCCCCAACATCCCAAGACATACAGTATTTAAGCAATTTATCCCTGCAGGATGTTGGTATACTGGAGGATTTATCACACCAGTCATGTTAAGTCCTCCAGTATACCCACACCATGGAGGGATAAATTGATATTATACAATGGCAAATGCTGTTTCTTTAATGTTTTTTAAACAGTTTTTAACTCACTGAGGTCCATACAGTTCTAAAGAAGATTTTTTTTTTATTTACCGCGGTGTCTTACGAAGCGGCAACAGGAAAAATGGTGGCGGGTTCCTTTGAAGTGAAAGCATCCTATTGATACATTGATTGGCATGTAATAAAGTTGGCTGGTACTTTTTCCAGTGGGTACACTGGAGGATTTACAGCACTGGGAAAGGTACCAGCCAACCAATCAGGTTGTGGGATTTGGTTGATTCAATTTATCACAGTGTATAATTAAATTTTAATGTATTTTTTTATTATTATTTTCTTGTGCCTGTCATGGTGTTATTACAGGGACCAATGCTGTTTGCAAGCGTGTCCCTTTGCAGCCATCGTATCTCAGAGTGGCATTCTGTTTCAGCCAGTCTCTAAGAGTGACCGCATTTTTTAAAACTGAAAGTTGCAGCATGTCTAACGGGAAGACTTTACTGATGAGAACAGTTCTGGATGATGAGGCACTGCCAGGGAAAAGGGGGTGCATGGGGCGCTGAGAAACAGAGCCACTATTGGAGATGGGACAGCAATGTAATGGGCAGCCCTGCAGTAGTGAGTGGGCATGTTATGGAGCTCTAAGGACAAGTATCAGCAGGAGAAGCATAGGTGACTGGCGCACAAGAAACCATTTCCAAAATGAAAGAAAATAAAGGTCAGATTTTAACAAACTGCAGCACGAACTTGGAGTTGCTCTAGCTGGTAAATGGTGAGCTGGGTGGGCTCAGTGACTGACTTTCAACTCCCTTAAGTGATTGCGGTGGGCTGGAATTGATTGCAGTTGGCTACAATTACTTTTTCATGAGGGTGGCAGAGTGATACCTTTCTGTTGTGGAGCTCATGTTGGCACAACTAGTGCCAGTTGTGAAGTTATGTCCTGATAAGGACAAGGCTGGAAAATTGTTTCAACCAATCATGTTACAGGAATTTTTAAACCCATTTTATAAGGCCAGTTACTACACAGTTGTACTGTGCCTCTTTTGAAGATGATTCATAGACACCATGGAACATTCCACATACTGTATTTGTTCCATCTGCTTCAGATTTTGTTTGACTATTATACACTGCTTTTTAAATTTGCTCCTTAAACTCAGAATAAGGTGCATTTCCCCTTATTCTGCATGTTTTTGATTGCATCAGATACGGTTCATGTTTCATCCACACTTACTTACCTCTTGCCCTTCACACACTGGAACCTCTCTCATGGCTGCAGTTTTGCTTTGCTGTTTGCATGCCATTCAATGTGTTGCTAGTTTAGGAATGGGGATCTCTAGCATGGTGCTATGCAGCACTGTATTTGGTGCTTAGTGCCTTCTGTGTTCTGTGGATTGTTTCTTGGTTGTGGGGTCTCTGATTCAGTTTAGACTCTCTGATGGTCAATGCTCCTCTTTTGGGTTGCTTTTTCTCTGGTTCATTCTCATTGACAAGACTCTGGGGATGGATTCTGTGTCAACTGTTTTTTTTTTATTTGTTTTTTTTTTATTCATCCCTTTTCTCTACCTTTTGATGTGGCCCTCCTTTAATATACAGAAGAAGCCCAGTTGGTATATCCAGTCTGCCATTTGCCCTACCTAACAAAATGAGATTGATCTCACCAGTAGTCACTTGCTCCTCCCCCCCTTCCTGTCCCTGGTACCCCCTATGTAATCTGAGGCAGGATGGGGATGGGGTAATCCTGCCTGGTTCCAACTCCCAGAGCTCTATCCACTGTTATCAGGTAGGAGGTTATCAACCCAACTGACTCCAATCCACCCCTGCAGATCATTCTGTGTAATGGAAGGTCAATGAGGAATAAAGATGCAGTTGTGGATGGCTTCATTGTGGGCTACTCAGCTGAACCTGCATCTGTCACAGAGACCTGTTTGGGGATGACACCGGTCTAATGTTTGGAATATTTACCCCCACCTTGTTTTCAGTGGTGCAATACAATGTGAGCTGCCCTGTGCATTACCAACTTTAAAAAAAACAATTCAAAACCAACTCATTTGTGTGGCATTTTATGCAAACTGTACTGAAGCAGTGACTTGGTGTCATATATGCTATTGCTGAACCTGGGCCACTCTGCATTATTTATGTCATCGCCCAAGAGACTGGTGACTTCCAGGTTGTTCTCATCCTCACAACTTTGTATGCACCCCCTTTAAGTTTCTTATTCCAGATTGGAGTTATTACTGTCAGTGAGACTGTGCTTCCAGTGTTTCCTCTGACAATAGCATTATAATGTTTTGCTTACCATTCACAAGGTGGCAGTAAAACCCCTCCTTGAAAATACATCTTTTGATCTAAAGGTACTGGCAAACTACAGTCCTGTCTCAAGTTTCCTCTAAGCGAAGGTATTTTGCTAAATGCCAGTAGACTGCAGCACTCTCTGTGCTCTCCACATTCCTTGACTTTTCAGCCATTCCTATCTACTTTCAGAACCAAAAACCTGTTTTACTTTCATCCCTCCTCATATTTGCTGATCAGATCATGGAGGTGATAGATCATGCTTTAGTGACTGCAGAAATCTTGGTCGATCTAGACAAAATGTTCCATGCAGTTGCACATATCCACCAATTTGGCAAACTGGCAGGTGTTGGCCATTCTCACATCAGGGTCAGATGATTTCACTCCCACCTGTCTGATATATAGAGGTAGACAACATTAGTAAATTCTGATTTTACATAATTTTCATGCAGTTCCTCGAATTTTTGGGAATGTTGCAAAATGTGAATTTTCTTTTGGTCATAACCTGACTATTCACACATCAAAAGACCTGAAAAGTTACATTAATACATATTGCAAGGCATAGTGGTGGGCAAAGTGAGAAAAATGAGCTATGCAGAATAATCCAAGAATTCCGCCTGTTTTGCGGAGCAAAATGCAAAATTTCTCAGAGTGCAGCGGCAATATTACTCTAGTGGAATGGCAAAATTTCACCTGCAAAATGGTGAAATTCCACTTTCTGCTGCAAAATTTCACCTGCAGAAGGCAAAATTTCACCGCGGAAGGTGGAATTTCACCACAGAAGTTGGAATTTCACCTATGGGAGGCAACATTTTGCCTTGGTGAAATTCCCTCTAAGGCATGGAAATTTCATGGATTACTCCATGCAGCAAATTTGGCTACTTCACTGGTGGAATATAAATTCACTGAATTTCTAGTAAGGAGTCTTAAGGTAATGACCACTTTCATGACATTTGGATGAGCAGCTTTGAGCAGAGAGGGGCTAAAATTTGGCAGTAGTTTTGCAAACTTTTCTGCAAATATTTTGGTCACCTTTGCAGCTTGATACCTAAAATGTTGCTTGATTAAACTTGTTGGAAGGGTCTAAGGAACTGCTAAATATGATTGATTTGGTAAAGTAAATTTGAGCTACAGGGGTTCACAATTTTACCATGTCATCATACATGAAATTTTGTGGACATTTTCAAACAATTTGGATGTATGTAGCACCACTGTTACTGTAAGTATACACCTAAAATTTGGCATGCATATTCTACCAATTGGTTCTGGAATTGAACAGAGCTGAGAAGTCTGGTTTAGTAGTTTAACATTTACTATGGAAATCATGCAGATCACTAATAAGCAAAATCTGTTCATAAATTCATGAAATGAAATGCCACTTTCACCAAGTACTTATCAGTAAATTAATTTAGAATAGCTGTACTGAGCTGTTTGCATTCCTGTAGTTCCTTTCTGGTTAACAATTCTGGCTCCACACCATATTTGTTTTTCTCCGAGCTTGACCAGATGGACTCAGTGTAGTTACATGTTACTCTGATTTCCTCTGTTTTTCACAGACAACCTCTCTTAAAAAGAGAGCTAGCACCTCCTTTTCCTGTCACACTGATCACTTTGAAATAGCCAGAATGTCTCCTTCTTGATTCCCCAGCCATTTACTTCCTCCACCAGGTATTAGTGAGAGATTCTAAGTCCTGAACTTCTGAGTGCATTGAGATCTCAGAGCGATCAATTTTGGTGAGTGTAATTCCCATATGACCTGTTCTCAAGTGAGAATCATCCCTCTATGCTTCCATGCTCCAATTGGGGGTCTACTACCCTTGTGTTACCTAGTTCTGATTCCATTCCCTTTGTGAATCCCATGCTTCTAATGCCTACCAGTGGTGAACCCCTGCACTGGCTACCTCTCATATCCATTAGTTTAAATCCCAATGGACTGCCCTTTACATTGACATGACAATATCCATTTCCTTTTGGCAGAACTGTAGTCCTTCTTGGCATGGTTAAGGCTCACATTCATTTGACTTGTACTGCAGACAGGCATACCACTTTACCTGCAATAGCATAATGGTCCTGCAATGTCCTGTAATACTACTGCTTCAGTATAGTGGTGCTCATCATTGTGTTCTATTATGATCAAAGATATCTGGATATATTTGTCACAAAAGCCTCAGTTGCAACTAGTTGTATTGCTTATTGTTGCATGTTATCACTGTTTTCAAATCTAAATGTGTACATTGTTACAGTATCTGTATGGCTGTTAAAGGTTAAATGTCATTGTACAGAAACATACATAGATACATAAATACATAGATATATAGACAATGTCGGCAGATAAGGGCCTATGGCCCACCCAGTCTGCCCATTTGAGCTTGTAAGTTCAGTTTGTTTTCCTAGAAGTCTATTGCCCCTTACCCCTGACCTCCAGAATTCCTTTATGTCTATCCCATGCATTCTTAAATCCCGTGATTGTTTCAGCCCCCACCACTTCCTCTGGCAGGGTGTTCCACTTGTCCACCACCTGTTCTGTGAAGAAATTCTTTCTCATGTTTCCTCTGAATCATCCTCCTCCAACTTCATCCCATGCCTTCTAGTCCTGGAACATCTTTTTGCTTAAAAATAGTGTTTTCCTGCACCCTGTTCCTCCCTGTAAGATACTTGTATGTCTCTATCATATCCCTCTCTCCTCCTCTCCTCCAGGGAGTACATGTTCAGTTCCTTCAACCTGTCTTCATAGGACTTGTGATGCAATCCATGCACCATCTTTGTTGCCCTCCTCTGAACCTTCTCTACACTGTCTATGTCCTTACGTAGGTATGGTCTCCAGAACTGTACACTGTACTCCAGGTGGGGCCTGACTAGTGTCTTGTATAGCGGAATTATGACCTCCCTTTTCCTGCTGGTGATGCCCCTGCCTATACATCCCAGCATCCTATTTGCTTTACCTGCTGCCTTATCACACTGTTTCCCTACCTTGAGGTCATCAGAGATGATAACCCCAAGATCTCTTTCCAGCTTGGTGCATGCTATATCCTCACCCCCTAACTGATATATTGTGCCAGGGTTTTTGTGCCCCATATGCATTATCTTGCACTTCTTTGCATTGAATTTCAACTGCCAAACTCCTGACCATTCTTCAAGTTTCTGCAGGTCGCTTCTCATTCTGTCTACACCCTCTGGTGTGTCTACTCTGTTACAGAGCTTCGTGTCATCAGTGAACAGTGAAATTCTGCCTTCTAGGTCCTGCGCAATGTCACTGATGAAGATGTTGAATAGGACCTGTCCCAGCACTGATCCCTGTGGTACCCCACTGGTCACTCTTCCCTCTGTGGAGTGACAGCCATTTACCACCACCCTCTGTGTCCTGCCACCCAACCAGTTACCTACCCACCACACTACTGTCCTGCCCACACCCATATTCCCAAGTTTGTGTAATAGTCTTCTATGTGGCATAGTGTCAAAGGCCTTGCTGAAGTCCAGATAGGCCATGTCCACTGCCCTCCCCTGATCCACCTCCCTAGTCACCCAGTCAAAAAATTCAACAAGGTTGGTCTGACATGACCTCCCCCTGGTGAAACCATGCTGCCTTGGGTCCTGTAGTCCATTGACAACTAGATGTTCCACCAATCTCTCCTTCAGTAGTGCTTCCATGATCTTCCCACTACCGAGGTGAGGCTGACTGGTCTGTAGTTCCCTGCTTCCTCTTTGTTCCCACTTTTGTATAAGGGGACTACATCTGCTGTCCTCCAGTCTTTGGGTACCTCCCCTGTTTCCAGTGATCGGCTAAACAGGATAGCCAGAGGTTCAGCCACCACCTCTCTTAGCTCTTTAAGGACCCTGGGGTGCACCCCATCTGGCCCCATTGCTTTATCAACTCTTATTACTTCCAGTTCCTTCAGGACTCTTTCTCGTATAACAGTGCTGTGCATTCATGTGCATCCATGTCTAGGAGCTGTTGTGGTTAGCTGGCAAATTGCATCAAGTCAAGTAAGTACAACGTGATCATTACAACTCTTCTTGATGGTTCTTCACTCAATATACTGATTGATACAAATGTACCTGATAAAGGGCATTGCTTTACTTTTACTATGGAGCCCACCCATGAATGCTACTTTATTACACCTCTATCCAGTCTTTTCTTCCTCCTTCATAGCAAGCAACGTATATGGCTGGGCAAAATTTATGAATATGGTATCCATAGAAATGTCATGTAATTCCAAAAGATTGGCTATTGCTGCAGCTTTTACTATAGTTGGCAAGCAATCATGCCCTGTCATTCAGATGGTGGCTGGCTGAGGAGGTAATCAAAGGAGATGTACTGGTTGCAATGTGATGCTATCTGGGGGTGGGAGTTCTGCCATCACATGGAGAGGAGAGAAGGCAACTGGACACTAAGGTCATATAACAGGGGTGGAATGAGTGGTGTCTGGGGAACTACTGGATGCCAGGGATGGATATCTAGTAGTATATGGGTGGGCAAGTGGAGGACAGCAGGACCACTGGGCACTAGGGAAGGGTCTGTTACTATACTGGCAGGGACAGGGGGACCACTAGACACCAGGGACAAAGGTGTGTGCAGCACTTGCAGGCATTGTGTGGGTGGGTGGTATGAAGGGTGCCGGGTCATTGTGCTGTATGTAATATGGCGTAGTCAAAACCATGCACCACACATAGTGCAGGGGAATAGGGTGACAGTGTACATACCACCACAAAGAGGAAATGTTGCAAGTGTGGTTTTGTAACCTTTTGCTTATTGCTAGTAGATCATGACACAGAGGAAAGACCTCTGCTGGGGTGGTGGTCCACCAAGCAGCTGCTATGGCTCAGTGGGATGAGATGCTGGCAGTTGAGGGAATCAGTGCATCTGTGGACCAGGATTTGAATCCTGGTCCCAGACCAATGGTGTGCACTGCTATTTATTTTTTTTTTTTGTAGCAGTTTGTGCGATGTCATTCCCCCCCCGCCTGTGTTTCTCCCCATCTCTGTGTTGTACCCCCAGAGTTGATTATATATAAAAAGGGGGTCTTTGCCACAGCTCTCTTAATGGGTGTGGGCAGACCCCTCAAAAAGGAATAACTAATGTGCCTTTTTCACTTAATGTTGTATTCGGCCTTATGGGCGAGTGCTGGCAATGTACCCACTGTATTGATAGTGCAGTACATTGCTGTGCTGTTTTTGTTTTAGGCATAAAGGGCCCCATGCCCAAATGAAGTTTGCTCCTGGTCTGTAATGAGGCCATAATGAGATGTAAATGATCCTGTAGCACCTTGCTAGTGCTGTGGTGTCCTTTGTACCGGGACAGAGATTACTTGTCTATTTGAAACAGTTTTGTATTTTTTGTCATTGGTGCTGAGCTGGAGCTGGAGCTGGAGCTGATGTTTGCTGGCAGGGAGCAGCTGTGTAGAGACTGTAACAGTAGCATCTTAGAAAGTGAACTAAAAGAACCAGGTAGTGCTGACAGCTGGAGGGGGGGCATCACCAAAGTGATTATGAGTGTACTATGTGTATAAATCTGTGATGACGTGTCTACTATGTATATAAATGTGAGATTTTGCATTAATTCTTATAGTATGTTAGATACACAGATTTATCACACAGCATTTAAATCCACACCTATTGCATAAATCTAGATATATCATTGTTAAATCCTCATTCATTTCAATTGGATTTCCTGTGATAAATCTTAATTTATACAACATATGTGTGCTGAGAAATATCAAAATAGATTAAAAGTATCATCTTGACCCAAAATAACAAGATAATATTATCTTGCCAATTTTGGTATGTCACAGTGCATACTGAACCAATCAGATAGCAGCTTTCTCAATGCTGATGACATTACAGTAGCCATGGGTAGCACTGAAGCTAGAAGCTGACTTCAAAAAGAAACACTTAAATATTAATGCAAACAGCAGATTTAAAAGCTATTTTAATCAGCTGATGTTGTATAAACCTAAAATGCTTGCAAAAGAGTGTGCAACGGGAAAACTGTGCTTCAAGAAACCAACATGGATCTCTGTAAAAAGTTTCGAGCACCAGTAAACCGCAAAAAGAGGAACGCCACTAGGATATTATTATAATAGCATATTTATTGCTAAAAGACACCAGACCTCCTGCCTGATGCCTTTCAGACAAAATCAGTCTTTTATCAAAGGCTGGAGATCTCGTCAAGGAACTCCTATAAATACCATTTTAAAAAAAGGAGCTAAGACCATGTATCATTGGTATCATTGGTAATACAGAGATCCATAAAGACTGTTGTCCATTTGGCTCACTTAAACTTGAGATTTAATAACCCACTATGTTTCTGCCCCTTAAAAGAATATCCAAAGAATGTTTGAAAGATGTCATACTTTGACTAGCTACCACCTCGATTGGTAAATCGTTCCATACTCTTGCCACCCTATTTGAGAACCAAAGCAAACGTGATTTTGTCCTGCATCTACCCACCCTCAGCTGTAAGGGGTGGGCATGAGTGTTGTATGGCTGAACCCCAAGGTGCAGGTCCAATTGCTCCCAAAGCTGGTTATCAGAAAATGCCCGAAAAACTAGGCACATGTTCCCTCTCATTCTACGATATTCCAGGGGATATAAATCTAGCTTCTTTAACCTGTCCTCATATGTCATCTTCTTAACTTCAGACATTTTTCTAGTAGCCCTTCGCTGTCCCCTCTCCAGGACTCTAACATCCTCTTTATAACCTGGTGCCGAGAACTGCGCCCAATATTCTGTATGTGGCCTCACAAGAAAGGTATACAAAGGGAGCAACACCTTTCTCTCTTCCTGCTTTTAATGTGTCTAAGTATGCATCCCAACATTTTAATTGTCTTCTTCACCACTAAATTGCAGTGTGCATGAAACTTAAAGTCATTGCTGACCCTTATACCTAAGTCCGTTTCCTCGTATACCACTTTAAGGATATTACCACCCAAACTGTATTTTAATTCCAGATTTTTATTACCAAAGTGCATAACCGTGCACTTTTCCACGTTAAAGGTGGCCCCATTTTCCTTTGCCCATAAATCTAATTCACCAAGTGCTAACTGTAAATTTGAAGCATCAGATATGTTATTAACTGGATGGCCTATATGTGTGTCGTCGGCAAATTTGGAAAGCCAAATGTCAGATGTTACCTGCATAGTTGACATGTAAAGGTTAAACAGACATGGTCCCAATACAGATCCCTGTGGGACACCACTAGTGACTGCTGCCCAGTCTGACATTTCTCCAAGGACATATACTCTCTGTTTTTTTAGCAGACAGCAAATCACCTACCCAGTTTACTATTTTGGTATGTATCCCTAAATTAGAAATAGTTTCAATCAATTTTTCATGAGGGACCTTATCGAATGCCTTTGCTAGGTCCAAGAATATCACATCCACTGGGCTGCCTTCATCAAGTGATCTACTAACTTTGCTGTAAAATTCCAATAAATTGGTTTGACATGAACGTCCCTTAGTAAAGCCATGTTGGGACTTATCCTGTTTTCCCTGTAGCTCCACATAGTCCATAATATGGTCCTTGACAATACCTTCCAGTATTTTACCAAGTGCTGACGTCAAACTAATCTGCCTGTAGTTGCCCACCTCATTCTTCAGTCCCTTTTTATGGATAAGGATAACCGTAGTCAGTCTTCATGTTTGCACAGTTTGCCCTGATTCCAGTGATTGCTAAAATATTTGTGTAATTGGCCCTGCTAAATAATCTGCCAGTTCCTTTAACAATCTAGGATGCAGATCATCTGGTCCACTTGCTTTATTATGGTTCAAATTTCTAAGCCTTGATCTTCAATTTTGAAATCAAGAGCCCCGACTGTATTGCAATCCACTAGGCTGTGTTGTTTGTGTAGATTAAACACAGAGGAAAAGAATATGTTAAACCTATCAGCCATTTGCTTATTGTCAGATATAATTTTATCATCCTTATCCTTATGTAGTACAATTAAGGTATAACAATCATCACCTATTAACATTCTTGTGCTAAAAAGCCATTAACTATATAAACATTCAAAAGATATATACATATATATAGAGAAAAAATGTAGGTGAAAATTGGGGGGGAGAGAAGAAACGAAGAGGGAAGGAAAAACAGGAAAAAGACACATTATTTTAAAATAAATGTGCAATTTACCACAACTTGTTAAGGGTAGAACTTTCATAACTCACTTGTGAATCTGCCATTTTTGAGTTGTGCTCCTGCCACCTCACATGTTAACATACATTGCACATTTTGAGTCAACCTGTTGCATATCCCTACTGTGTATAGAGAGCTACCTATCACTGGCTGCAACTGTACTCCTAATTACTTTTTTTTTTATTTTAATCCTCTCTTTATGGGGGGAGCTGGCAGGTGACTATGGCTCCTCTCATGGGGTGCTCATCTCTCCGGCTCTGCATCCCCACACCAATCTCTCCGGGAAATCCCCTATGGGTTGGCTCTCCGTGACAGGGCCAGGGGCAAGGAGCGTTGACTTTCTCCCCTCTCCAGATAGCCAGTATCCAGATTCTGGGGTTTTGTGCGGTTGCAGTCAAGGCCATCATGGAGCCTGCCAGGTTCATTTTTGCTTTTTCTATCTGACCCCCTCCCCTCTGATGTCATGTGCCAGCTGCATGTCTCCTGACTGATATCTCGCTCCAGCTGCTGCTCGAGGACAATCAGCGGGCGGGATGGCAGTCTCTCCCTCCCTAAGGGAGGAGAGCAGTCCTCTGGATGCTTGATCCTCTCTCACCCCAGCCGACCCCAAGCAGCCCAGGCTTGTTCCTAAACCCAGGTTGCCAGTGTGGTGCGACGTGTGGCATCCAGTGCTTCAACCTCCAGCGCCACCATGCCGGCCCTCCTTATTACTTTGTAACCAACATGAACAGCAGTTAGAAGGTCTACTGTGTATTGCATGTTAATCTAAGGGAGACAGTCAACATCTTCCTTCACCCCTCCAGAACTACAATGGTGTCTTGCATCAGGTTCAATTATTACTAAGGATATCCTGATACTACTGCCACAAATCACAATGTCCTCAGTCACAGCTAGATTTGAGGATCTGTGTTACTTTTTGTCACTGTTTTTCAGTGCTATAAATATACATTGTTATTAGTAGGGTTGTTATAGAGTCAACAGTTGGTGTTGTACACAAACTGTGCTGTGCATGTGTGTGCCTACACAAGCCCTTTAGCCTGTGACTCTAATATTCAGATGGCAATTTTCCAGAAAACAGGAATGTGCAGTCATGGGCTTGACTATTCTCAATGGTTCTTCACTTGAGATACTGATTGACATGACTAGACATGAGGGAACCTGATGCTGGTCTCTCCAGGTTCAGAATAAAACTCCATGAAGATTTTGTTTTACAGGTATGAAAGAGACCTGGAGTGTGCCGGCATAGTCCAAGTGTTTTCTATTATCATAGTATGTTCATATCGCTAAACTTGATAAAAGTATACATTCACAAACTCATATCAGAAAGATATATTAAAACAACATATGACTAAAAGCTATTCTTTGTTTACCCAGTACAAGCAATATGCAAAATGACTACTTTCTACACCAGGCAGACTTATGGCCTATTGCCCTGACTTTGAATCTGAGTTACAAATGTAACCCTTCCCCCACCGGGACCACTTGTTTAACTAGCAGGGCTCCTCCTCTCAACACAAATGTATAAGGGCAACAGAGAGGGGTGATGGTTTACATACTAGAAAAGACATAAAAAGGAGAGAGAAATGGCCACCATTAGACTCAGTGGACCAGACTGCTACACAAAAACAGTCAACCAAGTGTGGCTACTACCTGGCACACACCTGGTGGGACCAATTACCATGGCCAGCAACCCAGGTCCCTGGGAAAAAACATTTGCTCACAATTATGCTAGGTTTGCACTTCTGGACAGGGGCTCCCAAGTAAATCCAGACACAAGAAAGTACTAACAATACTGTCCAAACCAGTTTGGGATTCTAGAGTATGGCTTTTATTCATGTAACAAAGTAGGAATAATGACAAAGCAAAGATGGACCCCCACGGGGCTACACATAGTGGTATTGCAGATTTTCCAGGGTACAGAAATTTGTGAATTCCCATTTAGCATAGGCTAAAGTAATACAAAACAGCGAACGCTCTGGTTCTGAAATAGAGATTGGCACACACGGCCAGACGTAGTACATTTCCCATCGACTAGGCACACACGGCCAGTACTAGGGCACTTTCCCATATTTCATGAAGAATGACAGTAGTACACATGACCACAAGAGAGCACATCCAGGCTCAGGACTTTCAGAACCCACTATACTGGGGTAAACTGAGAGAAGACAACCCACATACAGGGGCAAACACTTTTCTCAGGCATTGGCCAATTGCACTTCAGTAAAGTAATAGGTGCCCTTCAGAACCCATAGAGGTAAACTGGTTACTCCAGGTGGGGGTCTCCCACCTTTTGTTTCCAAGCTTATACATGGCTATTCATCTGGGTAATAGCATCACACAGCTGTAGAAACACTTAGATGCTGTCTTGAAATGTATATCACACTTAACATCCTACACACACACATCTATAAGGTGTCAGAAATTAAATGTTCTGTACTTGGATGGTCACATACTGGACTCCAACTTAGGCAGACACTTTTAAAGCAGAAAGTCTAGGTGACTGAGTCCCTTTGGGAGAGAAATTCACCCCAGGTATTGCAGATGCACCTGGGCTTACACAAAGAAATTGTACTCATAACAAATGAAGATGTCCAAGGCAACTTCACCAAACAAATGGATCAAGGGGATTGTCCCTGAATCCTGGAGTTCACCGCCATCCCTCCTGGAATGGGGCAAAGGAAACCTTACTGGCACAGGTCTCCACCAATTCAGAAAAACTGTCTTCTTTGTTCTTCTTCTAGAGTGAAAAAAAACTACCACAAAACATAAGGGGTAGCTCTTTGTCAGAGCTAAACTGAGGAGCTGCACAGCAGCTGCAGCATCCTCCTACTCAAACTCCTACAGAACTAACTCAACATTCCAATTCACTCTAAAGCCAGCTTAACAGTGTGGCTTATGCTGCTGCGAGAATTCCATGATTACATCATCACTGCAGCTCAGCTGAGACTGAAAATAGAGTATGACAGTGTGAAACTCATTTACCTGGCATTTCACAAGTTGCCTTCCCTGCCTTCCACTGATTCTAACTGGGATTCTAGTAACCCCTGGGAACAATGGGGTTACACCCACCCTTAGCCAGGAAAATGACTGTCCCCAGTCATTACCTACTCGGCACCAGGCCATCCTACCCTGTGTGTTGACTACAGGGAGGTAGCGCTACCTTCTCCCTTACCTGTGCCAGGCACAGGCAGACAGTGCTAAGGGCCCAGAGGCCTTTAGCCAATGCATCAGCTCCTACACTATGATCTTACTATGGAGAATCAGTGGCTCTGGAAGAACTGTCCAGAGCATGCACTAATAGACCAGCACTGTGGCCCCAAGGCCGATCAGGACCACAGCCTGCCCATCCCCCTAGCCCTCTAGGTAAAACCGATCTAACCAGAAAACCTACCCAAAAGGAGGGGACCCTCCTCCCAACCCAGGGCACCTGCAAACCAAACCAGAGCTAACACTTTACCCAAGCATTATACTCCTACTATCTCCCATGCACTAACACCTGGGCAAGGAAAACTGTTAGCACCTGTTAACAATACAATTCTACAAAACACTACAAGAGCAGGAGAACTCGGATGGGTTCCCACATCCTCTTCTGGTCTTCTCTTCTTTCTTCTTTACCAATAACCACCTGAAAGAGAAAAAGAGACAAAACACACCCAAATCTGCAAAACACAGTATGACAACAATAACCCTTACCATCAAAACACTGGAGAATCCCAAAAATATTTTTTAGAAAAGTAGAAAACAGTAGAAAATACCAACATTATGTACAATACACCCTTTGTGGTGATGGAATGCCCTAAATGTCCAAATTAGTGACAGTTATGCCTAAAGGCAAGGGTCCATAAAAGAGTCTCTCGTTGGTCGGAACCCATCGAAGCACAGTTCTTGAAGTACTGTAGTCCCATAGGGGAGAGTCTTTGTGGACAGATCAACAGTTTGTAGTCTGCCAGGTGTAGAATGTGTATTGCAATGTCAATAAAGTAAGAAAAATCTGGACTTACCACTCCCTTGAAGAACAAAAAATGGACATCACCTATTTCTTCAGCCGAAGACTCTCCCTGGCAGCATTTTTCAGATATCGTTAGGCGGAAATCTTCCGGAAAACAGGATGATAAAACAGGAAACTGCTGGGATGATGTCATCTACAAGATGGAACCTTGGAACAGGAAAGGAACAGCTGAGCTATGTCATCTAGGCTATCTAGAAGACCAGTGGATGAAATTGGAAAAGCACACTGCCAAGCTGATGAATCCAGAAGCACCTTGGATCCTGGAACACCAGACTGATGGAACAACATGGGTATGGCAACGGCTGCATGGCAGGCACTTGCTACTACTGCTGTGCTTCCCTCTGGGTAGGCACAGGCATTTTATCAGGTTGATGGTACACTTGAGGGTAGTACCAGTTTGGATCAGGTGCAAGAATTGTGACCCCATCTGGGCACACATAATTAATGTTATGGAAAGTCTCTTTCCCTGTAGGGTCCACATATCATACAGTGTCTATGAACAATGTCCTGCCCAACTTCCAAAACTGAAGTCTGTCTTTTATCACTTTGTTTCTGACATACCACATTGCACTTGGATGCATGTTCAGACTTGCTTCCTCCTCTAACTAGGCTCTCCTGTTTTTCTTAGTCTCCTCCCAGACTAGCTGAGGAAAGGTAGGAAAGGCCCACCCATAGATGTTGTTGGCCTTCCTATGAACCAGTCTTTCCTCCTTACTGCTCCTCATCAGTGTATGAACCTCGGCCTGGCCTGGGGGTGGCCAGTCCTGGTTCTGCCAGTGTCACATACTTAAAAAAATGTAGACCTTGTCCCTGACCCCTTCTGAGGGCAGGGCTGTGGAGTCACCAACTTCTTCTTCTGGTTCCTCCAAGGCATGAGCTTGAGGCCGCAGACTGGGACCCTCAACAGAAAAATACTTATCTTCCTCCTCCTCCTCTTCCTGACTCAGAATTTGGGCCCAGGAGTGAGCAGTCATCCTCACTTCCGAGACAGTCAACTCTTCACTGGGCACGGAGATAGACACCTCACATTCTAGAGTCTCTCGAACCTCATCCTCACAATAAGCTAGGGCTAGGACGCTCACTCCATGGATCCATCGATTCTCCCTCTGCACTGTCCATCTGTGACACAGGCATGGAGACATCACAAGGACTCTGTTCTGGCATTACATCTACGCCCTCTTCCTTTGTGCCACACTCTTCTAGGCCTCCTCCAACAGGTTCAACATGGTGCTGTGTGCTGCTACATGCAGGGTCTTGTACTTTCATCCAGGTGGGAGCCAAATGAATTTGGGATGGTCTATTCAGACCTTGCTTCTCTAAACATCCTGAACAATGAGGAATCAAGAATACGTCCCTTCTAGCCTTGAGGCACATTATGCATACTCTCACAGGGTAGTTGGGAATCGCAACATGAGGAGGCAAACTTCGACTGTAGAAACATTGCTTAATTTCTTTAAGCTTGGCAACCTCCTCAGCTATCATAGCACGGGCTTGATCCGAGTAGCAGGATGGTCCAGAAGCCATGTTTGTAAATAAGCCCACAAAAGTTCACTGTTACTACTGAGTTAACTATACTTGGAACAGTCTTTCAAAATGGCTCTCTGCTGCTGTGTTTACATTACTGCCCCACCCCATAATGGTGGTGACAGCACTCCTGGTGCATCAACAAATCTGTATCTGACTCAAGCCACTGCGCATCCGACGTTCTGCATACTGAAAATTTAATCAAACTGTAACGATTGCACTGCTTTTACTTCCCTCAGCACATCTATATGATTTTTGGACTTTACAATTAGCTTTCAATCAGTTTAACTTACTTAAAGTCACTAAAGCCACAGTATTTCTAGGAGCAGGAGTGCCTGCTTATTGCAGCCTCTTATACAACTCACAGTCTTTCATTTGCTCAGAAAATTATACTGTTGCTGAATCCATAATACATTCTCACAGTCTGTTGCTCAGAATTCTTGCTTGTTTTGATTTCACTTTTCAGTCCTTCTTTGCAAAAACAATCACACTGTTTACACACAGATCCAGCTGGCTTTTGAAAATCATAACACAGTTTGAGCTCAGTTTTGCTGAATGGTACTCACTGAATCAGTAGCTGGCTTCCTCCGATGGAAAATCTCGGCCTAAAGCCGATCCTGGAAGGCCTCTGGGTTGAAACAGCTGGCAATCCTGATAATTGTCACTACTGACACCTTGCTTGCTTCCCAGTTGAGCAGATTATGGGTTGAGCCTGATTTTGCACAGAAATAGTCTGTATTTACAGATTTTAGAATGTTTACAGTCACTGCGATAATTCTCCTGCTACCAGCTCGCACACCACTCACTCTCTCACTCTCAAACACTGGGCAGCACTCTGAAGCTGGCTGGGGGAAGGACTGATTGCAGCCTCACCAATCACTCAATGCCATGTAAATGAGTTCCTCTCTCTCCTCATGCTCTTCCTCCATGGCAATTGTCGAGCAGGCAAAATTTAAACTGCAAAGTAATTTTTTTTCAGCTGATCTTTTTCATGGCGGGAGCACCGTTTTTGACCATTTCTTTACTCAGAACTTGGCTATTTCTTTAGCTCCTCCCCGTTTTACACAATAAACACATGAAACTTTGAGGGCACAATTATCTTTTTGTTTCCCAAAGTCCACAATACTTTTTGTCACAGAACTTGAGAATTAAAGTTTGTAAATGTTCTTTCTTGATGCAGGACACAGGGCACACACAAATTGGCTTTACAGCTCCTTGGTAAATGGTGGGAAATACACAGCAGCACATGAACAGCAAGCACACAGTGGCACATACGGATGGCACTACTCTGGGAAAATCCTTGTGTGCAAAGCTTCCACTTTTGGACTACCAACTGCCAGACAGGCAAAACGCTAGCCACAATTTGAGCACACAAACTTTGTTTTCTCCCAAAATTCAAAAACACATCATCGGACAAGCCCTCATTTTGTAACCCCACTGGCCCCCCCTTGTTTAACTAGCAGCTCACTACAAACATCTAGGGGCAACAGAGAGGGGTGGGGGTTTACATAACAGAAAAGGCATAAAAAGGAGAGAGAAATGGCCACCATTAGACTAGGTGGACCAGACTGTTATACTAAAACAGTCAACCAAGTGTGACAACTACCTGGCACACACCTGGTGGGACCAATTACCATGACCAGCAACCCAGGTCCCTGGGAGAAAATGTTTGCTCACAATTATGCTAGGTTTGCACTTCTGGACAGGGGCACCCAAGTAAATTCAGACACAAGGAAGCAGTAACAATACTGTCCAAACCAGGCTGGGATTCTAGAGTGTGGCTTTTATTCACGTAACAAAGTAGGAATAATGACAAAGTGAAGATGGACCCCAACGGGGCTACACATACTGGTATTGCAAATTCTTCAGGGTACAGAAATTCCTGAATTCCCATTTAACATAGGCTTATGTAACACAAAACAGCAAACACTCTGGTTCTGAAATGGAGATTGGCACACACGGCCAGACGTAGTACATTTCCCATCAACTAGGCACACACAGCCAGTACCAGAACACTTTCCCATATTGCATGAAGAATGACAGTGGTACACATGACCACAAGAGAGCACATTCAGGCTCAGGACTTTCAGAACTCACTATACTGGGGTAAATTGAGAGAAGACAACCCACATACAGGGGTAAACACTTTTCTCAAGCATTGGCCAATTGCACCGAAGGAAAAGTAATAGGTGCCCTTCAGAATCTGTAGAGTTAAACTGGTTACTCCAGGTGGGTGGTCTCCCACCTTTTCATCTGGTTAATAACACCACACAACTGTAAAAACACTGTAGATGCTGTCTTGAAATGCATATCACACTTAATATCCTACACACACACACACACACACACACACCTCTAACGTGTCAGAAATTAAAAGTTCTGTACTTGGACGGTCACATACTGGACTCCAACGTAGGCAGACACTTTTAAAACAGAAAGTCTAGGTGACTGAGTCCCTTTGGCAGAGAAATTCACCCGTAGGTATTTCAGATGCACCTGGGCTTACATTGAGAAATTGTACTCACAAAAAATGAAGATGTCCAAGGCAGCTTCACCAAACAAGTGGATCAAGGGTATTGTCCCTGAATCCTGGAGTTCGCCCCATCCCACCTGGGATGAGGCAAAGGAAACCTTACTGGCACAGGTTTCCATCACTTCAGAAAAACGTTCTTCTTTGTTCTTCTTCTAGGGTGAGAACAAACTACCACAAAACAAAAGGGGTAGTTCTTTGTCAGAGCTAAACTGTGGAGCTGCACAGCAGCTGCAGTGTCCTCCTACTCAGACCCCTACAGAACTAACTCAACATTCCAGATCACTCTACAGCCAGCTGAACAATGTGGCTTATGCTGCTGTGAGAGTTCCATGATCACATCATTACTCCAGCTCAGCTAAGACTGAAAACAGAGTGTGACAGTGTGAAACCCATTTATCTGGCACTTTACAAACTGCTTTCCCTACCTGCCACTGATTCTAACTGGGATTCTAGCAACCCTTGGGAACAAGGGGGTTACACAAAAACAATCTAACCTAGCTAAACAATATGAGCATTCATTTTATAAAGCAGTTACCCAAAACGAACCCATGCTTTAATTCTGCATACATGATATAAAGCAATTACTCCCCAAAGCAGTAGACTTAATGACCTGTAGTCTTGGCTAGTATAAAAACATACGAAGAAGCCAGCAGAAGAAGTTCATTTGGTCTACCATGTCTGCTCGTATTGCAGAGTCTACAACTTGAGCTAATGTCCTTGCACTCCCTCCCCACTCCTCCTATCCTCTCTACCCATGATCCTTACCTTCTCCCTATGCCTATCCCAGACTGTCTTAAAGCTGCCCACTGCCTTCAATGAGATGACCTCTTCCAGCAGTGCATTCCAAGTGTCCACCACCTCTCTATGAAGAAGTGCTTCCTGACCTTCCTCCTAAACCTCCTACACTCCAGCTAAAGACTGTGCCCCCTCTTGTTATGGTTACTATCCAGCTTAAAGAGACTCTCCTTATCGACCTTATTTATTCCTTTCAAGTACTTGAAGGTCCCAATCATGTCTCATCTCTCTCTCCTGCCTTCCAGGGAGTACATGTTCAGTGCCCTCAATCTCTCCTCATATGCCTTACCCCGCTGACCTGCTATCATCTCTGTAGCCCTCCTCTGGACCTTCTCCAGCAGGTTAATGTCCTTTTTGAGGTGTGGGCACCAATACTGAACTCCATACTCTAGATGCAGCCTTACCAGTGACCTGTGCAACCTCCCCTTTCCTACTACTGATCCCCCTAGATATGCATCCAAGCATCTTGTTTGCCTTTGCTACTGCTTTACTGCACTACGTGGAGTGCTTCGGTCACTAGTGATCATCACTCCCAGGTCCTTCTTCTCCTCTGATGCAGATACTCTAACTCAACCCAGGTAGTACTCTGTCCTGGGATTCTCAGCTCCAACATGCATAACTTTGCATTTCTTGGCATTGGAGCCAAGGTGCCAGATCTTGGACCACTTCTCCAGCTTTTCCAGATCTTCCTGAAGGACCTGTATTCCTTTAGCTGTGCCCACTCTCCCACAGAGCTTGGTGTCATCCATGAATAGGCACATTTTGCCCTTAATGCCATCTCTAAAGTCATTGATGAAGACATTGAACAACACCAACCCCAGCACTGAGCCCTGTGGCACCCCACTAGTTATCTCTTTAGTGCCAGATAACTCTTCCCCCACAACCACCCTCTGGGTTCTGTCCCTCAGCCAGTTTTCCACCCATCTTGCCATCTTTTCCCCAACTGTGAGATCCACCTACTTCTGATCAACCTTTTGTGGGATACAGAGTCAAAGGCCTTCCTGAAATCAAGATAGAGGATGTCTACCGCTTGGCCCCTGTTTACTTTCTTAGTGACACAGTCAAAGGAGTCAATCAGATTTGTTTGACATGATCTACCACCCATGAACCCATGCTGCCCCGCTTCCTGGCATCCTGAAGACCATGCTCCTCTAGATATTCCACCAACCTTTCCTTTAGTATGGTCTCCATGAGCTTGCCCACAGTGGAGGTCAGACTGACTGGTCTGTAATTCTCTGGGTCATCCTTGGGACAGCTTTAGTGGAGGAACACTACATGTGCTGTTCTCCAGTCCTGCCATACCAATCCTGACTCTAGTGAACTATTAAATAGGTCTGCCAGTGGCTCTTCCAGCTCCTCAGTCAGTTCCTTTAGTATGCTTGGATGTACTCTGTCCGGGCCTGGTGATTTGTCCACCTTCAATGCCAGCAACCCCTCCCTCACTCTATCCTCTTCTATCACTACATCTGTGTTCCCCTCCCTCCCTCGCTTCTCTTTTCCCTCCTGAAGGCACTGATCCATCCCTCTCCCTGGTGAAGATGGAACAGAAGTATTAATTTAGTATCTCTGCTTTTCCCCCATCCTGCTCCACCCACTCCACCCGTTTTTTAAGCCTAACAATCCCTTCCTTCTTGTCCCTTTTCTCACTTATATATCAAAAGAAAGCCTTCTCTCCCTTCTTAATTCCTTCAGCTATCTGCAGCTCTTTCTGTGCCTTTGCTCTCCGGACTTCCTTACTTTCCTCACTAGCCAACCTTAGGTAATTTTCCCTATCCACCTCTCTCTTGGTCTTCCTGAATTTTATATAGGCCAACCTCTTTTCCCTTACTGCCTGGGCAACCCCAGAACTGAACCAGCTGGGTGTTTTGCTCCTTGTGTTCTTCCCCCTGAGCTTAACACACTCATCTGTGGCAGCCAATATTTCTTTCTTAATGATGGACTACCTTTGGGCCACCCCATATCTGCTCAGATGCCCACCAGATGGCTTCTTAGCACTTCACCCATTTTGCTGAAGTCCACCCTCCTGAAATCCAAGATTTTGGTCTTAGTTGGGATACTTTCCCTTCCCATATCCAACTGGCACAATATATGTATGATATAAATGATGCATGAGCAATGATCAGTACATGAAGCAAGAGCTGAAGCAATTTTCTTACCCCTTTTGTGTCCCTGTCAGAAGTCTGTAGACAATGCCTACTAAGACTAGTTACCAACAGCTGTCTTTCCAGGAGTCTGCTCATACTGTCCTCCTGACTTATCAAAAGTCCTGGATTTTTATACTTTTTGCAGAGGATTGTCACATGGCTATTAGAGGGTAAAGGGAAAGAAACACCATATATCTGCATAGTTGTTGAAAGCTAAGTAGAGCATACCAAGAAATGGTCACATGGTTGTTGGTACAGTAATTGTAGAAAGACAAGATAGGCATTCCCATCATGTTGCTTTGTGGCTGGAGGAGATGTTATTTTACCATCTCATGCTTAGAAAAGGTGTTATCTTATCATCTTGTGGTAAGGACAGATTTTGCTATAGTATTAGAAAAAATACTACCTACTATTTTGCATGTTATTTTATTTTACTTTATTTTTTTTTTATTTATTTAGGTCTAGGATTACAAATACCTTTGAGCCGAGGCTCTTTACCAAAGGTTCCACGTCATAGATTACAGAAAGGCAAACATGATGGAAGTATGAACATTGGAGTAGGTGTATAGTCAGTACTTAATGTTACAGTGAACAAGTGTGAACTAGAAGAAAAAAGAAAATGGGGGTTAAAAGAAACAACAGGAAGGGGGTGGGGTAGGGAGTGGCAAAAAGTGAAAGGAGGAGGGGAGAGGATAGGAAGAAGAGGAGGTCAGGAAGGAAGAGGTAGGAGCCCTGGGGGTGTGGAGCGTGGGGAGGGTCGGAACAAGGTGGTAGCTCAGCAGCTGGGTGGCATTGTCTGAGAAATGGGGGGTGCATAAGTGGGGCAGGAGGTAGGCAAAGTGCTATAGAGGCGGTGGCCCTCCAGGCCACTACAGCAAAGGAACCACTGGGTGGGAGGTCAGTTATTAGTCAAGGCAGTCACAGGAGCTGGAGGCAATGAGTGAATGATGGAGACTTGACTTAAAAGCACCAAGCTGGGGGGAGGAGAAGAAGGCACTAGAAAGTCAGTTTAGCCAGTTGGGAGCCCTATAGGCAAAAGATCTTTGACCTTGTGTTGTGCGACAATGGGGAATTTGAAGAAGCTGCGATTTAGACCCTCTGGTGTTGCAGCTGTTGTTTCTGGGTTGTCGGAGAGCACAGACTCCAGGAGGTGCAAGTCCCATCAATGTTTTCTTTGCAACCACGCAGGTTTGGTATTTTATATGATTGGCAAGTTGCAACCAACCGGTTTGAGTATAGAGGTCACAGGTGTGTGCAGTGATGAGCGGACAAGCCTTGTTGAGGGAGGTAGATACATGTTTAAGTAGCAGTAGCAGAGCCATATATGACAAGGCCATAGTCAATAATGTTAACGATGGAGCTCTGGAAGGCAGCTGCCAGGGCTTCAGGGGTTAGGTACTTTCTGTGGTGGAACAGTAAGCCCAGTCTGGAATTGGCAGCTTTGGCAAAATTATTAATGTGGGCAGCATAGGAGAGGTGAGAGTTGGGGGTGATCCCCGGGTATTTGAAGGTTTGGACCTGTTCCAGTGTGCCACCTTGTTTGGTGTTAACGGAGAGGTGGTGATGCTTATGTTTATTGTGGGAGCTGCTGAAAATTATGACCTTGGTTTTTATCTGATTAAGGATCAGTTTATGCTTTATGAACCAGTTCTCAGCCAAAGAGAAACCCTGCTGGAGGTTGTCTTGCAGCAGGTTTAGGTCCTGGTGAGAGGCTAGGATTACCACATCATCAGCCTAAAGTATGATCTGTTCAGTACAGGAGTCCGGTAGTGTGTTAAGGAACAAGATGAAGAGGAGTGGGCCCAGGATAGAGCCCTGGGGAACACCAGAGCAAACAGGTTTGGCATTGGAGAGCACATCCAGCTGTACATTCTGCTCTGGGATAAATAGAGATGCTTAGAAATCACATTAATTAGCTCAAAGTAGAGAATAATGCAATATGAAAAGATTCTGCTTTAAAGGTCAAAAGGGACAACATTGTTATATATTTTTTTTTCAGAGTTTCCTATGGCATACTGCATCATAGTCCTCTAAAACATCAAAACGAATAAAATAAATTATCTGTTAGCAGGGACTGCTAAGATTAGATCAAAATTGAAATTATGTAATAAACACTACTGTGGCATAGCTAAACAGTGCTATGTGATACAATCACAGCAAACTCTATTCTGTTCTGCAGTTTTAAAAGTAATTTTGGTGAAAATAAAGGTATGAAAAAGTGGGAATGGGATACTGAAAGGGTTATTTTAACCCTTGCTGTGCTGAGGACTGATATATCAGTCCAGAACTTCTATACATTCTAATTCTGTTGGCAGCCTCAGGGTTAACTGTCCAACAGAAGAAGCTGCTTAACATTGATGAACACTGGATTATGGGATACCATTAATATAACATTCTTGTTCATGACTTGTTCAGTTGAAATAAAGCTGTTATGTTTCAATTTAGGAATGCTTTATTTATACAACTGCTTATTCGAATTTAAAATTAATATCACAGAAAAATGCTTACTGAGCACATAATATGCACTTTTAGTGAAAATACAACACATATGAATGTTTATGCAGGGGATTATTTGTTTTGAATATCTTTACTTCATTAGGCTGAAATGAGCCATCACCATCAACTGAGATACACAGGAATAGGTAGCAGAAAAAGAAAAATAATTTTCATCTAATTGTCCCTTCCATCATTTGACATCTGTCCCATTAGAGTCTGCAAATACGTGCATCCCTGTCATTATCATTGTCAGATTTGTTTTTCTGGCCATAATCCAGCTTTAATGGAACTATGTTCACAATTAATGACAAAGCTACGTTAATGCAGCATACTAAGAACATTTGGCTGGCTTCCCCAGAGCATCAGTGTAATGTTCTACCTGAACAATCAACCCAGTTATAATGCATTTTTAATATCCTGAAATCTATGCTCACTCATGGAATGAATTGCATAGTGTGCATATTTCCTTCCCATGTAATGTCATAGGAAAGAATGAAATGTGGCCTATACTGCAGCTAGATCTTCAGTTAATATACTCCTCCACAACATTACATATCTATCTATCTGTCTGTGTGTCTGTCTGTCTGCCTGCCTGCCCATCTGTCTATCTGGTAAATTCTTCTGTCCACAAACTATTGCCATGTTCAGATCTTTAAACATTTTCTGAGTCTTTCTGCAGTAAAGATGCATGTTTAAGCTATACACCACATATTCATAGCCCATTAGAGGAAGTAGAAATTGACAAGTTTCTTGTTCCTGAAGAAGTGTCCTAACTTGGGTCCCACTAAAGTAATGGTGTGACCTGCATGTAATGGGTAGATGAGGTGTGTATAAGGAGATGCAAGGTATGTTTTGGGGTTCCACATCAACACTGCTAAAAGTAATGCAGCATGGTAAAAAACTGCATACACAAAACTCTGAAAGGCAAAACCACACCTGACCATAACACCCAATGGAAAAACAGCATAAAGGGAAAATGGTGCACACAAGCCACACATACAACAGCACATACCACTCCATGAAGAGAACAAACAACTTTTCCTTTAAAAGTAGATGTACTATTACAACACCATATAGCCATGGATCACCACCCCAGTGAAATTTGAGGTAAAAGGCATATCAGTGGACTCAGGATTGACAGTGCGTGGTTACGGCACCTCCTCAGTACTCAGTGTCACACAAGTGCTATTTTGTATACCGTGCTCTTCTGAATTTCGACATTTTGACCATGTGCTATTGATCACACTCCTTTGGTCCACGCAGACTTAACGGGATACCTTTTTTCCATTTTCATGGAACCCACATGCAAAAACTGGATAAATAAGTTGGAAGATTTCTCAACATAATGTGAAATGCTGTGGAAATTATTGTAGAAGTCTACGTAATAATGTAAAATTCTACTGAAAAAAAAAACAGTTATGTGACACTAATAAATGAGGAATTTGTTCTGCAGAATGTTTCTGAAAATTTCACAGGACAAAAATGTCATGGAATGTTCACATAATTTCTGTTGGCATAATAATACACTAACAGCTCTACTGAGTATCTAGCCAACTCTATGGATTGACATACTGTGTGGGGGTCTAAATAGGAATATATTCATATATGTGTTTGTGCACATTATACAGCTCAGTAAAGAGAATAATGTAGCGGAAAAAGATTTTGCTTCAGAGGGCAAACAGGAATAACTTTTTTATAATTACGTTTTAAATGACTGTAAACGTTATAGAACTGTATTTTTGCAGAGCTGTGATGTACACAACAGCAAACTGCATCTCTTTGATTGTGCCTGCACTTGCATCCTGATTAGTGATGCAAAAGTGATGCAATGTAAACTTGTACTCTCTTGAACACAGGAGGAGGCTTGGGGATGTGATAGAGACATTGAAGTATCTCAAGGGAATAAACAAGGCATGGGAGGAGAGTATTTTCCAGAGAAAAAGATGTCCTAAGATTAGGGGTCACAACATGAAATTGAAGGGGATTAGATTCAGGGGTAACATGAGGAAGTTCTTCTTCTTGGAAAGGGTAGTGGATTACACTAGCAGCCTCCTAGCGGAGGTGGTGGGGGCAAATACAGTCGCAGGTTTTAAGTGTGCATGGGATAAACGCATGGGTATCTTGGATAAAAGAGGGGGTAGAAGATGACCCCTCAGTAGTGGCTTGGGTAGCACTATTAGAGGGATTTTATGGACAGGTTGGGTGGGCCAGGAGGTCATCATCTGCTGACAGAATCTATGAATCTATCAACTATGATGTAAAAGTGACACAACAAAGACTCATAGCACACAGCAGTATGTTTCACATGCACCTACATAACAATGAATATACTAGAAGGGATCTGCTTCACACAGTCTCAAACATGAACCAAGCATACAGTGGAGTAAAGAAATCCCACTCACTGGTTTCCATTTAAGTATTTATTTATAACCTCAAAACCAGTCACTAAAGACATCCAGGCCAAACAACAATTCAACATTCCATGGTTCCCTGCTAGCCACTTCCTGAGGAAATTGCCTGTAATTTAATATCTTAAGAAAATTATACAGCTTAAACTGTTCCTTTTGCTGAATTACTTCCCGTAGGTGTAAGGACACTTGGCCTTTGGCCTCATTTCTTACTACACCCCTGATGTGTGCATTAAAATCCTTTATAACATGAGTTTCTGAAACTTAGTAAAACTGTACCATCCCATTGGTTGAGTCCCTCTGCATGGCCATGCATTAAATTCCCTTTTTAATGCACGGTTCCATGGAAGGAATCACTGACAAGTCTGTTGGGATGTGTTCAGTTTTAAATGTGTGTGGCAGCCATGTGTAATTGTTGGGAAGTGAGAGACCTGAATCACTGGTGTTGTCCGCATGCTGTGCTGCTCAATCTCCATATCCTGAGATAATGTTTCCTTCCCAGTTCTGTGTCTTCCCACCCACCTGCCCAGCAGAATTTGGGGCACTGAGCGCACAGTGAAGCCCTCATGTTATAATTCCCATTCTTCACTGTCCTCCCCAACTGAGCCTGACACTGTGACAGTGGCAACAGGTGTCATCAAGACACAGACAGAATTCCGACTGGATGTTTGAATGTGGGAGGCGAGGGGGGGCAACATTGTCCTGCAAGGCTGGTAAGTGGCAACCCACATATGGCACTGTCCTGCTTCTTGTGCTTTGCATATGTTCCCCCAGGACTGTTCCACTTTCCAGACTCAATAGGGTGGAGCAAGAGAGAGAGAGACAGGCAGACAGGCACAATATTTCTCTCTCACTGTCAGGGTGTCTGTGTCTTACAGCTGGGATTAAGTGTCAGTGTCCAGGCTGTTAGAGTGCATGACAGACACAGAGCAGGTCACCATGAATTCCCCCCTCCCCCTTCCCTTCAACAAGTGTGGACAGTTTAGTACAGGTAGGTGGTGAGTCAGAAAGTGGAGCCACTCTCAGAATCTTCTGTTGTTGTGTTGCTGTGGGTAAGAGCATCTTGCAGTGAGGTAAAAGGCAGGTGCACAGCTCCAAAGACAGAGAGAGATTCAATGAGTTTCAGAAGTCCTGCAGAGTGTGAGTGTGTGTGTGTGTGTGTGTGTGTGTGTGTGTGTGTGTGTGCATATGTGTGTGTGTGTGTCTCTCTCTCTCGCTCTCTCTCTCTTTGTCTCTCTCTGTCATTGCTGGTCATTTCCATGTCTTCCCACGGATAGTAGGGCTGACAGAGCATTGCTCATCCTCCTCCATGGCCGCAAGAGAGAGGTAGAGAGAGAGAGTGCTGTCCTGTATCCTGGCACATGCTGGCAGGGCCCCGCCCATACCTAAGAGACAAGAAGTGACAGTAGCAATGTGGTGCAGCTCAGTGTCCCACAGTCATCTGTCAGTGGCAAGAGACAAAGCAGCCATGATGTGCAGGTCAGGCAACACCTTGGGTCCATAGCAGGCATCTAGCAACCTTGCTGCACCTTGTGGTGAGAAAGAGAGGGGGAGAGGAAGAGATCAGCTACAGTGTCAAAGTGTGAATTACTGCACCCTGTGGGGAGAGGGAGAGAGACAGAGAGAGAGAGAGAGAGAGGGAGGGAGAGAGAGAGAGAGGGAGGAGGTGGGAGAGACAGAGACAGAGAGAAAGAGAGAGAGAGAGAGAGAGAGAGAGAGAGGGGGAGCTAGAGTACCAAAGTATGCATGTGGAAGGAAAGGAGGAGGAGGGGGCACAGTAATGGTGGTAGGCAATGTAGCAGAGAGTATACTGAGCAAGAAATGTCACAAATCATCTCAGTAGTGTATCTGTGACATTTTTATGTGCATAATAGCAATGCAGTATGCATTATTTGTTTGAAACTATTTGACAAGGTGGCAGAATACAGTACCTTTATTGCTATTTAAACAGCAAAAAAAAAATATTTCTGTATATTTTTTTGTTGTTTAAACATAACTCATGTTTCAAGTGCAATAACCCACTCCAGGGTGTGGGATTATAGGTATTTAATTCACACCTGGGGTGCTGTGATGACACTCAACCTGCAGCACATGCCTCACAACACACCCAGGCGTCCATTAAAAAAAGAATAAAGTATGGGGTGGTGTGCGTAATGAAAATTTTACACACACCTGGGATGTTGGGTGCCACATAAACACCGAGAGCGAAGCTTAAGGGGTTTGTCTAGGTACCCAACACCAAGGGTGTGAGTAACATCTGAATTTACATACCACCCCATATTTTATTTTATATAATTGCTGTGTTTTGCTTTCTCGCCACAACAATTATATAAAATAAACTGACTGGTGCGGTCACGGTTGTCCACGGTTGCTTTGTCATAGTTAATATTTTTTTCTTTTTTCCCCCTCTGGTAGTTTTGTGCAGCGTAGTGAATGAAAAAACAGAAAAAAGTAACTTATTGCTGAATTAGAGTGGTGGTGTGGTTTGGGCGAGAAGGTACAGTGGTTAGCATTTGGAGGAAGAGCTGTGGCTGCATATGAGCAGAGCCAGGGAAACCCAGCATATGTTTGCTGTTATAAACATTCCTTTACAATGACAAATTATGCCACGGGTTTCCCCATTGTAGAAAGTGAAACCCATTAATTATATAGAATAATATATGGGTAGGTGGTTATAACGAGAATTTTACACACACATCCGAGGTGTAGGATGCCACATAAACCCTGAGGGCGAAGCCCGAAGGGTTTATTTAGGAATTCCACACTGAGGGTGTGTGTAAAATTTGAGTTTATACCACCTACCTATATCTTATTTTATATAATTGCTGACCACAATTTTTTTCACCCATAGCATGTTTATTTGAGAAACTGTGTTATTTGGCAAGAGAGTAGCCAACTGCAGCAGTGCTGTGATTCATTAACTGTGCATTTTATTGTACATCTCAGTAACAGTAAAATAGATTAACTGCATAAGAACTTAATGATTTCATTACATTTCTTTTTTTTTAACTGTTTCACTTACAGTACTTGAAATAGTGAGGTCTGTCTGGTAACTTCATTCGGTAACCGCGTGTTGTGCCTTAACTAAAACAGGTATCTTTAACTTTAAACAGTACTGAACAAAGAACATTTGTTAATGTTTTCTAAAGTTCTTTAACTATTTTGTATGTTTACTCGTTTTTCTGTTGCACTGTAAGGGCTCCGGTTGCTATGGTTATGTCATTGCAGGGGAGATCTCAGGGAGTTGCTTGAAGATCTTGCAATGCGTGTGAGGAGAAAGATCATTTTTCTGTAGTGTTTTTGGGTGTTTTTTCTTGACAAGACACTTTTCTTTGATGGTCAGAGTTGAAGCAGTGAGAGGACAGAGCAAGGTGACAGACTGCGAGTTTGTAAAGAAAAATCTGTGTTTCCTTTACAGGTGTCAGTGGCTCGCACTGCTCAGAGAGAAAGCTGATGGTGGGTAGGGGTGGGGGGAGGTGGGCATTGAGACTACGAGGGACCATTTTCATTGTACAGGAAAAAAAAAACATTGCGGGACAGTTTAATTTTTGCAGGAGATTTGGCACGCTGGGGTGGGCTCCCAGCATGCCACCTAACTGTTTGGGGGGGGGTGTCTGTAGCTGACAGAGGATTGAGCACCCTCAGCGGCACCTAAAGAAAGTGGGGTTAACCGACGGGGGTGTTAGGCACCCCAAGTCAGCATAACAGTTAGGCGGCAGCCCTCTTGGGCTCATGCTCCTAATGTCGGCAAGCATGAGGAAGGGTCCACTGCGTATGACGAGTTTTGCTCGGATTGCAGCGGACGTTTTCTTAGATGTGCTCACCACATTATGTATGCATGGTGTGGCATTGGCATGCAGGCTGATTGGGGAATGAGGGACGCATCTACCGGTGTGTGCCCTGCATTCGCCCAACAGCGACCCCGCCTCCAAACCTGCACTGTCTCACGATGTTGGCTGCGCAGGTGCGCCAACGTAAAAACAAGTTCTTCTTCTTTTAAGTTTTATAATAGGGAGTCTATTCTTTTTTCTGACCTATTGTGGAGTTTCTTATTTGACATGGGCAGATATAACAGTGACAGTTCCCTCCTAAGTGATACTTTCTTGATCTTTCATAAAGTATATATTCTATTTGTAACTATACCACTGAATCAGGAACTAGGCTCAACTGAAAAGGCTAACCCTTGGTCTTGACCCAACAGAGGGCTCTAAGAAAATGGATCCTCCTTCTGGCAGTCACTCAGAGACAGAAATGCTCATGGTGGTCAGCTGGGACACTGTAAAGGAATGCTAGCACCAACACTATACTGACTACAAAAAGGTCTCAGGGGAAATACTGTTACATCACAATAACATTCAACATGTTAAACAGGAAATGTTCGGAGAGACACTAAGAGAATTTTCAAAAGATTAATCCTCTCTGTAAGGACAGACAAATGAAATCTACCTAGTCAATTTATTTATTAAGGCCATACTGCTTATCTAAAATCCAAAACTTAGTAGTCCAGTAGGTTTCTCTTTCTAAAAGCCATCAGGTCACATCCCATCCTCTTGGAGAGTTGTCAACTTGTTCCAGAGCCATAATCCTAAGAGTGGTCAAGCTGCATTTTCTGCCTTAAAATGCCAACTAGCATAGAGCTATTATCCTCCCTCCTAATCATATTTTTATGCTCATTCACCATCATTCACTATCTGTTTCACTGAAGGTAACGTCTTCCCTATATATGCTTTGTTGCATGGTCACTTTATCATGTAAATGACTTGTTCACATGCTGCCTAATGACTCAGTGGAAGTGCTTTGTACTTCCTTACAGGTAACTAGGGTTAGGAAGTGAGCCCTGGTCTGCATGGGTTGGGCAGGTAGGCTGGGGAGTACTCCTGAGGGGAGCATGAGCCAGCCAGGGAGGGAGATGGGCCAGTTCTGATGCAGCAGCAGCCCCTCATGGTGAACCAGGGAGCTTGTTCTGTCACAAGAGGTGGAGCATGCCCAGAGAGCATTGCTGCAGTTGAGGCTAACAGAAGCTGTGCCAACTGTCTGAGGTACTGGGAGGTACCAAGGGAGAAAAGAGGAGGTAAAACAGTGAAGCCTTGGTTACATGGAGCCCTGCTCACATTTTTAAGACTGCAGCAGGCATAGCCCAACAGTCCTTTCATGATCATTGAGAAAAGGGACATTTCATCTGAACTAACAACATGTTGGATTGCGTCGCAGTGGCCTCCGCCTCTGTGAAACAGTCCACCCATGTTGTGCCTACTGACTGCAGTACTGAACTATTTCCTGCAATCATCCCCTTCTGTGTCAGCTGCTGCCCTGTCCAGCCCTGTCTCACCCCACTCCTCCCTGACCCTGCTCCACCCTGCCCCTCTCCGCCCCACTCATCTCCACCCTGCTCCTTACAATATACAAGTTCTCTACTGCTCTAACGGTCTGTGGCATCTGGTTCAATACCTCCAGCCTTTCCACTGCTTGCTATGCTTGTAGCTGCCCATATTATACCTGCAGCAGCAGCAGCAGCAGCAGCTTGCTAGATCATGATAGGCGAGGAGGGTTTCGGGGTAACCATTAGCACTGGTCTCTTTTTCTGGCTAACTTCTTAGAGAAAGGACATGGTCAGTGGTCCAGGTATGCTCTAGAAAATTCCAGGAAGAAGAGGAAGTAAACAGTGGGACCAGCCAGTGACCGCAGCCACAAGCCAGCCTGAGGGAGCCACTGTCTGCAGCACTGGAGAGATTCATTGACAGGAATGGATTGAAATTGAGAACGGCAGAACAACGAACACTGAACCAAGAAAAAAATGTCCGATCTGTCCAGTTGCCAGTTGCCAGCACAGCACATTGGAGAACACCACCTTTCCTATCCAGATTCCATTTCCAACTCCCATTGTAAGCTACTTGTCTTATTTTTGTGTGAATTTTCTCTCTTCTTAGCTTTGTAGTGGGGTTAGTGCTGTAAGACTGGGGTAAGGGGGTAAGGGCTCAGCATGCTTAAGAGCAAGTACATAGCGAAGAGCACATCAGGGCTAGACAGTCATAAAATATCCCTTTCTTCACACCCCCACTGTTTTCTCTCCTTCTGACCCTTACCTTCCTTCCCATCCACTTTTTATTGTTCTCTCCTTTCACCCTGATGCCCTAGGAGATTCTTAACACCCCTTACTTCACTTTCAAGGCCTCTCTGGTCCTATTTTCTACCCTACCCTATCTGCCCTGACACATGACAAAGCCAGCTCTCTTGGCTGCAGGCCTTAAATAATGTCTTCTGATAAAGGATTTGTAACTTATCTGTGCCTTGTAGCCTTTAACTATCTCTACCTAATTTATCAAGTACTGTAGCCATTGAGCCTATGTTTCTGCTTATGCAATTTATGTTATGTAAACTTATTCGCTATGTATTGTCATCCCTTTTGCTGATGTGGAACCTTTGTAAAAGAGCACCTTGCTCAAAGGTTGTCTCCGAAATTTGAAATAAATAAGAATGAGAATGAGCAGCATGTGAGTGGGAAGCATGAAAAAGGTAAACTCTTACAGGAACATAGGATGCAATTACTTTCCAATTTAGAAAATGAGTAGAATTTAAGGGGAGACTGGGAAGAGGAAGCAGTAGGAGAAATGTTACTGGGTATGTAGCACCTGGGCTGAGATCCCACAAGGGCTGAATCATTCTATAGAGAATGTGCACTTGCTATAAGATATTACATACTAGTAAAGGTATAGGGGAGCATTATGCACATACTGGAAAAATATTTGGATCCCGATGTTTGAGTCCAACAGTTATGAACTGCACTGAGTATGTTTCAACAACTGAAAATAATAAGAAGCTAACCTGAGTTTTTTTTTTCTTCTTTTATGTACCATTACAAATTGTTTCACCCCTCTGCACTTTCCCTCCCCTTGATGATGCACTATGTGTGAAATGGATTAGGCATAGGCAATCCTGACTTTTGCTCTGCTAGTGTGTTTTATTGTTTTTTCTAGTTGATAAACAGTATGTCATAGCACCGAGTGCTGTTCATCTTTTTTACAGCAGCATTGTGATATTGTGAGGGTGTTAAGGCTGCAGATAGTGCATACCTATTTAACTGAAGTTTGACAATATTTAAACAGCAACCCCAATGCCTTGACTCAGACACACAGCAAGCAGAACTGTTCTAATAAAAGTAAAAACTGAGGCTAGATCCTAAATATCCTGTTGCTCTCCTTCCCGCTGACTTCCGTTTCCTACCCCCACCCCGTATTGAACTTCTACTCCTGTCTCTGTGCTTTCCTTCCTTCTCTAGCTTTTCTTGGGGGAATTTTTATCCTTTCACAGCTGCTGTTCCATTTCTTTTCTAGTGCTTCTGATTTCTCGACACAGTCATGGCTATGTGACTGAGCAAGGTATCCAGACATCAGCTTCCTTCCAGGTTGGTCCACAGTCCCCAGTGTAGCGACACCTTTCCTTTCTGCACCATTTCACCTATCATTACTTGAAAGCCTTGGTGCGAAACTAACTCTCATTCCCCATATAGTACAAGTTTCACTCTTTACTCACATTTTAAATACATGGGAAACACAGGATCAACCCCATAAGTTATTTAAATTTGCTAAAAACAACATTTACAGGAGAGCCCAGTGGCACTGAGGGTTGAGGCGCTGGATGCCACACCTCGCTCCACGCCAGGTACCCGGGTTCGGAAGCAGACTTGGTTCACTGGTGGGTTGGTTGGGGGGGAGATAGGTTTGAGCATCCAATGACAGCTCGCCTTCTCCGGGGAGGGTTGTGGCCACTGCCTGAACACTTGTCTGACTCTGATTGGAGGCTCGGAGTACTACAAACCCTGACTGCAGGGGAACGAGCGGCCAATTTACAGTGCAGGCATTGACGCTTGTCACCTTGACATCAGGGGGCTACACACTGTAGGGGGAGGGGAGAAAAAGAGAAAAAAACACCTGCTGTCTCCGGGAAGACAGACTTCCCAGAGCATGCCTCTGATTTTCCTCACTCACCAGGGCCACAATCTCGGCATGATGAAATGAAGGATTATGGGGCGATGGATCCCACCTCATCCCCACTAAGAGGGGGAACCGAAGCTCCATGGAAGTGTGAGAGGTAAGTCCTGGTGGGTGTGAGGTAGGAGGATGACTCAATGGATGCCCCGAAGGGTCGGGGCTAGCAGAAAGTAGGAGGGATAAAGAGTAATTTAAAAAAAAATAAACATTTACACATGCTCATGACTATGGCAATTCAAGTTTATGTTTATGCCCATGACACATACTTATCAAGTTAATGCATTAACAGCCCTAGTGGCTCTGACAGAGTTTATTTTCTGGCCTATGATGTCACTCAGGGACACTTGGCCAAGAGCTGGGTTCATGTCTGGGGAAGGATGGCCTCTCCACTCTGCCACAGACGGTAGTCCATGGGGAAAATGGCCAGGTAAGTACATGGGGGAAAGGGGCACTGGTAGTGCAGGGGCAGGGCAGGGGTAGAAGCAGCCACTCAGGTGTCCCTGAGGAGAATAAACAAATGATGCAAAAAAGGAAAACAGTTCAAATGCCAGGTTTTGAAGTACTCATTTTTACAGGCACTGTATACACTTTTAGATCTTCTACTATTATGACCAATTTAACATGATTCACATAGGTAGAGAAACAAGTTCTGGGTGGGTACCTTTCTTCCTGAGTGCACATTATGTATAGTTTCAGGAGGCTGGAATTGCAAAATCCACAAGACAAACAGTACAGAACCAGTCATGCAAGCTACAATTCAGGTTTCTAGTAATTTATTCATTGCATATTCAATATGCATGATTCCCCCAAGCAATGCTTGATATTTCTCCCTGTCAGGGACTTCATCAAGGAGAGGATCTACATCAAAACATTAAAAAATTGAGAAATAAGTATCACATATGGTTAAATACATGAGTTAATGCTCTTCAGTCATCCATCAGGTTCTTGAGGATTGTGCAAATACATATTCTCCACTTGACTGAATGCTAAATGCTACTAATCCAGTGTTAATTAAAATGAAAATTGGCTAAAGATGAACAATAATAATCCAAATCATATCCAGGTGTTCATATATTTATTGGTACAAACCTAATTTGGTGTTTTAACTCTCATAGTAATGCTAATACATAATTTCTTACTTACAGATACTGTCACTTCCCTTTTCAATCTTAACTAATATATTTCTAATCCTTTTTTAAAAAATGTTTACTAACCTTTATGCAGTGGATAGGCTGCATTTACGTAGGAAAGGGCATGGACCTCCTGAAACAGAAACTAGAGGAATATATAGTGACCAAAAATCAATTTAAACTAAGGAGGGGGCGATCAGGTGGGTACAAACTGAAGTCACCACACAAGGGAGACTGGAAGGCCTCCCTTCCTAGCCAGTCAGGACAGGAGGGAGGGGCATTTATTAAGGGGAGAAATCAGGGGACTGGGATGGGAAATGGAGGGGCAGGGGTCATGATGGATAGTAGTATCCTTGAGCATGAGGAGTTTGGTGAACAAGGTAGTAGAGTTCCAGGCAATGATGGCAGAGGGGGAATTAGATATTGCGGCCATCACAGAGACTTGATCCACCCAATACCATGACTGGGACCGTGTGATACCAGGATATAAGGTACGCCACAAGGGCAGCTAGTCAGGGAAAGGGGGAGGGGTAGCTATTTATATAAAGGATGGAATACTATGTATCAGGGAGTAGGGGGAGGAGGGCAAGAAAGAAGCCCTATAAGTACAGCTTCAAATCTCCAAAGGAAAGAAAGTTAGATTGGGGGTGGTGTACAGACCACCCTCACAGAATGAGGAAAAAGACAAGGAGTTGGGGGAGCAAATCAGAAGACTCAGTGGCAAGGATAGTATTGTCATAGTGGGTGACTTCAATCTGTCTGGGATGGACTGTAGCACCATGGCTACATCTAATGCCAGGGAACAGATATATCTGGAGGCATTCCAGGACAGCTTCCTTGTGCAAGGGTAACAGAGCCAACCAGGGAAGGTAACATACTTGGCCTTGTGTTGGCAAACAGGGTCCAAGTCCAAGATATAGTAGGGCAGGACCCCCTAGCAGGCAGTGATCACCACACAGTGTGCTTCTTCCCTAACTTGGGTTAGAAAGCAGCCAGGACCAGGATGAGAGTGGTGGACTTCAGAAGGGCAGATTTTGACATGAAGGGCAGCATCCTGGAGGGGCATCTTGCCACAGTCCTCCAAGAGATGGATGCTGATCAGAAATGTTTCATTATTAAGAAGGGTCTGACAGAGGCCACAAACAGGTGTGCCAAGACCCAGAGCAAGAAATCCAGGTCCAAACAACTGCGCTTGCTCAGCAGGGAGGTAACAGAGAAAGTGAGGGACAAGAGAGTGGCCTTTAGCAGTTATAAGAAAACTAGTCAAGGGGAGGACAAGGAGGACTACTCAAGAAAATCCAGAGAAGTGAGCAGAGCCATCAGGGTGGCTAAAGCTTCGAGGTAGCTAAGGCTGGTTCAGGGGATCAGGGAAGGGGACAAGAATATTTCAGGTACATAAGAGAGAAGAGGAGCTGTAAGGACAAGATTGTCTGGATTAAGAGTAAAGGGGGTTGGGCAGAAAAGGGAGTGGACCAGGCAGAGGCACTAAATGAGTACTTCTGTTTGGTTTTCACAAGGGAAAAGGATGGCCTGATACCACAAAGAAAAATAGAGATGAAAATGGGAGGAGCAGGGGTAACAGATGGGGTAATCCAAGTAGATAGGGGTCTAAACGGCCTCAAAGTCCTGCAGGTAGAAAAGGGCCCGGGGCCAGATGGAGTCCATCCAAGAGTCCTGAAGTAACTAGCGGAGGTCATGGTTAGCCTACTGGTGAACCTATTCAACACCTCACTGGAGATGGGTTGCATGCCCCTGGATTGGAGGATGGCTCATGTGGTGCCTCCACACAAGAGTGGTCCTAGGGACAAGCCAGGTAACTACAGATAGGTCAGCCTTATTTCCATTGTGAGGAAGTTAATGGAGACCATTCTAAAGGAGAGTTTGGTAGCCTTTTTGGATGAAAATGGTCTCCAGGATGAAAAGCAACATGGATTTGTCTTGTGGAGATCCTGTCAGACCAACCTAATTGACTTTTTTGATTGGGTCACAAGGGCAATTGACAGGGGCCATGCCGTGGATGTCGTGTATCTGGACTTCAGCAAAGCCTTCAATATAGTGCCACATGGAAGGTTGCTGAGAAAATTGAGGAACTTGGGGGCTGGGGAGAAACTAGTGGGGTGGGTCAGGAGCTGGATGGAGAACAGACAGCAGAAGGTAATTGTAAAGGGGAGCCCTGCAAGCCACATCCTGTGACAAGTGGGGTTCCTCAGGGCTCGGTGCTTGGTCCAGTGTTATTCAACATCTTTATCGGGGACATAGCAGAAGGGATCAAGAGTAAGATCAGCCTGTTTGCTGACAACACAAAGATCTGTGTGTCAGTGGACAGTGAAGAAGGGAGGCAAGAACTCAGGTAGGACCTGGCAAAACTCGAGCACTGGTCGGATATATGGCAATTGGGGTTTAACGCTAAGAAGTGCAAGGTCATGCACCTTGGAGCCAGAAACCTAAGGACCAGCTACTAGCTAGGGGGGAGTTCAGGTTTCTATTTCGGAGGAGGAAAAGGACCTGGGGGTGCTAGTCACAGGTGACACGAAGCTTTCGGTGCAGTGCTGTAGGACAGCAGCAAGAGTCAACCAAATGCTGGTGTGCATAGCCAGAGGAATCATCTCTAGGAGGGAGGAGGTCATCCTGCCACTGTACAGATCACTGGTGAGACCACACTTGGAGTACTGTGTGCAGTTTTGGTACCCCTACTTAAAAAAGGATGTAAGATTGCTAGAGGGGGTACAATGTAGGGTGACAAAGATGATCCTAGGACTGGGGGATAAACCCAAGATGAAAGACTGAGGGAGCGCAACATGTATGCCCTGAAAGATAGAAGGGAGAGGGGAGATATGTCAGAGAGCTTCAAATACTTAGAAGTCACAAGTAGGGTTAGTATGGAGGGCTTGTTCAGCTTAAGGGAGTGGAGGGTCATGAGGGGGTATAGTCTGAAATTGGATGGGGAAAGAATCAAGAGTGAAATGAGGAGACACTACTTTGCAGAAAGGGTGGTGACAAGGTGGAACAAACTCCCGGAAGAAGTGATCTCGATGAAGACTGTGGGCAGTTTTAAAAGGGGTTGTGATAGGTTAAAAGTAAAGGTCAGTACAGAAAGAAGGTTAGGGAGGGTAAAGGTTGAGGTTAGGAAAATAGGGGGTATGGGGGGGGCTGCTGCAGTAAAAGATTACTGCAAGCTGCACACTTGGGCAGATTTGATAGACCTCTGGGCCTTTTTCTTCCAGAATTTTCATATGGTCATATTAAGAGGCTTTGTGGTGGACTTGAGACCACATATACTACTCTGTATACAGTTCTATAGCAAAATTAATACACAACAATAAATTCACAAATTTCAGTCTTGCACAATGTAAGTTGCTTTACTAAAAACAAAATCAGTCTCTATTAGTATAGCTTCCCAGCAGTCATAATATCAATTTCTTGTACATTAAGAAATGAAACTAATACAATCATATTCCACTAAAGGGGTAGCAAGGAGAGAGTGGCTAGAGGTTGTTGTCCACCTGGGGACAAATGACTAAGCCAGGAAGGAGATAGGCATAGATTAGGTACAGTTGAACTTCAGGGAGTTAGGAAGGCTCCCTTGGGAGGTTGTGAGCTCCGTGACATTCTCAGAAGTGCTACTAGTCCACAACGGTGGGGGGAGGCTAGGAATCCTCACATTAGAAGCTTCAACACTTGGTTGAAGGGCTGGTGCAGGGAAAAGGGTTTTGGCTTCATTGGGGATTGGAGACCTACCTGGAATTTAGGCTTTCCCCTACCATGTGGTCAGTGTGCCAACAGTGACCCACACAGGCCATTGTGATACCATATTGCATGACCATTGTGCTACCACCGACATAAGGCATGGAATGAGACCATCGTATTACCACTGCTGGTGCACCCATTGTGTTACCACTGACACATGGTACCACAGTTGTCACAATGGTAGTGCAATGGAATTGAAACAATCCACTGTAATAACAATTGCAGTGGTATCACTCTGGTATTTGCCATTGTGCTACCATTGCATAAGTGTTTGCCACTGTGCTACCACTGTGTGTCGATGGTATCATGGTGGACACAATGGTATCATACTGGAATTGGAACAAAACCACTGTGATACCAACAACCAGTGGTATCACAATGGTGCACCTTGTTACCACTGTGGTACCAACATAAGTGGTGTTACCAGTGAACTACCAATGCCTACATGATATCACAATGGTTACAACACAATGATACAATGGGTACAAGCACTCACTCATTTATTGAAAGCTCAGTTGGGCTGCCTGCTATGCAGTGGAGTGGAGTGGAGGGCTGTGCTGGTGGCTCATTCAGGGTCGGGGTTGGGGAGATCAGGGTGATGGGCAGTAGATGCAGGGGTGGGGGTGTCTACTAGACACCAGGAAAATTATTTCTAAAGTTGGTCCAGCACCCAGTGATGTCAGGAGAGTGGTTCTTGGATTTGTTTTATTTTGCAACAGGCTGGCAATTGGGGGGGGGTGCACTAGACACCAGGGATGGACACAGAGGGGAGGGATTTCAATTTTCATATTGGGCTGGTGATCAGTCAGGGGTGGGACCACTAGACACCAAAGATGGACATTACACTCAGGGCTGGTGCCCAGTGATTGTTGGGGGGGATTTATTTTTCATTCTGGGCCAGTGATCGGCCGGGGTCAGGGGGGACCAAAAATGAGTGCCGGGCTGGTGGGGACAGAGGGGGGCACTACAAAAAACTCCACTAAATACAGAGTTTGAACTTGCCAATAGAGTTGTCAAACTCCGAGATTTTGTGGAGTTTTTTATTGGGGGGGGGGTGAAGCTAAGCTTCACACACCCGATCCACTCCATGAAGCTGGGAAAATCTGCAACATTTTCTAGGAGCGAATTTTCTCCACCTTGTGCATCTCTAGTCACAATATGTGAGTGACCAACCAGATCGGAGAAACCATCCATCGCTAGGCAACGGTGTTATGCAAACCAGCTAATGGGATCTCGGGGATTGACTGATGAAACCCATAAATTCTGCCACATGCTTGCTGACCCCTGATCCCAGCAATTTTACTTTTGTTACATAATAGGCATTTGAATACCACATACAGTATGGCACTGTCCTTCCTCATTGCAGCTAGATTGCTTTTTACACAATATCTAGATATTATACATGTAGAGGTATTGGAGCACATATAAGCTGCTTAAATCAGTTGGCTAACAGGTCTCTGGTAGATCTACAGTAAATAGTAAGTGAAATTTTTACAGGATAAATGAATTGTTAACAATATCTTAGTTAAGAAACAGACTTCCATGGAAGAGCATTTTTCAAGTAGCTCACTGAGCAAATAAGGATCATGATTTAAAGTGGTAGTACAATAAATATAGTAAAGGTGCTCATATTAAAGATTATCCAATTCATTCAATTGGGTTCAATTAAAATACTACACGGGCTGACTATATCCATAATACTATGTTCTACAGTAAGTGGACTACTGTAAACAGGCAAAGAGCTAGAAATCCAGTGCCAGCAGAAGTATAAGGAACTGCAGTATTGATGCAGAGCAGAAGGGCAGATATGTGGCATTGCAGTACAGATACAAAGCAGGAGAGGGTGTGGGGGGGGAAAGGAAAAGTAAGGAATAAGGGGAAGCCAGACAGGAAAGGGAAGGGGGGGGCGGAGGAAAGTACAGAAAATTAAATTTATGAAATTACTAGTGACAGCTAATTACAAGGTCACCAACACACCACCCAGTTCCCCTCCTTGATTATGCCTAACCTGTCATTCAAAGTATCTAGTGTGTATATCCAGCACATTTATTGCTTTTCTAGAGCTTTATCCCAGGCACCACCTCTTGTAGATGCTTGCACTTTTTCAATAGTGAGATATTCTGAATGATATCCCATGTGTATGTAAATAGGGGATATACATAGTTCGCACAGCCAGTTTTGGGGTGTGCTCACGGTTTTCCGGGTTTATTGTGTGTCTGTATGTCTTATTACTGTTGGAAAACGAATAAAAATTTCTTTAAAAAAAAAAAATAGTGAGATATTCTGCTACCTACATTCCTCATGCACTGTGCTATTACTAAGAGCTTTTCTCTGAATGCTGCCTCTCAAGTGGAGGAGGCTTGCAATACTGACCAGTGTATGAAGATAATTCATTTTATTCTCCCAAATTCATTGCAGTAGTCTATGGGAAGAGTAATCCTATATATTTTATTATCTGATTTCCTCTTGTTCAAAAAGTCATGTCTGATATCTCCATCACATCTAATCCTGGCTTCTCTGACTACCTTCTCTGAATAGCTTCTTTCAAAAACCTTGATTGCAGTTATTTTGCCATGCTATGATGATTCAATGTGCTTATGCAAGTTTGGTATGATGTATGCTTGTGTGACTGAGCTACATTGTGGCTGTTCACGCCTCTGTCAGTGGGATATACCACCCTGTAGGGGTACGATGGCAAGGTACCCTAGAGGAGGGTTCTACACCTATAGGTACTGCAGGAACGATTCCCTTGGCTAAAGGTAGCTTAGGAAGGAGCCCACAGGAAAGAGAGATGACCCACTGGAGGAGGAGGGGAGGATGGTGGGGCAATGAAAGAATGCTCCAGGACCAACCAGGCGGAGTGGCCTTTTAAGGCCTGATTGAGGGCATGGTTTGTTGCTCTGCCAACTGAACCATGACAAGCCTTGCAATTTAACTTTGGTATGATGTGTGCTTCTGAGACTGAGAGAGTTGTAAGGAGAGGAGAGGAGAGAGTAAGCATACAGAGCAACAGGAGAGGGGACACAAAATAAGACATGTTGGGAGTGGTGCAGTGCAATGGCTGTGGGGTGGCAGTGTTCCAGGAGACATTCTGGAGGCTGCAATACTGCCCTATTTTCAGGCACCTCTCTGGTCTGAGGGAGGAGGTTGCCCATCTCCAGGCTGACCTGGCTAGGATTCGTGAAAACTCCTCCCTACCCAGGGACCACCAGGGCAACCGCCGCCACCTCAGAGACTGCCAAGAAAAAGGAGTGGCTGGACCAAGGTGGGCTCAAGGAGGGAGATGGTGGTAGAATAGAGGTGCATCCCTCCAGCTGTACCTTTCCACAATTCATACACTGTTCTGATGGATAGTAGTTCCTCTTTGGAGGCACCTGCAGTGGAGACCAAGGAGGATGCTGGGAACCTCCACAAAGGAGACCCACAGGAGGGTGGCATGGGATCCCATAGGGGAAGAAAACAACTCCTGGTGGGGGACTCAATCATTAGGGGGTAGAAGTGGGGGAGAAAGGGGAAAAGGAGGTAAGATGCCCGCCTGGGGCCACAACTTGGAGGGACAGGAAGAGAATCCTCAGGATCATGGGAGCAGCTGCATGAGGGAGGGAGCTGGATGCCATTGTCCACCTAGGGACAAATGTCCTGGCTGGGAATGGGATCAAAGCAGTGCAAGAGGAGTTTGTAGAGTTGGGGAGGGGCCTTAGACAAGTAGTGCATACGGTAACCTGCTCAGAGGTGCTGCCTGTCTATGGCAAGGGTGATGCTAGGGTACTCCACACCATGGAATTCAATGAATGGTTGAAAAACTGGTCTGGAGCTCAGGGTTTTGGCTTCACTGAGGACTGAAGAGCCACCTGGAGGAATGCAGGCCTATATTGGTACTATGGTCTGCATCTGTCCAGGGGGGAGCCAGGATCCTAGGTGATAGGTTTAAATGCTTCATTGGCAAGCATTTAAACTAGCCAAGGGGAGAGGCACTGAAAATAAGCAGGGAAATCCCAGCATCCCCCCACAAAACATGGTAATTAGCGAGGTAAACACCAAGGTAAAGAAGTCATTAGGGAGCAGAACAAAGATAAATGCAAAAAAATGGCAAAGGCAGAAAGGACAGGGATGGGGATAAAATGTGTAAGGCCGTCAAAAAATGGAAGGTGATGAGTACCAATATCCATAGTCTGTGTAACAAGCTCCCAGAACTAGTGGCCTTGAAGGAAGAGGGATGTCTGGATATTGTGGCAGTCACAGAAGCATGGTACACAGAGAACCATGACTGAGATGTCAATATGCCAGGATACATGATCTACAGGATGGACAGGGAGGGTAAAAGAGGAGGAGGAGGAGTAGCTCTTTATTTAAGGGAAGGGATCAAAGCAACAGAACTAAAGAGTAAACAGGGAGCAGATGAGGCACTCTGGGTCACCCTGGAGACAGGAAATGGCACCACAATCCACATGGGGGTTGCATACAGACCCCCATCTCAGGGGGAGGGAATGGACAAGGAAATGATAGAAGCATCCTTAGAATGGTAGAAAAAGGCGAGATATTGTTGATTGGGGACCTGAATATGCCAGACGTTAACTGGAGCACATTTCCTGCGGGCACATCCAAGAGTAGGGTCATTCTTGATGCCCTACAAGGAGCAAGCCTCAGACAGATAGTATTGGAACCCACTTGGGAGGGAGCAATCTTAGATCTGGTACTCTTAAGTGGGGACAGAGAAAGAATCTCAGATTTAGAAGTGGGTAGCCATCTGGGAACAAGCGACCACCAAACAGTGTGGTTCACGATAAACACAGCCATAGAGTCAAGCCATACAAAAGCAAGAGTACTGGACTTTAGCAGGCCTGACTTTGGGAAAATGACATAGTGCCTCAGAAAAGCACTAGCAAACAGGCAAGAAGAAGGGGTGGGGAGTAATCAAAACAGCCATCACAGAGGCAACAAGCCTTTTTGTGAAGCAAATCAACAAAACACAACAAAGGAAAGAAACGCTTTGGCTATCAAAAGAGGTGGCAGGGAAGGTTAAGGAGAAAAGGAGTGCATTCAGGAAATATAAGGAAACACAGAAGGCGCAGGACAGAGAACTTTATCAGTTAAAGCTGAAAGAGGTGGGGAAGGCAGTCAGAATAGCAAAGGCCAAAACTGTGGAAAGGATAGCCAACTCTGTTAAGAAGGGGATATGACCTTTTATAGGTACATTAGAGAGCAAAGAAAGACCAATGGAGGGATACTGAGGCTTAATAAAGTGGAGGGAATATGGGCAGAGGGTGACAGTGAAAAAGCAGGGATACTGAATGAATATTTCTGCTCAGTATTCACAAAGGAAGAAAAGGGGGAGGTACCTAAACTAAACAAGAGAAACACTCTGGATGGGTGGTCAATACCAGTCCATTTACAGAAGAAAGGGTTCTGACTAGTAAAACTGAAGGTGGACAAAGCAATGGGGCATGATGGGATTCACCCAAGAATTCTGAAAGAACTAAGGGTAGAACTAGTGACACCACTGACTACTCTCTTCAACATGTCATGGAAGGATGGGGTGGTACCTGAGGATTGGCGGAGGGTGGATGTGATTCCTCTTCACAAAAGTGGGAGCAGGGCAGAGGCAGGAAACTACAGACCAGTTAGTTTGACCTCAGTGGTAGGGAAAATGATGGAATCACTTCTGAAGGAGATAATTTTTGTGTACCTAGAGGCTAGTGGGTCATAGGACCCAAGACAGCATGGATTCACAGTGGGAAGATTGTGTCAGACAAATCTAATAGATTTCTTTGACTGGGTGACCAAAGTAGTAGACTAGGGAGGTGCTGTAGACATGGTCTACCTAGATTTTAGCTAGGCATTTGATATAGTCCCATACAAAAGATAAATATACAAGTTAGCCAGCCTTGGAGTGGGCCCCAAGGTGGTAGCCTGGATAAAAAACTGGCTGAACAACAGGATACAGAGAGTAATAGTAAATGGAGTCCACAGTGAAGAAAGGAGGGTTACTAGTGGGGTACCACAGGGTTCAGTACTGGGGCCAGTCCTTTTTAATGTCTTTATAAGTGACATTGCAGAGGAACTGGAAGGAAAAGTATGTCTCTTTGCAGACAACACAAAGATCTGCAACAGGGTTGATACACAAGATGGAGTAGAAAGGCTGAGAAGGGACTTGGCAAGATTGGAGGAATGGTCAAATGTATGGCAATTTAGATTCAACACAAAGAAGTGTAAGGTAATGCACCTGGGAAACAAAAACCCAGGGGAAGAGTACACAATGAGGGGTGAGATACTAACAACAGTAAAAATGGAAAGGGACCTGGGAGTAATTATATCAGATGACCTAAAACTGGGCAAGCAATGTAAGAAGGCAGTAGGAGGACTGGGAGGATACTGAGATGCATAGGAAGAGGCATCAACAGTAGAAAACAAGAAGTTGTTATCCCTCTGTACAGACAGTTTGTGAGACCCCATCTGTGTGCAGTTCTGAATACCCCATCTCTGCAAAGACATAGACAGAGTGGAGGCTGTCCAGAGGAGGGCAACCAAAATGATGCACGGTCTGCACCAGAAGACATACGAAGAGAGACTAAAGGGGCTTAATATGTATATCCTTGAGGAAAGAAGGGAGAGAGGGGAGAGGGGGTTCATGATAGGAACTTTCAAGTACCTTAAGGGAATCAACAAAGTTCAAGAGGGTAGTATCTTTCAGCAAAAGAGATGTACAAGAACAAGGAGGCACAATTTGAAGATAGAGGGAGGATGGCTCAGAAGTAATGTGAGGAAGTATTTTTTCATGGAGAGGGTTGTGGATGCATGGAACAGCCTTCCTGAGGAGGTTGTGGAGTCAAGAACAGTGGGGGAATTCAAGAATGCATGGGACAGACATAAGGCAGTTTTAGTGTGGGGGTAGGAGGAAGTAGGCTGTTGGTTAACTAGGATCTGTAGCTTATCCATCAGGTAGGAAAACGGGCAGACTAGGTGGGCCAAGCGGTCCTTATCTGCCATCAAATTCTATGTTTCTATACAGTACATTGAGGCTGTTCACCTCTCTATCCATGGAATATACCACCCTGTAGGGGGTACGATGGCAAGGAATCCTAGAGGAGGATTCCACCTCATATGTGCCGAGGAAATGATTCCCTTGGCTAAAGGTGGAAGGAGCCCAAAAAGAGTACCCAAAATGGGTGTCAAGAAAGAGGCGAGGAAGTCAGAATGGTATTGAGGACGAGATGGTAGGACAAGAGAGGAACGGGATGCAACGAGGAATAATCAGTGGAGAGGAAGCTGATATGAGGTAGGTGGGCAAGTCTTCCTAAGGAGAGAGGGAATACCCAGGGCCACCATAAGACTCCATCCAACAGTGGAACCTAACTACGGAACTTATGAAAGCACTAACCCTATCCATATATTATGACCATCAGCATGGAGGAGAGGAAAAAAACCCTTTGAGGAGAAAACATCTGGGGATCCAAGGTCTAGGTCGCCTCCCCTCCAGGCTGAAGGATGCTTTGGTTAGTGATGGCTTAGCTACTGAAATTTAGAGTTGAGATGGAGGGAAAAGGAAAAAAAGCCAATTTAGAGGAAGCTCTCACTCTGGCCTTCTAACAAGAATGCTGTTGAGGATTGCAAGTGACGTCTCTGCAGCTAGGCGCCCAAAAGCAAAGGAAGAGAGAAATGACTGCTGAGGCACTCAGCCGGCCTACACAAGCCAATGAAACAGACCAGGTGAACCAAAGGTAGTCAGAGGTAGAAAAGAAGAAAGCGTGTCCCTGAGCCCACTCAGGCAGACAAAGGGAGCCCTGCTGAGGAGAACACCACCCCTCGCAGCTTAAAATCGTAAATTCTACATCCAGAGGTGTCACCAGAATGAGGGACAACTGAAGGTCCACCCAGAGTGAAGACATTCTCACTATGGGTGAGGGAGAAGGACCCTGCTTTGAGCTTCGCACGCTCTAGATGTGGACTTTGTGGGTGCAGAGCAAGACCGTCAGCTACCGGCCAGCCCTTAGCCATGGAGCACTGGACACAGAAGGCACGTCTCTGGGTGGAGAGCAGGTCAAGTCAAGGTAGCATGAGACCCACATAAGGGGTATGCTTACTTTATTTATTTATTAATGTCTTTGTTTACCAGGTCAGTGCACTGATCCAGAGGACCATTATCAGTTACGACCCGTGCCACAAAGTGGCAAGCAACAGAGAGAAACACAGCAACACATACAGGGAAACTTCAATCTATACTGTAAATTCACACCTCAGGCATGAGGTGGTGTGGAAAAAAAGAAATACAGATAACATATATTAGTACAAGACAATGGCCAGGCACACATAGTGTGAAAAGTGGGCCATACATAGCAATAGAAATAACATGAGATACTGGAGCCACATTACATGTTGCAGGAGAGCATATGTAGCATTATAAATTATAAATATGATGTGAGACCAGCTTAGTACAGTTATCAGTAAAGTTGTACGGGTTCATATAGTTAGAGTCTCACATTGGTTCATGGATTTGAGGTAGCGAGGGAAGGAGGGTTATATAGAACTACAGTGACAAGGGAGAGAATGAACAGAAAAGCTGGGGAGGAAAGGAGACATGGGCATTAGGGTGCCTTAGAGTTAATTACTGGGTGCAGTGACAGTCAGCAACTGTTAGGAGCCAGGTTTTCATGGCCTGTTTGAAGTCAAGGTGTGAGGGGGACATGCGGATTAACTGTGGGAGCTTGTTCCATAGAGAGGGTGCAGAGGTGGATAGTGCTTTTTTTTATTTTTATTTAGTTGTTTAACCAGGTATAGCACACTAAGCTGAAAGCTTTTTTACAGGAGCAACCGGGGAGCACAAGGAGGTTAAGTGTTCAATTATCAAGTTCAAGTTCAAGCACACAGTACTCAAGTGGAAGCTGTGGGATTCAAACCCAGGTCTGGTCTGCTGGATGTCACCAAATTTGCAGCTCAGAGCCTTAGACCACTGCGCTATACTGCCTCCAACTCCTACTGCTTGAACAGCCACTGTGAACGAGCAGACCTACAGAGAGTTCAGATGAAGTGAAGTAGATCCCAATGTGGGTCCGGAGAAGGAGATTGCAAGTAACAACCACAGGAGTACATGCCAGCTGGGTCCACTGATGAGCCAAATTAGGAATGGATTGATTGCACAAGAGTGAGAGAAGAGAAGGTCAGGCACAGCCCACAGCTGATGGTGGAGGTACTAAGTACCAGGAGTAAGTTAGGTACAACGACAGGTAGGAGGAACTGTGAAGTTGATATGGAATGGATGAGGTTCAAGATGAATGTAGTCTGACATGGAGTGGAGGGAGATACGAGGCAAACTGTCTGAGATGTAGGATTAGGAGAAAATATGCAATTAGGTGAGGTAATGGTAGGACAAGAAAGTTCCCAAAAGAAAGCATGGAGCAATCTGAGCAGGGTTGACAGCACGAGGATGAAGAAGAGGCAAGGTTGGATAAAGCAGCAGAGAAAGCCAGGCGAGCCAGCGGTAAAGTATACTAAACAAGTGAAGTGTTACAGCTACTCAGAACCACGGCGTCAGCTGGGGCAATACAGTCCCCTTCCGTGGGATAAACAGAGGAGCCACCAATCAGGCATCAGGACAACAAACAGCTGTGGAAACAGGAAAGAGAACATAGATTGGTTGAATTAAACTAGTAGATGAAATGAAGGAAGTAAATACCTGAGGCTGCAGCTGGGTGAGGTAGGAGACACGAAAAGAGCCGAGGCAACATACAACCAGAGTAATGCAGTGAAAGAGGCAGTGTGCTGATATAGAATCACAAAAATAAAAGGGGGCTGCAGCAAACCATAACAGGTGGAATGAAAGCCAGGATAGAAACATGGAAGAAAGAATGCAGATAGGATGGAATGAAACTAGGTAGAATGGCAGCAGTGATGGGGAATGGAGACCCCCCAGTACAGAAGGTGCTAGCAGGTCAAGGCTACAAAGAGCAAGACAAGCTGTAATGGTGCCTATCCAAGTAGTAGTGGTGGTGGTGGAGATCAAGTAATATAAGCATACAAGACCAGCAGGTAGGACACAGAGAGCAGAAATGCAGAAGTAGAGAGGGTCCAATGGTAGGCAGAGAAATGGCAAGCAAGCATGAATGACTGCTGAGGAACAGTATCATAGGAATCGATCCCAGGGTCTGGCAGCTGCACGCCGGAGAGAGGGGAATTGAGAGCTGAGAAACAGACACTCTGGGTGAGGTGGCAGCCGAAGCTGAGAGTGGCCAGTGACATCATACTCTGAAGCGCTGGGAAGGAGTCGAGGTGCAGCCAGCAAAAAAAGGGGAGCAGAGCTACCCAGAGGAGTGAAGAGCAGCAGATGAGGTGAGGAAGTGAGACCAGCAACAGAGAAATGGAAGGCATGGAGAAACAGAAACGAGGAACAGGCAGCAGAAGGTCGAAGGGGAGAAACAACAGGAGGGAGGGATGGAGGGAAGCAATGAAGTCGGAGGCCAATGAGGAAGCTGGGTGGGGGGCATGCGGAGACAAGCCAGGAAATGAGGAGGCAAGTGGAATGACGGAAAGCCACAGAACGAGTAGCGAACATGAGAAGGGGACCAGTGGCCGGAGGGACAGAAGAAATATGACAAGCCCTAAGTGAAAGGGGGCTCCAGGACCAACCAGGAGGAGCAGCCTTTTAAGGCCTGATTGAGGGTGTGGTTTGTTGCTCTACCCACTGAACCACAGGAAGCGTTGCAATTATCATCCCTAGGACAGTTTCTCTTAGCCAAGATCAATTGTCCATATGGAATATTAGTTAGCATATCTTTTTTATGGAAACTAGAGACATGCAACAATATATTTTTGTCTGTATCCTTTCTACACAACTTAGTGTATAGTCATTTTTTTTAATCCTTATATAAGTCCAAGAAGTTATTACAGTCCCCGTCCCTGCTTATTGTAAATTTCAGATTATCTTGTGCATGACTTTATTGTACTCAAAAAAGCTATTAAGTTCATATGGTGTCCCTTGCCAAATACAAATCACATTGTCTATAAAGCATTTTCATGAAATTATGTTGTCTAGGTGTACTTTATTTCTTACATTATAGAGGAATTCCCTTTCAAATTTGTCAACAAATAGATTTGAATAGCCAGAGGCCATAGAAGTACCACAGTTGTTACTTTTGTTTGCCAATAATAGGCATTTTCAAACCATTGTTTTTAAACAAAAGTTGCCATTTTAGTCAAATACTCACTGGGGGAGACCTCTCATGGTTTTCTGTTCTCTAACACTTCCCTTAGTACATTAAATCCTTCCTTATGCAGTATACTAGTATAAAGGTTCTTCATGTTGAAAGTGACCAGAATACTAGTGTTTGATACTGTGTTCTCTCTATTAAAGTTATCTAGAACTTATATTTTTTTGTGCCTTTTAGATAGGCTGTGGTGTCACAGACCAGTGGTTGGATGTGGTATCCACAAAAACTGAGAGGACCTCCAGAACAGACCCAATAATAATGGTAGATTTAGACCTTCTGAGCATATTCAACAGTTGTTTTTTTTGCGAACTTTGTTTATGCCCCTTTCTCACTAGTGATCATACCCTCTCCGGGGTGGCCACTCGATACTGACCTGTCTACCACCCACCTGAAGCCCCCAGTCTCACTTCGGGTGGGCCCGTCTCCTTTCTGCTACACCTGACCACCTGAACCCCTGACTCTGAGCCCATTCGGGGTGGGACAGTCTACTCCTGCCTGGCACTCTATCTAGACTCTAGTGGAGCAGCCAGGGCAGAGAGTGAGTAATGGAGCAAGTTGGAAGGCCTGTCACTGGGCATGGGAACTGATCACTAGACCCTCTTCACCTACCAAACACCAGGGCATTTTTCTGTTTTTCTGGATCCCCCCTAATGTGGGACTTGTAATGCCATCCAGCACACAACATGATCATTCCCGCACATCTGTAGGATGGCCAGCCAACATTCCCCACTACGCTGGCCCCCCCAAATGCAGTGCACCTCTGTCTCCACTAGGAGTCACTAATGTCATGGGACAGAAATACACCTCCCTCCGAGGAGAGGACAGCAGTCCATAGGACACTCAATCCTCTCCTTCCTGGCCGACCCCAGTGCCCCAGGCTCGTTCCCAAACCTGGGTCGCCGATGTGGAGCAAGGTAAGGCAGATGCCTCAACCATCAGTGGCACCAGGCCAGATCACGTGCAACAGTTTGCCTGCTTCAAAGATTGCTAAGAGCATTAAGGACTATTTAGGGATAGTGCTCAGTATAGCCAGTCCCCACTAAACACTAAAGATGTCAAAGTGCTGGTTAGCACTACTTTTTGACGTACAGTATAATGGCTGAGATACTACAAGGTTATTACAGTAAAGAGAGACATAATCTATAAACTGAAATAATGCATTTTATCTGATTTAGGAAAGTGGAGTAAGAGAACAAAATAAATTAGCCTACCAAATAAGCTTGTATATACAAAACACTCCAATTTAAAGTGCTACATAGGGAAAGCACAGAATTAAACACATGTTGTATTTTATATTTTCTGTACCATTAAGGAAGACTGAGACTCCAAGATTGATTTGAAAAAGAAAAAGTGACTAGATGACTTCATTTTAATGAATAAAATAGGAAGGTTATAGAAACATATACTGGACAATTATTTTAGTTCGATACTGGTATTATTTACAGATGGGAATGTGGCTCTTTAAAGGATTTGAAGTCCAAGCAATTAATCACTGGGTCAGTATACAATCAAGCATGTTATGAAATAAATACACTATCCGTTGTGCACTTTGGGGGTTATGGAACACTGTATTGTGACTTTATCAATTTAAATTTGAAATGTTGAAATGTACAAATGAGGGCCCCATGCATGAAAATGCATAAATTAGACACGAATGTGTTGCATCTGCTATGTGCAGCTACGTTCTGTGTAAGGTACACACCCTATGCAGCATTTACAAACACTGGAGGGCGATGAGTGATCCCAAGGGGCATGATGTCAGTGGGCACGCAGTGCAGTGCACAGGATGCTGAGGTGGGTCCTGTATATGCATCCCTGCCCCTTGACTCCACTATATAAGGGCATTCCAAATGCACACATGCGTGCCATGGAAGTGAATGCCACACAGAAACCTGCAATGCACACCATGGTAGATATAGGAGTGAATGCATAGGGGCAGCCCTGCACTATAGTGAGATTGAACGGCCCAATGATGCAGAGGTGGATGGCAATGCTAGGGGCAGACATGGGGTGGCACACATCCACAAGTGCCAAACTTCACCGGTGGCCAAGTAGCAGCCAAGGTGCATGACATCAGGCAGCACTATAGCTGCCTCTTTGGTGCCCGCTTGCTGTCCACCCCACTGGAGGTAAAGGCCTGCATTTGGCTGTACATACAGGTGGCTGTGAGTGCTGCCAGACCGGAGGCCCACACACTGAGCATCATAAAGCACAAGTGGCATGACATGTGGGCCTCGGTCAAGAAGAATGTGGCGGCAGCCATACAGGCCCGCCAGTCCAGGGGGTCCAGTGGGACTGGCAGGCAAACAACACTTACACCACTGGATAGGATAGTGGTGGAGACACTGATGGACACTGGTGTCCAGGGTATGGAGGAAGGTATGGACACGATTGGAGGTAGGCCTGTCATGTGACGGGCTGTTGCGGTTGGGGACACAGGTGGGTACAGGTCTAACAGCCATGCCTATAACTAACAGATGCAGTATCCTTGGAGGATGAGGCCTCTCAGACACCACCAGTGGAGAGGGATACACCACAGCCATAGGAAGAGGGTGATCGGACAGCAGTGGAGGAGGACAAGACATATAAGTGCCATGGACAATGGGGAACCAGGGCATGATCAACCATGATGTTAACCCACAGAGATGTAGCCAACATGCATCCCCCACAGGCACAGACCATGATACCGAGACCCAGGCAAACACAGAGATGTAGACAGAGTCCATGGAGAGGACATGACCCAGCATACAGGTAGGCAACCATTGGAATGTCGCAGAGAAGGGCATTCCAACATGGACGCCAGGCCACCCAGTGCACAACCACTGACAGCACAGATCCACCACATGGCCATCCACACAACCACTGGTGCCCATATGGGGTGCACACCGGGCACCACCATGTGCACATACAGCCCAAAGGATAATGGCGATGAGGGCCCCTCCACACGACAGCCCTCAAGCACAAGGCCACCCAGTGGCCAGGCCTACGTGGATACCCACTGTAGGGAACTCTGACAGCTGGAGCTGGACTGGCTGACTGCACAAAGGGCCACCACAGATGCAGTGAAGGCACTGACCACAGAGGTCAGAGGCATCCGTCAAGGGCTGGACAGGCTGTCTGACACACACATGCTGACTTCGTTGAGCATCTGCAGGCACATGCTGTGCAGCCCATGCATTTTCCAGAAGCTCAGCACCACCTACAGAAAGCACTTTCACCCAGATGTCACTGTAAGCAACTGGCACAGGGTGACACTGGCCCTTGCCATGCACATCCCTGGATGTCAGTGGACAGCCGTTGCCAGCCAGTACGCAGTCATCAGGGTGCCTGGCCAGCACACAGCACACAGCCGCAACCGTGCACATGGATGTACAGGAGCAGGGCAGGGGTGCCACTGATGTTAATGACATAGGGTCCAGCAGTGCCCCCAACATGGCCCAGCAGCAGGCATGCCCCACGGTGACAGGGCACAGCAGACCATGTCTGACAGGCAGCTGGGTACGTGGCACTCACAGAGCCTCCAGGAATTGCATGAGAATGACCAGGGCAAAAAGTGGGGACACCACAGCAGACAGCATGTGAGACCAGCCACATGCTGCTGACCAGGAGCCCACACACCCCATAGAGACACACACACCACCCCCAGGCCGGACATGTCTGGAAATGGATGGCTACACATCTGGAGGGACAAGTGGCACACAGCCACAGGTGGGGACATATGGCACCTGCCACATACTGCATAGTGCCTGCCATGACACACCATGCCCCTGGCCTGTGCATACACATGGCACCAGCCTATCTGTAGGCATCCAATCACAATGTGTGTGACTACTGGCTGGGACTGTTGCACGGATGGCAGCCCACCCCTCCATGATGGGTGCACTCAATCTAGTGATCATCATTGTGCACCCTGCCAGTGGCGGAAGTATTGTTGGCCTATGGACACAGGACTACATGATGGTGGCTACACTGCAAATGGGTGGCACACAGGGGCAGGTGCAAAATGACCCTGCCACCAGAGCAGTGCATGTAGCATGGCCACCCGCTGTCACGACCTCCCGCCATGGTGGTGGGCCATAGTCGCCATCATCCAGCGGTGGTGCTAGAGGTGAGTGAGGTGGCATTGGTACATTCCCATGCATAGCCATGTTGTGCAGCATACCACAGATGGTGAAAACACAGGACACATGACCAGGGAAGAGCATGATGGTGCCACCAGTGTGGTCCAAACAGCAGAACCTCATCTTCATAATACCAATAGCACTTTCCATGACCTTCCATGTCCTCCATTGTGCTTGGTTGTAGGCCTCCTCAGTGGTGCTATGTAGTGCGGGTATTGGGGTCATGAGGCAATACCTCAGAGAGTTATCTGCTATCACCTGTGGTGGAAGGAGAGAACAGTGTGTTATTTGCCCTGCAATGCCTTGCACATACTACATGCGGGATACTAAAGGGCAGCATATTCATCAAAAAGCCACCTGTCAAGATTCCTAGCACACAGATGTACCCCTAGATCAGATACGTACAGGATGTAGGCAACATGCGTGGACCTGGAAACTTGGCACAGACATTGGTAAATATCCCTGCCACATCACAGACCATCTGGCTGTTCATGCTGTAGTACCCCTTTTTGTTCCAGTACTCCTTCTCCTCCACAGTGGGTGATAGCACCAAGTTGTGCATTCCATCAATGCCACCACACACATTGGGCATGACATGAATAGCATGGAATCCCCTTTTTGTAGTCAGTTTGGTAGCCATGTCCACAGGGACTGTTATATGGTCCTGCCTGTGGGTGACCAGTGCATTGGTCACCTGCTGCACAGCCTGTGACACAGATGACTGGTACACACCAAACACATCACCTGTGACTCTTTGGAATTACCCCGTGGTATAACATGATAGTGTACACAGCACCTTTGTCTCCATGGATATGGCACTGGACCTCCTTGTCCATCGACACCATGTCACACAGGTCTCTCACCATACCCCGGGGCACTCTGAATCATTCAATGCAGTAGGTGTCATGCAGTGTGGCAGCATTGAAGCAGTTGTGGAATACCCACGGCTGTGGGCTGAGGCACCACCACATCTCCTCGGTATCCATGAAGTGCATATGCATAAGCAGTCCAGAACACATCCTGCATTCCTCTCTAGTGTTCTGGGCAGTGGATATCACCCAGTGCAGCTCCTCATATCCCCCCATCCCCAATGGAGGATGGTGCGCCTTTAAGGGGCATAGCTGTCAGCATACAGCCTCGGCCCTTTCATGTGCTTGCTACATGGGCAAGGAATCTGTCATATGTGACAGTGCCCTTGTACCACACCTCCCCGCATACCTTGCATCAATACCATTGATGATGGCAGCTCGGTGTGTCATGGCCTACTCAAGGCGCTTGTACCCTGTGGTAGAAGACACCTACAGGGACCGCCGCAGAGGCAGTACACTGTGGTTGATGGAGGGGTTCGGACAAGTGAGTGCCATGGCCATTTGATTGTGTTCACTGTGCTGTGTATGATATTGCTGTACCATTACTGTACTGTGCTCTCCATGTCTTGTACAGGACTACAGGGGCTATCCCTACAGGATGGTGTTCGACAGGGTAGAGCAGCAAGATGGTGCACAACGCATTGTGATGTCCCCCAGGTGGGGCTGTGGTCCAGGGCACTGGAGTGTGAAGGGATCTGTTGTACCTGTCCAGGAGGGACATTGCTAGCATGGTCCACTTCCTTGCAGACCTCACTGAGATCTGGAAAGTAGTTGTGCCATCCCAGGTAGGTGTCTGCATGCATCTGCACCAGTCTGTGCTAGATTGTGTGTGTGTCTGGGCGGGCATGCATGTGGCTACTGTTACAAATGGGGCAGTTGCCGTGGATGTGTGAGTTAGGGGGCGCAAGGCCGCAGTCACCTTATCTGATCACGCCCCATCTGTGGTGTCCACAGTGCAGCAACTCACATCTCCTATTTCTCTAGAAGAGATACAGGGGACCTGTGAGGCACTTTATGCTCATCCCTGTCAATGTGCTGTCCATGGAGGAGGAGGACTCAGCACTGAAGGTGAACATGGAGGCAGGCCCTATTGGTGTTAGTGGCGGTGACCCTGGACGTGAGGCCCGCTGAGTTCCAGTGCCTCTGATGCCTGCATCCCAATGGATCAGCTTCCTATCACACCCTGTTTCCCCCTTGGGTTTAATCCATGCCCCTTGTAGTCATTTGTATGAGGACCCTGTGTGTATGATCCCACCCATCCTCAGATGTCATTTCCCCCATTAGCTCCTTTGTATCCCCACAGCTATGTTGCATATATGTGGTCTGCTGCTGTTACTGTATGTGTGATAAATGTTTGCATTATATATGAGTGTTGATCATTGTTTCTGGGAGGGGCAGTTGGGGGGGCCTGCCTCACAGTCACCTGCATCAGCAATCAAAGACATGGAGTACCTGACACATGGTCATCGGACCACTGTCAGGGTCACCACCAAAGTATTGGTGGATGTCCACCCAGGTGGTTCCTTGCATGTGTGGGGTGGGCCACGTTGCATTTCCTATCATGGTTTAGGCCTGTGTGTGTCTTATCAGCCATTGCTTTGTGCTTCAATTTACTATGTATTGGACACAAGGACATGAACTGTGGGTGGGACAGTGTGACCTTTGTGGGCAATGTCGGGGTCATCCCTGGGATTCCGGGGCAGTTGTGTGGTGTGGGTGGTGGTGGGTTGCAAGGTCCACCATTGCTTGCCACTGGGGTGTTGGCCATGTGGTGTGATTGATGGCAGGGATGTGCCCACATCACACATGCTGCTGGTATCTGTGTGCAGGACCACGTTGCCTTGCTGACTGTATGGCCACTTTGGTGCCCCTTGCGGCCACCACTAATGCTGTGCCATGTCGGCGCTCTGCTGGTGCAAGGGGGGGGTGCTTTGTCACAATGGGCACACCATGCATGCAGCCAGCCTGTGTGTGGGTCCGCCTTTTCAGCCATCTCTGCTGTGGGCAACCATGCATGTGTGTGCAGGCCTGTCCTGTGTTGGCCGTCACTGTCCTGATGCTGTGCAATGGACTACGACAGCCCTCACCCTGCCATAGTTATCCATACTGGGGGGTGCATGTCTGCACATTGCAACTTGTTTTGTGCATGTGTGTTGCACACCCTTATGCACCCCTCTACACGGCCATGCTTCCATGCACATGCTACATGTGGTTCTTGCATAGCAATTAAGTAGGGTGTATGTGTGTCTCTATACACAGTTTGTGTATGTCACCTGGTCATTCATTGCATCTGATTTGTGCCTATCACCCTCAAAGGCTGGACTATGATACCTGCTCACTTTTCATGCACAGGGCCCAATATTCACTGTTTGGTATAGAGGATGACAAGATATGGAAAGTAATATAATTTAAAGACAAATATTTATGAGAAAATGCAACAAGAGGAACATTTTAAGCTTTCTAATTTTTATTATTATTAGTATTATTATTTTAGTAGCACAGTAACACCTCTATAGTTAGGGCTGAGCAGGGGTTTCTATGCTAAACCTCAAATATTGCACTTCAATGTCTTTGCAACCATTTAACAAATTTGCTCAAATTTTTGCATGCACAGTTGGGGGGGGGGATAGGTCTATTGACTTGCTGAGTTTCATTCCAGTTGGATCTGAAGATTTATGCTGGGATTTTTTTGTCATTGCCTGGTGCCCAGACAGTTTTGCCCTGAAATTTTCAGTGTAGAAAGGGCTTGGCACACAGAGGTGCTTTTCACTAGTTTGTTGAAAAAAATATTAATCCATTCCAAAGTTATTAAATTTTACAATTTCAGTTCTTGCATACTCAGTACAGCCATTTGGAAAGCTGCATGGAATGAAAACAAATAATCTAGTCCATATGAAAAATGTTCTTTTCTGTATGGGGGTCATCTTTTTTCATGAGGAAAAAACATTCTTTAACATATCTCCACCAACTTGTTTCCTTATTTTTTTCCACCAAAAACATCTCAAATCCCACAAAACCGATATCCTGTACAGACACCAACACATGTATCTTGATCATTTGGACCCAGTTAGATGGATTCTGCACTTAACTGTTGGAAATATAACCACCAAATATGTTTTTTTTTTTTGTATTTTGAAATCCCCCTTTTTTGAGAGCTGATTATCTTTTTTCATATGGCAATATGAAAAAAGAATATGGCCATTCAAAAAAGGATCCTTTCATTCAAAAAAAGGATCTGGAAAAAAAAGTTCAAACTGTTTTTTTTTCTTACGAGGGCATCCTTTTTCATATGACAGAAAAAAGCTCTCAAAAAAGATGCCCTCATAAGAAAAAAAATAATTGGGCTTAGTTTGTTTTAAATTATTTTTTCATAAGAAGGTATCCTTTTTCATGAGCTATTTTCATTCATACAAAAAAGGATTCCTTCATACAAAAAAGATTTTGGACTTAGGTTTTTCCCACCTTTAAACTTCAACAAGCCATTTTTCCCTCAATATTTGGACTTTAGGGACAATCTATATATCAAAAGAAAGGTTTTAATGAGTACTGCAAGAATAACATATATTCTCCAATAAAATTTAGGGCCCACATAATAAAATGATAAAATTTAAACAAAATAATTCATATAGGATAACATTGGGAGATTTAACAATCCATATCTCACTCAATATTTGGACTTATTGGACACACTATATGTTGAACCAAAGGTCTTAATGAGTACTATGTGAATAACACATATCCCCCCTAAACTTTTACAAGCAATATAAAAAAAATACAAAATAAAAATTCATATAGAAAAACACTGGAACTTCAACAAGAAACAAGTTCTTCAATATTTTAACTCTAGGGCAAATCTAAACATTTTGGGGCGTAGGAGGCAGTACAGCATTGCTGTTAAGGGCATTGCGCTTCAAACCTGGAGACCTGGGTTTGAATCCTATCAGCCCATACTCACATGCTGTCTGACCCTCAGCAAGTCACTTAACTTCCATGTGCTGCCAGGTCACACCTGGAAACAAGTGTTGGCTTAGTGTAACTTTCCGGGTAAAACAATCCCCCCCCCCATATTAAAAAAATAAAAATGAAAATTCCCATAGGATAACATTTTAAATTCAATAAGCCATAACTCCCTGAATATTTGGACTTAGAGGACAATGTATATATCAGCACAAAGATCTTAATGAGTACTACAAGAATAACACATGCCCCCCTCCCCAACATTTAGGGGCAATAAAAACTAAAAAAACATGACATTTCACATAGGATAACATTGGAACTTCAAAAAGCCATAACTCCTTCACTATCTGAATTTATGGGACAATGGCCCAGATATTCAAAGGAGATGCACCCCTGGCCTATATTCAAAAGGAGGGACTGCACTTTGCAGTTCTGGATACACCACAGTGCAAAGATAATGTATGCAGTGTATCTGGAGGGGGCAGTCCCATGCATATATGGCACATCAAGATATTCAGCCAAGATGTGTGGCACAACTGCTCACACATCTCAGTGATGTGCCACACAAACTTAGGCATGTTAAAAACATGTCTACCTGCTAGCCACCCACAGGTGGGCTGATGTACTGCACTGCACAATGCAGAAGCTGTCAGCACCTGGGTGGCTAGCCCTCCCCCAGTCTCCGATCGTGGCAGAAATGAAATTGAACACAATTTCCCTGGTAGTCTGGTGGCTCCCCTCCCATCTCCGATCGTATAAAATAAATACCCCAATTGTTCCCTGGAAGTCAAGTGGCCCCCTTCCATCCCTGAATCTCTCTATATCACAAATAAATATCAAACTTCCCTGGTAGTCTATAGGTACCCCCTTCCCATCCCTGAACCCCATCCATATCAGAAATAATGATCAAACTTCCTTGGTAGTCTAGCAGTCCCCCCTCTGAGCACCGATTGTACATTTAATGCATATCCTCATATTCCCTGGTAGTGTAGTGGACCCCCCACCCACTGAGGAACCCACACCCCACCCTACTTCTCCCATCCCAATATGGCTATGCAGCCAGCGGGCAGCACAACCCACCCGCATACCTCCATGGCTGCCCACTGACTGAGCTGTCACAGAATGACAGCTTACAATATGCACTACAATACCATTGGTTGATGGGCTTGCAGTGTGCCTGTAAGCTTTCGTTCACAAATTTGACAATTTTGTGAATGAAAGCTTACAGTATGCATTGCAAGCCTATTGGTTGACAGTGTTGACAACTGGTATTGTGGCACATACTGCAAGCTGTCATTGCATGACAGCTTAGTCAGCAGACAACCATGGAGGTATGCAGGTGGGTTGTGCTGCCTGCTGTCTGCATGGCCATACTGGGACAGGAGTGCAGGGTAGGGTGTGGGTTCCTCAGTGGATGGGGGTGGTGGGGGTCCTCTTGACTACCAGGAAAGTATGGGGATAGGTGTTTAATGAATGATTTGGGCTGGGAGGGGGCCACTAGACGACCAGGGAAGTTCAATCATTATGTCTGATAGAGACAAGGTTTGGGGATGGGAGAGGGTACTACTAGACTACCATGGAAGTTTGATCATTATTTTTGGAATGTATGGGGTTCGAGGATGGGAGGGGGTTACCACTGACTACCAGAGATATGAGTGACTGTACAATTTTTATATCACAATTGGGGATGGGAGGGGGGCAACTAGACTACCATGAAATATTGGGGGTTAGTTATGTTTTATTACATCGGGGTCAGGTACGGACCACTGGACTACCAGGAAGATGAGGTGTGTTTTGTTTTACACTGCATTTGCAGGGTGTCTGACAGTATAGCCTAGAGGTTAGAGGAACAAGGTGTGAATGAGCTTGATACATCCAGCAGATCAGACCTGAGTTTGATTCTCACAGCCTCCGCTTGCATACTGTGTGACTCTGAGGAACTCACTTAACCGCCCAGTGCTCCCAGGTCACCCCTGAAAACAGGCACTTGTGCCTAGTGGGCCTTAACCGGTTGCCAAAGACTAAAATAAAAAATGAAAAAAATATTCTGCCAGGTACATCCCTGACCCAGACATGAAAATGGGTCCATAATGACATGCAAATGTCCTCATTTTCGACTTGCATGCATAATGACTCCATTTGCATATGTCAGGTTAAATATCTGGAATTTGTGCTTGGCGCATCCCCAATCCAGATATTTAGAACGCACAGGGAGATGCACCGGTGCATCCTTGGCAGCCCCTATTTGCACCATCCTCATCTTTTACTATATACAGGCAGGAAGCGTGATTGCACATCTTGTTTGAATATAGCAATTTTGCGCTCCGGCATAACTCAGTTGTGTGGAGCAACCACTTGCACCCTTTCTGGGTGCAGTCTGAATGTCTGGGCCAATGTATATAACAATCTGTATAAAAAAACACATGTCTTAATGGGTACTACTAGAATAACCCATACCCCCAAAAAACATATAGGGGCGAGATATGGATAAATAAAAATAAATAAATAAAAAATCAATAATAAATGAAAATGCCAATGGGATAACACTGGAACTTCAACAAGCCATAACTCCCTCAATATTTGAACTTAAGGGTCAGTCTATATATCAAACCAAAAGGTCTTACTGAGAACTATAAGAATAAAACATATTCCCCCTAATCATTTAGGGGCAATATAAAAAAAAAGAAATGAAAGTTCCTATAGGATAAAATTGGAACTTCAATAAGCCATAACTCCCTTAATACTTGGTTGTAAGGGACAATGTATATATCAAAACAAATGTCTTAATGTGTACTACAAGAATAACACATAACCCCCTTAAACATTTAGGGGAAATATAGGAAAACAATAGCAATAACAGCTTTCCTTACAATAACATTGGATCTTCAACAAGCCATAACTCCATTAATACTTGACTTAAGGGAGAATCTAGAAATCAAAACAAAGGTCTTAATGAGTACTGCATGAACAACACATATTCTTCTACCTACAAATTTAGGGAAAATATAAAATAAAACAATACAAAAATACAAATTCCTATATGATTACACTGGAGCTTCAACAAGTCATTACTCCCTCAATATGTGGACTTAAAGGACAATGTATTAAAAAAATGAATGTCTTAATGAGTACTACACGAATAACAACTATTACCCCCTAAACATTTAGAGGTAATATAAAAAACATGACAATTCCTATCTGATAACTTTGGACATTCAATAAGCCATAACTCTCTCAATATTTGGCATTAGGAGACAATGTAAATAGCAAAAGAAAGGCTGTAATGGATACTACAGGGATAACACATTACCACTAAAGACTTAGGGGCAATATGAAAAAGCAATACAAAATGCAAAAAACCCATAGGATAACATTGGAATTTCAACAAGCCATCATTCCCTCAGTATTTGAACTCAAGGGTCAGTCAATATATCAAACCAAAGGTCTTACTGAGTACTATTCAAATAAAAAAAAATATTCTCCCTAAACATTTGGGGCAATTTAAAAAAATAAATAAAAGAACATTCTTATAGGATAACATTGGAACATCAATAAGCAATAACTCCCTAAATTCTTGGTTGTAAGGGACAATGTATATATAAAAGCAAATGTCTTACTGGGTACTACAAGAATAATACATATCCTCCTTAAACATTCAGAAAAAATATAAGAAAACAATAAAAAATAAAATGTCCCATACAATAACATTGGATCTTCAACAAGCTGTAACACCATTAATACTTGACTTAAGGGAGAATCTAGAAATCAAAACAAAAGGTTTTAATGAGTACTGCATGAACAACACATATTTCTCCACCTACATATTTAGGGAAAATATAAAAAAAAAATTAAAAAATACAAATTCCTATATGATAATACTTGAGTTTCAACAAGCCATAACTCCCTCAATATTTGGACTTACAGAACAATCTATTGTAAAAAACAAAGGTCTTAATGAGTACTAGGAGAATAACATATATTACCCCAAAACTTTTAGGGGTAATATAAAATTCCCTTAGGATGGCATTGGAACTTTAGAAAGCAATACAACAAAGGGAAGAAATTGTTGGTTCAGCAGAAAGGGAAGCACAGGGCCCTCTGGGCCCTGCATTTCCACAGAAACATACAGCAACATACATGTACAGGTATGCATATATGGAGGAATGGAATAGTGCATGGTCAAAATGTTGAAGTTTATGTCTTCCTGTTTCCTTCTGCCACCCCTTCAGTATTTTATAGTTACCTGCTAATCTCTTAAGAAAGGTTTTTTTTGCAAGTTTAAATGCTTACCCATGTAACATTTAAACTGTTCACTGAGGACGTTGGTTCCCTTCTTGGAAGGATGCTGACCATCTCTCCTATATAGACCCTTACCCCTTCATGTGGACCCTAGTCCCCAATGTAGCCAAACCCCTCCTGTCTGCACCACACTTTCAACCATGAGTTGAAGCTCCTGGTATGGAGTACCCTATCCTCCCCTTCCCCGTCATACACAGGCAGCACCTCAGAATAGGTCACTGAGTGTGCTACCTGCCGAAAACTCCTGAACTCCTCCTGCACTATCCAAACCTCATCCCTAGCCAGGTCTTTAGGGTCTAGGTGGACAATGACATCCAGCTTCCCAAATCCAGCTGTCCTTGTGATCCTCAGGATCTCCTTCCCATCCCTCCTAGTCATGGTGCCAGGTGGGCAACTAACCTTGCCTCCCTTCCTGTCCTCAAATATATCTCCCTCACAATGGAGTCCCCCACCAGGAGCTGATTCCTCCTCCTCTGGGGTCCTCTTCCACCCTCCTTGTGTATCCACTATGGGGGAACCCCACATCCTCCTTGGTCACTACTATATGTGCTTCTATTGGACAGTCCCACCCTGCCAGGGCAGCATAGGAATCATGTAGTGGTGCAATATGGGGAATGTGCCTCTATCCCTCCCCCTTCACCCTTCCAAGCCCACTGTAGTCCAGACTCTCCTCCTCTTTGACATCCTTTGAGGTAACAGTGGCAGATTTGGTGGTCTCCAGGTGGGGGAGGAGGCCATCTGAATTCTAACCAACTCGGCCTGGAGTATAGCAACCTGCACCCTCAGCCCAGAGAGGTGCACACAGATGGGGCAGCATCACAGTCTCCAGATCTCCCTTAAAACTGCAGTCCCACAGCCACTTCACTGCACCACTCCAATTATCATTTTTTCTCTGTTGACCCTGGAAATACTTGGTCCCTTGTGTCCTAACCTGGATAGATTTCTAGCTAGTGTCTTCCATCACTGTTTTTTGTGTGTTTTTTTTAAACAAAAACCCTTTTGTACCCCTACTCTAGATAGGACTTTTCACTCCTGTTTCTAGACCACCCCTGCCTTCCTATGCTGCCCTTCTGCTTCCTCCTTGGTTGCCTGCTTTACTCACTTGCTGCTACGGTGCAGAATGTCTGGTTGCCAGCTGCCTTGTCGAGTTGATTCTGGTGGGCAGACTCCAACATCCATTGCACATTGGTCCTTTGCACAGGTGGCTGCAGCATAGGAGGCCACTTGATAGCCTAGTCCTTAAGAAAGTCCCTGCCCACTTCTTAGTTCCCAGGCAGTGCCTGGGATTAGCTGGCGATTGAGGATAGCAAGGTTTCTCTCTGGCCAATAGCTAACTGCAGGGAAGTCAAAATGTAGACTCTTGCTTCACTTCTGCCTGAGCCGCACACCCCAATTTACAACTCTCCTTCTGACCCAGCTAACTGTAAAGATGATCATCAGTTCCTTTTCCCCAATTTAGACTTGCCTAAATAAACTCTCTGGGGTAACCATAAACTGAGACAAAACATAAATCATGCCTCTTTTCTGCCCCAAATGGATAAATATATGTATTACCTTATAGAACTCATCGATGCATACTATACTCATGTTCGGGATGTCCTTCTCTATCAGTCGTAGAGATCAACATTGGTTTACATTTGTTTCTAAGTTCATGCATCAGTCACTTCTCTCATTTTTGTTAAATTATTTACAGTTTAAAAAACTCTCTAAGTACAGTTTAATGCATGGAATGTCAAGGTCCCTGGGTTTGAGTCCGGGTAGGAGTCACACTTTACCTTTCATTTCTACAATTGGATTTTTAAAGTACAGTTTAAGATATACTAATCTCCAATCATTTCATATTCCAAGGAGTCACACTTTTCCTTTCATTTCTACCATTGGATTTTCAAAATTGCCTCGTAGTGGCTAACAGTATGGAAAGAAAAAAATAGGAAATAATTTGAGTCTTTGAGACTGCCTAAAGTTGCTCATTTTGCAGCACCATGAAAGGAATATGTGTGTTTCAAGGGAAAACTCAGGAAGCTTAATGACTTGAAGCTCCTATAACTCATGTGGTTAACAGCAAAGCACAGAATCACAAGGTCCCTTGGTTTGAGTCCTGGTAAGAGTCACACTTTTCCTTTCATTTCTACAATTGGATTTTCAAAATTGCCTCACCATGGCTAACTGCATGGAGATAATGAAATAGGACATAATTTGATGCTTTGAGACTGCCTAAAGTTGCTCATTTTGTAACACCATGAAAGGAATATTTGTGTTTCCAGGGAAAACTCAGGAAGCTTAATGGCTTCAGGCTCCTACAGCTCAGCTGGTTAAGAGCAAGGCACAGAATGCCAAGGTCCCTGGGTTTGAGTCCCGGTAGGAGTCACACTTTTCCTTTCATTTCTACAATTGGATTTTTAAAGTACAGTTTAAGATATACTAATTTACATATTTTCATATTCCAAGGTCTAGAACAAAATTTGTGGAACTGACTTCAGCTGTAAGTGTTCCACGAACATGGGAGATAATCCAGAAAAAATGCAATTTAGTTGCATTACTTCCAACTGTGCATTTTAGGGTCTCCTTAGCAAGTTAATCATATAAACATTGTACTTTTTTTAGCTGAATAATTTGTATGTCATGCTGAATACCTGATTCTTTGCTGCTTTTTTAAAATAATTTATGGAACTATGTGTGTATTATAAGTCAATGTGTATATTAATGTTTGGACGCAATTGTAAAAAGAGAGATTTATTCTCTCAGTTCGCCTATCCAATAAACAAATGATTGATTGATTGATATGTCTCAGAAGGCAATTAAATGAAATTGTATTTTCAAACATGTTACAGTAGAATACCTTCATATGATATTCCAAAAAGATTTGCAAAGGATCCCTCACATTAACTTATCACGCCTTCTAACAGAACCCGAATCAGATATACAGTAGTAAGGAGGGAGAAATTGAACCTATTGTTAATAGGGAAGATAAATACTATTAAAATGGTGGTAGCTCCCAAACCTTTCTATGTCTTGCAAAACCTACCTATGACTATTGATAAAATAGATTTTAAAAAGCTAGACGCTATTATCAAATATTTCCTATTGGTAAAGAAATTCCCTCATATCTCCATAGCTAAATTCAGAGTACCCTCAAAGGCTGGAGGGCTAGGCTTGCCCTGGTAGGAAAAATATTACTGGACATTCTTCGCTAAACAGACCCTAATCCATATTTAGGCTTTGCTAACCCTGAACATCACCTATTACTAGCTATAGAAAAACAACTTCTGGCACCACACAATCTTTTGGATTGTATATGTGTTCCTTTGTCAAGCTTCTTTAATGATAACCTGGTAATAGCAGGATCAGTAAATGTTCTTAAAAAAATCATTGTTTTGCAGATTAATGCCAATGCTGTCCCTGTTAATGAATTGCAACTGTGGATAAAAAAAAATAATTTTGTATAATGGCAACTCCTTAAAGATTCTGGGTGGGAGAAACTTTGATTGTCCAGACTGTTAGATACTATAGACAAAAAAATCTAGCAGGCTGTTTACATTTTGAGAACTTAGAGACAAGCTTAGCATTCTTAAGTTTCACTTCTGATATTATTTGCAGTTAAGGGAAGTATTTTGTCATATATTTGATATAAACCTTACCCTTCCTGATTATCCAGAATTTGGTCTTAGCTTATCAACATGGCCACACTCAGGAAGGGGACTAGCCTTCTTTATAAGTTACTTTCCCAAACTGAAAAACATTTAACAACTTCTGCCAAGAAACAATGGGAATCAGAATTAAATAATTCAATATCCCTTGAGGATCGGAGATTGGCTTGACAAAATGTTAAGAAGACCAGTAGAGACATGCAAGGGAGGCTAATACAATTTAAAATGCTGCACTATTGCTACTACTCCCCCCTCAAACTGGAAAACATGGGTTTCTTGGCAGAATGAACATGCTGGAAATGTAATTCTCCACATGCTAACCTCACTTATATGCTGTGGGACTGGACTAAGATTTAAGCAATATACCACAAGAGGGTGTGGGTTATGATAAGATTTACCCATGCCTGGTGTGGTGGTTTGCTCACGGGGTGCAGCCGAGTGAGGAAATCATACCAGGCATAGTTAAATGCTGTCATCTCCTATATCCTCAAGTGGTATATTGCAATTATACAATCACACTCCCTTTTTTGCTGTTTAAAAAAAAATAGATTTTTTACTGTATTTTTAAATTATTTGTATGGAACGTATTGCTGCGTTACAAAAAATATTTCTGTTTTAGTAGGTAGATGGAGTGGAGGTCAGATGGTGCGGAGTGACAGTTTATGCCAGGGTGAGGTACTACTCATGTGTGGGTTCATTTTTAATTTTTAAATTGACCATATTTTACTGATTTGGTTTGCAAAAAATTACATCTGTGACTGCCTGGGTGAACCTTTCAACATGGACCACAAACAGGGTTGTGTCTAAGTGGGGACTGTCTGCTGTGCAGTCAAACACTTGTTCCCATGTTATCTTGGGTTCTGGGCCAGTGAAAAAAGAAATGTTTTTTTGTTTCCTGTGGTCTGCTTCAGCTCCTGGGGTCACAGAGAATGTATAGCTGCAGATTTTTGTTGAGGAGGTTGTGAGTGGCAAAAGGGAGGCAGTGTGCAGCACAGAGGAGTCAGGCACCCACTTTTGAGGTGAAGTGTTTTTGGGGGGGTTGTTTTGGGGGGCTCAGAGTGATTTCAGGGGGTTCTTCATGTGGCTGAGTGGTGGCTAGCCCTTTTTCAATTGGGTGATAGCAGGATTTACAGCATGAAAATTGTGCCAGCCAGTCAATCAAGGTGCAGGATTTATCGAGCCATTGAATAATAAGCAATTTTGGACTATGCTTTTGGATTGATGCACAGTAGTAGTTAAACAAATCCTGGTGGTACTGGATGACTCCAAACTCATTTATACTACTTGAGAAGTACAGCATGCTTTATGTCACATAGACCTGTAGTTTTTTATCAGTTTATTTGAGTTTGGAGGCTTTGCCCCCCCACACCATGTGTTAAAAGAAGAGGGTGAGGGTGTGGGGAACAGAACCTCCCAATTCAAGTAAACTGATACAAAAAAAGCCTAGCACATCCATACCAAATAACCCCAAGTACAATAAGCTGGTACACAAGTGGGCACGGAAACCTGCAGAGTGGCAAATGGCATAGTGGTACTATAGCGTAGTGTATGCTAATTATGTTACATTCAGCTATGCTATTTGCATGGATCAAGAGTCCTCCAGTATCACCCAAACCCTTCCCCTTTACTGGCTTTACTTTCTGTTGAGCATCTTTTCAGACAATATTACTTTAACTATGCATCAAAAAGCAATTGCTTTAGTAGCCTCACTGGGTGTCAAAAGGCTCATTCTCCAGAGCTGGAAAACAATTAAAATCCCTTTCATGGAAGTCTGGTTCTCTTACATGAGTACTACAGCCAATAATGAGAGGATTAGTTACAAATTATTAAATATGTTAAAATGTTAAGTGCTATTTTAAGTCCCTTCCTCACTGTACTTGATAATTAGAGTTTACTCTCCACAGGTTTCTGTGAAAGGAGTTTTGTAAGCTCCATCTGGGCAAACTGTTTTGCTTTTTTTTTTTTAATACATGCTTAGTATTTCTACTAGCTTTTAAAGATTAATTAAGTGTTATTGGTTAAATAAAATAATAGGTCTGTTATAGTTTGTTATAATTTTATTTATAAAGTGTTCCTTGTTCTGGTTATTCTTAACTTCACTGTTATACACTGATGTTCTTATTGCCTTCATTTTATTTTTCTGTAACTTGTATTCATGATCTGAGAATGAATAAACATTTTACTGAAACAAAAAAGGAATCACTCCATACTAAACATCTTCACAGAACCCAATGATTACCTGCTACCTAAGGTGTCACAGCATTGTCCCTGCACTCACACAAATTCTGTACCTTGCTTCTCCAGGTAACTGAAATACGATGTAGTAAAATTCAATTTATTTTAAGAAATGGGCACTGTGTGAAACCATCTTCAGTGTTGGTGGTTTCCTGTTTTAATGCAGTGCATGCTCGCTCCCTGGCATCCATTCATTTTCCAATAAAACCACATCCACATACAGTTGCTATTTGTTAAATAATTAAAATTAGTTTTCCTTCTTAAAATGAATACTTGTATTAAGTGGCATAATCAGTCTGATCATTTCTAATCAGTTCTCTTATTTTATTACCAATGAACCATTGTATAATAGCAATAAAGCACTCCAGGGGTGTGTTATAGTGTAATATCATCACTTCTCAGGTGTTGAACACATTGAGCTTGCAGCCTCATGCTCAACCATCTGAGGTATGATGCTATTACACAATAACACACATCCTGTCTTGCCTTATTGCTTTTTTACATCTCATCTAGGTTATTGTGGGTACAGTATATAATCTGTACATAATAAGGCAGTATAAATCACAGTTTACATTAGTATGAATATTTCAAATAACTGAAAAAAGTCTACAAAAGAAGTGCGGTATGGCAGGTTTACAAAAAAAGCACAATATTTGTACTTTCTTTTTTATATTCTTAAGCAGCATTTTATTAAGTGATTAGTTGTTTGATTTTAAATTTAAAACAAAAATGAAATGTTAGTACTTTTTCTCCTAGACAGATCTGTGTAAACCATATCAGATGAAAGTTTTCAGTGTTAAAAAAAGTAAGATTTTAAAGTTTATCATTCACTTTCTGCCATACTGTATATAACCTGAGGCTGTTCTTTTGGGGTTTTCATCCCCTTTCAAGGACTTAACCTTTCGAAGGGAACATATCAAAGATAAATGATAATTTCCTTAAACTGCTCAGTAAAGTCACTTTTCAGTTTGAATGAGGACACAAAGTTCCATGGTTATCATGGAATAAATTGATTCCCTGGTTGAGCCATTAGTTTTGAAAGACCATGCAGTGTGAGCAGCACCAGTGACTGGATTGCAAATTAATATATGTTTAAAACATAACATTAAGGCTGGAGAGGTTCATATTAAGTATACAATATGAGCTTTTGAAGAAAAGGGGACAATCACAGCCAACTAAAACGATCCCCATGTACTGTACATACCTATTGCTACTGATGAGGCCCCTGTGTGTGCCAAACAAACTTCCCATTGTAGGACCTCCCCAACTGGAGCAGTTTATGCAGCAGCAGGAGAATTAAATGCCAGCAAAGTGTGGAATGGGAGTGTTAGTGACAAGTGAGCTACATTTGATTCATTCCTGTAATGAACAGAACGGATATTGTTGCAGTAACCCATAGTAACTGGTAAATACTCCTTGGGCTCTTTGTGGCTGATGTAGCTCTTTTTAAAATAGTCCAAGCAGCTTAGTGCTTGCAGCACTTTGAAGTTCTGACTCTAGATATTACCTGCAAAACTAGGTAGAAGAACACATCATTTTAATCTTCATGTTTATATCACCACACATAAAAGTATCCATGAGGCAAAATATGTAAGAGGCAGTGTGGTGTAACAACTAGAGCACATACCTGTGAACCAGGAGACCCAGGTTCAAATGCTACATAGTCAGTCACTCACTCACTCACTCACTCATGCAGATTTCCTCCACAACTCAAAGACTCAGTCACATTCCCTCCATTGCTCAAAGCATGTAATGTAACCTCTCAGGGCCTGATCCACATGAGGGGGAGGGACATGCTTGAATTTAGCATATCCTGTCTATGGCAGTATGTACCCTGATGCCTGTCCTCAATTTATGCAATCTAAAACCCCTTCCCACTGTGTTGTGCTTATGGAGATCTGCACATTTGGGCAGGATGTGACAGAGGATGGAGCTGTTCCAGACTGCTGTATGTACATGCAGTCACATGGCCATGCCAGGCTGCCAGCAGATCCTACCTCTGCAGGAGGAACTCGCATGTGTGGAGTGGGACTACTGCACAGAATGAGCCAAAAAAAACACCCCTCAGTCCATGCACAAGAGGGTGTGGGCATTTTGGAGATCAGCCATTAGTGTTTAGGCCTGACCATCTTTATAAATGGATAATAGCAGGACACCAAAGAAAATGACATTACATCTCAGCTACTTTAACCTAGGTAAATAAATCATACAAAAATATGTAATATAAATCAATCATCTGTAGCATAAATATTTAAAAAGAAACTGAAAAAGTCTATAAAAGTTGTATTACAGGTTTAAAAAAAAACTTGCACTTTAATTTATATATTCCAATGCAGCTTTTTTAGTAAGTTGTTTTATTTAAAATAAAAACAATGCAAGTTCTTTTCTACCTGACAGCTCTATACATAGAAACATAGAAACATAGACTTTGATGGCAGATAAGGACCGCTAGGCCCATCTAGTCTGCCCATTTCCCTACCTACAGGATAGGCTGCAGATCCTAGTTAACCAACAGCCTATTTCTTCCTACCCCCCACAAGAATTGCCTTATGTCTGTCCCATGCATTCTTGAATTCTCCCACAGTTTTAGACCCCACAACCTCCTCAGGAAGGCTGTTCCATGCATCCACTACCCTCTCTGTGAAATAATACTTCCTCACATTGCCCCTGAACCGCCCTCCTATCTTTAAATTGTGGCCCCTTGTTCTTGCAAGTCTCTTTTTCTGAAAAATGCTACCCTCTTAGACTTTGTTGATTCCACTGAGGTACTTAAAAGTTTCTATCATGTCCCCCCTCTCCCTTCTTTCCTCAAGGGTATATATATTAAGCTCCTTTAGTCTCTCCTCATACGCCTTCTCTTGCAGACCCTGCACCATTTTAGTTGCCCTCCTCTGGACTGCCTCTATCCTGTCTATGTCCTTGCGGAGATGGGGTCTCCAGAACTGGACACAGTACTCCAGATGGGGTCTCACCAACTGTCTGTACAGAGGGATAACAACTTTCTGTTTTGTGCTGCTGATGCCTCTCCCTATACATCCCAGTATACCCCCAGCCCTCCCTACTGCCTTCCCACATTGCTTGCTAACCTTAAGGTCATCTGATATGATTACCCTCAGGTCCCTTTCCTTTTTTGTTGTTGTTACTACCTCCTCACCCATTGTGTATTCTTCCCCTGGGTACTTGTTTCCCAGGTGCATTATTTTGCACTTCTTTGCATTGAATCCTAGCTGCCATACTTCTGACCATTCCTCCAACCTTGCCAAGTCCCTTTTCATCCTTTCCATGCCTCCTTGTGTATCAACCCTGTTGCAGATTTTTGTGTCATCTGCAAAAAGGCATACTTTTCCTTCCAGTTCCTCTACTATGTCATTGATGAAGACATTAAAAAGGACTGGACCCAATACTGAACCCTGTGGTATCCCACTAGTAACCCCCCTTTCTTCAGAATGGACTTCATTTACAATTACCTTCTGTGTCCTGTTGTCCAGCCAATGTTTTACCCAGGCTACCACCCTGGGTCCCACTCCCAGGCTGGTTAATTTGACTATTAATCTTTTGTGTGGGACTGTGTCAAATGCCTTGCTAAAGTCTAGATAGGCCATGTCCACAGCCCCTCCCTGGTCTACTACTTTGGTCACCCAGTCAAAGAAATCTATTAGATTGGTCTGACATGACCTTCCCGCTGTGAACCCATGCTGCCTTGGGTCCTTTGCTCCACTGGCCTCTAGGTACTTGACTATTCTTTCTTCAGAAGTGACTCCATCACTTTCCCTACCACAGAGGTCAGACTGACAGGTCTGTAGTTTCCTGCCTCTGTCTTGGACCCACTTTTGTGAAGGGAATCACATCCGCCTTCCTCCAGTCCTCGGGTACCACACCATCCTCCCATGATTTATTAAAAAGAGTAGCCAGTGGTTTCACTAGTTCCTCCTTAATTCTTTTAGAATTCTGGGGTGAATTCCATCAGGACCCATTGCTTTGTCCACCTTCAGTTTTAGGAGTTCTTGCAGAACCCTTTCTTCTGTGAAAGGACTGGGATCGACCCCCCCTATCAAGAGTGCTTCTGTTAATTGGATTAGGCACTTCCCCCTCCTCTTTTGTGAATACTGAGCAGAAATATTCATTCAGTATTCCTGCTTTTTCACTGTCCCCCTCTGCCCACCCACTGTTCATTCTATTCAGCCTCACTATCCCTCCCTTTGTCTTTATATAAACCCTATTGGGTTAAACTTTTCTATCAGTGTTTAAAGAAAATATAAGAATTCCCAGTTTATAAATCACTCTCTATACTGTATATAGCCAGGGGCAGTTCATTCTAAGTTTTTATCCCTTTTTCAAGCACTTAGCCTTTCCAAGGTAACATATCATAGATAAATTATACTTTCCTTCAGCTGTTCAGTAAAGTCACTTTTCAATTTGAATGAGAACACAAAGTTCCATGGTTATCATCTGATAAAATGCTTCCCTAGTTGAGCCATTAGTTTGGAATGACCACTCAGTTCTGCATAGCTCATGTTTGAACTGTAAATTAAAATCAGACATTTGACAAACAAATGCTTACCGTGTAACTTTTTAGGCTGAAGAGGTTCATATTAAGTATACAATATGAGCATAATGAGCTACATTACTACTGTTTATTAACTTTTAATATAAAGACATATTGTTTCCCCATTTTTACAGTCCTCCCCTATTTCCAATACTGTATGTACACATTGGCTGTATTAGACAACCACCAGCATCCTCCTTGGAGACTAGTGGTGGGCAAAGTGGCCCCAATTCGCTCAGTGAAGTGATCCGCGGAGTGAAGGTGGATTCGTGGAGTGCTTCGCAACGCGAAGCGGAGTACTTTGCATTATAATGAGTAACACGAAGTCCATTGAAAACAATGACTTTGCATTACTCCACCTTCCCAAACCACTACTCCACCAATTCTTATGGCGAAGTACGTTGAAAACAATGCACTTCACCTCACTTTGCCTTGTTTTTTAAGCTCCAAAGGTGAATTTTGCAGTGATTCATGGAATTTCAGGTCACATGGGCTCTAGATTGTTCTGCACAGCCTCAGTTTGGGGTAGTGTGTGCATGAAGCTGTAGGAGAGAATCTGCTCTGAGATCTCTGTGATTCAAACCTTCTAAAAGCTGTTAAAAAGCCTTTTGGCATTATTTGTTTTGCTGAAACTTTAGTTCATCGATTATAGGAAACTCTCCTGTGCTTATATCATCGAGTGTTTATTATTTGTGTGTGGATTTTGAATGTTAATGTACAATATTCAGTCTGTGTACTGAGAGACAGTACTGAGAGACAGTGGAAGTGTGCTTTGGGGGAGGGGCGTATCTGTGGTGTAGGTAGATTAACTTGGAAAAAAAGACAGCATTCTGTTTTGGTGATATTTTTCTTGTATAACTGTGTTAATGTACACACAGTAATATTTTCAATAATTCTTGAAATGTTTTGCTGATTATTGTGGTGTTGCAGTGCATAATTTTAGTTTGTTTAAAATATGTGGTTATATTACTGAAGTTTTCAATTTGCTATGCATTACTTAGTGTGTGTGTGAGTATGTGTGTGATGCGTGTCATCAAATCAGACACCTTTTATTGTGCCACATAATTTCAGCAATGTGAACCTGCTATGCTATCCACTGCAGCTGTGTAATTTTTGTACTTCTTTGTGGCATCTTTACTGGTACTAGTACTAGTGACTGTTACTGCAGCAGTGCAATACACCCCCCCACCATGGCCTGCCCCAACCGGAAAAGGAATTATTTTCCAGATTTTTGAATTTCTGATGGTGAGCATTGGTTAGGTATTGTGCCTTTGCATCTGCATCTCTTCAGTGTGCAGAGCAATCTTAATCTGTCTGCACATTTGCATCTCTTTAGGGCCCAATCTCCATCTCTAACTTAAGTCACAGTTGTTTCTTTGGCTTCCCTTCTGAGTACTGGACAGGTGTGGTGCATAATTCTGCATGAACATTGAACTCATTAATATGTGTTTTTAAGTCAGGACCATTATTATGAGTCATTCGTCATACAAATCACCTTCCTCATCATCACAGACAGTCACAAATGCAGTCACAAATCACGATTTATGATCACGTCACAAATCGCAACATTAATCTTTTTTAATAGTTACTTGGATGTATTGTATGCCTGTTTTGTAGTATTGCTCTATGCTTCACCACTCCTCCATTGTACTCATTAAAGAGTGTTTTTAAGTAGTGGAGTTTTGTGCCACACTTCATTGGTGGGGGGGGGGACCGAGGAAGTACAGCCATAGGCATTCGCATTTCGTCATCATCACGGTCACAAATGCAGTCACAAATCACGATTTACGATCACATCACGAATCACAACATTAATTTTTTTAGTATTTACTTGGATGTATTTTAAGCCTGTAAGAAAAATAAAATTTACAGAAAGAGCAAATTAAGTAAAAAAAAAGTACAGAAAAGACAAAAAAATTTAGCTTTTAAAAAAGCTGTTGGGTCTAAATCAAAGTTTAAATCTCCTCCTCTCTGATCTCAAAGTATCAGCAGTCACAAAACACACTACTCTCTCTCTGTCTACACAGGAGAAAGTAAAAGTGTCTGCTTGTATGACTCACTTTCTTCCTGCCTAGCTAAAGAGCATGTGACTTACAGTACTGTAAGCCATGTGATGTGTGGGGGAGCTGCCAAATCTGAAACACCAAGTGGGTCACTTAGAATCATAGTAAGGAATGAGAAGTCCATTAAAAACAATGACTTCACCTTACTTCTCATTGCCATTCTGCCTTAATGCGAAGTGGTAATGACAAGGAGGAGTGAGCACTTTGCATTGCACAGTCCGCCTAGTGGAGTGGCAACGGGAAGTGCCCACTTCGTGTTCACTTCACTGGTGGAATTTCAATTTGATGCATCTCTATTGGAGACTGATGTTAATGCATGCTCATGAACTTGATGTTAGAGTGTGTTATTTAGAGATGCTGTACATGGTAAGTTCTCACATTAGAGATTAAATAGAGTACCTTCCCTTCATCATTCACCTGTTCTTCTCTGGCCCTCAGAGAGAATTGCTCGCATTTGTTTCCCGACAAGGATCTTCAGAATGACGTTTTATTGAATAAGAGATGAGGTACTTCTCATTATGGAATGGCAAGTCTCAATAAACCATATGGGTTACCACTGTAGGCTGTCCTTTTTATCCCCCCCATCATATCATTGCTGTTATGTGTGCATGGTACATTTGTATGTGTGGGTATGTCTGCACACACTTCCAAACACTTCCATCCAGTGTGTGTGTGTGTGTGTGTGTGTGTGTGTGTGTGTTTTAGCTACTGTATACAGTACGTGGATATACATTTTCCTTTTCTCCAGATGTCCCTTTCTCCTTCTCCCACCTTTGTTACCTTTCAGATTTCTTACTATGTCCTGTTAATAGGTCCCCACTTGAGGATTCCTCAGCTTTCGCTCCTGCTATCCCTTGCTAGCCCCATCATCACCTTTTCGTTTTCCAGCTTCAATTATTAACCTTGTCTTTTGTCACTATTTCTCCTAGATCCTCTCATATTTTTTCCTCACATATATATCCCTTATTTCCCCTTATCTCTCCACTAACTTTGTTTTGTCTCATTTATAAAATTCCTGAAGACTTATAGTTGAAATGTCAATTCTATTTTTTTCTATTTTCAGCATATATTTAATATTACCATTCTTTACATATTTCTTATTGCTCTCTCTATTCTCACTAAATTCTTAAGTAGAAGCAAAACTGAACCAAAGGTAAAGCAAATTATTATCATTTCCATGACACTTTAGTGTGGGTTAAGAAGGCACTTCCATAAAAAAAAATGTCAACCACTCATGGTGTCACCCATCACGATAAAACACACTGTTGTTAGATGTCACAGTTTCTTGCATGACAAAAGAGAGTAGTTACCATTGGATTAGATTGGTTCCTGCAGTATTCTGCAAGATTTCCCTGGGTAAAACTGTGATACCATGCATCACCATGGGGGGACAGTGTATATTTATTGATTAATTGTTTATTAAATTTGTTAAACGGGGAGGTACACTGGACCTACACGTCCTTTTTCATGTCTGCCCTGGGATTACAGTACAAAAATACAATACAGACAATATTAACAACAGCAAACAGTTATGTAAAATAATTACAAGCATCTTGATCCAGCAGAAATTGTTTAAAGTTAGATTTAAAACTCTGCAGAAAAACAGAGGACTGAAGTACTGTAGATAAACAATTCCAATATAAAGGTGCTGCTATGGAAAAGGCCAATGCCTTTACTATTATTAGGGTGCTGGCATTACAGAGCCTGGTTATTATTGCACCAAATGCCAGATTTGCCACCCCCTCCCTAAAGTCTGCCTCCCCCTGGAGTTAGTTTCCTTAGAAAGGGTGTGTGTGTGGGTGGCACAGCCCCTACAACAAGAGAGGATGGCAACTTTCCCACGTGGCACTGTAATGACTGGGCACACAGCCGCAGGAGCTCTGAAGTGGTGTAACCAGGCCAAGGAACCTGACTTGGTTTTAGAAACAATGATGTTTTTAATGGTGTCTTGATATGAGGTAATAAACCTTGCAAAGTACTTATTCAGGGCCATGATCTTGGGATCTGCCGGTCTGGGGGAAATTTGGTTCTGTGTATTTTATGCTAGTGGCAAATAACCTGAAAAATAACAAAAATGCTCTGACAAGGTAATGTCATGAACCACTCGATTTCCTGTTTGTGCAGACCATTGCACATCAAAGCAGGTTTTCCTAGTAGCCTGCACCAATGGAAAATGGGGGACAGTTGTTAAAAAAAAAAAAAGAATTATGCAAACCCCGGAGTCCAACTGAAGAAGACTCCTTCCCCATTCTAAGACTCGGTACCCAACCTAGGTGTCAGATGCATTTAAAGAAAAAAAAATCATTTTGAAGGAACCAGAAACCTGACCTCTGTACCACTTACAGTAAGAACCCCCATCTGACACTAAGTGCCTAATTCTGATGCTGGAAACCATTAATTTAAAACTCTTTGCAGTTGCCAGAAGACCAACAATGGTGCCACCAAAGAGTCCCAGTATTCCAATACTGGGTGCTTCAACCTTGATATTAGAAACAGTTAAATAAACTATAAAAAATTGACTGTCCTGCTGGTGCAGAAGGACAGGCTCCATCTGCGACGATGATGACCTAGGTTCAGAAACAGACTCAGGAAGTTGGAAGGCCAGCCCGGGGGAGAAGGACTTAGCATCTTACAGACTGCTCTCCTTCTCCAGGGGAGGAGGGTAGAAAGTCTGACACACTCTGTGGACCTCTGGCAGAAGCTATGGAGTCCCACCATGGTGGAGCCTTCACTTAGGGGGCAGGGTGGATGCAGGACATCATTGCATGTCCCCGCTCCCAGGTACTGCTGAAAAAATCTCTCTGATCTCCCTGACCATGACACCCCTGCTCTGCCACCTTTCCCACTGCCCACCAGTGTCTGTTGGGGGGGTCACACTCCCATGGCCCCACCCTGGAAGGTAAGCCAGGGCTAGCCACCATTGTCCATGGTGAAAGGGTGCCCACCTGGTGGCCCCACCCAGGGGATTAAGCCTTGGCTTGGTGGGTCAGCATGCAGAGTTGGAGCTGAAAGCTCTATTGGGGGGCATTATCGAGAAAACTGGAGGGACAAAAAATAACTTTGCAGCCACCAGGGGCCAACCCAAATGCTGCTGATGCTGACCCCCCCACATTCTGATACTAGGTGGACACCTTTTAATGGAAAGGACATCTAATTTGTGACTACTGGGAGCCCAACCCCAGTGCCACAAAAGGCCCCCATTCTGACACAAGGTGCTCAACCCCAGTGCTGGATAGACTGAGTAAGTTTAAAAAAATGAAAAAGTAACATTCCTTCTCCCACCAACTAACACCAATCCTTCCCCCCACTCTCCTCTTCACCAGAGATCAGTATTATCCCTTTACCCCAGCTCACCAGCACCCTATTCTACCCAAGATCCCCATGCCACCCATAATTACAACAACTAAAAGACAGCAGCCATTACAGTTTCCTCTCCCTTCCTCTGCTGGCCACTATCTGAATAAATTAAAGTGTGATCAGTCATTCATTCATAAAAATGCTTGCCAGTTGAGGAGGTGGGAGGAGGAAGCATGCACCAGTAACCATTTGTGTTTTAAGTTTAATTATGGGTTTCATAGGGTGTGGAGGATTTGCATGGGGTTATAGTAGATTGTGGGAAGTGGGTACATTGTTCTGTGCTAGCAAAGAGGAAAGGAAATTATTTAAAAAAAACTGTTTAAATCAGTATATTCAATAATAGGGTTGGGCACTTGATGTTGGAATTAGATGTGCTTGGTAAAGGAGGGGGACACTGGATGCCATGTATACTGGAATATGGAAGAGGATATTGGGGTACTACTGAACATCAGGGTAATTGGCCATGCAGCAGGGTGTGGGAGGATGAGACGACTGAATTCCAGGTATATTTGGACATAGCCCAAAGTCTAGAAGGTCTGGATGTGATCCAGTGAAAAGCAGTGGCATGGGGTTGCCACAGGACACCAGGAACTGCTTGGTATAGTGGTAAAGTTATAGTGGGAGTACCAGTAGTCACTAGGGACTACTTGGTACAGGGGTAGGGTGAAGGTGGGCATGCCAGTGTACTCCGGGGACTAGAAGGGGATGGGATCATATCCATTTCAGTGCAATAGCTGCTCCTTGCTGCTTTTCAATTGCTTCTTGTTGATTTCACTTGGTAGCAGGTTATTTAATTTTTTTCTTACTACTTCTAAGGGGATAGCAGGGCATCGTTTTGGGGCTGCTGGAATTTTGAAACCTATTATGGTGAGCTGTAGGTGGGTTAATTTGTCTTGTTTGACTTGGTAGCAGGCTTGAGTTTTTCTTAGTTCTTAAAAGGGGCTAGCAGGGAACTGTTGAAACTTTGAAACCTGTTTTGGTGTGCTTTAAGTGGGGTTGTCATTTCTTTAAATTGGAGGCTTGTTTCTTCTCATTTCAAACCTATTTTGGTGTGTTTTTATTGGGGCTGTTCCGGTGGGGCTAATTCTTTGAATTGGAAACAAATCTTCTAATTTCAAGCCTATTTTGGTATATTGGTGAGGCCGTTTGAATTGGAGACCTGTTTCTTTTGGTGTCAAACCTATTTTTGTGCTTTTAGTGGAGTTGAGGTTGTTTTTTGCTGTCTTCACTAGCTGAAAAGTTTAGTGCATTGTGGGGGAAGGGTACTAATTGTCTGGCCTAAGGCCACAGCTACCTGATTGTTTCTGAAAGGCACTGGCTGGTCCCACCCTCCCTGCCCCTCACTGTACCTACTCAGGTACACCATTTTCTTCATACCAGGGGTTTTGACATCACGTCCCAAAAAGGCAAAGGAAAAGCACCTGTCATAACAGAAGCAGACAGCCAGGAAAGGAACAGCAGTGAGTGAAGAAGTGATTGCTATCTCCATGGAAGGGAAGTAACAGTGACAAAAGGAGATTTCATTTTTACCTGTTTGCATTGTGGAAAGGTGGGGTAGGAGTTAGAAGGAGGCTGTACAATAGTTGCTTACAGTTTCTTTTTTGGTGTGGATGGGAGGGATAGGAACTTAAAAGGCAGCTGCTCAATCTATCCAAAGTATATGACAAAGGGGGTAAGGAAATTGAGAAAAGGAGAAAAATGTTTTACAATGATGGGGGAAGAGTGGAGACTTGGAGGATGTTGGGTATTCTTCATCTGGAAGGGTGGGGGGTTGCTGGTGTGTAATGAGAGCAATGGGTAGGGTAGTAGGCTGTTACAACTGCGGTGCATCAATCTTTCTAAAAATTGCATGGAGGGTGGGGCGATGTTTAGTGTGCGACCAAACAGAGAAACTTATAAAGGAGATCAAGGATCTGCAGGAGTTAAGACAAGCACGACAGACTGGAGGAGATTATAACTCAACACTGGAGGGAGGGAGGAGGGGAGATGAAGAGGGAGGGCTAGTTGGGCCAACAGGGGCAGGAAAGGGTCAGAAGAAGGGAAGCAGAGACAGGGGAACCCTGGTCAAGAAGAACAGCATCGGGCAAACCATGTCAAGAGAAAGAAAACAACAGGAAAGAGAAGAAAGGGACTGTTGAGGGGAGCAAGGGAAGTGGAAACAGTTATGGAGTCAAAAGGAGGGAATAGGCTGCTATGAGGAAAGAGAAAGTGGGCTTTGGAGAAGGGTCTTTGTTTTGCAGCACTAGAAGGAAGGGAGGAGATGGGAGGTGATGAAATTGGAGGAGTAACTTATAGAAGTCCAGATGAAACTGGAGTGGGGGGAAGTTCGTCTGGGGGAATTACAACAGGGGAGGAAGGGGGCACTACTGTGCAGGAGGAAGAGGAGGAGCCAGGAGTGAGAGGTGGGGAGGAAGGGAAGCAATCAGTTAGTAAGGTGGGTGAAATCTTAGTGCTGGGGGACTCAATACTAAGAGGAGTCAGGTGGGGTAGCTAAGGTAAGAGGTATAGTCACATTTGGGTGGAGGCCATGCCAGGAATAACAGCAGAAAGGGTGGGACAATCTGTTCTAAAATATGCTAGAAGGGGTAGGGAGAAGTCTCATTTAATTATACATTTGAGGACGAATGACCTGGCTGACAGGATGGTAGATTTAGTCCAGAGGAGGTTTGAGGAACTAGGACAATTATGTGAGGGGGCAGAAAGATCAGTTACTTTCTCAGAGATACTTGCAGTGCCCTGGGCAAGCACATCATGAAAGCTGAGAATAAAGAATTTTAATGAATGGCTAAGAACCTGGTGTCATGCTAAAGGGTATGGGCTGGTAGGGGGGTGGGGAGGGACCTGGGATGACATTAATCTCTGCACCATGGGTGGACTACACTTGAGTGAGGAGGGAAAGAAAGTGTTGAAACAGAGTATGGAGAAGTACATAGAGGAGCAGGGGTGGCAAGTGGGCAAGGGACATGCAGAGACCATAGGTTGGGAAGCTATATAAGCTTTCCCATCATAACAGTGACAAAGGACAAAGGGCAAGTACTAGTGGTGATGCTAGCAAGGGGGGGCAGAAGGGAAAGGGGTTGAAGGTGGTCTCCCTGAATGCTAGGAGCCTTGGGAAGAAAACTGCAGAGCTACAGACTCTCATGGCGGAGGGGAAGGTGGACTTTGCAGTCATCACTGAAACATGGGCCACCCAATACAATGACTGTGACCTGTTGATACCAGGGTACAGGATATTTCATAGCGATAGAGTGATTGGAAAAGGAGAGGGTGGCACTATACATGAGGGAAGGACTGAAGTGTGTACAGGAGCAAGGGGAGGAGGGTAGTATGGAGTCATTATGGATGCAAATCCAGGATTCCAAGAATAGGACTCTCAAGATGGGAGTGGTGTACAGGCCGCCCTATCAGACAGAAGAGTTAGACAGGGACCTAGCGGGAGAGATCAGAAGGACCTGTGAGAAGGGTAGTGTGGTGACTGTGGGGGACTTCATCATGCCACGAGTGTATTGGAGTACCCCAGCAACCAGGAATAGAAGGGAGCAGGTAATGCTGGATGCCTTCCAGGACAGCTTCCTGATGCAAATGGTCAGCAAACCAACCAGGTTAGGGAATACACTTGACCTCATGCTGGCAAATGGGGAGTTTGTGAGGGAACTTAGGGTGGAAGAACCATGGGTGGGGAATGACCACCACTCAGTATGGTTCATGTTGGATATGGGTAGGAAATGAGTGGAGTCCGGCACATGGATGCTGGACTTCAGAAGGGCCGAATTCAGGAGGATGGGGGAAGTGGTAAAAGGGTACCTGGCTAGAATTCAACCTAGTATGGGCACTAACCAGAGGTGGGAGCTCATAAAGCTGGGCATAGTAGAGGCAACCAGAACCTGCAGCAAGGCCCAGAGCAAGAAGGCTAGGGCAAAGAAACCTAGCTGGGTGAGCAAGGAGGTAATGGGAAAGGTAAGGAGGAAAAGAGCTGCCTTTAGGAAGTACCAACAAACAGGAACGGGGAGGACAGGGAGCAGTACCTGAAGGAGCTGAAGGAGGTGACAAGGGCAGTAAGGGTGGCCAAGGTGTCTACGGAGCTCAGATAGGTGCAGTGCATTAAGAAGAGGGAGAAGGACTTCTTCAGGTACATCAGTGAGAAAAGGAACTGTAAGGACCATATAGTAAGGATTAGGAAAGACGGGGGTTGGGTGGAAGCAGGGGGTGATAAGGCAGAAACACTAAATGATTACTTTTATTCAGTATTTATTAAGAAGAAGAAGGGGGTGATACCAAAGGGGGAAGGGAGGGCAGAAAGCAAGGGAGAGGGGGTGACTGATGAGGAAATCATGTAGGGCAGGGTTCTGGAGGGTTTGAGGGCACTGAGAGTGGACAAGGCACCAGGCCCAGAAGGCATCCACCCCAGGGTACTAAAGGAGCTGGTAGAGGTCATGGCGGGACCTTTAGCAGACCTAGTTAACACCTCGCCACACTCAGGGTGTGTACCTCAGAGTTGGAGGATGGCTCATGTGGTGCCCCTCCACAAGAGCAGCCTCAAGGATGAACCAGGAAACTACAGACTGGTGAGCCTCATATCCATCTTGGGTAAGCTGATGGAGATTATCCTGAAGGAGAGGCTGGTGGTCCTCCTGGAGGCCAAAGGACTATAGGACAACAGACAGCATGGCTTCATAAGTGGCAGATCCAGCCAAATCAACCTGGTGGAGTTCTATGACTGGGTAACTAGGCAATTGGATGGAGGCCATGCAGTGACTGTCATGTACCTGGACTTCAGTAAGGCATTCAATTCAGTGCCACATAAGAGGCTAGCAAGTAAGTTAGAAGGCACAGGGGTGGGTGCAAAGCTGTGAGATGGGTAGGAAACTGGCTTCAGGAAAGGCAACAGAGGATGGTGGCAGGTGGGGAGCTCTGATCCCCAAGGGTAGTGACAAGTGGTGTTCTGCAGGGCTCGGTGTTGGGACCAGTATTGTTTGGGATATTCATTGCAGACAAATCATTGGGCATAAAAAGCAAGATCAGTCTGTTTGCTGATGACACCAAGATGAGAGCAGTGGTGGATGACCTAGGGGGATGGTAGGGGTTGCACGATGATCTGGCAAAGCTGAAAAACTGGTCAGACACTTGGCAACTGGGATTCAATGCCAAAAAGTGCAAGGTGCTGCATTTTGGAGCAAAAAAGCCAAGGAGGAGTTACCAGCTTGGGGGAGTGCAGCTAGCTGAGACAGAGGAGGAGAAGGATCTGGGGAGCTCATTATGGGGTCAATGAACAACTCAGCACAATGTAGGAAAGCAGCTGCAAAGGCCAACAAAATGGTAGGTTGCATTGCAAGGGGTATATCCTCAAGGAGAGGGGAGGTTATTCTGCTGCTGTATAGATCATTAGTTAGACTGCATCTGGAGTACTGCATGCAGTACTGGCACTCATATCTAAAGTTACTTGAGGGCGTGCAGCGCAGGGTGAAAAAGATGACCAAGGGGCTAGGAAACTTACCACATCAGAGGAGGCTGAGAGATCTGAACATGTACTCGCTAGAGGAGAGGAGGGTTGGGGGGATGTGATTGAAACCTATAAGTACATGAAAGGAATAAACATGACAGGTACCGAGGGGCTGTTCAAAGTAAGGGAGGGGAGGGACACCTGGGGCCATGATATGAGACTGGAGGGAGGAAGGTTCGGGAAGGAGAAGAGGAGACACTTTTTTACAGAGAGGGTGGTAGTTGGGTGGAATGTGTTATCGGCAGAAGTGGTATCCAGTAGAACATTGGACTGCTTCAAAACCAGCTGAAACAGGGCAAGGGGGAGGATCCAGGGAGAGAAAGGGTGGGAGGGAAGGGCAGCTGCAGAATAAGGGGTGCTAGCTGCACATTAGAGCAGACTTGATAGACCATATCTGCTGGCAAATTTCATATGTTCATATGTTCGTAAGTGGCACAGGGTGGTGTTAGAGCAGGGAATGGCACAGTGACTGGCTACTACTTGTGATTAAAAGTACTATGTTGCCAATAAAAAGTAGTGTATGTACATTATTAAACTTCCTTTTTGAAAAGTAGACATTACTTGCCCAAAAATGCTTTTAGACTTATGTTGTGCTTTACCCTTAATGCCATAAAAGTAAGTAAATGTTACTCTAAGGTAACCAAATTCACCTAAGCCTTAGTGATTATGTGTCATGGTGTTTCTAAGGCTTTAAGTCACATACAATGCAGGGTTGGTGTTACTTTTTTTTACCAGGAGAGACACATTAAGCTGAAAGCTTGTTTACAGGTGAAACCTGGGAGCACAAGGAAGTTAAGTGACTAGCTCAGGGTCACACAGTATGCAAGTGGGGGCTGTGGGATTCAAACCCAAGTCTCCAGGTTTGCAGATCAGAGCCTTAAACCACTGCACTATACTGCCTCCCTTGGCACCCTCTTTCCAAACATTTGTGTGTAATATTTTTCTGCTGCCAAGGAAGAGAACGTTGGTGGGTGCCCTTTGTATAAAGTAGACCAAATGTTCCTATTGCGGGCTGGTTGAACAGTTGGCTTCAATGTAGTGAAAAAAAGTGTCTGGAGACCAGCCACTCAGTTCATCATAAGAAATGTAGTTTTATTTTGATATTTTCTTAGAACACCATGATCCCCTAGGTACGCCCAACATTTCACCCAACACCGGGCTTCCTCAGGGGCTTAGGATCTTGTGTTCCTAAATAAATTCTTTCATTATTGGCTTTAGAACAACTAGGATTCAGTTTCATGTTTGACATACCTGAACTGAAACTGCACCACATGCTATTTAGCTTAGGCAAGAAATGAGCATTATAATGCTAGAAATCTGAGTGAAGGGAAGTTTGGAATGGTACCCCTGGGTGGTCTGAAATAAAAATAAGCACAGACTCCAAGTGGTTGTAACTTGTTTCAGATAAAAAGTTATAATCTGAAGCTAGAAACAAACAGGAAACTGAGTTGAGCATAAATGTAGATGGTTATAGTCAAGTTAAAAAAATGTATATGTACAGATTTTTATCATGATATCTCTCCATTCTCACAAAGAGAATTAAGTTTCTGTTTTGAAACATGGAATTGGCTGCATGATACTTGTTGAAATCCTCTTTTAAAATATGGGGACATGCATGAAATACTAGGCAAAGATAAGCAATAAAATTCCTTCTGTAGTTTTGTTTCTAAGGGAAAACATGTCCACTAACATACCCTAGCCAGACTGGGTTCTCTCAACTCCATCTGTCAATGACTGTATCCATTCTTGTATGGATTACAGACACCTTACATCTGCTGTGTTCATCGTCCTCTCATCATCTAAAGCTTTCAACATGATCTTGCATCCTCTGCTACTGAACAAGTTGTTCAGTGAAGGTTTGTTTGAATGGCCTACCTCATCAGTTAACTCCTACCTGTCTAAAAGAGTACTGGATGATTTCAAGAAAGGGTCAGTTTCCCCTTCTTCCAACAGACATGGGTCTCACAAGGTTTAATCCTGGGCCTCATTCTGTTATCCTTATTCTTAACTATTTACCAGCAGTCTGTACATATTTCCATATACTATATTCATGAATGGAGATGACATAGTTTTGTACGTCAGTGGATGATATAGTCTCTCTCAAATCCTTACTTAATTCTGACCTGAATACCATTCAGTGGTAGGTTCTTCACTCAAACCAACATACCCTGATGGAAGTCTCCTCCAGGAGACTGCAATGCCATGGCCAATGCCTGTAACAGAGATTTGCTTGGGATCTATTATCCTCTGGTGCCAGTTCATCCCACCTAGTTAACTACAGCCCCAGTAGTCTGTGCTTTTCTAGAGTACTTTGGCATCTGCAGGTGCTGATTCTGCAATTGAGCACAGGGAGAAAAGCTCTTGATCACATGCCAAACAAGCTTGTCCTGAAGGCTCATTATGCAGTCTATTAGGAGGCAGTATGCTTCAGATGAGATGTTAAATCAAAGTCCCTTCTGCCCATTTCTGGTCACAGTCTAGGTAGAGGTAAAAGATCCCATGGCACTTATCGAAGAAGAGCAGAGCAGTTTCCCCCAGTTTCATGGCCAGTAGCCCCCCGTCAATAAAACAGATCCATGCAACCTGCTCCTCAGGACATACCTGGAAAGAAGCTGTCAGAGCTTAGTGTGCCTTTCTAGGTCAAAAATTATAAATAAATGCTTAAAAAGGAAAAACATTTTTTTGGAACTGTTAGCAGTTGGGAAGATCAGGCAAGAAACACTTTTCTTGGCCATGGAGAGCATTTACATCCAAACTGTCTGTGGAGCAGGAAGCCAACCTACAATATACTGTAAATTATGTCCAGTTTATCCAGTACTCCACAGACGTTTACAGCATCCAGGACCACATCTGCTCAATTGATAATCGTATGAGTGACAGTAGCACTACAAGAAGACCATGAAGGAGGGTCAACCTATGGATTGAGATCTGACTTTTGGAAAAGGAGGATGGTGCTAAGATTTTTCTGATTTGAGCTGCTTTGCCTCCAGGCTTCATCTGACTCCAACTTACCTCCATGGTCATGAATCAAAAGCAAGATGTCTAGTCTTGAGGAACTGTCAAGACTTCTTTTGTGATGGTCTTTGCCCTGCTTACATTAAGGAGGCAGTGATGAAACCTCTACTTAAGAAGTCTTTTAAAGGTCTGACATTTTTGCAAATTTTAGACCTGCCTCCAATCAAAGGCTGTTGTGAATATTGACAGCTGATCAGCTGTTATATCATCTGCAGGCTCATGACATATTCAAGTCACTCCAGTCTGGGTTTTGCATGTGCCATAGCATGATGACTGCTCTGGTTAATACTTACAGTGCTGTCTACCTGGGAGGGAATATTTCCATCCTTATCACCACAAACCTATCTTAAGCTTTTGACATGGTTGGTTACAGACATTTTATAGGCTGGAGATATATGGATGTTTGGCAGAGTATTACAATTGTTTAGCTCATTACTCTCAGAAAGGGTGCAGTTGGCTGTGGTTTGCTCCTGTTGGTCATGGTCAATTGTCATGACTGTTGCATGTCTCAAGAGTCTCTCATTCCTTCATGTTGTTTGCTGTGTATTTGCTGCCACTTGGTGGGATCAAAACTTGGTATAGTGCTATGCAGATGACTCCCAACAGTATCTGTGTTCTGCACCTGAATTGGATTCCTTATATTTGTATTTTATCACTAAGTGCTCTGGGTCCTAGAAAGGTGGTATTTCTACTACCCGGAGCATAAATAACACTTTGGCCATGATTTTTGGTTCTTAACTCAAACCAGTGACTCTGACCTTTTATCCCTCCTTCTGAACTTGTGATGGCTTTCCTCTGAATCATGTCACATCTTTTAAAAACTTGGGATGAAGTAAGACCAGTCACTTAAATTCCCTACTGACATCACTCCTCAAGCTTGATGCCTTCTTCTGTTGAAGTCTTGCCTCCTTGCTGCTGCCAGATATGTGATCATTCATAGGTATCATAGGTCTTTCAGAATGGAGAAGACTAATTAGTCCGTAAGCTCACTGTAAAATTCTAGTAGTAACTTCTAATATTGCCACTAATTAGAAATTTGTCCAGGTTTGTTTTAAAAGCTTGCATACTTACACTGGTTTTCACCTCTAGTGGTAGCATATTCCATAGAGGCAGAACTCTTAATATTAAACCAGTGCTTTCTCCTGGTGGTCTGACATAGCCCCCTTTTTAACTGAAATTTGTGTCCTCTGATTTGGTATGGTTGTTCTCATAGTTCTAATCCCAGGAGTCTTCTTAGATTAATGTCACTTACTGATCTATGTACCATGCCCATATCTCCTCGCAATCTCCAATATTCCAGAGTATATAACCCCAAGGAATTCAACCTTTCCTGGTAGTTCATACTTTGGACTTCACTAATCATCCTAGTGGCCCTCTTTTAAACTCTCTCCAAAGTTGAAATTTCCTTTTTATATCCCGGTGACCAGAATTGTGAACAATACTCCACATGTGGCCTCACCAATGACCCATACAAGGGCAACAGGACCTCCCTCCTTCTGCTCTTTATGTGCCTGTTTATAGAGTTCAGAATGTTACCAGCTTTTCTAACCAACAGGCTACTATGTTGTTTAAACTTAAGGTCATCTGAAACCCTAATACCCAGGTCTCTTTCCTCTTTAACAACTCCAAGAATATGTCCATTTAGTTTGTAAGTTGCCCCTGCATTATTTCTACCAAAATGCATGACCTTACATTTCTCTTCATTAAAGGTTAACTTAGAGTCCTGTGCCCACCTCTGTAGAGTAGTCAGAGCTTCCTGTAGTATGGCACTTTCTTTTATGTTATTTACTGTAAAGCCAAGTCTTGTGTCACCCGCAAATTTAGCCTCCCACACATCTCTCCCAGTAGTCATTGAGTAGATATATATATTAAAAAGACAAGGCCCTAACACAGATCCCTGAGGGACCCCACTTGTGATCTTTGACCAACCTGAGCTACATCCCCTCATTGCCACTCTTTGCCTTCTGTTGTTCAACCAGAAGTTGATAGAATGGGTTATATTCCCCTGGATACCGTGTTCAATCAGCGCGTCTACCAATCCTCCATGTGGAACCCTATCAAAGGCCTTAGAAAAGTCCAGAAAAATAACGTCCACAGGGCTGCCCTCGTCTAGAGACCTGCTCACATTTTCATAGAAACCCAAAAGGTTTGTTTGGCATGACCTTCCCTGTTTGAAACCATGTTGTGTGTTATCAATATCTTCTCTACAGTGCATATCCTCTTCTATATAATCCTTTATAACCCCCTCCAGCACCTTACCCAGAATAGATGTCAGACTTATCGGTCTATAATTACTGACTTCTGGCTTGGATCCCTTCTTAAAAATAGGGATTACATTTGCATCCCTCCATGCCTCCACCACTTCTCCCTGGTCCAAGGACATCTGAAATAGGAATGTTAATGGCTCTGCCAGAACTTCTGCCAATTCAATGGCCACCCTTGGATGTATTCCATCTGGTCCCATGGATTTACTGGGGTTAAGACTGAGCAGTCTTCTTTTTATTTCATCCTTATTCAATTTAATAGTACTATATTTTTTTTGATGTTGTTTATTTCCTGAAGTTTTATTATTACATACAGTTGAGAAATAAGTGTGACATTTTTCAGCCATGTGTTTATTTTCTTGTATCATACTACCATCAGTGTCCTTAATTGGGCTTACCCCTTGTATTCCTCCTTTCATACTGCTAACATAATTATAGAATGTTTTATAATTATCTTTAACCTTGTATGCCAGATTATATTCTTATTCCCTTTTGGTTTTTAGAATACATGTTTTGCTTTTCTTTAATAGGTGCCTATAGTTGTCCCAATGCTTATCATTGCCACTCTGTTTGGCTTTCACATACGCTGTATTTTTTGTTTATTTGTCTTTTAATACTTCCAGTCATCCACACTGGAATCTTCCCAGATCTATTATGTTTCCATTTAGCTGGGATATATTTATCAATTATTTGATTTATTTTCCCAGCTAAAGCATTCCACATATTGGACACAGTTTTATTATGAAAATCATCCTTCCACCTCCATTTATTGAATTCCTCTCTTATTTTATTATAATCTGCTTTGCTGAAGTTTCTAATCATTGTATCTCCAGTGGTTTTAATGCCTAAGTTATTTATATTAAACTCCACCTTAGCATGATCACTGGAACCAAGTGGGGTGGTGACTCTACATTGTTGTATATTTTCCACCATGTTACTTAGAACTATGTCCAGTATATTTGTTTGCCTTGTTGTTTCTTTGATATATTGGTCCATACCAAGTAGGCTAAAGGTCTCCAAATATATTTGTTCCATTTAAGTCCTAGCCGTATGGTTATTCCAATTAATGCCAGGCAAATATTGATCTCCCATTATTATTACTTTTTCCAGTATGTCACCATTTTCTAAAATTTCTATTTGCTGGATGTCAATGTCTGGTGGGGTATTTGGGGGTCTGTATATTACCCCAACAGTGATTTTTGCTCTCCCTACTGGTGCACCTTTACCCACAACTGTTCTATTCCATCCATGGCCTTTGTTTCTATTTGTTCTGCTATTATGTTTTCATTAATATAGACAGCCACCCCACCTCCCTTCTTACCAATTCTATCCATGCTGAACAGATGGTATCCTGAGATCTGCCTTTCCCATTGATCTTCAGTATCCTACCATGTTTCTGTAATGGCACATATTTGTACCTTATCAGTAATCATAGTAGATGCTAGTTCCTCAGATTTCTGAACTAAGCTTCTTGCATTAACATTCACACATTTCCAAATATATAGATTCTTTTTTATCTCTATTTAGTTCTTTAGTGATCTGGTATCCCCACCCTTCTGACCCCATGTCCTAGTTTAAATATGGGTTTACTGTATGTAGAATATTTTTAGCCAGGATTCTGGTTCCCTGTTTATGTGTATGTATCTCATCATTACTGAATAATCTGGGGTTTAAGAAGGTGTTCCAGTGTTCTATTAGGACCATTCCCTTCCATGAGACTGCACCTTCTGTGCCATCCATTTAACTGTTTTATTTCTCTCAATCTCATTTGTCCAGCTTTTGGGACTGAGAGGACTTCCAAGATAAAGACCTTACATCCAAGTGTGTTTAATGTTTTTCCTACTTCTTCAAAGTCCCTTTGGATCTTTAGTATTTTTCTTTTCCCCAAATCGTTTACCCCTGCATGTATAACAGTTATGGGTTTTTTCACAGTTCTGCAGGAGTCCGGGAAGTAACTGCTTGATGTCTCCAATTCCAGTTCCTGGTAGTGTACTCACATTCCTGTTTTTACAGATTATTCAGTCTATATTTCTTACCATTGAGTCCCGTATGATCAATATATCTCTAGGTGTTTTTCCTTTCTCTGGGACTGTCCCTATAGATGGGATATGATTTGACATAATCTCTGTGTTTTCAGCTTCTAGATGATTTTCCTCCCCCAATATACTGAAATTGTTATGCAGTTGTATGTTAAAATGACCACCTATATTACACCTACCCTTTTTGGTTTTATTTTGGACCAAGCACAAATCTTCATCCCCTTTCTTATATTCTCTGTCATTTTGATTCTTCAAACTATTTAATTTTGTAATTGCAATGTCTGCTAGGTCTCCCATGTCATCAGCCCCAGAAATATTTTTGGACAGAGTCATTTGCTCAGCATTTTATGTGTATCTTTCTAGACTAGCAATGTCCTGTTGTATTTGTATTCTATTTTGTAGGTATTCAATTTCTTTCTGCAGAATTTCTAGGAGTATGCATTTATCACATATAAACCCCTGTTGCTCTTCCCCCTGTGTATACATATAGCATGCAGTGCAGGCTATCATGTTATCCATACTACTAAATGTATTATCAAATGATGAGCAATGGAGATAATAGGATGGGCCTACCTTAGTTAGAACTTTTCCTGGTGTTAATGTTATAATTGCCCAGGTCCCCAGTCATTCCCAATGGACACAGCCGACACGCATCAAACGTGCGTGTCTCTGCGTGCGTCTCCATATGTGATGATGTGTGCCCTATCCATGCTCACCCTGCTTGCAGCAGGATGGCTATTTGTAGCCCAGGTAGACCCAGAAGTGCTGCATGGGAGGGTCTAAGTCCTAAGACAGTTCAAAAAACTTTTCAATATTTTAAAATTCACTGCTCTCCATGCGTATACCTCTCATGCGAGGTTCAGGCTTCAGAAAATGATTCTAAGCCAGACCAGTGACACTGATGGTTGAGGCACTGGAGGCAACAACTTGCACCATGCTGGCAGCCTGTGTTTGGGAATGAGTACGGACCACCGGGGGTCAGCCATGGAGGGAGAAGATTGAGCGTTCGACAACAGCTCTCCTCTCCTGGGGAGGAGTGAGTTGCAGCTCCTGCCACATAAATGCCACCAGGTTGAGGCCTGGAGGATAGTCTAGAACTGTGGGCAGAACAAAGGGTGGGCATTGCCAGGCTGCAGCATATGTGCACCTCAATGCATGTGGATGCACCAGCAACAAGGGACTGTGGAGAAAAGTGGAAAATGGAGCTGGCAGGCTCCAAGAATACTGGTGACAATCTCATTTGGTGACCCCCCCACTTCTGGATTTGTGCTCCGGGGGGGAGCCAGCCAGCCCCAGCTCTGCTGCAGAGGGCAATCCATGGGGAATTACCAGGGAGGGAGCCGAGTCAGGGGACCACTAGAAGAAGCCTGCCTGCTATCTCCGAGAAGAGGAGTGGAGATAAATAGAATAATAAAAAAAAAAGGAAAGAAAAATGATTCTCCCCATTCTTGAATATGTTGACAGTGTCTAGAGCATAAACTCAGACTCAGCATTAGTCAGGCTGGAATCCCTTTTCCATGTTTTTTGCTGCTTTGCTCTGAACTGTCACATTAATGACTTACCACTATGACCTGTACTCCTCTTTGGGGTTGTCCTCCCTCAAAGAATGGCAGCACTTGAACTCTATCTTACTGATCTGCAGAATATGACCTAACACCCTTCTAGACTACCTGTCCTCCTTCCTCATGTTTACCCCTTTGTCAGATTATTTCTGCTGTAGCTTTATCACTCCTTTTGTACTCATAGATACTGCCTGTCTATTGGTCAATCTGCATTACTTTAGAGATTCCTCAATTTCTGGAACACCCACCCTCCCCAGATCAGCCCTCAACTACACATTGGTCCCTAAAGGGGCAGCACAGAAGCTATTCTGCCTCATCTGTAACTGTTCCTAGCCGACCAGTTGGCAGCAAACAAGAGAATGGCTAATTTTACCTCACATCACTGAGAAAGGTCCGACTGTGTGTTTTTATTTGTACCTTGTCCCCTCTCACTAGTCCATGGATCAGCATGTTGTGGTGTCCCAAATTACAGAGAAAATTAGTAAATATGCCTACTACTCTGATTAGTCTTATTGCATTTTGCATTCCTTTACATTGAACTATAGTTGTGTGTGTGGGGGGGTGGGGGTTGCAGGAGACAAAAGTGTGATACAAAACACTGAACAATTACCTTCAAGATGGTATGCACTGTTACTTTGCATCGTCAAGCTCTGTGATTGGCTAAGTAGATAAACGTGATCACAGAGTATGGGAGAGTGTTATGCAGGAGAAAGAGTAGAGAGGCAGTTCACATATGTATGTCTCAAAGGTGCTGCTGTTACACTAATCACAATAAGGTTCAGAAAAAAAATAATTCAACACACAGAGGCTAAAGTGTACCCAGGGCCCCTACTTTTCTGCGGCACAGTGGGACCAAGTTCTGTGGCAAGACTACCATTTGCCGCAGAACTTCTGTGGCGGTGGTTTGTAATTTCTGCAGAAGTTCTGCAGCACTAACAAACTACCACATCACAGTGTCAGCTTGTCATTCTGACTTCACTTTCATGGCAGTGGTTATAGCAATCAGGATGGTGGAAAGCACAGTAACACTAGTTCAAAAAATAACAGACTTATAAAAATATTTTATGCCTAAAAAGGCAAAACAAATGTCTCTCCCTTAAGGTCCTAGCCTGTTGCATAAATGACATATGCAGAGGGGAGCTTATGTGATAAATAAGGTATTTCTATATGCATGCTATCTATCCCACTAATAAGGTTTCCACTGTCTATCACTTATATATTTGTATGTGCTTTCTACACTACTCATGAGGTTCCCACTGTGTATCACTTACATATTTATATGCAATCTGTAACATACATACAAATATATGTGTGTGTGTGTGTGGTGAGAGACAGAGACAGTGTGTGTGTGTATGTATATATATATATATTTTTTTTTTTTTTCATTTCCATGAACTTGCATCCTCATTCATACAGGTCCCATTGGAAATGGAATTGAGGAGTTATTGCAAAACTCATTTTTCATGTCAACCTGCTTTCCCTGACACACTGCGTAACACCATCAGGCCATGACATGCATGTGAACCGATTTTGAGATACAGCTCTCCAGCCCATCACAATGTGTCCACCATGTGACAGAACACTGCACCATACCTTCCCAGGCTCCGAGCAGTGATGTGTTCCACCAATCCTTGTGTTGCCCAGCCAGCTCCCAGAGCTAATCTCTGAACCTGACTTGCCGTCAGGGAAACACAGCATGCTACCCTCTGGCCCAACAGCTGTCCCTGCACACAACATTTCTCCATAACTTTTAGGTGATTCTATCAACCAATGACAATATGTAATCAATAAGTCTGGCAAAAAATTCGTACAGTGCAATTATTTATTTAACAGGTCTTTTCTTTCAACAGGTCTACACATTATTATATTCCACTTTTCTGGGCATAATTACTTTATTTTTCTTAAAATGACAGTTAAATTCATTTTACCAGTTATTCATTTCAGATGGCATCTCTGTACCTTAAAAGCACAAATAGGTTTGTACAAAGTGAGGTATTGACTTAACAGGTCTGTGCTATTGACAAGGTTTTGTTTAAGTTGGCCCTAGTGTAATAATGTAAGACTGAAAACTGTATTAGGCTGTAGTGCAGGTTGAGCAAATATCACCATGCCTGATGTGTAGTGCCACCGTCTCTGGCAGTGGGAGCTGTGGTAGATAAGTGACTGTTCATCTCTGTTGCAGAATGCAGTCATTTCATTAGCTAATGTATGATATAGCAATGATAACATCACATTCTGAGCATATGGGGGGGTTTTAGATATAAAAAGAGGGGAAGAGAACCAGATTCTATGAATAAACAGAAATATTAATAAAAAAATCACCAAAAGAGTGAATTCTGCGACACCGCAGAAGTTCTGCGGTAGATTGCAAGTTCTACGCAAAATTCTGCGGCCGCAGAATTCTAGGGGCCTTGAGTGTACCACTGAGTTATTTATCAAACATTGTGATCCCACGCAGTATTAGGGAGGAGATTGCTTAGCCTAAGCCTGTGATTGGTAGAGAGGGACAATCCCCTAAAAGCCTTATCTCACAGTGACAGCAATATGTTCACTTATACCACTGGTAAGTGGTTATTGAAATGAAACAACATACGGAACTATCAACAGTCAAACCCCTTCTATGAACTTAACAGGATGTTAAAACCACTACGGTACTTACAACAAAGATAGTACCAGTTATACTCCTTAGGTTACATTAGGGGAAAAGAGTAGTAGGAATAGACCAAAATCCCTTACCTCAGTGGGATTACTAAATCACACTAATCACTTGAGCTGATATGACAAGCTTAGCCCATCTGCATTTTTATTGGCAACATAATTTGAAGAGAGAATTGGTCCATCAAGTGAACTCCAACCTTCTCAAGATTTGGTCCATTTTCATCACCTCCTGAAAAAGAACAGAGGTTCCAACCTTATTAATAAATATCAGAAACATTGGTAACAGTAATATAATGAGCAACATCAAAAGTCCAGTGTCATCCATGAGATGGCCAGTAGAACTGAGAAAGGCACCAATGGAATGAGGGCAAACACTAGCCATATTCTCCACCAGCACCTCACAGGATGCCCTCTACCATTTGATGGGACTAGAAAATTATCAAGACCTGTGGCATCAGTCTCTCACCATCCAGTAGTTAAATCCTATTGTGAGATACCATTAGGATCATAATTGAAAGGCTTGCCTGTGATTGTGTGGGGGAGGAGCTCCTCCCCCACAGCCTATTTAAATAATTCACATGACTTCCACCTCTGCTTAGAGCGAGTCGCACTCATTGCGCTTGCTCCACGCTGCATGTTGGGGCTGAGGTTGCTCCCCCCCCCGCCTGTCTTGTCCTCCCTACCTCGCTCCGTTGCCTCCCTTGTTCCTTCTGCTTGTTTGGCTCTCCCCTGCCCACCCTCCCATGCCTTTCCATCTTGTTCTCTGTTTTTTGCTTGGGGGGGAGTTCTACCTTGTCTCCAGCTGCAGCATCGAAGTTCGTGCCGTCCATCCTTCGTCAGCTCCCTCAGGGGATCTCCTCGACCACAGTTTACATCTTCAGAGCCCTTGCTGTCCTGAGTCGCTCCCAGTTGCACTTGGATTCTCTCCGGCCATCTGCTCTTCTGCACCTTAGGCTCCTTTCTAGCTGGGCTTCCGGTCCTGCGTACCTCCACGTACTTGCTGCTCCTTCTGGCATCCCTTGCCATTTTCTTGGATTTCTCCTGGACTTCCGAGCCGCACCCGGTCTGGACTAGCTTCGCTGTGCAAAGACATCACACCCGCCTCAGGCCTTTCCATTCCAGGATACCTTATCTTCAGATTATGGCTCATATCATTCTGCCCTGCTGTGGTTGCTGTTCAGTCCTGACTATTCCTCGCTATGCCCTGCTTTTGCAGCATGTAAGCCATTCGAATTGGACCTTGCTACGCGGAATGCAGGTCCCCTCTACTACTTGCTTGGACTGCCTTACGATATTTTATGCAGATTTACATTCTCCCTGGTTTTTATTATGATTTCCTACATACATTTATCCCAGACTTTCTTTGGGTGAAGGGGGTGTTACTTCAGGTTCTACTCCAGCTGGGTTATTATGCTTGTGGTGCTTTGCGCATTTCTCTGAGCGCTCAATATAAAGGGAGCTGTTTCCAACGAAGACACTTCTAGTCGTGGCTCATCTGGTCTTTGTTACACTAAACCCCAGTTGATTTCCAGTGGATACTCAAGCCGCTAGCAGTTTTCCATCAGTGTGTATTATTTCCTCGTACATGTTGCACTGCTCACCATGGATATTTTCCCATCTCCATTTTCTATTAGCATTCCAGTCCTGTTTACTTTGTTTATTGCTCTCCTCTGCTGCAAGAATGCGAGCCCCTACTATGTACTTGCATTTGCCATTCATGCTTGTTCAGCAGCCTTGTTGGGCTACTCTCTCATCCTGCTGGCCATTTCTCATGCCATACATGGGTATAGTTGATACCTGCCTGTGACATCTGACCTCCGGCCAGTTACTTGCTTGATTTGTCCCAATATATTGTCCAGAGCTCACTTCACATCCTTCCTCTTACCAACGTCTCAGCAACCCATCGATTTAAACATTCTGGGACATTGGTTTAGTCAAGCCCTCCAGTGCTGGTTGCATGCAGCTCCTACTTTCTGGTTTTCACTTCTCCTTCAATTCATCATCTTCTGTACATTGTGGATCATCTTCAAGCCTTGCCGCAAGACTTACTTCATTATCCTTGGACATTTACCATGCCTTATAGCTTCAGTGGTTATCTGCTCCTACCTCGCCCGGATGACTACTTGCTGCGTGGCAGCCTGCCAAAACTCCCTACTATGGATTCACATTTCGATGTTAGCCATTATCCTACATTCCTTGGATGCTTTCACCCTGCTTCCTGCTACCATGCCTGCCTTAAGCAGCTTACTCCTACAACTTGGGCAGGCTTATTTACCTTGCTTGCTTATGCTTCCTCCTTCGCCTTTTAGGGCCTAGGGGTCCTTACGACCACCATGCCATTACATTATACTGCGTTCCTCATGAATTTGGCATCCTTCTCAAATATGTTTCCGTATTTACTGCGATCTACCTACCAGACTGTGACTCTCTGCATTCATGCAGTTCATCCATTCCATTGCTACTGCTCTGCTTCATTTCTACTTTATGCCTACCAGCTCATGCTGCCTCATGCCATGGAATTTTGCTGCTTCCCCTTTTCAGGACATTCAGTTGGCATCTTGGCTCCTGCTCTCCTTGCCTGACAGTAGCTCCTACTTCTATGGATAGTCCCTGGTCCTCGCACTGAACATGTCGGACTACCTCAGTGCTCCTTCAGCAGCTTCTGGGGCTGCTTTGTTGGATGTTTTGCCATGTTACCTCCATCGTGGAATTGCTGCTGTTTCCTTCCAGGACTCCATTGCCATCTCCTGCAGATTTTCATTATCCTGCTTGTGCTCTACCACATTCAGGCCTGTGACTTCGCTACTTCCTTAGCTTCTGCTTCTCCAATTATTTTCATGGGATTTCGAGTCTTGTCTGCTTCCTGTCTCGAACTTGCATATCTCATCTCTCATTATTATTCCTTGCACAGTTGCCATATTTCAACATCAGTCTCTTCCATGCATTCATACCTCACCAGCTGATGGATTCCTGCGCATAGAAGGGCTACATCACTCGCATTCTGCCAGCAGACATTCCTGGATCTGGCTGCGCTTCTCCTGCTGGAATCAGCTGCCTCTCAACTATCTCATCTGCTGTTGGTTCAGATACACTTCCCCAGAGGCTGGTTGCCATGTTCTGTTTCTTCTAATTTCCTTCATTGCTGCACTTCTGCTCCTACTACCTCGCTCCAGATTCGCAGTCCAATCGACTACTTCCTTGGGTTCAACATATTCGACTCCTTGGTTGCTTCATAACCTTGCTTCAGTGTCTCTGATTATCCTATACAGCCTGCCAGTACTCCACCTCAACTCTCCAGCCGCTGCTTTGATTTAGTACCTAAGACTACTTTATTATCAGAACCGGATTAGTCATGTGATAGCCTGGCCTCAAGCCTTCTCTCATGCCTCGTATCATACAAGCCCTCTATTTTTAGAAAACCTAGAAATCATACTACTTATATATATTCGACTTGCCTTATTGACATCAAAGCTTAGATGCAATTATCTTCTGGTATCCTGTATGGAGTTCGTTAGTCATCAACTTCATCCACCATCATTCAATTCCATGGATTACACCCTATATCAACAGAAATATGGAAGACGGTTCTTCAATATATCTACTCTCCATCATTCCAAATTATACATGGATTCTCAGACTCAGACTTTATTGGAAGGAAATTATTCATTGGACATCTACAATTCAGCTTTCTTAAGCTCCATTCATCTGGATTGAATTCTACTAATTTGAATTTAGATTTAGCTGATTAATTTAGTTTAATTAGGATCTCTCTCCTTTAGTATGCCCAGAAGGATGAGCAGGTTAGTAGCCATGGGTCCTCAGAGGTTTTCCCCAAGGGGGTTTTTCCTCTCCTGTGTGCTACTGGTCACACTCTCCGGAGTTGGAGGAGGTGATCATCTATTCTTTCATTAAAGTGTTATGCATGACTTCTTCAGCATTCAGTTACTGAACAATCATTGATATTTATTCTTTTGGGGCTCCATAATTCTAATCAAGCCTCCTTCCTTCCTACAGGTGGGATACAGAGAAAGGCCCAAACCATCAAATATTATCAAATGACTCAATTCAAGCATCCAAGTACCTAAGCACAAATCATTCTATGCTGGCCTCTGTATCCAACAACCCTCTACATCATTCCACTATATGTTACATAAGCACTGAGCTATGAACCACACGCAACTACATCATGAATCATGCATAAAACCATACCACTGTGAAATAAAAAATTGAACCCAGTCTCATTTACAGTATGCCAAACCTATAATGATTCAAAATCAGCCTGCCACTCCTGCAAAAGGAACTGCTTCTCTATCTTCTCAACCATCCACCCCTGCTGCTGGCATTCCCTTTGTGTTTCCACTCTGTGCCTATTATGTTGCAGGCATTTTATGAACTCACTGATATATGTTGCTATGTGGTATGGACTGCATCATAAGATCAATCTCTTTTTCTCAGGTGCCCTGCTATTGCCCATGCTGTACTATGCATGTTAGTTAGAGTTTATTGAAGCTCTGATCTTTTGCTTGTTGGTCCTGCTCTTCTGCCTTTCCTAAGAACAGTCACAGAGGACTGTACTTAGCCCATAGAGAATAGCAGACCTGGAAAACATCTGATCAGAGATTGTAAAAGCTCTAAGCTATACTGCAAGGTATTGAATCTCCCATTGCTGCCTACTGCTCTGATGTCAACTGCATTCTGGAATTTGTAGTAACAGAAGACACCATCCTAAAACTAAGACAAATGATTCTGATACAATACACTACACTGCAGTAAACAGTATTTTATTTATTTTTAGAAAAGTTTCACTAGGAAAGACAACATGAACTGTAAACAGCTCATTTCCAGAAGTGTCCTGGGGGAAGGAGGGTACATAAGGGGGAGAGCAAAAATCAAGAACATAGTGTGCAAATCAAATACTTTGCATAAATAAGCCAGTATAAATACAATGTTAGGAGCATGATAATGTGAACAGGTAGCCATAAATCAACCTACTACATAATGTGCAATCAAATGCAGTGCAAGACAAGCCAGTACAAACACAATCTAAGAACATGGTAATGTAGACAGGTAGTCAGGTAAATGGCATATTCTACACAAGCACTAAATGAGAGTATTGAGGGAGGAAGAGAAGGAGAGAAGGAGAGAAGGGAACCAAGTACTATAAAGAGGCATAACAAGGTAGTAGAACCAGCAGGGTTGGGGAGGAGGTGGAGGACATGTAGTGAATGAGAGAGAAGGAAGCCAAGACTTGCTCCCCACCAGGATGCTGAGAACCCTGTAAGGGAACTGGGAGCTGGCAATTTTTTGGAGAGGAAGAGAGTGAGGGGGAGAAGTAGCAAGGGTGAGAAGGAAGATGAAAGGTAGAGAATGGGTGAAAAGGCAGCCAAAACCTGTTCCCGACCAGGATGCTGAGAACCCTGTGAGGAGGACTTGGAGCTTGCAACTTATTGGAGAGAAAGAGATTAACAGGGAGGAGTAGAAAGGGTGAGAGAGAAAGTGGTCAGTAAAACCAGCAGAGTGGGGGACAAGGTGTGGAGGATGTGTGGAGGATGGGAGAAAAGGCCGTCAAAACCTACTCCCCACCAGGATGCAAAGAACCTTGCACGGGGACTGGGTTTCGTCAAGTTATTGGCATGAAAGAGAGTGATGGGGAAGAATAACAAGGATGAGGCAGATGGTGGGGGAGGGCAGAGTTGGGAGGACAATGGGGTAGACAGATAAAGGTGGGCTGAGGAAGGGCGGGGTAGGAAGGCCAATGATAGAAACATAGAAACATAGAAGTTGACGGCAGATAAGGACCGCAAGGCCCATCCAGTCTGCCCATTTCTTTTTCTACCTTATAAATGTGCCATCGGCCTTTGCTCTGTCAGTGACCTATCTATTCATAGTCATTTGTATTGCTCCCTTATGCCTATCCCATGCCTGTTTGAAGCCCTGCACTGTATTCATAGCCACCAGTTCTTGTGGTAAGCCATTCCATGAATCTACCACCCTTTCTGTGAAAAAGAATTTCCTCACATTACCCCTTAATCGGCCTCCCTCTAATCTCATGCTGTGTCCTCTTGTCCTGCTATTTTTCTTATATTTAAACATGTTAGACTCTTTCACCTTGTTTTTGCCCTTAAGGTGTTTAAATGTCTCGATCATATCACCTCTCTCCCTCCTTTGCTCAAGGGTATACATATTGAGCTCCATTAATCTGTCCTCGTATGTCTTCTGATGCAGTCCCTGCACCATTTTGGTTGCCCTTTTCTGGACTGCCTCAATTTGGTTAATGTCCTTGTGAAGGTGTGGCCTCCAATACTGCGCAGTACTCCAGATGGGGCCTAACCAATGTCTTTGTACAGAGGATTATTACCTCCTCTCTTACGACTTGTGATACCCCCTACTAATACACCCTAACACCCCCTAGCCTTACCTACTGCTTTAGAGGTCTGCTTGGATGATTTTAGGTCATCAGTGATGATGATGCCCAAGTCTCTTTCTTCCTTTGTGACTGCTAGCAACTCCCTCCCAGCCTATAAGTGGCTTCAGGGTTTCTCTTCCCTATGTGCATGATTTTGCACTTCTTTGCATTAAATCCCAGTTGCCACTCTTCTGACCATTTTGCTAGTTTATCCAGATCTCTTCTCATTCTGCCCACCCCATCTGGATCATCTACTCTGTTGCAGATCTTGGTGTCATCTGCAAACAGACAAGCCTTACCCTCTAGTCCATCTGTGAGGTCACTAATGAAGATGTTGAATAGGACTGGCCCCAGGACTGATCCCTGAGGTACCCCACTTGTGACTTGCATCTCTTCTGACTGTATACCTTTTACCACCACTCTCTGTTTTCTGCCAGTCAACTAGTTTGCCACCCAGTTGACCAACTTCTGACCCACCCCGAGCCTACCTAGCTTATTTATCAATCTTCTATGTGGAACAGTGTCAAAAGCTTTGCTGAAGTCAAGGTAGGTGACATCAACTGCTCCCCCTTGGTCCACCACTCTGGTTACCCAGTCAAAGAAATCTATGAGGTTAGTTTGACAGGACCTTCCTTTTGTAAACCCATGCTGTCTTGGATCCTGTGCCCTATGGATTCCAGGTGTTGCACTATCCTTTCCTTAAGGTGCCTCCATAATCTTGCCCACTACTGAGGTAAGACTGACTGGTCTGTAGTTCCCGCCTCCTCCTGCTACCACTCTTGTGGGTGGGATCACATGAGCCCTTCTCCAGTCTTCTGGGACCTCTCCTGTGCTCAGAGACTCACTAAACAATTCTGCTAATGGCTCTGCTAGTTCCTCCTTTAGCTCCTTAAGTACCCTGGGATGTATGCCATCAGGTCCCATTGCCTTATCCACCTGAGCTTAGCAAGCTCTTGTAGGACCTTTCTTTTGTGAAGGGAGTAGTGCTCACCTCCCTCCCCCCTGTGTCCATGATGCTGAGCTGTGGGCCCTGCCCTACCTTCTCTTCAGTAAATACTGAGCAAAAGTATCTATTTAGGATAGATGCCTTTACAGGTCCTCCTCCTCACATGCTCCCTTTTCTCCATTAAGCTTAGCAATACCCCCTCTGGACTTTCTCCTTTCACTAATGTATCTATAGAAAGTCTTGTCACCTTCTTTTACTGTTCGTGCTAGTGTTTCCTCAGTTTGGGACTTTGCCTGCCTACTGCCTTCCCTGCTTCCCTTAGGGCAGTTTGGTACCCTCCCTATCTTCATCCCGCTGTGTTCCTTATATTTCCTGAAGGCCAGCCTTTTGGCTCTGACCTTTCTGCTACTGTATTTGAGAACCAAAGTGGTTTCCTTCTTCTTTGCACTTCCTTTTCTGTCTAACACAATGGGATGTTGCTTCAAGTATTGTATCCTTAATGCTTGCCTACTTTGCCTATACCTCCTCACCTGTGTTTCTTTTTGCCAGGGCTAGCTTAACTCTGTTGGCCATCTTATCAAAGTCAGCTCCTCTGAAGTCCCATATTTTGCCTTGAATGGGATGATTTAGATATAGTAGCCAAATTGAACCATACCATGTGATGGTCACTGGCTCAGGTGACCTTCTACCTGGAGATCTGTGATCCCTTCTTTGTTAGTCAGTACTAGATCTAGGATAGCCCTGTCTCTTGTGGGTTGCTGTACCAGTTGTTTGAGGCCCTCCCCTGCAGGAATCCACTATGAGTCTAGTTCTGGCAGATGTTCCTGCTGGTATTGACCAATCTGTATCTGGCATGTTGAAGTCTCCCATTATCAGAACCTCCCTTTAGCTGTCATGTTTTGTATATCTTCTAACAGTATGTGTCTATGTCCTCCCTCTGGTCTGGGGCCTGTAGACAACCCCAGTTCTTATGGCTGTCCCATTTCCTGTTTCCAGGGTGACCCACAGTTCCTCTGGCTCCTTATGTGTATTCTGAATTTCTGTAGCTTTGATATTTTCATTAACATACAGGGCCACTCCTCCCCCTTTTGCACCTCGGTCTCTTCTGAACAATACATAGCCAGGTACTGAAGTCTCCCAAGTGTGGTTACTGGTAAACCACGTCTCACTAATTGCTACTATGTCCAGTTTAGCCTCTGACACTATTGCCTGAAGGTCTGGGATCTTATTTCCCAGGCTGTGAGCATTTGTGTACATGATTTTCCATTGGTCAGATCTTGGTGTGTTAGTTGTTGGGTGAAGTTTGGCATTACCCCTGTGCATCGTATGGGGAGACAAACCTTTTTTCTTACCTGGTGATGCAAATGAACAGCAAACATGCTGAATTCCTGTTTGACCACTAGCTGAGGGGGGAAGGGTGTTCTTCCCATTCGACGTATGAGGGACATTAGGTAGAGATGGGCTAAGAAGGGCAGCGTGGGGAGTCAATAGTGAAGGTGGGTAAGAGGATAGTGAAGGGGAATACAAGGGATTAATAGTAGTTGCAGTAGAGAACAGTGTATCTGTGTAGGAGGAGAGCAGGGAAAATAGCATGGAGGGGAAGAGTAGGGAAGATGACTGTGAGATGAATAGATAGGGTGGGATTGGGGTGGTGAGGTTTGCAAGAGATTAAATGCAGTTGCAGCAGTGAACAGTGTGCCTGTATAGGAGGTAAGCAAGTGAATAACGAGATTGGACTGAGTGAATATTGGGAGAGAGGAAGTTCTAGATATTAGGGAATTTGCATGAGAAGGAGGCATGACCAGATGAAGTACACTGAGGTGGCAGGGCAAGTGTTCTGTGTGTGGACAACCGGTGGGAATAGCAGGAAGGGGGAAGGATAGAGAAGATGGATGACAAGTAAGGTGGCAGGGAGCTGAGCCAGTACTTCCCTACAAGATTTGCGGTGTGAAACAGGCATCTGGCAGGAAGGGGGGGAGGGAAGGAGAGAGGTATAGAGATTGCAGTGAGGAGGGCAGCCAAGTATATTGTGGCAGAAGAAATTGAAGACAGTGTCCAGTCTGGCTGGTGAGGTTTTAGGGTCAGAATTATAGACACTGTCCCTGAAGTCTAAAACTGGGAAAACCATATTTTGATCAGTTTCACTCCTGGCTTGCATAAGCAGGCAACTGTGGTGTCTGTGCAGAGCACCAAGCTTAGGAAGTATTTTTTTGTGCATGGCATCAACGTGTACCCTAAAGTTGAGATTCTTGTCTAGCCACATCCCTAGGTACTTAAATGTGTGGACGTCATCCAGAGTAGTACCTGACAGGATATGAAAGGCTGGGGTGGAGTCCAATCTGGACAGCCTTTGTCTGGTGCCAAAGGTCATAGAGACCAATTTTTTAACATTCATAGAGAGTTGGTTAGTGATAAACGAATGCTGGACATTGTTAAAGTCCAGCTGTAGGCTAGCAGACACCTCAGTAGGGGAGCTCTTTGAGAAGAATAACACAGTGCCATCTGCGTACATGTGGATACTAGCAGATGAGCAGGCATCAGGTACCTAGATCATTCACAAAAATGGAGAGCAGTACTGGGGAACACCTGTGTTAATTGGTAGAGAAGGGGAAGTGGAATTTCCAACTAGGACAATTTGGTTCTGGCCTATGAGGTAGGACTGAAACCAGTCAGTGGCAGCTTTGGAGAGACCAGACGCAGTCAGCATGGAAAGGAGGAGGGGGTGCGCGACAGTGTCAAAAGCTTTGGCCAGGTCAACAAAGATAGTTGATGTGATGCATCCTTGATCCATGCCTATGAGAATGGAATCAGTAAGCCAGAGAGGGAGATGGTTGTGGAGCAGGGTTTATGGAAACCCGACTGGAAAGGGGTGAAAAAGGAAGAAGTGTCAAGGAAGAGGGAGAGTTGTTCCAGAGTCAAGTGCTCTTGGACCTTAGCTAGAACAGGGAGCAAGGATATAGGACGGAAGTTACTAGGGTTGGAGGGGTTCCCCAGTTTGGGAAGTGGGATCACAGTAGTGGACTTCCAGGCCTTAGGTACAGTCATGTAAAAGAAGAAGAGATTTAAAAGACAGTTCATTGGGAGAGCTATAGCATAGGCAGATAGGTGGAGGAGTTTAGGGTCAAGACCATCAGGGATTCTTCCTTTTTTGGGATAAAGGGCAAGTAATACTCACAGTATGTCCTCAGGGAGGACAAGTTTAAAAGATAAGCATGTGGCAGTGGGGGATTTAGTGGGAGAGGGAAAGTCATGCGGGAGAAGAGCAATGGGGGATGTGAGGCAAGGAGGGAAAAGGCACAGGTAATGAAGAAGTTATTGAACTCTTCTGCCATGGTGGGGAAGTGTCATCTATTGTATGTGAGCCAATATTTAGGATTGTAGAGGGAGGTTGGGTAGGTGGGGAGAACTCAGCATGGATGACCTTCCAGAATTTGGAAGGGGTGTTTATGTTTTCCTGGAATGAGGCATTGAAATACTTTGCTTTGGTAAGATGGATGACCCCAGTACAGGCATTCTGGAGTGAGTGATAGCGTTGAAGATCATGGGGGTACCTGATGACTTGAAAGCCTGCTACACTTGATCATGGGCACGTTGAGAGGCAATGAGTTTGGCTGAAATCTAGGGGAGGTAGTTTCTACGAACCCTTGCATTTCTTAGTGGAGTATGGCAGTCCCTAACATAGAAGAATTGCATGCTAAAGAAGGACAAGGCTACATCCACAGAGGGGGCAGAGGAGATGCGCAACCAGTCGATAATGGGCAGATCACTATGGACAGCAGACAGGTCAAGGGAACAGAAAGAGCGAATGTTGAGTAAGTAAACAATTGAGTGTGGGGGCCATTTGTGCTGACTGTTCCCCTTTAACAGAGTGGCCTCCAGAATAGTTGCTCCTGCTAGAATGGCAGGAGTCACTGTTGGAGGCCAAGTGTGAGTTTTATTTTAAAGTTTATTTGTTTCTATTCAGTTTTAAGTAGATGATACCAACCTGTTTGGATCATTGCATATACACTGTTTAAAGAACTGCATAAAAAAAAAGAATTGCATCATTATTCTAGCATACCAGACTCTTTCTATGATGTTATTTAAAATATTAGCAGCATATGTAATGACTCCATGATCAGATAATCAGGATTACTAAATGAGACATACATTTAATTTTACGTTCACCATTTTCCATTAACAAAATATTTAAATCAAACTTTTAAAACTCAGAGCCAATAGATTCTGTGCAAAACTAATTGCACATTTCAATAAAACTTTAGGCATCGGGGCATGCATAAATGCTGTTTCTTTCTATTTCTGTTAATCACTGTCACATTCCAGGAACATTATTTAGAGAAGTGGGAATCATGTCTTAATGCAAAGTTGGTCAGGAATAATACATTAAAGGCTATGCATAGCTTTTATTTATTTATTTTTTATTTGACTTAAATGATCGATTTTTACACACAGTATTATGACAGAAAAGACTAGGTCCATTATACTCTTACCTTTTAATTGTCCTTATTAAATGTGGTCTATAGGAGCTCAGTTTATGGGTGGGCACTATAACATAGCCACATTTTTAAAATGCCACCTTATTCTGTGGAATTTCACTGTAAACTAAATTTCAAAAGCAGTTGCAGTTTTTCATTTAAAGTAAAAATGGCAATTTGCTGTTTAGATAAAATTAAGGTATAGTGTTCTATGGTTTACATAAACATTGAACATCAAACAGCAGTTTAAAGTAAAATACTTGAAATGTAACAGTTTATCAAAAAAATTCAGAAAGAAATTTTCTGAAGTGGAATCACCATTCTGCATGAATTTCACCACAAATTCTACAATCTTCACGGCTCTAGCAGTAGGTATTCTAAGCGTCTGTGATGATGCTGTTTCATTTCTATAGCTAGAATTATTTCAGCTGTAGTGGGCAGAGCCCTGCAGATGTTTTGCATGTACAAAAGGGCTCATGTCATGTTTTCTGTCCTTGGAACTGGATGAAGGAGTAAATAGTCTCCTCTGCCTTACCCTTCTCCAAAAAATGCTCTCCACCCTCAAATAAATGCGCTTTCATGTTAGTCAATGGTTGCAGGGCACTATTTTCTTTCTTAATTGGGAGGTACAAGAACTGGAACCTGAGTAGTGGGAAGGAACATTATTATTTTTTTTTTTTGGTGAGATCGACCCCCACCTCCACTCAAGCAGCTCCTAAAGATCCACCCCACTTTTTTTTGGTTTATGTGGGAGGGGCAAGAGGTGGCTCTATAATGGTGGATTGAGAAAGTTCCACCCCACCTGCACCTGAGCAGCTCCTAAAGATTCAGTTTTCTGCTGCAATCTGTCTCATATAGCATACAGTTTTATTTCAGATATCATATTATCTTCTCGTATATCCTACCATATTATATCAGACTATACAATATGATAAAAATGATTCCTCAAGGTCCTGTTTAGAAATGCAGTCATAGAGTGACATATTGCAAGTTTAACTTCTATGACCTTTTGCAGGGATTGTTGACCTCCTTAGCATCATTAACATGGGTAAAATAATCTGCACTACAACTGCTTTAATTTAAAATTATATATATATATATATATATATATATATAGAGGCAATCAGATCACTTGCTTATGAAAAGGTCACTAAAACAAAACTCGTGTGATCAATGTGAGTCCTTTCTAGGCCTCATGGAATCCCATAAAAAAAAACTATGCATATTATTATTACTCTGTTGAGTGAGTGAAGCATATCTGAACACTGCATAGGTCACATAAATGAAAATCTACAAACAAACTATGAGCATTATTATTAAACCTCAGTGTGAGTGAAGCATATCTAAACACTACTGAGTAAACAGACCTACACTCAGTGAGAGGGGTTACCCTGTGACAAAAAAAAAGTACCAGAGGTTTAAAGTCAATGTACAACCTTAGCAAAGGGTACTTAATAAATGAAGATCCACACTAATGTTTAGCAGATATTTTCTCCATGTAATGGTCACAGCAAACATTACATGCCCAACTGGGCCAGGGAGATGCTCTCCACAATGATCTTTACTTGGCCCAGTGGCGCATGTAGTGTTTGTTTTGACCATTAAATGGAGAAAATATTTATTAAACATTATTGTAGATCTTTATTTATTAAGTACCCTGAGCTAGGGTTGATCTTTGACTTTAAACCTCCTTGTGTCTAAACACTGGTTACATCACATAAAGGAAATATAGAATGCAATTGACAGTATGACCCAAATTAAACATACAAAAGACCATATGTCGTCATTCATTATTTTCTTATTTGCATTTGTATATGTGATTATTCTTCCCTGATCAATACTGACTGGCATTGAATCATGATACACGTTTAGTTGTGCTGAGCATGCACCAGAATTCATGGCAATTCTCTTTGGGCAGTCTGCAGATAAAAACTTTTACTCAATCCAGCTCTCCCTTTCAAAGCTGCAGGCAGTGATTCTAGTTTGTCTATCATGAGATAAATTGAATAGTAAATCAATCCATTGTCATGGAAAAGTACAACATAAGTATTGCATATGAAATAGCAGCAGTGCTATAGCTAGGCAGAGAAAGAGCAGCTGCTGGAAAAATCACACACACACACACACACACACACACACTAGATCCTATATAGAAACCCTCCCCCCATCTATACATATAAGTTCTGAAGAGTGTTATGCAGCATACAAAAGAAAAAACATAATTACAGTGAGATTTTGTTTCTCCCATTACAATGTGTTTTTTTTTATAAGAAAGATATTAAACATTTCTCAAAAGGATTCTTCAAAGCCCCATTTAGAAAAGCAGTTATAGATTAATATTTTTCAGGTTTAATGTCTGTGACCTTTTGAAAGATTGGTGACCTCCCTAACACCAGTAACACGGGTATAAGAGTGTGCACTACAGGTGTCTTAAAAAAAGAGTTTATTTTTTGTTTTGTTTGGTAATCAGATCACAGGCTTATGGAAAGGTCAATAAAAGGAAAACTCTAGTAACCAATGTGAGTCCCTTGTAACCCTCCTGGAATCTCAGCAAAACAACTAAACTAAGCACGTTATTATTACACTTGAGTGTGAGTGAAACATATCTGAACACTATTGAGATGAATATCTGTTAAGGTACACATGTTGAGCTGTTGGAGAATGTGTTAATGGGAGGAACAAAACATCATTACAGTGAAATTGTCTTCTCCCATTAGAAAAATGCAGTCATACACATGTATTTGCAGCTATAAGGTGTATGACCTTTTGCACATATAAGTGACCTTCCTGTGTCAATGGCCACAATGACTGCTAAACATTGAAAGCAGGCTACTGTCAAGATAAGCATAACACATGGACTTGGAGAAATTATTATAATTTTCAGGATAGAGTATTGGGTTGCTTACTGTGCTGCTGTTTTTTTTCCCTTGTGCTCACATATACTGCAACAGTGAAATTAACCATCACAGTCGAAAGTTTCTGCACTGGAAAGGCTCAGCTGTCTGCAGAGTCCTTCCCTCCCTGACAAACACACACACACACACACACACACACACAAATACACATACACATACACACACACACACATACACACACACACACACTGAACCCCAAAGAAACATGGTGTGGTGCTTGTTACATGAAAATAACTACTAAAGTATGAATATAGCCCTTGAGGTGTAAAGGTGTCCTGTGAAAGTTTTTAAATATTATAAATACATTGGCAAGTACCTAGATAATGAAATTAATGTGTTTCAGAAGTACATGAATAAAAATGCAATTATCTCCAATGTGTAATAATTACATGAGCTTGAATTTCTTTTTGCTGCCCTGTAAGTTTGGTATCTTGGATCAGTAATCAATGCAGGTTACAGTACATTAAAAAATGACAGTACATAAAAGGTAGTAAATATAACAGTGAGTGCATGATATAAAAGGAAAAAAAAACTTACCAAAGTTGGTATGGAAATGGAAATGTTAATCCTGTAAAGGACATTATTAAAATAATCCGCTTTGTGAAGAAACTGGTAGGAAATACACTGAAGAGTCACTTATTTTGAGCTGATCCATGTAACAATTGAATATTTTGGTTAATATATATCAGTAGCAGTAATGGAGTAGTCAGGAAACTATAATTTGCCTGGCTAGTGCAGCCAGCCAGTTTCAGTTCATGGATCCAGACTTTATGGGTTTGGTTTCTTAGCAATGATGTAAGATTGCTCATCTCTAGCTTAGTGAGTAAAGTGTGATAATATAATGGGCAGAGGGAGAGGATGGAGATTGTAGGAAGAGAAGTTTAATACAAAATAATTTATTTTGCTTTTGGTTGATTTTAATTGTTGCATTTCTGTCTATATCAGACTGTAACAAGCTGCAAAACATAACGTTTAGTGGGGATGTGTCTCAATGTTTTTTTGTAGAGAAATTTAAAAACATCAAAGTATTAGCATAGTAAATTGCAATGTTAAGATTCTGATGTACTGTATGGCTCGTGATTGTGGTGTAATGAGCAACATTATATTTCATAGCATGTAGTAAATGAAAGTAAGTGTGGAATCAAAGAGAATTACTGAACAGGTACAGAACCAATAACAGTAGTTAAGATAATAAAATAAGAATGTTAAAATCCTGTCATTCAGTTGTGTTAGTGTCAGGTAATATATCAGTCTTGTAGAATTCAGTCATGCAATAGTCATGAGGCAGAAAGACATAAGAATTAATGGACAGAGTTGTAACATACATCATCACATGTCATGTGATGTGCACACTTTTGGAGACAGGTATTTAATTTGAAGAGGGCAGATATATTTTCATTTCTGAAGATATGACTCTGTGTTGGGAATGGGTCATATGGGTCATAAGCTACAATTAGGGATCACGTGTTTGAACAGGACATTGTTTGCCTCACACTGTATATGAGGTGTACGGTTAGTAAAGCACAATTTTGGTTTCAATATCACTGGAAAACTTAGTAAACTGGGATTATTATAAACAGGTTTTATGGACATACATGACAGCAACAGAGAGTGATGCACTGAGATAGTGATGGTGTCATTAGTAGGGCATAACAGCCTAATTAAAAGTTTGAATATGTGTGGATCATGTAGAAGTCATGTGGTGCTTAGAAATAAGTATGGAATTGGGTTTTAGTAACACCATTATGAAAGTGCCTAGTGAAGCACAGGTTGTTTTGTTTAAATATTTGTAAATACACAATAGTGACACCCTGATAGGGCAAACAAACATGTAATGCATGTTTACCTAGTTATGGCTGTGTCCTACCCAATCATTAAGTGCCACACTATGTAGATATAGCTATTCATACTATTGCTAATTACTGTGACCTTTTTTACAGCCTTATCTCAGTATCAAGGAGGTCTGTCGTCTGTGGCAATATGCAATATAAAGAAAGCATAACATGGAATCTGTCAGTTTCATTGTTTCTCACTAGAAATATTACTACAGTAGATTGTATTGTAAGTGACATGAGATGTAAATCTGATATTTCTCATAATTAGTGCAGTATGTAGAAAAATGCAATGTTCCATATTAAGGCAGGATGAGTTATATAGGCTTGCTGTGTGATGTAGAGATATAAATTGTCATGTAAATGACCTGAGGATCCATTAGTAGCACAACTGACTATCAATTTTATGGCGGTCTCTAAATGTGTACAATGTGTACCCTCTGACCTTCATCTCGCTTCCCCTCTCCCATCCCTCAAAAAACTCCTTAGACTTCTCCCAACTGCACAGTGCCCCCAATGCTCATAACCTCCCACACATTGCCCCTCTGAATCCAAGTGCTCATCCCAGTGCTCTCCTCTAATCCCTCTCTCTCTGCTTGCTCTCTTCTGGCCTGAGCTGGCAACCCGCCTGATCTAAAACTCATTCCCTAAGTACTCCAGGTCTCTCTCAAGTAATGTCAAAGTGTGCAATTCTAAATCAATGCAAAGCTTGCATATTTTTGCCCTATAATTTTTTCAGTGCTTTCCTTATTTACATTGTGCCTAACCATATAATTACTTTGTAGATTTTCTGTAAAATCTTTGTGTTTAGCATTCTACTGTACTGTTCTTTTTACCACTATGTTAATTGTACCTGGGTCACACCTGGAAATGAGCCTCTGCTTAGTGTGCCTTTCCCGGTCACAAATTTTAAATAAATAATTATGGTATACACAGAAGGTATAATTTGCCATTTGGCAAGTAGAGCTTTTCTCTGTAGACACAGCAGTACATTAAATGTTGTGGTATGTGAAAAGGAAAGTCAGTAAAAGGGAGACAAAACATTAATAGTCCAAAGGTAGTGCATGGTATTGAACATACACCATATACATCTGTGTTACAAAGTTAACACCTGTTTTTTTATCTGTAAAATATATATTTTTTTTATAAAAATAACCCTATATTTTTTTTTCATTCTCTAACAGTAGATGGCAAGTGCATTATTATGATATATTTATTATTTTAAAGGTTTGGAAACATTTGCCAGTATTGCTAAAATGAGGCAATACAGCAAATATGTAAAAGTTAGAGGCATACCATATACCATAGTGTATTAGTTCAAGGAAGTTTTTTTTTTAATTTCTGAAATAGTAGCATAACTAAATCCCAATTTTGTGGAAGTTTCTAAATGGTGACACTGTTATACACAGAACGTATAATTTTCCATTTGGCAAGTAGAAGTTTCCTCTGTAGACACAGTAGTACATTAAATGAAGGAGGCAGTATGGTGCAGTGGTTTAAGGCTCTAAGCTGTAAACCTTAAGACCTGGGTTTGAATCCCACAGCCCCCATTTGCATACTGTGTGACCCTAAGCAAGTCACTTAAATTCTCTGGCTTCCAGGTTGCACCTGTAAACAAGCTTTCAAATTAGTGTGTTTCCTTGGGGAAAAAAAATGGTGTCATGTGAAAAGGGAAGTCAGTAAAAGAGAGACAAAGCATTAGTACTCCAAAGGTAGTTCTTTGTTCAATATGAGTAATGTGTGGTGATGAAAGTGCACCATGTCCTTCTGTATTACAAAATTGTTAATCACCATATTTTGTAAATTTATCAAATAAAACTTTTTTATATATACAATAACCCTATATGTAGTTTTTCATTATATAAGAGTAGATGTCAAGTGCCTTATTATTATAAATGTGTTATTGTAAATGTTTAGGAACATTTGTCATTACTGCTAAAATGAGCCAATACAGCAAATACATGAATGTTAGAGGTGTAACAGATACCACAGTGTATCTGCTCAAGAAGATTGTGTAACTGCTGAAATAAAATGTTTAATTGTATGCACAACATCATCTGTGGACAGTAAGGACATCACACATTGAGTTACAGATCTGAGTAAGTGTGCAGAGTATGTAAATGATGTGATGCAATACAGAATGTATTTTGTGTGGTCTTGCATTTCAGTAATTGTATATGAAGCAATAGTTATGTGTATACTTATGAAGACAGAATGCATTTTTTGGGGGGGGGGATTTGGTGATAGAAGTATTTGTGGAGTGTACGCCTGTGAACACAGCGACCACAACTGAGTGCTTTCAAAAAGGGTGACTCAGTTACAGTGCCTGTGTTCAGGGCTACCTGGCAGGGTAGTAACTGGATACCTGGGTGGGTGAGGTAGGGTGATTGGAAGCAAATGCACAGGCACACACACACAGGGGAGAGAGGATTTGAAGGGCAGGTATGTGGAAGGGAGTGTGGTGGGCATCTCCTGAGCTGGTTTGCTAGTTTGGTGAGGTGATTGGTAGGTTGGGGTGTGCAGGGTTTGGGTTCAGCGTGGTGCTTTTTGTTTTTTACATCAGCAGATGGCTTTTTTTAAGATTCCCCCCTTGACATGCACCCACCCCTGGAGATGAGAATCCTTAAGTGGGGGGGGGTGCAGAGGATGTAGCTCTCAACACCAATATAGAATCTATTGTCGCTGTTTAGTTCTTCATGAGTGTACATCACCATAATTCATTTTCAGTGATGTACACTCACCATTATTGCATAGAACTGTGTGTGCTGTACAGCTATGTGTCTGGTCTGTTTGATTTGTCACCCACAGTATTTATTTTTTTTAAGCATGCTAGCTACATGGGCTCCATTATGTATGCCACACTAAGGTAATAGATATGAATGTATACCATTGATTTGTAATGGTATAATTTTGTGTAGTGGAATTGTTCCACAAACATGATTAAGGTATTAGTGTGACATGTAGCCCTTTGCTGCTATTACAGGTTGGCAGTATAGGAAAACAATTCAGGCAGGGTGTACATCTCAATGTATCAGGCAAGGTCCTGTTTCCTGTGCAAATGCCATGAAGGGTAAAGGAAGAAATTATGTGCCGGTTAGAATTTAAACACACAGAATAATATATGATGTATGTGTCAGCTTATGGAATTTATGCAAATTGTGCAAAACAATTTATCATGTTCTAATATGTCATTTATAATGTATTTTAAGATGGTGAAATGGGGTTGTAAAGTAAAAATGTTCTGTGTATTGTGCCAATGGGGGGATGGTAAGCAAATGTGTTATAAACACACAATAATGGCATCTGGAGAGATGAAACAAGCATTTGTCAATGCCAAATGTTGTCTTGCTGGCATTGGCATTGGTAGTACAGGAGTTAGAGAGATGCATAATAGGAATGGCAGTGAAGTTTGGAAGTGATGCCAACCCCACACCACCCTGCAGAGATTGACAGGCATTGAGGTGTGCCTTTGGGTAATCAGCCATAACGCTCATACCATTTCACCTCACCCTACCCTGCATACTCTGACAAGTGTTGCATTGTGCCTTGGGGTCATCGAGCCTTACGCTCACCCCATTCCATAAGGAAATACATTGAGATGGGTGTAGTATAGGAGAATGGGGTGAATTTGTCAATTGTGCTATCCAGCTATGCCACTGAGACAACTGGAACATGGGCTGTCCCCAAGCACATTATTATTTTTCAAATGCACAACCCAATGGCAACACAAATATTTACTTTGTAACAATCACACAGGAGTGTGGTGTGCATATTTATGGAACACATACAAACAGAGGTGAGAAATAAGTTAGTGCCCCAGCTGAGGCACTTACTTATATCTCACCTCTGTTTGTATGGGTTCCGTAAACATGCACACCACACTCCTGTGTAAACATTCTCATTTAACAAGTTTTATTACTGCCTGACCTTCAGAAGTAAGGTTTACACAAAGTATTGTTTGAAAGAACAGAGAGCTCCCTGTCACAGTGGTGCCAAGTTCAGAATGAGAAACTTTTCTATGACATACAAAAGAAAAGCACACACCTCCCTTCAACAGAGTAAGCAGACCTCCTTTATTTTCACTTTATGTGGATTCAGGGATGACCACTGGAGTGTCTTGAAATACTCCTACATAACTCTTGTTGGAAAAGGCTGCTATATATAGACTTGTAGAGTAAGCAGACTTCAACCCTTTTATATATAGTGATCCCTACAGCATAATATTATACAGGATCTCAAATAATTATTTCTCAGTAATGATCACTTTCTAATATGTTCAGAACCAAAGGATATCTATACTACACATAAATATCTGGAGACAGTTGATCAGAATGCAATGAAGTAGCCTGATAAATCATGGGAGGTCATCAAGGTCACAGTGGGTGATATGCTCATAGTTTTTATGACAGTGAGTAAAATGTGTATTTTCACAGCACTGTACATCTAAATAGGGCAGTGTTCCAAAGGTGTCATATTACCAAACAGCATTATAATTTACAGTTTAGGGCATCCCAGGAAGCACAATTCAACATATGGACTACAACAGTAAACTAACTTGCTCATTGGAGCTCCATAGTTAAACATTAGTAAGTGCCCTGAACTATGTTAAGTACAAATCATGCAAGCCCCAACAATCCTTACATATCAAATGAATCTGGAGGGTCATGATTAAGCAGTACACTTTCACATTTTAATACTCAAAGTACATTAGTGTAACCAAGCAAGAAGATTTACTATCAGCACTACACTCTAAAATAGCAAATAATATTTCAGAACACAATTTCCTCATTTGTTTTAACCAGGATAGACACAGTAAGCTGAAGCTTGTTTACCGGTGCAACCTGACAGCACAGGGACTTGTTTTTCAGGAAATGTGATTAACAATGTGTTTTCAACTGCCCTTAAAACATAGTGTTTGATAAAGATATAGAAAACACATGAAGCTGACTTTTCAGGTTCACACAGTATGTAAGTAGGGGCTGTAGAATTCAAACCCAGGTCTCCTGGTTTACAGCTCAGAGCCTTAAACAACTGCACTACACTGCATATGTCTAAATAGATATTATATTTGTATGACACCTGTTTGCAAATTAGTCACCATGACCTGGTTGACCTCCCAGGACTTATCAAGCTACTTCATTTTATTCTGATCTATTGAGCTGAGATATTTATGTATACTATCAATGTATGAAGTTTTCCACAACATCTCCCCAATGCTGCAAATATTACTATGTGATATCAGGTTAATATTTTAAGACAGCAAGTTTAATTAAACACAAAGAACAGTTTCAGAGGGAATCCCAACATACTGTATAAATTCCAAGGTAAGTGTTAGCTGAGCTGGCTAACAGAGTATTTACATATATTTGAAGTCACGCTAGATTGACTTAGCAAGGAAGTGTGAAATAAAGATTACACTGGGAGTCAAACTGTAATGACATGGCAATATAATGTTACTTGATACAACATTTTATCTTATGTTTCAGTTAAAAACTGTATGTCTCACAAATCGTTACTATGACTACATTAATTTGCAAAGCAAATAACATGAAAATGCCAACATTTTAAAGGCAACATCAATGCACAACTCAGCTGGTTTGGCATGTCACTGCTTTTCAAAACTATTTGATTACAGCTTCAGCTTCATGTGTTTTCTATATCTTTATCAAACAATAAGTTTTAAGGGCAATTGAAAACACAGTGTTAATCACATTTCCTGAAAAACAAGTATGCCTTAAGGCCAGTTCAGCAGACAATAGTAGAGATGAAGTTAAATGATTTTAAAGGTACAACTCCTAGACTGTCAGTGTCCAAGATAAATTAATTGAATGTATTCACACGATGTAAGTACCTCATTCTTTTAATAGAACAATAGATCTAAAGAGAGCAATATCCTGACCATGTCATGTCATCAAACAGCATCCTATTATATCTAGCCTGGGGCATCCCAGTCATCACAATTCCAGTTGTTGAGCACAATATTAAACTATGGTGCTGACTGCAGCTGCATATCTTAAAAAGACTATGTGCCTCAAATGTGGACATTTACCAAACTGCATAATGCTGACAAATACACTCCTCATATATCATATGCATTTTTTGGATGCAAGAGTATTTAGTACAGTACATCACTGTAACCAAACAAGATAATTTCCTAACAGCATTGCATGCTGAAACAACTAAGAATTATTTAAGGCACAAGTCTCCTCATATGTCAGTGTACAGTGTATATGAAAACTGTGAACATATTAGCCACCCTGACCTTGGTGAACTTCTATGATTCATCACACTACTTCATTTTATTCTGCTATATGGAGCCAATATATTTATGTGTAGTATAATATCCTTTGGGCCTACACATATTTGAAAGTTTCCATGGTTGGGAAATACTTTTTTGATACTTATTGTGACATTCCAGCTATTTTTTTTTAAATTTATTTATTTAGTTTGTGTTGACCGGGTAAGTGCACTAGACAAACCCTGCCTATTTTCATGCACCACCCGGGGAAAGGGGATACAGATGAATGCCAACTGACCTTGAACTGGATTAAGCTGTTGGTGGTATTTTTAGTGAATGAGGGGAAATTTGGCCAGGACACCGGGGAAATTCCCCTACTCTGCTTCCTATGAGCAGGGGGACCCATTTTTCTGTGGGACCAAGATGGCGGAGGAGGAGGTTGTGTGTTTGGTGGAAGGGAAGGCCTTACCTTTCACTGCATCACAAGAGGAGGCCCTTCAAGATGGTGAAATCGAAACAGAACAAGAAGAGATTTATCATGAAGTAATGGGATTTTCAGAGGATGATCATCACAGTGAGCATTTTATTTTCCAAACTCAATCTGTTGTTATTAGAGAAGATGCTGTAATTGCTGTACCTGGACTCCCTGTAACTTTAAACAAAATAAACTTTCAGAATGTAAAAATCTCTCATGAGGCAAACCTATTACCTGATAAAAGTGATGTCTCAGGAATTGATTATGTCAGTAAAACGGAGAGTCAAAGGCCTAAAATATGCCTACAATCAGCAGGATTGTCTAACACTGTTGACTTAGTTACAGCAACTGAAAAAAATGTGGAAACTAATAAAAAGGCTGGCAGGAGTATCGCACAAGACAGCGAGTGCCTAAAGCCTTCATTGCCTAAAAATGTGATTTCACAGAAAAATATTCCTCAAATGGCAGGGAAAAGAGTTGATTATGTCAGTAAAACAGATTGTCAAAGGCCTTAAATAAGCCTACAATCAGCAGGAGTGTCTAACACTGCTAACTCAGTTACAGCAACTGAAAAAGATTTGGAAACTCATGAAAAGGCTGGCAGGAGTATTGCACAAGACAGCGAGTGCCTAAAGCCTTCATTACCTAAAAATGTAATTTCACAGAAAAATATTCCTCAAATGGCAGGAGAAATTCTGAACAAAGGATCTATGAACCTTCTGAGTGTCAACAGTACCACTTTTGGAGGTCAGCCAAAACTGACAAAACAAGCCAGCTTCTTGTTTAAAATACCGGTACAGCAAGACCTGCCTTTAACAGCTGACAGCGTGGTTATCTATCAGAAGGAAGGAGTGCAACAAGCAGGAGTGACAGAATTTTGTTTTACTCAGTCAGATAAATCTTTAACTCAGACTACTGATGTTTTTTTCTATTACACTGCCTAAAGATCTGCAGTCACAGATCCCGGATGTAAAAGTGGAGCCTAAAGATAAACAGAGACTTGCGAATTCACTGCTTCATGATGGAAACTGGTCATCACATAAAGTGATCCTAAAGGCAGGCTGGCAGATGACAGCTTCAGAATGCTGCACACCTAACCCATTATGGGATCCCTCCTTTAATTTAACTTCTACTCCATACTGGAAACCAAATACTAAGGATAAGCACATTGTTAACATTGCCCCAGAAGTTAATATAAGTGAAAGTACAAAGGGGGAATCCAAGGTTCTATTAAACTCTGCTGTTCTTAAAAAACAATACAATAAATTCAGAGGGTGGTCAAGAGCAGTCTAGTTTAAAAGTAGACCTTAGTGAAAGTAAGAGTGCACTTCCCTCTCTGGGTCCACATAAACCTTTACTGTCTGATCTTTTTTCACATTCAAAAAGAGAAGCTACACCAAGGAGAAATGTGGTGCGTATTCTCTATAAAGGGGGATTGACTGAGCACCCAGATAGGTATTATGTAGGAAAATGCTTAATTAAAGATTCCCTCCACTTTTCCCCTAGAGATGTATTTGCATTCATCAACATCTCAGGGGAAGATAACTACAATATTAGCTTCCAAACATCCTATGCCTTAGACCTCTTCTGGGAATGCTATAATGAGATTACATTTTCCCCCTTATGGACTCCCTCTTTAGTAATCCCTCTTACAAAGCCTCTGATTAAATTTGTCATGGTTATGTTTAGGAATGAGGGAGTCCATGTGGAGGACATAACTTATTGGTTGGGACAAAAGTGTGAGATATTGAGTGAACCTGAATCAGTTCTAGATACAGAACAATTTTGGATGGCAGGGTGGAACTACAAAGTTAAATTACGACAAACAGACATAGGAATAGAACATATTCCCAATTCCTTCCTGTTAGGCAGGGATGGGGGGGTTTGTTTTTATGGGGGTCAGCCAAGATCCTGCTACAAATGTGGTTCTAGAACTCATTTATCAAGTATTTGTGATCAGCCATGGTGTGAAAATTGTGGAGAAATAGGCCACGTAACTATGCAATGCATGAATCATACTAAATGTGACCTTTGTGAAGGGTTTGGACATGTTTTTCGAGAATGCCCCTTGGCGGCAAAAAATAAAGCTTCTTGCATAAACCCAGATCTATTGATTCAGCAGACCCAGGAGGCCTCTTCTAAACAGGAGAAAGGCCCTGAAAGTATGGATGTAACCCAACTGCAGGATGTTATGAGTAACACGAAAACTACTAAACTCCCCCCCCCCATAATTGATCTAGTAAAAGATGTTACTGTGGATAAAAAAAACTGATCAGGTGGTAAATAAAACAGAACTGACAGAAAGTTCTATCAATCCGGAGGTTCTTATTCTTGTTTGTTACAGTGAACCTGCGAAATCTGATAAGTCTAACAATCCCTCAATTGAAAATGTTCCACTCTCTCCTTTACCACCAAGGAGATCTTCTCATAATCAGATGCCAACATCCTCTCCCTCAACTACTAGTATTGAAACACAGAATTCTTATGCAGCATTATTTACTAACTGGGGTGATTCAGAAATGGATATAGTGGACTCTCATTCTCAGAAGTCAGTGCCGGAAACTGGTGGTTTAAGTGCAGAAGAATATGAGGGAAAAAAGGAGAAAAAAAAGGAAAAAATAAAATAGTGTGGTTTTAGTCACTTCATGATCATGGTAGCACACAAATGGAGTCTTTGAATACTCATAGTATTCTGAATAATATTAAATGTCAAACACTGCTTCAGTTTATTCATGAGAACAAAATCTCAGTGTGTTTTTTACAAGAAACATGTATGTTTTCCATAGTACAAAGTTCTACTTTTAAAAGGGATTGACCATGGGGACCATAATATTGGTCTTTTGGAAGGGATAATGCAGATGAAGTGGGTATTTTGTTTAATTCTTTTCTTTTTTCATTAGATAAATTGATAGATCTAATACCAGGAAGGGTATTGATTCTGGATGGAAAATGGGATACTTGGGACTGTAGATTTACTAACTTACATAACCCTCAAACAAAATCAGAAATAATTACTTGCATGAAAGTAATACAGCCATATTTAATCACATCAAGAATAATCCTTTGGGGTGGGGATTTCAGCCGTAGTTTGATAGAAAAAGGGCTCCACAATAAAAAAATTTACTGTGACTCACATTTATTAGAGGTAATAATTAAAACCTCAGGCTCACTAACTGTTTGCAGTATAGGTTTTCTGGACCTAGTTTTAGCTACATGAAAGGAAAATATAAAACCACTATTGATTATCTATTTATTTCAGCTGAAATCACTTTTGGAAATTTTCAAATAATACCAGTTGAATTTTCAGACCACTTATTATTACTTTATTCATTTGGTAATTTAACTTCAGTACCAAAACGATCACTTCGATGGAAACTAAATACATCTATACTAGGTAATAGTGTTGTGAAATTTGCAGTGTCATAACTTTTAAAAGCAAGACTATTGGTTGCATTTTTATAGTATATACTGATATGGGAGAATGGTTGAGGGAAACTAAAGCAGACTTAAGTAGGTGGTTTAAGAAATATGGATCCGCTCAAAAAATGAATCATTTTTTTTACATATTTAAAGCTAAGACAACAATTACAGTTTCTAATATCAAAGACTAATACTTACAGGTATGACTACTCTGACCAAATAGAGAATCTTAAATTCAATATGAAACAAGTACAATATGATAGGGAAAGAACATTACAGGCCCTGTTCTAGAATAATACTCAAAAATTTAAAATAGGAGATCCTTAGGAAATATGTAAGAACTTAAAGAAACTACTCATATGGAATTCTTAGTATCAGAAGGTAAAAAAGTGGTGTCCGAAGCAGAGATTAATTCCATTATAGAATCTCATCATGAAACACTGAACCCTTCTCCTCCAATTCAGATAGAAAATGTCAGAACTTATCTAGACTCAATTCATTTTTCTCCTTCACAAAAAAAAGATAAAACATTACTGGAACCCTTTTTAGACTCAGATGTTGAAAATATAATCCAGAATCTCAAAGAAGGAGTTCCTCCAGGTATAGATGGTCTTCCTTGTGCATTATATAAACTTTTAAAAAATAATTTTCAGCCTGCTTATTTTCAGTTTTTCAATACATTATGATGAGCACAAAAGTGCATACTGAGTTCATAGGTGGCCTAATTATACACATTTATAAATCAGGAGATAAAGGGGACATAAGAATTTGGGGACCCATAATAATTTTGAACTCAGATTATAAAATATTCACAATGTTATTAAATAACAGAATGAACATTTCTGTAGAAAAAAATAATGTCACCTTTCCAAAATTGTAGTATTCCTAACAGAAGAATACAATCAGCCCTTATGATTATTAAAGATGTTATTGAGTATCTTTCATTAGAAGGAAAAACTGGATATCTGATATCTGCCAACCTGGAGAAGGCTTTTGATAGGGTTAATCACACTTACTTATTTCAGATTTTGTGTTTTTTTGGGATTTCCACAATGGATTGTCAATATTATTAAATCCTTATATACCTCAGCTACAGTGTTTCCCTTTATAAAAGGAAGTAAAACTAAAGGGTTTACACTGATATCAGGTGTTCATCAGGGATATCCACTAAGCCCTCTGTTATATGTTTTATCATTAGAACCACATCTTTGACAGTAATACCTAAGTTGATAGGAATTGGTAGAGATCATCCTAATTCTCATCTTCATATTCAAGCATATGCAGATGATGCATGCATATTTTTCAATAATTATGAATCTCTGCAGATTTTCCTAGCAGAATTTAAATTATTTGCAGCAGTGTCTAATGCTAAAATTAACACAACTAGGGGTTTGATTATGAGGGCTGGATGTCATCAGGCATTTCAGTATAACAATATTATATTATCTCCAGAACCCCTAAATATATTACGTATTTCTTTTGGCCCTCAAAACCTCCCTGAAAAAAATCGGGACAATGCATTAGTTAAAATAGAACTTAAAGTTTGAAGATGGAAAAGTTATAAATTCTCCAAAGCTAAATGTATACAAATAATCAAACAGTTTATTATTTCCTGTTTGCAGTATGTGGCTATGCTTTTCCCTCTTCCTACACAGTATGAGATCAGATTTTATAGTAATTTTTTTCAACTAGTGTGGGGTAATAGATTAAATCCAGTAAAGAGATGTTTTACTTATCTAAACATCACTAAAGGAGGATTAGGTATGATCAATCCCATACTTTTTTTTATTCCCTTTTTTTTACTCAATCTATAAAACAACTAATCCTGAGACCAGAGAGTAGAGAAAGTATTTGGACTTCATTAGTACTAGGTCGATACTTTAAAGCTTGGGTTAATCTGGCCCCTAAATGAAATCCCCGTATACATACTCCAATATATTTTAAACCAGCAATTCAAAAACTACACAAGTGGAAAATCACTAAACAAACCATTGTTTTTAATACAGTGAAAACCCTATACAAAGTGATTATGATTTCAATTTACCCTATTAAACCTAGTTTTAAAAATTGTCCCGTAAGACAAAACTCATATTCTAGACCAGCTGCATAATGATAGGGTACCTGCCTTTATGTGGGAAACACAATGGTTGATAATGTATGGGAGATTAAACATAAGAGGCACAGCCAAATACAAGGCAAAAGAAAAAAGGAATTGTCCTTATCCAGAATGCATTAACCAAGAAGAAACTATGGAGCATTGTTTTCTACATTGTTCTTATGTAATGAAATTATGGGTATATGCTACCAAAAAGTGGGATTTGTCATGGCAGAAATGTATGAATTATGATATTCTGGTAATAGGTATATATCCACCAAGCATGGCCCATCTTAGTAAAAATACTCTAGGAGTATTTTTTGTATGTTTGCACATTTTTTTATGGCAGGTGAGGTGTCAATGGGTTATTTATTTATTATCAAAATTTATATATATATATATATATATATTTATTTATTATTATTAATATATCATTTATTATTTCTCATAAAAGGGTTCTATATGAGGTTTTGCCAAATGGTAGCTAAGGAAATGTATAAAGTGTATCTCAAAGATGTCCAAATGTATAACTCAAGTAAAGTATTAAAATGGTGGAAAGGATTTACCCATATAATTAAATTTAAATAATAGTTTTTTGCTTGATCCACACAATATGAATACTTAAAAGCTTTTGTTTATTTCCTTTGATGTTTCTATAAAAGATCTCTGTATTTGATTGTATTATGATATTACTGTGAATTTGTTTTTTTTTTTAGTTATACCATATATTTATTTATTTTATTTTGTCAATAAAAACTCCTCTACTTTTTTCGATAAGTGCCATGGGATCTTTAACATCCACCTGAACTACCACCAATCCAGGCAGATGGGACCTCGGTTTAATGTCTCCTCCGAAAGACGGCACCTAAGAAGTGCAGCACCCCTCTCATGCTGCACTGCAGTGTCAGTACTGGGATATTAACCCAAGTGCCAGATGTGGGAACTGAACCCACAACTCTCTGATCTCCTGGCCTCAGAGGTGAGTGTGCTACCTACTGAGCCACTGATACAGAATCTCAAATAATTATTTCTAAATCATTATCACTTTCAAATATGTTCAGAACAGAAGGGTATCCCTACAATATATAAATATTTGGGGACAGTAGATCAGAAGGCAATGCAGTAGCCATATAAATCTTGGAATGTCACCAATATTATGACAGCTGATATGCTCCCAGTTTTCATTATGGATAAATATGTGATCAAATTGCATTCAGAATTCAATATTTACAACAATCACAAAAGCAGTTGTGCTTAAAACAACAGGTGATCAAGATTAAAACATTAATTTTATGCCCACCATTCTTGTTGTAAAAGGCTGATCCTCTCTCTCTCTACAGATAGATAGATAGATAGATAGATAGATAGATAGATAGATAGATAGATAGATAGATAGATACTGCAGCATGCAGGCTGTAACACATACACATTTACTTGTTGATTCAGATAGAAATCCACAGTACGCCAATCACCACACTACTTCTGTGTGCAGAAACACTAACCTTTGCAGCCAGAGATACAAATCTGCAATACCCAAATGACAGGAGTTCTTTTGTCTCCAGAAATGCAAACCCTACTGGACTGGCACTTCTGTACCCTCAGGTACTTATGCACACTGCAAGGCATACAGCATTTGACAGACCTGTCCTTCTGCAGTCATTGTTGAAAACATAAACTGACCTCTGACTGCAGAAACACAGGCACCACAAAATCCATGATACAAAACTTGTAACAGTACTTCCGTTTGCTGAAGAACAGGCCTGTGGGGGGGGGGCTGCATCTCCTTGAACACAGATGTCAGACGCAAACACTGACTTCTGATTCCACAAGGGCAAACCCCTGCAAGGTGGGTATCATCATGTCAGCAGCAGATTTAGAAATGTTTCCATGGGGTATGAGTTTACTAGTTAAACAACTGCAAATAGATAACTATAAATTAGTTCAAGTTCAAGTTCAAGTTTATTGCAGGAAAACTCCATTGAGCAAGCTCATTCACAAGGAGGTCCTGTGACATAAACACTTAAAGTACAAACACAAATAGGTAATAACAGTATATACATAAAATGCACGTTACATGATACAGGCTGGATATACATACAAGGGTACCACATAGGGTGACCGCAGGTGGTAAACATTGATATGAGACAGGTAAGCGACTTACAGGTTGCATACTGATAAATGAAACATGATGACTGGTGTGTGCAATACATATACAGTATTTTGGCAGCTAGAACAAACAACAGTCTACAACTGATATGGGGGAGGAGTGATTTGATAGAGTAGCAGTGGAGCGTAAACAAAGATAAAGCCAGGAGTAGAAGGGGAAGGGAAAGCAGTTAATATGACAAATCAATTATACCTTACCAGTGGATAAATATGGCACACATGGGGAAGGAAGAGACTTAATGACAGTTACAGGTGTCTTTTATTTTGGCTGAACTTAGCGATTTGTAGAAGTTTATTGAAACTGTGCAAGTTAGTTTCAGTACAGTTTGTAATTGGTTCCAAATGGAGTGAAGGGCATATGCAATAGCACGTTTACCAAAGGAAGTCCGCGTCCTTGGTATGTCAAGCATAATAAAGTCAGATTTTTTTAACGAGTATGCACTATGTGAGATACTAATAAGGGAAAGAGATAGCTTAGCAATTTCTGCAGAAGCAGTTTAAGAGTCCATAGCCAGCATGAAACAGGCGTCATAGTAATGGAATGTCCAACCAACAGCTGCATATAAGTCACAGTGGTGCGAACGGTAAGGGAGTTGGTAATGAACCGTGAATACGCGTGATAAAGGATGTCCAGTTTACTTAGATTTGCAAGAGTGGTGGAGGAATAGATTACATCACCATAGTTGAGTAGGGGAGAAAAGTGCCGCACAAGCTTGTTTCAAGTTTCAAGGGGGAAACGGGGCCTAATTCTGTAGAAGAAACCTAACCTTGCTTTTAACCTTCTAGAGACATCTTCGACGTGGTCACTGAAAGATAATTTATTGTCGATCCAGATATCTAGATATTTAAATTTGGTTACAACTTCCAGAGGCTCGTTTAGTGTGGTGACAATGAAGTCTTGGGCAAGGGTATTGGAGGGGCCTGAGACAGCACTGCGGGAGAATATCATCGCTTTAGTCTTCTTAGCATTGAGCAGAAGCTTTGCCTTTATTAGATTATGCTCAAGTTGTGCCAAGTCCACTTGAAGCACTCCCTTGACTTCAGATAACGATGAGCAAGAAGTATACAACACAGTATCATCTGCAAAAAAGTGCACATTGGACGTAGATATGTTAGCATCTAAGTCATTAATGTACAAGAAAACAAGATAGGGCCTAAGATGGATCCTTGGAGGACTCCTCTTGCAACTGGCAAGGCAGCAGAAAAAAAGCCTTCCGCCTTTATTTTTTGGAATCTTCCAGTTAGGTAGCTAGAGAACCACTGGGTGGTATGGTATGTGGCACCCAACTTTGCAAGGCAATTGACTAATAGTTTGTGATCAACAGTATCAAAAGCTTTGCTGAGATTCAAAAAGACTGCACCAGTTACCTTCTTAGCATCTATAGCAGAGATCCAATCATTGGTTACTTTTGCTAATGCAGTGATTGTGCTATGATTAGCCCAGAAGCCAGATTGAGCTAGGTTAATGAGAGAGAAGGTTTCCAAGTGAGATTTTAACTGAATATGGATCAGTTTTTCGAGAACTTTAGAAAGGATAGGCAATATGGAGATAGGCCTATAGTTGTTTACATTCGCATGGGTCACCAGATTTAAACAAAGGGATGAAATGTGCTGATTTCCAGCAGGACGGCACAGTAGCAGATGTAATGGAAAGATTGAAGATGTGGAGAATTGGGGCAGTGAGATGGGCGTAGCCTGACCTTAGGAAAAAGGGTTCCAAGCCATCGTCCCCTGCACTTTTTTTGGTGTCTAAGTTAAGAAGAGAATCTTCTACTTCTTTATAAGTTATCTCGCTCAGTTGGAAGGGGCTGGGTGCAGGACTAGATGTGGCGGGAGGGGTATGCTGGCTCACCGCAGCACCAGCATAAGGTGACGAGTCAAAAGCTAATCCAGCTGTGGTAAAGTGGGAGTTCAGTTCCTCCAGGATTAGGGACTTGTTTTCCACAATCTTGCCACTTGCAACTATCTTTGTTGGGACAGAGGGGGCCATGGGCCATCCTTCTATAGCTTTGATAGTCTTCCATATTTTATGAGGGTTACCTTTAGCATGTTCGAGTAGAAATATAATAGTTAGCTTAGCAGAGTGAAGTTTTTCACACAGTTATTCCTGGCTGTTCTAAAGGCCTGCCAATCCGAAGATTCTTTGGAATGTCTAGTTTAGCCCAGAGCTTCTCTTAGCTATAAGGGCTGCCTTGAGATCTGAGGTGAACCAGGATTGGAATTGTTCTTTACCCTTACTTTGATGAAAGGGGCATGCTTATTTATTATTGTAGTGAGTTTGTCATTAAGGATGCAAGCTGCCTTGTTGACATCTTTGGCTAGGTAAAGATCTTGCCATCTGATCATGCTCAGGTCAGAAAGGAAGTTTACTGCACTGAATTTGCGAAAGGATCTTTTTGTTATAAAGATGGGTTGTGGGCGGGCCTTAATTTGAGATCTTATGCAAGCAACAATTCCATGATCACTCATGTCATTGTGAAACACTGCCAAATGAGATATTTTGTGTGGATGGGTGGTTAGTACCACATCTAGAATGGAACTGTTGGCAGTATTTAGAGTGTTGTCCCTAGTAGGTTCACTGACTAATTGCCCAAGACCTAGCTCGTCACAAAGGGATTTGAGGCCGTGTGATTTAGGGTGACAGCAAGTCCATATTTAGATCTCCTAGAAATACTGTTTCAGTTTTGCATCTCTGAACATGGATTTCAAAGATTAAGGACTTCATCACCACCAGACGGGGGTCTATAGCCATCTAGGATAGTGATACATTCCGAGGAGGGGAGATGAAGGCTCAGCGAAACTAACTCAAAATCTTTGGCTAGAGATTTGCAACTAATATTGGTGACCAAGTACTTAGATTTGGCATAGATAACCACACCCCCGCCTCTAGACTCTCTATCTGCTCTAAATAAATTGTAGCCCTGCAGTGATATTTGTTGATCAGTGTTCGTCTTTTTAACCATGACTCAGTAATTATGATAAGGTCTGGGTTAACGTGTGTATGGGCTTGCAGCTTCTACAAGTTTTAGGCAGGCTTAAAATGTTGACCATCATCATTTTGAGACCTGTGGCCTCAGCAAAATCGATAGGCGAGGTAAGTTGTGGGGGGGGCAGGGTTGAGCTCCACATTTCCTGAGCAGAGAAAAAGCAGAAGTATAACTTTCTTTAAGGAGCTTATAAGAATGGAGACTGCTTTTTTATTTCTTCGCGGCAACCCATATCGTGCTGTGCAAGAGGCGGCACCACTGTAATGACAGTTGATTGTGATCAATGTAAGTACTTGGGTAGACATAGGTGAGGACAGTAGCAAGGGGGGGTGTAGGCTAACCGGGGGAATAGGCTAAAAGGGGAGAGGAGAATGACATAGTGTCTGCATGGTAGACTGTTATAACATTAGGTATTGATAAGGTACATTGGGAGAACTGAATTGCATTGAGGTACTACAAATTGCACTGTATTGCTGAAAACTCTGCACCTTAGGAGCAATAAAAACATAATAAGGAGAGCCATGGTCCCAGATTGAGTGGTCTCATGATTTGTATTAGTGCAATATTTTCTATCAAGAAATTTGCCCACCTAGGTACTCACTTAAAACCTAGATGAGAAAATACAGCAGAAAGGGGAACAATGAGAGCAGGAGCAGCTTAGTTAGTGGCCATCAGCACCGGGAAAGAAGTAGAATGATAATGCAGGCCATATTGCCCACGAATGAATACAGTGATTTATGTAGAAGACCAAGAATCTCTCTAGTGGCAGGTCTGTATAACCTGCTAATGGAAAAACTTAAAAAAAAAAAAAGGTAGTTAGACTTATCGGCACCAAGGCAGAGTGCTTGGATGGGGGGGTGGGGCACTGCAGGAAGAGCAGTCAGACAGAAGAGGTGTAAGCACTTTAAAACAGTAGTAGAAATTACAATCCAGCTAATACAGTTGAAAAACTCCTAATAACACAGTTGAAATGTGCTTAGTTTTATCGAAAATCTAACAAAGTGCCAGGTGTCTATAGCAGGGGAAAACTCCTGCCAATCAGAGTGGTTTGCTGGAAGCACCCGTGTTCCGATTGGCTGCACTGTCCCGTACTATAAATTAGTGAATCATGCTATCTAGCGAGGCAACTCGTACAGTGTGCATAAGTACCTCTTTCTACAGAAACACAGGCCCCATGCTGCCTTCTGTCTGCGCATCTGCAGCCGCATGTACTCATGTATGCTTTTATGATATACACACATTTTTCTTTATAAGGTATCGAATCCATGAAGGTAGCATATCAGTGCTACTACATTTGTGTCATCCAGAAACAGTTGTACATTGTTTGCCTTACCTGATGATAGCTGTCTATGGTTGCTTGTGTGGTCTTGCCCTTTTGCTGCTTGGTAGGAGAGGGGCTGGTAGTTAGGGCTGGAAACCCTAACACCAAATTTCCCTACTTTTGTGGCATTGAGTTGACCCCTAACTGGTCCATTAAAGCAGTTTTTTGCAATGAATTTCCTTTCTTTTTAACATAGCAGAATTGTATTTTCATGCATTCTACATGGTTCATGAGGTGGTGTCAATATGTACACAGTAGATCAAAGGAGAGGGGGGGTGGATATGACAAAGAACCTTAAATACCTCAGGGGGTATATAAGATACAGGAGGGAAGTATTTTTCAGAAGAAAAGTTCCTCAAGAACAAGGAAACATGCTATTAAGCCAGATGATAATAGATTCTGGAGAGATGTAAGGAAGCAGTTCTTTACAGAGAGAGTGGTGGATTCCTGGAAGAGCCTTCCATCAGAGGTGGTGGGACATCAAAAATGAATGGGATAAGTGCAAGGGAATGATAGTCAAAAGGAAGAGCGAGTGAAAAGGGGATGTAGGTCAGGTACGGTCTGTGGTAACAGTGTAATAGGAAGAAATGCAGACTGGTTGGGCCAAGCAGTCCTTATCTACTGTCAAATTCTTTGTTTGTATGTTAGTGGGCTATTGAATTCACCTGGTGAAAATGTTGATCTGTAGCCTGTTTTATGCTTTGTTTAGCCATATTTTTTTTTACTATTTAATGAATGTTTTACTGACCTGCTTAACCACGTGTGAAGAAAAGAATGCAGAAATAAATCAGACACAGGCACATATCTTCTTAGAGTACTGCTAGTGTAGTACTACTGTTGATTTGTTTGGTAATTTCAGACATACTGTAGCGCACAGGTGAACTCTGGACAAATGTGCATAGCAGATATGTGCATGTTGTGACTATTAAGGGATTCCTGCCCCTCTTTTTTCTTTTTAACTGTTGCTAATTTGTACCCCAAGCTTCACTATTCTGGATCAGCATGTTCATTTCCAGTATTAGAGGATTTTCAACTGTGGCACAGAAAATATAAAATACTTAAACTAATAGTCAAAACAAATCACTCAGAAAACGGCATGCCTCCTTTGAATCATCTCCCAACTCTACCACAAAAGTACTGTTCTGAGATAAAAGAGCTTTGAGTATAGAGCTAACAGGACTGTAGAACGAAATGCAATTACTAGCTGACATTCTCCCTATCAGTATCACAATAATAGTTTTTGTAAAAGTTTGTAAGGACTCATTTTAAAAGTAAAGTTTGTATGAAACTTGCATACTATTCCATCCATAACAGTTACCATGTCCAGTAGATATGAACCTTATTATTTTTATTTATTGCAAGGTGGGATGTGATGTAGATACATCTAATATGGGTACCTGGAAACCAAAAAGTTAACTTCAACAGAAGGAAGCTTGTAAATAGCCTATACAATTTGAGCCAGCTTCCTGTCAGACAACATTTGCAAGTCTCCTGCTTCACTGCACTCTCTCAGAATGATCAACTAAGCAGGAACATGTGATTAACAACAAAGCAGCAGTCTGTCCTAATAATATTGTTTTATTTTCCAGACTATGACACAGCAGCTGTTTCTGACCTTCAAAACAATATGGAATGCCACAAGCATGTACTTTTTCTACAGGGAGCTACAACAGATTACAAGAGGGCTAACATGGTGCTTGCATGTTACTAGCACATCACAATTTGTAATACCATTCATTAGCTGTTCCAGTCCCACCAGTGCTTCAGTAAAATAGTGTTACTGTTAGCCATGGTCAAATGAACTTGATATGGTCTGAGGAAGACTCATTATTAGAGTCGAAACGCTAGGGCTATACTGTTCATATTATTAGCTGTGTTGGAGCTATTTGCTGTAATTGGCAATTGTGACTTAAATAAATGTGCTATTTTGCTTGCATCATGCTCCTGTGTGCTGCATCTCATACGGACATATATACGACGGCTGGCCTGGTGGTGCTGAGGGTTCAGGCGCTGGATGCCACACCTCATGCCACACCAGTGACCTGAGTTTGGGAGTGAGCTCGGGCACAGGGAATAGCAGTGGAGGGAGTAGATTGAGCACCCAATGGGCTGCTGTCTGCTCCCGGGGATGGGTTGGGTGGTGTCTGGAGTTCCAGTGGCCCCCGGTGGCGATTGGGAGCACTGCAGAAACCTGAACTGCATGTTGCAGCATGGCTGATGCTGGCAGGGTGGCCATGCGCTATGACGTCAGGGGTGCCCAAGCAGGGGGGAAGGAGGACAGTAAATGGAGTCAACTTAAGTGGAAAAATCTCTTCAGCGTTGGATAGGCGACAGCCCACAGGTCCACCGGTCACACGTCCATTGCTGGATCTCTATCACTGCTCCTTTGATAACCTGCGGGGCTTAGTCCTAGGGGGCTCCTCAGGTACCATAACACCTTTGAGGTTGATGAAGGCCACAGCGGCCGGTAGAGCTGGGGATGTGTTGTGGCCTGAGAGAGTTCCAGGTGTCTGAAGGTGATAAAGAAACTTGAAAAAAACAAACAAACAAACCAAAAAAAAAACATACATATGAATATACGAAGGTGCCAGCAGAACAGACCTAGCAGTCTATCAAAGTCTGATTGGTTGTGCAGCTAACTCCCTAGCAGGCTGCAGCCCCTCCCTCCAACTCCCTTAACCTCCCATTGTTGTCCTTCTCACCCATCCTTACCCACCCATGTACCCTGTCCCCTGTCCCAAGTGTTCTTAAGGCCAGCCACATTTTTGCATGATATCAACCCTTCTGGTAGTGCATTCCACCATGCAACTACTCTCTCTGTGAAGTAATGCCTCCTCATCTCCCTCCTGAATCTCCCCCTGTATTCTTAGCCCTTGCCCCCTAGTCTCCATCACACTCCTTAGTTTCAATACCCCCTCTGCCCCCCCCTTTGTTGACACCCTTCAGGTACTTGATCATGTCCCTCCTCTCCCACCACTCTTCCAGTGTGTACATATTCAGTTCCTTTAGCCTCATCTCATAATACATTCCCTCCATCTCCTGAATCATCCTCATCTCCCTACGCTGTACTTCTTCCAGCAGCTTGACATCCCAGCTCAGGTACGGCCTCCAGAACTGCACACAGTACTCCAAGTGAGGTCTAATCGGTGCCCTCTAGAAGGGCAAAATCACCTTCCTGTGCCTGGACGTGAATCAGTGTGCTATGCACCCTAGCATCCTGTTTGCTTTCACTGCCACCCTCCTTCATTGGACATATTGTTCATGCTTGCTGTTATCAGTACACCCAGGTCCTTTTCCTCCTCAGTGCTCCCCAGTTTGAACCCCCTCAGCCAGTATTCTCTCCTTGGGTTCCTTGTCCCAAAATGCAACACCCTGCATTTTTTTGCATTGAACCCCAGCTGCCACTTCCCTGACCATTCCTTCAATTTTGTCAAGTCCCTCTGTAGTTGCACCCATCCCTCTTCATCATCTACTACTGCACCGATTTTGGTGTCATAGGCGAATAGGCTAATCCTGCTCACCACCCCATTCGCAATGTCTGAGATGAATAACACAAACAGCACAAGTGAGTAGCGGGGTCCCCCAGGTTCTGTGCTGGGGCCTGTTCTCTTTAATCTCTTCATAGGGGACGTACATATCTAGTAATAATAAAATGGTGAAATTTGCTGATGACACCAAAATCGGGGGGAAAGCTATTAGTCAAACCAAGGACTCTGGCTTACAAGCAGAACTGCTGCTAATCGAACAATGGGCATCTACAAATGAAATGTACTTTAATGTCTCTAAATGTGCAACCCTTCATTTGGGAAAAAACAATCCATTGCAAACATATTACTTAAACAATTTGGCTATTAAAATCTCTTTAGTAGAAAAAGATTTAGGTGTCTTAATTAATAACAACTTGTCTTCTACATCGCACTGTACTAAGATAGCTAATCAAGCAAAAGTCACCCTCAGAAGGATCAATAAAACATTCATAAATAAAACTGAACAGTGTTTACTTCCACTCACAGATCCATGTCAGACCATATCTGGATTATTGTTCCCCTTTGGAACCCTTACTTAATTTCTGATATTAATAAAATTGAAAGCATTCAACACAAAGCAACAAAATTAATACCTTACCTTTCTAAACTTGATTACACCACTAGACTAGAACAAACAGGTCTACACTCACTATCTCAAAGAAGACTCAGAGGGGATTTGTTATTACTATTCAAAATCACAAAACATTCAGAACAGATGCAAAACTGTGGACTAAAATATTCTACTAGAAAAATAGTTGCAAGATTGCATAATAGACAACTGGAGATTATGAAAGCAAAAACAAATAAAAGAATGAACTGCTTCACTATAGGAGCACCCAAAATATGGAACAAACTGCCTCAGGAAATAGTTGACTCACCCAACATTTTGACTTTTAAAAACAAACTGGACAAATGGCTAATCAATCAGGGATTTACTCAATGATCCACAAACGTGGAGGACAAATCATGATGGGCAAATCGCCTTCTTTTGTCCCATACTACCAAAGTACCAAAGTACCACGGGGCCCAGCATCGAGCCCTGTGGCACCCCGCTCATAACAGATCTAGGCTCCAAGACTCCCACCCCACCACCCTCTGCAGCCTACCCCTTAGCCAGTTTAATATCAAACATGCCATCTTTGTCCCCAGTCCCACGCTGAATAACTTCACCCCTAGTCTCCCATTGAACACTGAATTGAAGGCCTTGCTGAAATCCAAATACAGCACATCCACAGCATGGCCCCCATCCAATTCCCTTGTCACCCAGTCATAGTACTGTATAAATCTGGTCTGGCTGGATCTCCCTGAAATGAACCCATGCTGCCTCCTGTCCTACAGGTTTTTGCTCTCCAGAAATGCCACCAGTCTGTCCTTTAGTATTATCTCCATGAGCTTTCCCACTATACCCACTTTAGACACCAGACTGACTGACTTACAGTTCCTTGGTTCGTCCCTTGGACTGCTCCTATGTAATGGTACCACATGGTAAATCCTCCAGTCCTGAGGCAACTCGACCATTTCCAAGGAAGTGCTGAACAGGTCTGCCAGTGGTTCTGCTAGAACCTCTGCCATTTCCCGCAGCACCCTTGGGTGGATACCATCTGGCCATGATGCTTTATTCACCTTCAGTGCCCTTCACCATTCCAAGACTCTGCTACCCTTTATCCTACTGTTCGTTAACTCACACCCCCACTCCCTCCCCCTGACCAGGGTGGTAATGGACCCCCCTCCTTCCTTGTGAACACTGAGCAGAACTACTCATTCAGTGCTTCTGCTTGTTCCTTCCCATTTTCTATCCACTCTTCCCCCTTTTTATCCTCACTGTACTATTCCTGCACTTCAATTTCTCCCTGACTTATCTAAAAAAGTATTTTTCCCCTCCTTTAATTCCCTGTGCTAAGTTCCCTAGTAGCTTTTGCACCCCTTACCCTCTTGGTCACCTCCTTGGACCATTTGGTGCACTCTTCCCTGTCCTCCCCCTTCCTGGTCCTTCTGAACCTCTGGTATGCCACTCTTTTTGCTCTCACCCACTCTATCACCTACCTGTTCAGCCAGGTCTCTTTGCCCTGTTCTTCTTACTCTGTAGCCTGGTGCATGTTTCTGTTTTCTTTATGATTCCTTGCTTTATTATGTCCCACTTCTGCACTGTCCCCATCCCCCTCTTTATTCTTTAGATTCTTCACTTCATCATTTCCCCCATTTTCCCAAAATCCGCCTTTCTGAAATCCACCACCTTTGTTGCGGGTCCCTCTGACTCCCTGCTCATTGTGATGTTAAACCACACAGTTTGATGATCACTGTCAGCTAATGGATCCTACACCCTTATATCCCTTTCTGCCTCACTGTTAGATAGTACCAGGTCCAGTGTGCTTCCCAGGCTTGTGAGTTCGGCAAACAGCTGTGTTTGGAACCCTCCTGAAATGCATCCAAGAGGACCCTTTCCCTGGCACTGGAAGTGACTGGCACAGTCCAGTCCACCACCGGCAGGTTGAAATCCCCCACTATGACCACCTTCCCCCTCCTACATACCCTACTGATTTGTTCTGCCAGTTCCCTGTCCCTTTCCATTGTCTGGGATGGCATTCTATATACCACCCCAAACCTCAACTTTTTTCCCCTGGAGTCCATGAGCTATAACCACATTGCCTCCATATCCTTCTCTTCCTTCTCATCCCTTGTACATTTGATCCCCTCCTGCATGAAGACAGCCACCCCCCTTCCCTCCCTTCCCCATAGTCCTTTCTGTACAGTCAGAAACCTGAGATTGCCAGGTCCTAGTCTCGGTGCTCTGTGGCATGCATTTCTGTGATTGCTGCGTTGTCCACCCTCCCTACAGACAAGAGTGCCTGAAGCTCCACCACCTTGTTACCAAGGCTTCTCGCATTCATTGAGACCACTCTCCACCCTGTCACTCTTCCCTCCTTTTCCAGATGCCCCTGCCCACCTTGCCCCTTCTGTACTAAATCCACAAGTACCTTCTTACTAGTTTGGGGGGTAGGCTCATCTGGTCCCTGGGTATCTTGCCTTTATTCTAACCCCCTGCCACCACCCCAGTTAGTTTAAATTCACTTTTATTGTGTATACTCCTGTAGCTTCTGCTTTAATACTCCCTTTCCTTCCTGACTTAGGTGCATCCTATTTTCTGCATATGGCTCATTATTGTCCCAGGACTGTCTCCATCCCCGCACCCACCTATACCCTTTTGATCTACATCACTCCACTTACCACACATTGAATTCCCCATCCTATCCTTCCTCACTGTACTCGCTTGGGGTACTGGGAGCACTTCCGAAAAGGCACCCGTCTTCCCTACTTCCTTTCACAGCTTTCCCAGTTCTCTGAACCTTCCCTTCACCACCTCCACAGTCTCCCTTGGCAGTTCATTTGTCCCACATGCACCATTATGTGAGGTCTCCCCATTCCTCTCCTCACTCATCTTAGAATTTCTTTGCCCCGCTCTCTCTACCCTTAGACCTGGTATGGCCTCCACCCATATGCAACTATGCCATTCCCCACTACTGCTCCATTTGATCCCTTTACATATGAAGTCCCCCATCATTAACGCACACCCTTTCTCCGTTGAACCATTTAAGCCCCCTCCCCCCCCCGTGTGCTCATTTCTGGCTTCTTTTTCCCTAGGATCACTGCTCCTGCTTTCATTGCTCCGCCATCCTTCCACCCCTCCCCCTCCTGCTTGCTGTCCTTCCATATCCCCATCTCCCACACCCCAGCCCTACTGCTGCCCTAGCCCCCTCCTGGCTGTTACCCACTCCTTCAGTCATATGGCCTCCCATCTCCCCTTCCACCTTTGTACACACTCCCGCCTCCCCTGCATCTCTTTTTCCCTCTCCTCCTCCTCCCCATCCAGTGTCAACAGTGTTTCAGACCTGTTCCCCCCTTTTATTTTGGCCTGTAAATTCTCTGCTGTCCTGTCCTGTGACACTCTCATCCTAGTAAACCCAACCTTAGTCCATCCTTCATTGCTGGACGGTCTGTCCCCATTGATGCCCTCCACCCCTCCCCCTTCTCTTAACCCATTTTCCCCTGTCTGTGTATTTCTTCCTTGCTCCCATTCCTCTGCCTCCAACTCAATCTTCCTTTCATCTATCCCTTTGAGTTCCCTCCTAACCCTCCTCCAGCCTGCTTACCTGTGGCATATCGGACATCCTCACAGCTGCCACAATACATTCATCCAAACCACTGTCCCACATCCATTGCATCCCACAATTCTCCCCATGTTAATACCTTTGTCCCCCAACCAGGGTATCCTCATATGATAAGTACTGTATGCACCAGACACTGTATAGGTCCCTTTCACATCCTAGTCACTAGGGTGAAACCATAACTGTTTCACATCAGAAATGCAGCCCCTCACTGGGTTGACACTCAAAACAGAAAATACAGAAAATGCAGAGATTCCCCCAACACAAATTGCAAAGATTAAACATTAGACTCTCAAGCCGTTTCAGACAGCCCCTTTAGTCACACAGCTTCACTCTTGGTCCAGTATATCCAGTCCGGTTTGTTGGGGGCTTTGTCCCCTTCTTCCATCCCTACTACTCGAGATTAATTCCCCCATTAACAGACTCTTTGCAGAGTGCCCCTGACCACAGCCCCACAGTTAAGAGTACCTTTTTACAAGTCCAGTTCTCCAGTGTGCTATGTCCAGTTTAAGCTTCAAGTGATTTGCCTTTTGTGGAAAGTGTAGTACAGTCCTCTTGAGCCAGTTCACTAGGCTTTCTTATTGCAGGCTGCTCCTCCAACCAGCACTTAACAGAGGTCGGGGTCACCGTGTGTTGACAGGAGAAAAATCCTTTTGTACAGTCATCTCTCTTGAGTTGTGGTTGGGCTGTTCAGTTTTTAGTGCCTGGCCACAAACTCAAACTTCACACCGTTGGCCCTAATTGACTGGGGGCTTCCTCTTTGGCCACTAATGTGGCCACCCACAGCTCCTATTGCCACTGATGCAGCCAATCAGCTCCTACCAGAGTGCTGCTGAATGCAGCCTCCTTGTGCTCCTCATTGGTCACCAATTCAGGCACCAATGGCCCCTCCACACTACAGGTGCTGCTGCTGTGGCAAAAAAAACACCAAATCCTCTACTGTAGTCAGCTATCCAAAGAGAAGGCACTAAATGAAGTGGACTGATAACCCACAAGCTGGCACCACTGAAGTGTCAAATTTAGCTTCCTTGTCTCTTACCTGGCGGTAAGTCAAAAGCCAAAAGAAATTATTAGTTGCTGAGGTCCAGAGTCACAGAATGTGTCAGAACTCCTGAAGCTGATAAACTGTGCCAGCAGTTGGATTCTGCTTTTTAGGTCTGGCTGTCCCATACTGTGAGCACCGGCCCGCAATCTACTGCCCACACACTACTCTGTGGAACTTTAATGTATACGTTGGGCTTCATACAGATTGTTTCCTCTGTGACTCATATTTCAGATCACTCTCTGGATCTGGTCTTCCTACTGGGTATGGAAACCTCAGACTTGGTAGTGGAAACAGTTGGATGGTCTTATTTTTTTGTATTTATTTCAAATCTTGGATAACACCTGTGATCAGATGCTCGTTAACAGGTTCCACATCACTTGTCAGTTACATAGGGGAACAAGGTACAAAGGCTGTGGAGAATAGACATAACCATAGTAGGTACAAGTTTCCAGACATGAAGCAATGGGAAAGGTATACTAAGGCATTGTACAATGTAAAGCCAAGTCAAAATGAAGAACAGGCAGAGTAGGGATATAGGAGAGGGAGGGATGCAGGGGTAGTGCAGATAGGACAGACTAAGAATTAGGAAAGGAATATGGTCTGGCCATCACACTATCAGATTCAACTTCCATGCACCCCCTATAGGTCTGCCCCTTCAGAGATGGTCTGGTACTGCCCACTGAGGGATGACTAAAACTATTACAAAAGTAACACATCTGGGATATGAGAACAGGCTGAAAAACTTAGGACTTTTTTCTCAAGAATACAGAATTATTAGGGGAGAACTCTGTTGGGTTTATATGGCATTTAGGGATGGATTGGGGTTATGACAAACAGCTACTTGATGACACCTATGAAAAAGTTAAAATGATGGAAAGAGACATAATTCTAGAGAGAAGAATAAATACAAGGAAACCTGAGACTTGCAGTTTTGTAACAGAATTCGATCATATGGCAGGGCAGATAAGCAATATTATACATCGTTATTGGCCTATCTTAATGGGAGATGAAACAGTGGGTCAATCTGTAGGTTCTACACCTCGGGTCATATTTTGTAGGGCTAAGAACATTAAAGATAGAGTAGTACACAGTAGAGAAAAGAAAATTGGAAATTCTGACATTGTTACCTGGCTTCCTAAGAGTATACATGGTTTCTTTACATGTAAAAGATGTAACATTTGCAAATATGGAAACATTGGAAAAATCTTTTTGCATCCGAAAGAGCAAGATGCCAAAATTGGCATAAGGGAACTCATCACATGTAATACTCCATATGTGGTGTATGCCCTATGGTGCACGTATAATCTTTTGTACATTGGTAAAACCATGAGACCATTAAAACAAAGAATCCAGGAACATGTTAGATCAATCATTAAGAACTGACAGGATACACCTAATGGTGTGCACTTTACTCTGTATCACAACTCTTCACCCAATGAACTCAAATTTGTGGGACTCAAACATATACCAAATTTAACCCTGGGGGTGATAGAGCAAATAAATTACTGAAAAGGGAATGGATTTTTAAAATGAATTCTGTTAAACCGAATGGGCTTAATGAGAAATGGGACATCAAACCATTTCTCAAAGATTAAGGCATTTTTTCTGTTGACTAGTCTGGTCTTAGATATCTTGTACTTCAGTTGTGCTTTTTAGTGTTTGTTTTTGTATCTACCTACCTAACTGTAGAACCTTTAGTTTGAACTAGTGTTAAATTTATTTAAACTAACACGTTACTGTGTTCACAGTATTAATTTTATTTATTTATTTGGTTTTTGTTGACCGGGTAGGTACACTAGACAAATCCTGCCTATTTTCAGGCACAACCCGGGGGTTGGGTATACAGATGAATGCCAACTGACCTTGAACCAGATTAAGCTGTTGGTGGTATTTTTAGTGAATGAGGGAAATTTGGCCAGGACACTGGGGAAATTCCCCTATTCTTTTTTCAATAAGTGCCATGGGATCTTTAACATCCACCTGAACTATTACCAATCCAGGCAGATGGGACCTCGGCTTAATGTCTCATCTGAAAGACGGCACCTCAGAAGTGCAGCACCCCTCTCATGCTGCACTGCAGTGTCAGTACTAGGATATTAACCCAAGTGCCAGATGTGGGAACTGAACGCACAGCCCTCTGATCTCCCAGCCTCATAGGCAAGTGTGCTACCTACTGAGCCACTGACACTGCTATTGTGTTTGTAATTTGTTTTTCTCCTTTTTATAACAGGATTCCAGTTGAACCCAGATCTTCAAAACTTTATTTCCTTTGAAATCTATAAATGTGCTATTAATGTACCTGAAAAGAACATTAATCAAGTCCTGAAGCTTAATATCAGGTTTTGCTTTAATAATTTACATGTTATTATCTGGGTACAATCCTGCTAATTTAAATGTTTTATATATAGTGTGTCACTTTAAATTTAGAGCTACATGGCTCATTAGTAATTAATTAATTAAACATTTAAAAGTAATCGGATGTTAGGTTTTGTTACCCTCTTTGAAGACTTGCGAGAGTCGAGGTGCTAGGGGTGTTTGTTGACCTGCAGAAGTTTTTTTGCACTGGTTATTTAACCAATTTGTTTTTTACTGTAGAGACTTTATTTCAAATAAATCGTGGAGTATTTGCACTTTAAGATACTCATTTGTGGACTACTTCTGTCTTCACTAACAAGTCTTTACATTCCAGTGCTCGAGGTTCAGCTGCACTCTTTTTTTTGGATTTTGTTCTGATAGGTCAGCAGCTAATAATTAACTTTCTTTACACAAATTGTGACATAGTAAAAACTCCACGTAAGTGATTCCATGAAATGAACTGTAACAGAATGCTGCCCATAAAAACACAACAATGCAAACTACAGTTTTACTGATCACTTTTTATTCAGGTACAGTTAAGTTATTGAAAAGGTGGTTGTGCTGCAGCTGGAGGATCATCTTGCCATCCATGATATCTGTGATCCCTTCCAGTCAGGTTTCAGGAAAAAGCATAGTACCGAGATTGCCCTTGTTCAGGTGCTCAATGACCTCCTTGTTGTGAGAGATCAGAGGAGCCGTACTACAGTATCTTGGTCGTCCTTAATCTGTGGGTGGCATTTGACACTGTGAACTATGGAATATTGCTAGAGCACCTGCAGCTGATCTGTGGACTGTCCAGTACAGTCCTCATATGGTTTCATTCTTTCCTGACTGTCAGGTCTCATAGAGTTGTGTCAGGGATTTTTTTTTCCCTGCCATGTGAGGTTCTGCAGGGCTTGGTGCTTTCCCGCATGTTGTTTGTGGTGTACAAGTTGCTTTTGAGGAACATTGTAAGGTGATACAGCTTGAGGTTTCACTGCTATACAGATGATACTCACCTGTACATGTCCTTTGCACCCAGCCAGGATGTTGCACCCTTGGTATTTAAATCCTGCCTATCCGAGATCGAAGAATGGATGTGTTCCAACTGGCTGAAGCTGAATTCTGATAAGACTGAGGTTCTGGTGGTGAACCCGGGTCACCAGGTAGAGGGGTCTTCAGCAGGATGAGCATCTTTCCTGCTATTGGGTGGCTGCTAGCTGAGGACTTCTGGATGGATGCATAGTTTAAACTTTATCCTAAATGAGGTATTGACCTTGATGTTTCAGGTGTCATCTGTGGTTAAGACCTCATTTTACCACCTGAGGAATATTGCTTGGATTAGTCAACTGCTTCTGCCTGGTGATCTAACTGTGTTCCACACCTTTGTGACCTCTCCCCTGAATTACTGCAGTGCCCTCTACCTAGGGCTACCAAGAGTTGATATCTATTTTCAGCTAGTGCAGAATGCAGCAGCCAGCTTACTGACTGGGCTTCCTCAGTATAACCATAGTACTCCTGTGTTGCATGCACTACTTTGGCTGCTAATGCAATGGTATATCACCTTTAAGTTTGGCTTGCTGACCTACAGAGCCCTACATGGACCAGGTCTGAGTTATCTGTGAGATCGTCTTTGCCCTTACCACCCCTCCACCCACTTCGTTCCACTGATAAGGGATTGTTAGAGGTTCTCATGGTGCAGCTGAAAACATCTGGTGCTCACTGTTTTGTTTTTGTAGCACCTACCATGTGGCTATCTCTACCTCACCAGCTTCAAGAGTACCATACCATGAAGAGTTTCAAGAAGGCACTAACAACCCATTTATTTAATCTTGCTTTTGTTAATTACTGTAAATAATAACTGGTGGTGTACATTGGATTTTACCTTTTGTTTCAAAGTTTATAATTTATATCTGTGCAGCACTTTGATATTTCAATTGTGCTTGATAAATGAAAATTATATATATATATATATATATATATATGTTTATACATCAGATAGATAAATAGATTGATAAAGCTAGATAGATAGAGATAGATAGATAGATAGATAAATAGATAGCTATTCTTTGCAAAAAACTTAATTAATGCATCAGTTAGGGTTGTTTCCACAGTGACAAAAGTGTGGAAATTCAATGTTAGGGATGCCATACCACCCCACCCCCTTTCCCCCATCCTCCACACACCAACAGATGTCAGCGGGTGCCATGGGTTTGCCAGTCCCAACTCTCACCCCATTCCATGTGTAAGCAAGTGGACATGCTACAATATAAGAGAATGGAGTGAGAGTTAGGACTGATGACCCCATGGCACACCCCAATGTCATTTGGCATTTGGTTGATGAGGGCATGGGGTGGGGTGCTGGTGGGATGGTAACCCTAATGTTGAATTTCTGCACTTTTGTCACTGTGGAAACAACCCTAACTAATGCATTAAAGAAGATTTTTTCATAGAATTTCCTTACTTCTTGGAAAAGTGTAATATAAATAGTAAATGGTATGTGTTGGTGGGAGCGTGGGGCCCAAAGCTGCCCATTTGTGCATAATGATAGGTGTCTGTGGAAGCATGGACCCTCTGGGCCCTGTGCTCCCACTTATACATCACTACGGAGCCATACAGCATCCCAAGGAAGCCTTGTAACACAAATGTATCGATATCTAGGGAGCCATGGTAGCTAGGAAAAAATTCAAGTGTTGTTGTAATCATGACAGCTAGACAGCCACGCAAGATAAAGTTGACCAAATTCATATCTCACATTGTTTCCAATATAAATGCTCTGAAAAGTGCTGTGAGTGCTAACTTTGAGGGCATAATAGTGGCCTAAGTACATGAAAATGAGCAACTGGATTATTAAATTCCAAAAATCTCAATAACAGTACTCGGCAGAAAAAAACTCAAAATTCATGGTATTAATGGTTGTCCAACCTACTTCTGTACTTAGTCTCCCTATAGAGGGACTAAGAATTTTTGAACAAAAAATACATATCTTGAATCATTTTTGAAAGGCATCACGGTCAACTCAATGTTATCCTATAGGAAAATTTCTGAACTTTGGAATGCTGTAACTCTGGGTCTGTTCAATGTTTTCATACCAAACCACCAAAAGGCACATCTGTGGAACCAGGGCTTGCCATCCTGAAAATGTCATACTGCAAGCACAATCCACCTTGGCACAATGAAGTTGCAAAGAAAACAACACATAGCAAAATGTGTCTGTGCAGTGTTACCGTGATTACCTGATTTATACACTTGTACACAGAACTTGAAAATACTCTTGGACAAAAATAAAACTTTGTATAATGACAACCTCTGCATACTCTTAACTGTACAGTATTCATGTATTGCCATGTAAATAAACAATAACATCACCACATTGCCTAAACTACATTTTCAGTGCATGTGCAAAGCTTTCTTACTGTCGCTGCCTTCCTTACCTTTTACAATAAAAATATCATCACTACTGACAATTCATTGTGTTGGTTCTCCAGCCTCCTTTACAAATGTACACAACTTCACAAACTACATTATGCAGCCGTGGCAGCTCTGACCAGAAATCTGTTTACTTCTGCTGTGGATTTGTGCCCATCCATTAGCTGATTTATTTATTTAATTTATTTTTGATTTTTTAAGATCTAGGATTAAACACCTTTGAGCTGAGAGCTCTTTTACAAAGGTTCCATGTCAGTGGGAGGGAAGACAATATTACAAAGGTTTAAACAACATAGAGCATAAGACATGTACAATAATTGCAATAGTTACAGTGGTTATACAGGCAGTTTATACACCCAAGATAAAACTATGGAGGGTGGGTTATCCTCAGTCCCCAAACAGAGTAAGTTAGAGGAGAGAATAGTTGAAGGTCATAGGAGGTAGGGAAAGAATTAGTAGCTATGGTAGTGGGGAGAATAGTAGGTGGTAGGGATGAGATGACTAAAATGATGATGGACGTCTGTAGACGGTAGTGAGAGATTGAATTGCGGCAGTCATAGACCTTGTCAAGAGGGGGTGGATATATGCAGTAGGTGGTCTATCAGAGTTGTGAGCCACCTTGAGTCACTGTGGTAGGGGGAGGAAGGGAGAGAAGGGGGAAGAGATGGCTTGGGCATGCCAGTACTAGGAGCCACAGGGGTAGTTCAGAGTCCTATGGCAGGGGCAACTAGTGGAAGCAGTCACAGGTGCTGCATGTGGAGAGTTGCTGACCTAGTAGTCTCTTGAAGGGGCCCAGAGTAGGTTGAGTGGAGATGGCCTGGCTGAGGGCATTAAACCAGAGGGGTGCTCTGTGGGCAAAAGAGGGCTGACCCTGCGTTGTTCAAAGACAAGCAACATGGAAGAGGTGAGTGCTAGCACTTCTTGTCTGTAGGGAGTCGCTGCTGTGTGGCTGAAGTAGTTTTGCTGTGCCATGGGGGAGAATACCTAGTTGCACCTTTTTTGCCAGCAAGCAGGTTGGTAGTGTAGTCTCCCACTGAGTTGGAGCCAGCCCGATTGGGCATAGAGGTCACAGGTGTGGGTGAGATGCTCAGCTCCGGGTGAACAGCCTGCAGGCCTTGTTCAGTGCAACCTATATTCTGTGGACTGTGGTGGGGCTAGCAGCACCATAGATGGCCAAACTGTAGTCTATGACAAAAAGGACAGAGCTATTGATAGCTAGTCTAAGTATGTCCGAAGTGAGACAGTGCTTGTGCCTGTGGGGGAGACCAATTTTATAGCTGACAGTCCTAGCCACATTGCTGATGTGCTGGTCATAGGCAAGACTGCTGTCAAGGGTGACTCCAAGATATTTATAGTGCTGGGTATGTTCGAGCAGAGCTCCAGAATCGTGTGCTAATATTGAGAGTGTGTGATTTGTACTTGCTCTGAGGGCTGCAGAACATCATGTTTTTTTTTTTTTTTTTTTGCTGTTTAGGATAGGTTTATGGTTTTTGGAACCATCCCTCAACAATCCCAAAGCTGTGTTGCAGCTTGCACTCAGGTTTCTCTGGGTCTGGGCAGCTTGAGAAAATTGCTGCATTATCTGCATAGAGTAGCATCTGCTGTGGGCAGAGGCATGGTAGATTGTTGAGGAAGATGCTGAAAAGGAGTGGACCCAATATGGAGCCCTGGGGACCCCAGATTTTACAGGCAGATAACCAGAGAGTACATTGTTGATTTTCACTCTTTGTGTAAATTGTTCTAGGTAGCTTTTGAAGCAGAGGGTTGATTCTGCAGACAGGCCAATGGAGGTTAATTGGTTTAAGATGAGGGAGTGGTGGACAGTATCGAAGGCCTTTGAGAGGTCAATGAATATTGCCCCTGCTAAGGTTCCTTTGTCAAGAGACTGGTGAACAAACCTAGTGAGTTCAAGTAGTGCCATGGAGGTACTATGGCCTTTATGGAAGCCGTGCTGTTCTGGGCACTGGATTGAGTGTTTTACAAGGTATTCAACCAACTGTTCAGCCACTATGCATTCTAGTGCTTTAGAGAGCGGTGGCAGAATAGAGATGGGCCAGTAATTTGACAGCGATGCCCTATCTCCATTTTTGTACACGGGAGTCATGATGACTGATTTCCACAGCTCTGGGAATTGCGAGAGGCAGAGTGACATGTTCAGGATCTTGGTTAAGGGAAGGAGAACTTCTTCAACAGAGAGGGCAAGTTTGAGGTCCAGTGTGTCTGCACTTTGTCGCAATTTCCCGAGCACTTTGAGGAGGAATTTTCTGACTAGTGAGGGGGTAAGTTTCTTGAAGTAAAAGGGAGGGGCAGACCGAAGGTGGGCATCGGTAGTAGAGGTGTTGGAGTGAGGAGGGTCCTCGAAGAAGTCTGGGGGGAGTGTCCCTGAGAGGTCCGAGAATGCTTCATTGAAGGCGTTGGCTAAAGTAAGTGGGTCCTGGGCATTGGTTCCCTTTATATAGGTTAGGTTCGGTGCCGATTTCACATCCTTCCCCAGGACTTCCTTTAAGTTGGTCCAAAAGGTTTTTCTGTCACCCCAGCTGGCAGTAAGTGACTCCTTGTGGTGTTTTGATTTAGCATGACATATTGCCCAGGTGCAAACATTTCTGGCTTGCTTGTATGCTTGTATGACTGAGGGTTTACTTGACTCCCTGGCAAGGTGCCATAGGTGATCGCGCTTCTTCAGTTTGCTTAGGACGTCAGATGATAGCCATGGGTTAACTGATCCCCTTGACTTGACCTTTTCATGTACCAAGTGATTTTATTAACAATGTTGCATGGCAAGCATGAGGGAGGGAGTTCAAGACAAATGAAGATGGGAACATAGTGTGGAAATTGTAGAAAATGAGTACTGTGTGATAAAAAGCACATAAAAATCAGGGATTCTGGAGGTACCATGGAAAGTCTGTGGTGGGACCTCAGTCCTATGGTCACTGCTTATATGGCCACAAAATTCTGGGGGTCTTAATTTGGACCTGCAAGTTGACTTTGAAAAGTAAATTCCAGAAACATTCTTCTTACAAGGAATTATGTTTTTTTTTAATTATAGCAGATTAGTTTTCTACCTTGAGTTGTCCCAAATTAGATCATATTGAATAGACTACATTCACTCCCTACTGCAGTTTCAACTAGAAGCAAGGACTTCCTAGACTCCTTGCAGGGGCCTTTTGTGAGATAACTTATCAGGGATCCCACTCTTGAGGGGCAAAATTGGATCTGGTGTTCACAAAAAGGGACAGTGTTGTAGACATCAAGGTGGGTGGCCAGCTGGGGACTAGTGATCACCGTATGGAGAGGGTCAACATAATATGGCAGCAGAAGCAAACCACACAAGGATGAGGGTCCTGAACTTTATGAGGACAGATTTAATAAATATGGGTGAATGCCTCAGAAATGACCTAGCCTGGTGGGATGACCTGAGTGGGGTGGAGGAACATTGTCTATGTTAAGGAAAGACATGGTGAAGGCAACACATCTTTTCACAAAGGAGGTCAGCAAAAACAGGAGATGAATGAGACTGCTGTGGTTCTCAAAGGAAGTAACAGAAAAGGTATAGGCTAAAAGGACAACATTCAGGAAGTATAATGAGAAACAGAGGGAAAAGGATAAGAAGGTGTATCAGGAGAAACATAGGGAAGCAGAGGAAGCGGTGAAGAGTGCAAACATGCAAACTAAGGAAGAAATAGCCCAAGGGGTACCTAAAGGGGCTAGAACTTTTTTAGTTACAAAGCTGAGAAGAGGAAGAGAAGTGGAGGGATTGTAAGGTTAAGAAGGGTAAAGGGTGACTTTGCAGAGGATGATCGTAAAAAAGCAGATATTCTGAACAAGTACTTTTGTTCTGTCTTCACAGAGGAAGGGGAAGGCGATGGGTCACATAAAATGAACAGGAGAACTAGTGGGCTGTCCGTATACAGAGGAGAGAGTCCTGAAGGGAGTTGCAAATCTGAAAGTGGACAGAGCTATGGGTACAGAGGAGGTAAACCAATGAGTATTGAGGGAGTTCAGGGAGGTACTGGCTGCACCTCTAACAGCCCTACTCAACAACTCACTGGAAACAGCAGTAGTTCTTGGGGACTGGAGGAGATCAGATGTAGTTCTGCTTTATATAAGGGGTAGCAGGGAGGATGCTGGACACTATTGGCCAGCCAGTCTGACATCAGAGGTAGGGAAGTTAATGGAGTCACTACAAAAGGATAGGATTGTGGAGTATCTTGAATGCAGCAGATTACAAGACCTGAAGCAGCATGGATTCACGGGGGGGGGGGGTGTCATGCCAGACAAATCTGATAGATCTCTTTGATGGAGTGACTAAGGAAACAGATCAGGATAGGGCAGTGAACATGGCCTATTTAGATTTTACTAAGGCATTCAACATCATTCCTAGGAGACTCATAAAGAAACTGGGCAGTTTAGGGTTGCATCATAAGGTAATAAACTAGGTAAGAAATTGGTAAGGGATACAGTAGTTGACCGAAGTTGGTGGTAAATCAAGTTCCCTCCAGGGAAAGGAAGGCAACCAGTGGGGTGCCTCAGGGCTCAGTATTGGGGTCAGACCTCTTCAATGTTTTTATAAGTGACATTGCAGATGAACCAGAAGGGAAGGTTTGCATCTTTGCAGAAGACACCAAAATCTACAATAAGTAGACACTCCAGAGGGGGGTGGAAAGAATGTGCAGATGCCTGAGAAAACTCAAGGAGTGGTCAAGACATGGCAGATGGGTTTCAATATGAAAAAGTGCAAAATCATGCTCTTAGAACACAAAAACCCAGAGGCAGAGTGCAAAACAGGATAAGAGGTATTGACTGTCACCAAACAGAAAGGGGACCTTGGGACGGTAATCATATCTGATGACCTCAAAGTGGTGAGACAGTGTGACAAGGAATTAGATAGGGTTAGTAGGATGCTGGGGTGCATATGCAGGGGCATCACCAGCACAAGGAGGAAGGTGGTGTTGCCACTGTATAGATCACTGACAAGACCCCACCTGGAGTACTGTGTCTAGTTCTGGAGATAACATTTCAGGAAGGACATAGGGTTGAGGCATTCCAGAGCAGGGCAAGTAAAATGGAACAGGGGCTGCATCTACAGCCCTATGAGTAGAGTCTGAAGTACTTTAATATGTATACCCTAGAACTGGGGAGGACATGATAGATATCAATAAATAACTTACAGGGTTAAATAAGGTACAGAACGGGAGTATTTTTCATACCAGGTTAGAATAACAAAGCAACAATAGCACCATTCAAAAGTGTGCAGTTAGAATCACAAAAGACAGAACAGCTACAGTACAGGGATAGAATAGCGCAGGTAGGATTAGCATTGTCACTGTAGCTGTTGTTTTACAAAGGAAGAGGATGAAGGGTCGGTCATGTTGCCTGCCTCCGAACAGCTGCCATGACACAAAGGGTAATGCCACAGCCAGTGGAGGGAAGCAGGACAGTGATGGACTGGGGTTTGATTCCTGGTCTAAGAACTTCTGGTTGTGTGTGTGTGTTTTTGTGTTATTTCTCCTGGGACTGTTTGTGTTTTGGTGTTTTCCCCCCTCCCAACCTGTGTGGCTACTGTGTCCTCTCCTCGTTGTCCTGCCCATTTCTCCCTCCCCTCCTCAATGTCCCCACCTTGGTTTCTCCCCATTCCCAAGTTCCACTCCCATGGAGTGGGTTAAATATATATTGGAGGGGCAGGATGCAAAGGCCTTCACAAAAACTAAAGTTTCCTTATGTGTCCTCACAATGGTAGCGATCCTCCATGTGTATTTGGACCACTATTGGCACTATTCTTCCTTGCAGCATTTATCCTGGGCACTGTTTTTGATGATGCCATTTTTACAGTACAGTCCTTGACCACACTGTTCTTGCAGATAGTGTTCTGACCTGATGCCATATTTTTCAGAGGAAAGATGCATGAGGACAAGGAGACATGCAATGAACCTGGAAGAGAATAATTTAGGAAAGATGTGAGAAAGTACTTCTTCACTGAAAGAGTGGTGGATGCCTGGAACAGTCCTCCAGTGGAGGTGGTGAGGGGGTGAAAACCATGGTGGACTTTGAGCATACATGGGATAAGCACAAGGGAACCTTAGCTTGTAAGCAAGGAAGCAGGGGAAGCCAGAGAACATGTATATCTAATGTGACAGGATAGGCAGGGGCAAAAATGGGCATACTGGGAATGCCAACCTGTCCTTACATGCTGTCAAAATCCATGTTTCTATGTAGATATTGAAGCACTTTACATTTTTTGAGATGAGTGTTTCAAAATTTGTAACTCTCGCGTACCTTTTAAATCTGTTAAATGTAAGAAGTTTAATCTCTGCTAGATAAACCCAATGTGGTATTTTAGTGTTGGTCTGCCACTGGACCTTCACCTTCTCTCTGTTCTTCCAGGCCCATCAAGATCTGCTGCAATTGTCATCTTGCCGGTAACTGAATGAACTGAGTTGGACGCATAAAATAATAAGCAGAAATATCTTATTTAGAGACATCAGGCAGGAGCAACTATTCAACATGAGGTTCAAACTCAGTCTAATAGACAGGAAATTGGGGTTTCCTAGCCCCTGAAGCAACAATTAGCATACCTCATTACCATAATGACTAACTTGCAACACTGTTCTGTTAAAGGGGCAGCAGCTATGTTGGCTCAATATTTAACTGTACTTTACATCACCCCTGGGACAGTGAGCATTAGTACCATTCCAATAAGCAAAAAGAGCACGACAATGGCATTAACAGGAAGAAACATAAGAAACTGCAAACATGAAAACATGGATTTAAACATTTGAGCACAGTACGAACTCCTTTTGTTGTTCCCAAAACAATACTCCATCGCAGGGGAGGGGGAGGAAAGAATCTGGACTACACTGGTGACCAGTCAGAGTAGTGCCAGGGAAAGGGGGAATACCATAGCAACTTGAAGCCTGGTCAGGGCAACAAGTGCTAAAGTGCAGGGGAAGGCAAAAGGAAAGAGAGGAAAGGGGAGCAACAGGAGGAATGCAATGCAATTGAAACACACCTGAACAGTTGCAAAACACAGAACATTCCTAATAACCTAGAAATATTATGGGGAAAAAACTTTATTGCAGAACATTAATATTGGAATTGACATTTGTTGCAAACAGTTAAAGTATCATAAACAGAGGAATGAACACACTGATTTATATAATGAACATAGAATTTACCACACTGAGTCCTTCAATAAATACAAGAAATTACTACACTGAGTCTAGTTAGCAGAGTTCACATTTTTCTGTGACTTTTAAGGGCAGTCAGCATAGAAGTATGTGTGGCTTGTACCAGTTCCAGACAGGATGGGGTCAGGTCATGAAAAGGGACCTATGAGTCCTGTGTACTGTCAAAACCACACCACTTGACACGATAAGTCCAGGATCTGTTTCCATACTTTTTGCGCAATATCTTCTTGTTCTGGTACACTAGTGTGTGTACAAGAGTCCTGAGAAGAAGAAGAAGCAAAAGATGGAGAAGTCACAAGAAGTCCATCTGGCTGATCACGCAAAACAGGATCTGGCTGAAGAATGTCAGGACTGTGGGGTTCTGGAGAAACTGGTTGCAAATTGTCTGAAGGTATTTTGGCTTCAGAAAGTATAGCAGGTTCAAGTGCAGCTTTATGTTTGGGGGACTGGGATCATTGGAGAGGGTATCATTCATGTACCCATGTTTCAGTCGGTTGATGTGGATTAGTGTACCAGCTTTCCACTGGACTTGCTGTGCAAGCGAACATGAACAGGAGGAAACTTTTTCACAATGTAGAAGGGACCAGTCCAAGAGCAAAGCAGTTTTTGGTGGTGCTCTGAACTAGGACAGGTCGGTACAAGTATACAATGTTCCCAAACAGAAAATGAAGGCTCATTTGACTTGGCTGCCGATATTTTCTGTATTGCAGATTTTATCTGGCCCAGCATGTCTATTGCAACACATCTGGCAAGTTCAAGCTTTTCCAGCATTGGAATGATGAAAGATGAAGCTGACTTTGGAATCTCTAGCAGCAAGAGATCCCTGTCCAGTGGAGTTCTTGGGTGATGTCCATGGACTAGAAAAAATGGTGTGTAATCTGTACTATTGATGCAAGGGCTTGTGTTGTAAGCAAATTGCACAAATGGAATAAAATGATCCCAAGTGTCATGAGTATCATCCAGGTACTTGGAGAGTGTATTAAGAATGGTAGACATCATTCTCTCACTTTATCCATTGCATTGTGAATGATAACAGGTTGTGTGAGTCTTTTTGATGTCAAGAAGTTTGCATGTTTCTCCCACACTAGTTGAAAGGTAGTTAGTGCCTCTGTCTGAATGCAGGTATGATGGGGTACCGTGAAGACAAATGACTGTGTTGAGGAAAACATTTGTCACTGTGGCAGCTTTGATGTCTTTTAAGGGGATTACTTTCAAATACTTTGTAAGGTAGACCACAAAAACAAGAATGCATTTGTTGCCAGAGTCAGAGCCTGAGGGTAAAGGCCCAAGAATGCCTGTGCTGACTCTTTGGAATGGTTCTGTGGCTACAGGCATTGGAATGATGTGTGCCTTTGTTGGTTTGGCAGGAGGCTTTCTTTGAGAGCAGGGTTGGTAGGATTTGACAAATCGGACAATGTCCTTGTTCGTGTGAGGCCAGAAGAAGTGAAGCCTTGTCTTTTTGAGAGTTCTGTGGATTCCCATATGACCCCCAGAAAGCAAAGAGTCATGAGTGGATTGAAGAACTTCATTGACTAGAGGGGCTGGCACAGCTAACTGTACATGAGTTCTATCCATGCGATGGCCCTTGCCTTCCTTGGTCCAAATGTGAAAAAGCACACCATCATTGAGGAAGTATTGTGAAGCAAGGTAAAGTACATGCTGGAGATGTTGCTTTTGTTGTGGTAATGTTCCAGTGTCTAAGTACATGATTAAGTCTGTGAATTGGGGATAAGTTCTTTGTTGCATTTTGTCCATCACCAGGGAGACATCAGTAGTAGAGGAAGTACGAAGCTCTTTGGCTGCTTGCAGTAAGTGATGATTGGTGCTTTTCTCTGTGGATGCAGTTGGTAGCAGTAAAGCAACTTGAAGTGCTGTAGGAGTGTCCACAGGGATCACATCTGAGGAGTGGAAAGGAAGAGCTTGTATACAGGATTCTTCATCTGTTGAGGATGAAGAGGGATAACGTCTCTGGCTTACAGCATTGGCATTAGAGTGAATTCAACCTGGTTGGTACTAAATTTCATAGTTGTAGCACTGCAATATGACAATCCATTGGGCAAACTTGCCTACTGGTTCCTTCATTTTGAATAACCACCTGAGGGCAGAGTAATCCATGATAGCTATGAAGGAAGAGTAGCGAAGGCAGCAGTCAAATTTCTTTACAGCAAATACCATGGCGAGACATTCTTTTTCTGTGATGCCATACAGTAGTAGTGCCAAATCTGTCAAGCAATTTTGTAAGATTCCCTATTTAGCCTTCACAAAATTTAGGGAAAAAATACTCTAAAATTTTTGTTGTTATACCTAAAGAAAGAGGCCAGTTCCTATTACATTACTCAAATGCCATCTGGTAGATTTTCAACAAGACTATTAGATGGAAGCACTTTCTCCAGGTAGCAATGAACACACTAAGAAACAAAACAAAATCCCTAATAAAAGGTTTCACAATTTTCAATAGAGATTTTTAAAAATCCCTTAACTAATTCAGTGCTACTACTGTAGTTTTGTTCAGCTGAGGAAAGAGCGTGCTCAGCATAGGAAACAACTCATTCTGTTCCATCTTGGAGCTGACACAGCACAGTGCCCACTGCAAAGGAACTAGCATCTGAGTAGAGTTTGAAGGATTGGTCAAACCTGGGGTAGGCCAATACTGGAGAAGACATTAAGTTTTCTTTCAAGAGTTCAAGGGCTTCTTTACATTCGGAAGTCCAAGCATAGTCACATCCCTTTTTTTGTGAGGGCATAAATTGGAGCTGCAATCTTGGCATAGTTGCAAATGAACGTTCAGTAGTAGCCAGACAAGCCCATGAATGCTCTAAGGTCCTTGAGATTAGTAGGTTCCAGATAGTCTTTTACTGCTGAAAGCTTATCTGGGTCTGATGCTGAGCAGGACACTTTTCTGGGTGAAACTTGAGATTGGCTTGTCTAAGATATTCAAACCCCTCTTTGAGATGTCGGAGGTGCTCTGGGAAAGTTCTGCTCAAGATGATAACATTGTCCAGGTAGACTAGCAAGATTTGCAAGGCAGTCTATGTAATATGGCTTCCATGACACATTGAATTGTGGCTGGACTGTTCTGAAGTCCCATAGACAGTAGTTTAAATTGAAAAAGTCCCAGGTTTCAGCACCAGGCTGTGTATGGGTGAGAAGCTGGATCAATAGCAACTTGGTAGAATCCACTCTAAAGGTCTAGAGTGGTGAAGTAAGCTGGGCTGGCCTCACCAAGGCTCTATAAGGTGTCTTCAGTTGCAGGTAAGGGATGAACATCCTGCACAGTATAGACACTGAGCTTTCTGTAATCCACCACACAATGATACCCTTTGTCTTTCTTTACCACTAGCAAGCAAGGTGCACCCCAGGGACTTGTAGATTCTTCAATAATGTCCTGGTCAAGAATGTGCTTGATTGTGTCCTCCAGGACTTGTTTCTGTTTGTGTCCCACTTAGTAGGTTCGCTGATGAATTGGCTGCTGGTCTGGCTGTACCTTGATGGTGTGTTGTAGGATATCACAGCATCTAAGTTTGTTATCTGGATCAACAAAAGCATCCGGGTAGTTTTCCAGGAATTCCAAAAGTTGCTGTTTCTCTGTTGCACAGGTTGGAAGTTTTGAAGAGGATAATCACTGACTGAGGGGTAGCTCTGTGGAGGCTGGAGTGGTTGTGATAGTACTGACAGGACAAGAGTTAATTGAACCAGGTTGAGGCTCTTGCCGAAGGTGGAGCTGGTCCCCTGAAGACAAGCAAACAAATGTTCCAGTGTTGGCACACTTTGAGATGGTCGCTGGCTCATCTGTGATGTTGCAGCATTTTTGGAAGACTGTGTCAACATGTACCACAGACAAGGTGTTCCCTGGAAGGAGACCTGACAAATGCAGAATGGGGGATCCCATAACGATGCCACTAACACCTTGTGGAAATGGTTTACCTCAAATCTGGGCAAATCAAAACCATCTCTGACTTAGGAGGCACAGTGACTGAGTCTGTAGCTGCCAGTTGCCTGAGCCTCCAAGGACCTAGTGACAGTTTGTCTGATACAAAGTCTAGGATGGCTTTGTGAGATTTGAGGAAGTCCATGCCAAGAATCACTGCTGGTTACAGGTCAGACATTAGGTAGAGCTTGACAGTAGCTTGCTGTGAGCCAAATAGGAACTTGAGATGGACCATGCAAGTGATAGGTACTGCAGCAGTACTTGCTGTGATAATGTACTTTAGGTAGGCTGGAGAGACATCAGGTACGGGATGAATATTTGGGTTGTCTACAATACAGCTGTGGATAACTGAGATTTCTGCTCCAGAGTAGACCAAGGAATGCGTAGACCAATCCCCAATGGTTACAAGGACATAGTTCACAAGGAGAGGTGACCTGATGACAGGAACTTTTGCCCCTGGAGACAAGGATGTGCCTGAGTTAGCAGCTAGAGGGTGCAGGTTGTTTGAGTTGCGAGAGTAAGAGGGGTGGTCAGTTGCCGTGTTCCCCTTCTCTTGGGTGTAGTTGTGATCATCTTGCTGATCGTGCTATGGTGGGCACTTTTGGTTCCCTTGATTTCTGTGGAAGTATTTTAACTTTCAGCAGGCAACAGCATTGTGTCCCTTGAATCCACATCACTGGCAGGCCACTGGTTCTCGTGAAGGCAGGGGTGACTCAGGTCATTGTCAAAGTGGTCGAAGAGCATTGACAGAGGTAGCAGAAGAATCAGATGAGGTGCAGACTATTAGCAGCTGTTGTGCATGTCTCTATCATTGATTGCTGCAGCCGGACACAGGTTGCAAGTGTAGCTAACTTTGATGACTGGGGCACTTGCACAGTGGTAGCCTGTGATATTTATGTGGACTCTTGTGCGAGTCATGTAACTAGGATTGTGTCCACCAAGGTTATTGGTTTCTGTTGGATTACATACAGGTGGAGTTGAGGAAAAAGTCCTCATACAAAGGTTGTGATTTGCTCTTTCTCTGATTTTTGCAGATATTTATAGCATAATTCAGTGTCTATTATGAATGTTTCTAATGACTCGGTGGGTTACATGGTGCATTTCCACAGTTGTTGTTCCAATAACCAGGGTGGATGTGCTTTGATAAAATGATCCTTGAAGGTGGTATACAGAGTGGCAGTGTCCCTTTTTACCTGGTCTGGAAGTGCATTGAACCAAGAGATGGCAGTCCCTCTTAGAAGTAAGAGCATGGCATTGGAAATATGCAGGGAATCAGTACAACCATTGAAGGAGATCCTGGCCTGAAATTGCCCAGGCCAGTTGACAGTGTCTTCTTGAGGCTGTGCTGAGAATGTTACAGGATGTAAACTGGTATGGACTGTGGACTGTGGTGAAATAGTCTTAATGTAGGCAAGGCCATCCTGGATAGCTTGAATAGTTGATACTCCTTCAGCTGAGATGGAACACTGGATGTCATGCAGGATGGTTTCTATTTTAAGGCCCTATACCCTTGAGGCGGGAGATGATGGAGCCCTGACCTTCCAGTGCTCAAAGCGGCATCTGCCTCAGACATCATGGTCAGAGATGAGCTGCACATCACTGAGAGAAGTTCATAGGAATAAGAAGGAGTTTCTGTCATGTAAGAGATAAGACATCGTGGAGTAGATGGAGTGCCAAGAAGAACATATTTTTGTAGACAAAGTACAATTATTTATAAGCAATTTCCATCAAATGACATCTTAATAAACAATTCCCACTTCATTCTGTGCTGTTAGTTATTTAAATAAAGTTTTTGTTGCAAAAAACAGCCATTTGTTTTAATGTCCATTTATAAAAATACCACCATCAGCTTAATCTGGTTCAAGGTCAGTGGCATTCATCTGTATCCTCCTCCCCTGGGTTGTGCTGGAAAATAGGCAGAATTTGTCTAGTGCATTTACCCAGTCAAGAAAAACTAAAAAAAATAAATACAATTTCAATCATTTTGCCATTGATTCTTATGGAGGAAGGTCATTTAGTGCTCTTCACTGAACTTTGACATGCAGTACCAGGACTGCTTAACTGTAGTAAGATAGCCACCACTGGGGGGGGTGGTTAAAGGTCACTGCTTTTGTTATTAGCTCAAGATGGAGGCTGCTTGCCCTGCATTTGCTGTGCAGGAAGGAAAATGGTGATTGCCAAGCTGTAGGCCTTCTTTCCCACTGAAAATGGAGAGCTTTGACTATGACTGCAAAACTGGTAGATGTCTATATTCATTTGCTGCATTCTGTTAAGTTTGTGGCACTGTATTCTATTTTTTTGTACTTATAGCATGTCTCTCCACTGTGTTATATATTTATTCTACCCCCAGACCATTTTGTCTCTTTCTCTGTCCCTGTTTTGTGTATTGTGCCCAGAAAATGTATCTTTCTCTCTGGTTCCTTTGTTCTTTCTTTCTTTTTTTTTGTTTCAGTGTGGCCCTGACTTGGAGTGTGGGGAGGATTGCTGTTGCTGCAGGGCAGTCAGTTTTTATTTATTTTCCAGCACTTGGTCTCCCCCTGCTATCCTCCAGTTAGTTTTGTACTGCCCCCTGTTTTGTTTATTGTGCCCCCTTGTATTTATTTATTTCTGCATGTTCTCTGTTTAGTTGGAGCGTGGCCGAGTTGGGGAGCAGAAGCTTCATTGTATTTATATTTTGCCCCAGTTTACTGATTTGCTCCTGTGGAGGCTCTGGCAGTTTTATTTTTAATTTGTTGAGAAGGGCCTTTTTAGTTGTGTGGCTGAACGGGGAAAACAGGTTCCGTGTGGCAGTGGCGGGAGAAGCTGCAATGGTGAGAGGCTTGTGGAGTGACTCTGAACTGCTTGCTGTGGTTGGAAGAGGCTGTCTGGGGTGGGGTAGAAAGAAGTTGAGCCATGGTCTGATGCAGCTGTTGGTGAGGGCCACTGCAACTGTAGAGTGGCAGGCTTGGTTGCTCTGTTTGGTGCAGGGCACTAGTGGTCTATGCCACAGTGTGAGAGTTCTTGCAGAAAATGCGGGAGGTGGCAGAGTTCTATGTGGCTGCTGGATGAGAAGTAAGCCACGTAAAGCTATTGTGGCTGGACTGGTGGCAAGAACCGAGGAGCCAACAGGCTTGCTGCTGTGTCTCACTATATACATTAAGTGGAACAGTGGTTGTAGCGCTGTGGGGTTGAGCGGGAGGGAAAGCAGGTAGACAAGTTGGCTGTCTTTTGCTGTGGCCCCTTGCTTGGTCGGGAGCAATCCCAATGGAGAGAGAGAGAGAGAGAGAGACCGACTGGATAGGGAGTTGACTTCCTGCAGGCCCTGTCACAAGGTACAAGCTGGGGGGGGGGTTGGTTGCAGTGTGCAGCTCTGTGGAGTAGAGGCTTTGAAAATCTTAATTTCTTGTACTGCAGTGGATCAATGACTGGTGCAGCAGTGTCCTGCATGTAGTTATATATATATATAGTCCTGAGGTAGATTTGCAGGAGGGTTACAGACTGATCAGGAGACAGTTCAGTTTTGCTTTGCCTCTCTGCAGCCATGGCTCTGGTACAAATAACATTCAGACTGATCAGGCATACTGAGGGATATGACTCGGGGTACCTAGTGATACAGACAAGTGAGATGGGGTCTGGACAGAAGAAGGATCGCATTCTCCACCATGTGTGGTGTTTTGGTGTTGGTCTGCCACTGGACCATTACCTTCTCTTTGTTCTGCCAGGCCCATCAAGGTCTGCTGCAATTGGTATCTTGCTGGTACTGAACAAACTGAGTTGGACGCATAAAATAATAAGCAGAAATAGTTTATTTAGAGACATCAGACAGTAGCAACTATTCAGCATGTGGTTCAAATTCAGTCTAGCCAACAGACAGGAAATTGAGGGTTCCTAGCCCCTGCAGGCAACAACTAGCATACCTCATTACCATAATGGCACTAACTTGCAACACTGTTTGTTCTGTTAAAGGGGCGGCAGCTATGTTGGCCCCATACTTAAATGTAATCTATAGCAAGAAGAGTCTAACGGCAATTGGCAGAAAGTACAGACCATGGAGAAGGGCTTGTAAATTAATTACTGAAACAGCACTGACAAATTTGAAATTAATTAGAATCTTGTTTAAAAGATTAATGAAACAGACTCAGTCTGCATGTTATAAGATTAATTTGACAGTGTTAGGAAATCAAGAATTTTTGGAAAGTATTACAAAATTTTGAAAACCCAGTCCAATGTAATCTACTAAATTTTATTAACAGTAGGGTGGGTATATTAACAAGACCCAGACAAAAAGCAAACTGTCCTAATTACTTGCTGTAACTGGACCTATCATAGAATCTGGATGATGAAGTGACAGAAATCTGGAACCTTATCAAGCTGACTGATGGGAAGTCAAAAGGGCAATGCCCCTGGAGTTTCATTTTAGAATAATTTAAGTTTGGGATATTTTATCAGGTCTGCAGGAGTGAAGTGTATACATCCGGAGGACTTGATGGTATTCTGTAGAGTGTATTGAGGCCATGCTGCTGAAGGGCAAAGCTCAACATAATACCTCCTTTGACACAGAGTTTTAATCGAAGCCTAATTACCAGGTGCTTCCCTGATGACTAGAAGGTCACCAAGGTGATTGCAGTATTTAAAGGTTGTGACCCTTTGTCAGCAAGTAATGGCAGATCAATTGCATTGTCACCAAATGTTTCCTTTTTTAATATTAGATAAAGAGATATAGTTTATAGGCAACAACACAAATACTTTTAATTATGATTTGTTGAGCCCTCAGCAGTTTGGCTTACACATACTTCATTCAACTGCAACTTATGTATTTAATTTTGAGAATGCACTGGCACATGAACGCAAAAATAATTTTTTTGTGGAGATTGTTTTTGTAGACCTTTTAAAGGCTTTTACATGGTTGACCACGTGCTGCTGCTGTTCAAAATGAAAAACATCAACATTTAGTCATGTGACCTGTTCCCGGTTTGAGAAATATATGGATTACAAGAAGTAACTCATAAATATTACACCCCAGTACTTAACATATATTTTTAGTTATTAGTGGTGCCCTTAGTGTGCAATTACAGGATTCCTACTATTTATATACAGCATATTGCAAATACTTACCTCCGGGACTTATCTTGAACATCAATTTGTCTGTGAATGACAGTTTTCTGACACCAGCTGCTACTTCAAATAAGACAGCAATCTCTGTTGTTTGCACCCTGACTAAGTTTTTTATATTTTTTATTTATTTTATTCTTTTGGTCACCAGGTAACGCCTATTAGGCATAAATACTTGTTTTCAGAGGTGACACAGGAGCACTGGGGTGGTTAAGTGACTTGTTCAGAGTGACACAGTATGCAAGTGGAGGTTGTGGGAATCATATTCAGATCTGATGGATATGTGAAGCTCATTCACACCTTGTTACTCTAAACACTAGGCAATACTGCCAGCCAAAGTTAGTTACTGTAGTTAAATCGATCATTTTGTTTCAAGTAATTCTTCCCTCAATGATTCTATTTTATACTAGATACAAAACTACAAACATTACTTTTTCGTGGCTAACCTGACTTGTAAATGTGATCAAAATATAGACCATCAAGTCAACAAATCACTTCTAAGCTGTGATCTGTAAAATGACACAGGCTTTGTTTGACTGAGGACTCAAGGCAAAATGTAATAAACCAAGTAATACTACCCCTGTTAGAATATGGTAGTATAGTCTACCATAGAATTCAATTACAACCAATCTATGCAGATCCCATCCCAACTGCAAAACGCTTTGCTCCTCTCATGATGGAAGGGGACCACAGCAGCAAGAGGATACCTTGCAAACCAACAGAAGTGACTGAACGGAACCCCATGGGGGAAAGCGGAGACAAGAATGCAAAGAACAAAAGAGTACATATAATGGGAGACTCCAAAAGGGAAGTGGAGACCCAACTAACTGTGCAAATAAAAATGTGTTGGTCAGATGCCTTCCGGGTGCCTCAGCAAAGCTCGACACTGATTGCATCACAAGGGTAGCAAAGAACAAAGGGGATGGACTGAATAACTTAGTACACAAGGAAACAAATGACCTGGAAGGACAGTCACTAGAGGAAGCCAAATGGAACCTAGTAGCTCTAGGAGAAGTATTGGCCACTCAAATGACCTTCCTGGACTTCTCCAAGGTCCTCCAAGTGTGGGGGAAAGGAAACAGCATGGAAAGGATAAGAAAAGATGTAGTATGCATTATACAGTATGCACTCATTTACAGCTCACAGTTCAGCTGGTGGCCAGTCATGGTTGTGAGAGGAGGGCTTGCTGGTCGATGGCTGGGGATCAGATTGGGGGGAGTGGGGTGGTGGGTCAGTACTTGAGAGGGCAGGGGTCCACTAGACCACTAGAGTTATAGATTTTTAGTATTTCACAGGACAGGATGGGTCATGGGGAGGGACTACTAGACTACCAGGGAACTTTAAAAAAAAAACAATATTGGGATGGTGATCAGTGATCAGGGACAGAGGTGGGACCACTAGACTACCAAGGCATGTTTTATGACATAAGGAATGTTGATAGGACATTAGGGGAGGGGGGGAAGGACCACTTGACTACCAGGGAATATTTATTAAAATATTGGGAGGTCAAGAGTGATTGAAGAAGGGGTCGGATCACTAGGCTACCAAGGCATATTATTTGGCAATAAGGGGACAACAATTGGACAGTGGAAGAGGACAGAGGGACCACTAGACTACCATGGAAATAGATTTTTGTACAGGGGGGAGGAGATCGGTGAATGGGGGGAAACATTAGACTACCAGAGAAATAAACATTTTTTTGACATGTGAATGGGCTTTATTCAGATGCTGAAATCCTTTTTTGCAAACTGTGAAAAAGAATCCTTATCCGTGGCTCAATATCCTTTTCTGCAGTTTCGTTTTCAGAATTTGAAGGTTCACCTAAGCTCCCTCCATCTCCCACTACCCCATCCCCCCAATCTGGTAAAACTCTCACTTACTACTCCTAGCGAAATAAAAGCAAGATACTGTATATCTGTGTTGACGTGTTTTGTGTGTATGTATACGAGTATATAAGTATGCATGAGTGTATAGATAAAAATATATATTGTGTGTGTATATGTATAATTGCAAATATGTATACAGAGTATATCTGGATGCCAATTGCTGCTTGTCTAGCCCTCGAAAAAATGTTTGTCATAGCTTTAACTGTATTTGGTTTTATCTACAGGCTTAGCTGTATGTATATTTTTATTTGCATCCCATATTCAAAATTGTATCCCCTTTTCCCTCTCCACCAGGATGCATATGAAATTGAGCTATTGTAGCTCAGTGTGCCTTTTCCTGGTGAAACTTTTAAAAAAATAAAATAAAAATTTGTGGTAATGGAGCAAATCCTTTTTCACAAATTGTGAAAAAGTATCCCGTGCCGGGATTTCTTTTTTACAATTTGCGAACAAGGATTTTGGCATCTTAATAAAACACATTTCCAAGCAAGTTATAATAAAAGTAAAGTCAGATTCAGACTCTACATGCCCTGATTAGGTAAACACAACAGTTGTTTTATGCTAAAGCACACTATTTTTAGTTGTGTCATTCTGTTGCCACCACTAACTGAAAATAAGATGGTGGCAGCACGAAAAAGGGTTTCCCATTTGCGGCACAGGATTACCCATTTGCATTAAAGGATTACCCATTTGTGAAACAGAATCTTGATTCTAGGCTCATATCTAACTTTTCCAATAGGAATTAGTGGTGAAATTTGAAATTTAATAATTTTTGAATTAATTAATATTTTTTCACCAAACCTTCAAAAGGTACCACTATGTCCCAAGACCAATATACCCTTGAAACTTTAGACCAGAATTCCACATCATTTTTGTGTAGTGGTGTGACAAAAAATTTGACCAAAAAAACTGTAATTTGCATGGTTTTGACACTCTGTATCTCTGCACCCTCACATCAACCCAGAACAAAACTTCCCACATTGAGAGATCTTTGGTCCCTAAAGAAGTATACAAAATGTCATGTGAATCACTTGAGTGGTTATGATGTTATTAAATTGCAAAATTTTGAGTTTAACATAGAAGTGAAGATTTATCCCAAATGACACAGGTATGACTACACCTATATATATATATATATATATATAGGAGATAAGTGGGGGGATTATGGGAGGTATGTTTCAGTGTGCTTAAAATAGAGGAAAAACACATGTCTTTTCTACTGGTCATGAGAGAAGTTATTTACTGTTTAACTAAATTCCCAAATAGGCGAGATACCTGATAAATTCCTAAATTAAGCTTTTTGCTGTATTTCATCATAAGTCTTGGCTGTGAGAACTTTTTCACTGCCTCTGTGTGATTTTCTTGTCCTCCTGGGATAAACAATGTCTCATAATTGATCTTTAACAGTTTTAGAGCTGCATGAGCTAAAACTGCCTTTGTTAGGGAAATAAATTATGCAAATGTTTAAAGCGAACTCTTAAGGTGTCTTTCCCTGCATTGGGTTGATGAAAAGTAGTGTACTCATTGGCTTTGCCACCTATTTGCTAAGCAGGTAAGGACACTTAGGAGGTGATCTCTTTGTTATACCCCTTTGGGTTTGAAGTAGAGGATTAATGTTATCATGGTGATGTAAGAGACATATGAAAATAATCCCACAAGTGTGTAATATGCTTATTATAATACTTAGAATTTTCTAAGGTTGACTATGAACCCTGTCAGTCCTGTGCATGTGCATTGCACTCAATGGATCTGTTGTAATTATTGAGTGTGAAGAGGGACGGTTCTATATAATAAGGGTAATTATGGAATAGCGCCTGCCAGAAGGGTGAGGGCACAACACGGAAGAATGGAATGGTGTCCCAGCACCAGCGAGACCATCAAAATAGTGACTGGATTGTGTTTAAAAAAAAAAAATTAAAAAATGCTGCCATCACTACTAAACACAGGGGACTGGACGGATGCCACAGAACAGAGGAGAGCACTGCATGAGGAGAACAGAGAACAGCACACACATTGTTACGCAACCAGATGGGGTGAACGACCACAACTTCCACCACAGGGATTACAACCAACAATGCTGTATGGTGCATGGGTGGACACACAGGACGGGTGTGTGAAGGCCCAGGAGAGCCACAGCGGGGTGCACCATGGAAGGAGGTGCCAAGGTAGTGAAGCGGCATTGGGGGGTGCAGCACCACATGTGAGCTGGCAGAGGAGAAGGAGCACAGCAGCTACGGTGCTACAGTATGGTGGAAAACACCACACCTCAGAGCTGAGCCGGCAGTGCAGCCATAGGTACACCTGACTACACCTGCAGCTGGAAGTTACATGCCAGCCCTCATGGGTAGTCGGGTGTGCTATACTAACTATAGTCACCCACAATGACCTCTATTCACTGGATCAGGTCCTGGTAGATCTTCTTCTGTATGGTGACCCTGGACCTGGAGAGCAGCTGCTCCATATAGAGGTTGCTGATCTTCTTCTCCTCCTGAAGGCAGTTGAGAAACCTCCAGATGCTGGGGTGGCTGGCACCAAGCCTGGTGCAGAATCCTTGGTACCAGCCCTCCACTGAATTGTTGCACTTCATCAGGCCTGCCTGCATCAGCTTGTACATGTTCCATAGTGCAACTGGGAACAGTGGCAGTCTGCTAGCCAACTTGCCCACAGGGAACCCAACCCACATCTCCTCCATGTATTCCAGGATGGGACACAATACTTTCTTATGTGCCCAGTAGAATGGCTGATGCAGTAGCTCACTGTACATTGCCTCAATGGCACACATGGGCTAGAATGCCAGGGCGAGAGTATGCAGATCTGAAGGGTGAACTCCTCGTCCCTGCAGTACCTGGCATGCACCTCAAGGGTGTGCTGAACCCTACGCCGGATGGCCTGGCAAGAATGGAAGAAACAACCCCTGAGGGTAGCTGTGTCAAACACAGAGGAGAAGGCCTGCCAGGCAGCCCTCTCAATGTCAAGGAGAGCTGTCTTTGTCTGCCCCCCCGCCCACCAGCCAGCACACCTCAGTGAAGATATGTGCATATGCCTGCTCCATTCTGCCTGATATGAGAATGTAAATGGCAGGCATGACTACCCCAGAATCCATCCGATGTACAGTATATAGCTACCAGAACAATGGTGGTAATCAGCGGAAGGTCCCATTGAGGAACATTCCTTGCAACCAGCAAGATACAGCAGAGACTGTTGTGTTGCATAAATTAGAACTAGAGATGTGCAAAATGTGCAAATTTCCCTCCGCAAAATCGTAACTCGCACATTTCACAAAATATTTCGCGCATGCGAAATGTGAAACTCCACCTGTGAAATCATGAATTTTGCATGGAAAATGTGTGATTTTGCAGGCAAAATTCATGATTTTGCTGGCGGAATTTCACATTTTGTACCCGCAAAATTCACGAGCAAAATGTGTGAATTTCACAGAACATTTTGCGTGGTGAAATTCACAATTTCAACAGAATTTCACCACCAAAATGACATTTTACTGCAACACAAATCAGGACACGGTCCCCTGCAGGCTCGCTATCATGCTGCAAAAAGGTGTCCCTGTGACAGTGTACTCCAGGGGGAAATGCAGATCAGTGAGGGATGTTGGTGTGGAAGGGAACCCCCTCTCAACCTGCCACACCTGCTGCACTGTGTGCTTCAGCAGTGGGAGTGCTGGCTGCTTGGCAGCCACTGCATCGAGCACACCTGTGGTGCAGTGTATGAGCACCTGGGAGGTGCTCTCCACACAGGTGCTGGCCCATTCGCACACCAGCACACCCTGCATACCTATGTCACCTGCATCGGGGACATGATTGTGCAAGCAAATGGTACAGACCACATGGTCAACCTCAGTGTGCAATCCAGCAGGATACCCATACTTGTGATCCTGCACACATCTCCAGTAGACTTTTTACTTTAACTGTCTGTCCTTATGGTACACATAGTCCCGGTGGTCAAGGAACGGTTTCCCCTTCTGGCTTTGAAAGAACTGAACTTCATCCATCTTCCTTTTTGCCTTTAGTGTAAAATGTCATTTTTTTCACATTTTGTCCCTTTATAGTGACAGTGGGTCAGGTGGTACCACACCTGTATGCGTCTATGCGTGAGTGCAGTCCCACTCCCTGCTTCAGTGCTACATAAAAAGGTTGTTGCAGTTGTGGGCGGGTCCCATAGTGGTGGGTGAAAGCTGCACGTCTGAACCTTTTGCGGATGGGTACCAGCATGCTACTGGAAGTGCGATATGACAGTTTGGATGCAGCTGCTGTGGTGTAACACAGTGAGCATTGCCCATGTGTGTTGCTGTGTTATTAATGTCTGCCCTGTGTATGGCACTCCACGGACTGTCTTCTGACTGATTTTGTGATGCACTGGCCAGGGGGGTTCTTAAGGTAGCATGTGGGATTTGAATACCCAGCACTTGGCCCCCCACACCACTGCAATGTCAGTTGCTGGCATCGTATGAAGCATGCCATGATGGTGGCATGGTGGCCCTTTGCTGGCCTTCAAGCTTGTGCTACATGTGATTCTGCCCAGGCATGGGGGTGGTCCATACTGGGGGGTTATGAGGGGGTTGTTCCTGTGGGCAGCAACTGCCCTTGGGCTGTTGGGTATGGGTGTGTGTGTGTTCATTCACTGGGTATTCACCATGTCATGGATTTTCCCTTGTTCCAGTTTGCCTTCATTCCTTTCGCTATTCCTCACAGTTGCCCTGTTCACATTTGCCATTATTCCCATTCACTGTTTTGATGTCTGCTATTCAGTAGCATTAGCCCTTCTGTCATGCACTGTAGAACACTTGCTCTTTCTACATTAGCCTTCCTTCAGTAACCCTAATCACTGGATACCAAGCAGAACCACTGATACAATTTCTCCGCCTCTCCATCATGAATTAGAGGTAATATTACAGATTAAGCAGCCTCTGATACAATGAATTAGATTATTTTGATATTGAAATTTCTTTATGTTTCACCAGGAAGGCACACTAAGCAACAGGTTGCTCATTTCCCGATGTGACCTGGGGGGAAGGGAACAGTGGGGATGTGACATTATGCATTCAGGTTACATAGATCAACATTGGCATAACATTACTTAAGGCAAGTGTTACAAACTGTGTTACATACATATGTAAATTGTGAGAGCAATTTATAAGGGCAATAGTAATAAATGAACAAGTGCTATTGTGAAGGAAGGGTGAAGGAGAGAGAGGGAGAAATGAGGGAGGGGAAGAGTCATGGCCCAGAGAGACCACAACAGGATGTGGGGAACCCTGTGAGGGGACAGGGGATTGGGGATAAGGGACAGAAGGCAGAGGAGACAGGCAAGGGAAGAGAGAGAGGGGGAGTGAATGTGAATCACACCTAGGAAGGAAAAGAAAGAAAACCTTTCAAGATGTGATGAGCCCTGCAGGGGGCAGAGAGGGCCAGAGGACTGGAATTTATTGGAAAAGAGAGAGGGGGGGAAATGCAAATAACACCTAGGTGGGGATGATGCCTGTTTCAATGGACTCTTCAGGATGCTGAAACCATGCAAGGGGACAAGGAACACCAAGGATAGGAGATGGTTGGATGGGACAAGGGAGGCAAGTTTAGGTACAGTAAGGATCCTTCAGGATGCTGATAACCATGCAAGAGGGCTGCAAAGGCTAGGGAAAAAAATAGAAAGGAACAGGAGTGGCAAGCCTAGGTACAGTAATGCCCCTTCAGGATGCTGAGAACCCTGCAAGGGGGCTGCGAGTGCTAGTGAAAATGTAGGAGAGGGTAGGGAAAGGGAGAAGGAGTGAGAACTAGTATCTAGTAAGGGCTAGAACCATAAGAGGGGAAAGGGTCTATAGAGGCAATGGGTAATGAGTATAAGGGAAGGAGTCAGTGAACCAGCAACAGGACTGGGGGGGCATGGGAAACAAGTAGGGGAAAAGGTGGGGACAACCAAATTACAAGCAAAAAGTGGTTTGAGTCACTATGTTACCCTCATTATTGTCATAGGCTGTATTCACAGACTAACAGAGTTCTGAGCAGAGTTGAAGCTGGCTTTTACTGGTGTATGCTACCTCACTCTTGAAGTATATGTCTTCGGGAGGTTTCTTCACTAGACATATAATTTAGTGAGTTGAGAATCTCAGTGTTTTGTTATTCATTAGACTGATACATAATATAATATATGTGGGTTGAACTCTCTGCCTGTTGTTATCTCTGTACAACCTTTAAGTTTGGTTAAGCTGAAAGCACATAGAAACATAGAAGTTGATGGCAGATAAATATCACAAGACCATTCCAGTCTACTCATTTTTTTCTACCTTATAAATGTGCCATAGACCTGTACTCTTGTCAATGGCCTATCTATTCATACTCATCTGTATTGCTCCCTTATGCCTATCCACCCCATGTTTGTTTAAAGCCTACACTATATTCATATCCACCACTTCCTGAGATAGGCCATTGAATGCATCCACTACCCTTTTTGTGAAAAAGTACCTCCTCACATTACCCCTTAATCTGCCTCCCTCTAATCTCATGCTGTGTCCTCTTGTCCTGCTATTTTTCTTATTTTGAAACCTGTTAGACTCTTTCACCTTGTTAATGTCCTTATGGTGTTTGAATGTTTCGAACATATCACCTCTCTCCCTCCTTTGCTCTAGGGTAGACATATTGAGCTCTGTTAATCTGTCCTTATATGATTTCTGATTCAGTTCCTGCACCATTTTGGTTGCTCTTCTATGAACTGCCTCCATTATGTTAATGTCCTTGTACAGGTGTGGCCTCCAGTACTGCACACATTAATCCAGATGGGGTCTAACCAGTGTCTTGTAAAGAGGGATTATCTCCCACTTACGACTTGTGATACCCCTACTAATACACCCCAACATCCATCTAGCCTTACCTACTGCTTTAGCGGTCTGCTTGGATGATTTCAGGTCATCTGTGATGATGATTATGATGCCCAAGTCTCTTTCTTCCCTTGTGATTGCCAGCAACTCCAGCCCCCCAACCTGTATGTGGCTTCAAAGTTTCTCTTCCCTATGTGCATGATCTTGCACTTCTTTGCATTAAACCCCAGTTGCCACAGTTCTGATCATTTTGCCAGTTTATCCAGATCTCTTCTTAGTCTGCCCACCCCATCTGGATCATATACTCTGTTGCAGATCTTGGTGTCATCTGCAAACAGACAAACCTTACCCTCCAGTCCATCTTCAATGTCACTGATGAAGATATTGAAGAGGACTGGCCCCAGGACTGATACCTGAGTTACCCACTTGTGACTTGCATCTTTTCTGACTGTATACCATTTACAACCACTCTCTGTTTTCTGCCCACCAACCAGTTTGCCACCCAGTAGACCAACCTCTGACCTACCCCGAGCCTACCCAGTTTATTAATCAATCTTCTGCATGGAACAGTATTGAAAACTTTTCTGAAGTCAAGGTAGGCTACATCAACTGCACCCCTTTGGTCCACCACTCTGGTTACCCAGTCAAAGAAATCTATGAGATTAGTTTGACAGGACCTTCCTGTTGTAAACCCATGCTGTCTTGGATTATGTGCTCCTATGGATTCCAGATGTTGCACTATCTTTTCCTTAAGGAGTGCCTCCATAATCTTGCCCACTACTGAGGTAAGACTGACTGGTCTGTAGTTCTCTGCCTCCTCCCTGCTACAATTCTTGTGGAGTGGGATCACATGAGACCTTCTCCAGTCTTCTGGGACCTTTCCTGTGCTCAGAGACTCACTAAACAGTTCTGATAATGGCTCTGCTAGTTCCTCCCTTAACTCCTTTAGTACCCTGAGATGTATGCCATCAGGTCCCATTGCCTTGCCCACCCTGAGCTTAGTGAGCTCTTGTAGGACACTTTCTTTTGTGAAGGGACTTGTGCAAACCTCCCTCCCCTCCTGTGTCCATGGTGCTGAGATGTAGGCCCTGCCCTGCCTTCTCCTCAGTAAATACTGAGCAGAAGTGTCTGTTTAGGATATATGATTTTCCTTGTTCTTCCACCACACACTCCCCCTTATTCCCTTTGATCCTAGCCATATCCCCTTTGGACTTTCTCCTTTCACTACTATATCTATAGAAAATTTTGTCCCCTTCTTTTACTCTTTGTGCTAGTGTTTCCTCGGTTTGGACCTTTGCCTGCCTTACTGCCTTCCCTGCTTCCCTTAGGGAAGTTCGGTATGCCTCCCTATCTTTGTCCCGCTGCATTCCCTTATATTTCCTGAAGGCTAATCTTTTGGTTCTGACATTTTCTGCTAGTTTTTGAGAACCAAAGTGGTTTTCTCCTTCTTTTGCTTTTACTTTTCTCGCTAACACAATGGGATGTTGCTTCAAGTATTGCATCCTTAATGCTTGCCCACTTTGTACCCCTCGCCTGTATTTCTTCTTGCCAGGGCTAGCTTAACTCTGTCGGCCATCTTATCAAAGTCAGCTCCTCTGAAGTCCCATATTTTTGCCTTGGAATAGGATGATTTAGTTCTAGTGGCCAAATTGAACCATATCATGTGATGATCACTGGCCCCCAGATGAGCTTCTACCTGAAGATCTGTGATCCTTTCCCCATTAGTCAGTACGATATCTAGGATAGCCCTGTCTCTTGTAGGTTGTTGTGCCAGTTGTTTGAGGTCCTCTCCCTGCAGGGAATCTACTATGTGTCTAGTTCTGGTGGATGTTCCTGCTGATATTGACCAATCTGTATCTGGCATGTTGAAGTGTCCCATTATCAGAACCTCCCCTTTAGCTGTCGTGTTTTGCATCTCTTCTATCAGTAATGTGTCTATGTCCTCCCCCTGGTCTGGAGGCCTGTAGACAATCCCAGTTTGTATGGCTGTCCCATTTCCTGTTTCCAGGGTGACCCACAGTTCTTCTGGCTCCTTATGTGTATTCTGAATTTCTGTAGCTTTGATATTTTCATTGACATAAAGGGCCACTCCCCCCACCACCTTTTGCACCTCGGTCACTTCTGAACACTACATAGCAGGGTACTGAAGTCTCCCAAGTGTGGTTACTAGTGAACCAAGTCTTGCTAATGGCTACTATGTCCAGTTTAGCCTCCGTCATTATTGTCTGCAGGTCTGGGATCTTGTTTCCCAGACTGTGGGCATTTGTGCACATGATTTTCCAATGGCCAGATTTCGGTGCGTTAGTTGTTGGGCTCGGTCCAACATTTCCCCTGGGCGTCATACAGGGAGCCAGATCTTTTCCCTTACCTGGTGATGCAAATGAACTACAAACATGCTGAACTCCTATTTGATCACTAGCTGAGAGGGAGGGGTGTTCTTCCCATTCAATGTATCGGGTGATCCACCCCTCTCCCCATTTGTTAGTTTCAATATTCTGCAAAGACATCAAACTTCTGCCCCAATGCTCTGACTCCCTCCTTAGTCAGATGAAGTCCATCAAATTTAAAGATCTTTCATTCCCAAAACTGGTGCCAGTTACCTACAAATTTGTGTCCTGTTTCCTGGCACCAGCCCTTGGGCCACATGTTTAGCGCCCCTATCTTCCCTTCTCTGACCTTCTGTCCATCTTTCCCCCTCTCCCATACCAGCAGGATCTCAGAGAAGGAGATGCCAGATGAAATGGAAGACAGTTTGTCTCCCAGCCTGGTCAGGTGTACCTTGGTCTCCACAACTGGCCGGGCAGCGTGATCGTTAGTCCCTATGTGTACCAGGACATCTATGTTTTCTCCTGCTTCCTGCATGATTTTAGCAATGAGGTCAGTGTGTCTGCATGCTGATGTCCCTGGGAGACATCGGAGCATTACCCTTAACTGGAGGTAGGTATCAACTCCCCGAATCATAGAATCTGTTATCATCAAGATTTCCTTTTTGATTTTTGTTTTTGTTTTGGTCTCTGTTTTTGGTGAGTTTTGTAGTGCTATCTCCTGTGTGGCAGTGTTCTGCTCTGCAGTGTCCTCTACCCCTTTGTTTGATTTCAGAGATAGAGGTAGATACCGGTTTATAGTTTTTATATGGTTTGTGGAGGTGATACGTTGGAGAACACTGAATGATAGGGCACTCGATTTGCCCCTCCTAACCACCTGCCAATCTTTAGGACCAACTACCCTTTGTGGTCAAGGTGCTTCAGTTGGATGTTGGGGAAATGGCAGGTGGTTCTTATAATATATTTGCTCCTGAATATGCAATTTGAGGCATGCAATCTCTGCCCATGCTGTCTGGAGCTGAGCCCTTAGGTCTCCAATGGTCCAACATGTTGGACAGTGTCCTACATCCTGTATAACTGCCCTTTTCAAAAGTGCCCCGCAGTACCTGCAGTTAATCATATCCATTCCAGCTGAGCTGCCAAGTTTATAACCTGGTCCAAATAATTAGAAGGAGGAAAACGAAAGCAAAAGTTTGATTTTTTTTGTATAACTTGTTATAGCAAGTTACATTACTTGTACCCCTGTACGTGAGGTCACTGAGGACACTTAAGATATTCAAGCTCTCCAATATCACTTTAATTATGTTCTGAAGGCCTGTTTTAAACCAATGAGAATTATTTCTGTTTTTTTTCTACAGGTTCTAAGTGTTAATAATATGAGATTTTCTAAATAACTGTCATTAAGCTTCCAAAGAAGGACATGTTGGTCCAAAAGCTAAAGCTATTTGTTCTTTTTGTATCATCCTTATTGGTCCATGAAAGGTATCAAACCGTTTGTTCTGGATATGTTACCCTCACAAATTTATTTGGACAGGTCATGCTTAAAAAAGATTGGATTTAGGTGTAGGGTTTGGAAAACATAGGAGGACAAAAAGGTGAGGGATGAAAAATAGAAGGGAATAGGGAGAGGTCTGAATTGGGTTTACCAGTAAGAGTCATCACAGGATGGCAACACTGTCCATGGAGAAAGGTTGATCCCATGTCTGCACAAGAGTAACACAGTAACTTGCCTTCCTCCATGAACAGGGTTGACATACAAATATTCATTGCTGACCTCAAGGATTTTATAACCCTTATTTTTCATCTGCTTTACCCCTTACCAGTTCTCCCAGTACCATTATTTGCACTCACACGTGTCCACTTCATGTGGCAAATGTTATCTGGGATATCTAACCCATAGGCCAAACACACGCTAAAGATGTTATTGAAGGTTAAATGTCTGGCTGAAACTTCTAACGATGTGGGCCGTCTGATGGTAATAGTTAGTGGGAGACCCAGACTTCCTCCCACATAAGGCAGACAGAGGGTTTTGGTGGTGGAATAACCTACCCCTAACTAGGTTCAAACATCTCATTAAGTAAGGGGAGTGTACTACATTTGTTGATTTTCAACAAAGATATAACCTGTTCCATCATCTGCTACTTGATGTACATGTGTGGCATTACCTTGCTTTCAATGGTAGAGTAGTCAGGGTGGATCAGGACCTGACACAACTGGAAGAATTCTCTACATGGTAGTTGTCTTGGCATGAAAAATGGGCAATAACTCCAAAGTAGACAAGGCCTTACAAGGTACTAATGACCTAGACTTTGATAGATACAGGTTGACTTGGGAAGATTGATGCAAGATGCAGGAACAGGACTTGAGAATTACTGCCTCACTAGGATGTAGGGAATATCAATGGAAATCCCTTATTAGATTCTTTTACACTCCTACCATCAAACAGAACTTTGGAGTGGGGGCTCCAACCTATGATGGAGGGGTTACGGGTAAGTAGGAACCCACCACCACACTTTTGAAGCTGCCCAGTTTCTCATGTATACTGGTCACAAGTGCCCATGTCACTTCTCACTATTTGGGGAAGGCACATCCCTTTTCATATAAGCATTTGGTTCTAGGATCCCACCTGTAATACTGTGTCCAGTTTTGGAGGCTTTGCCTCAGAAAGGACACAGACAGGGTGAAGGCAGTCAAGAGGATGGTATCTTAAATGGTGCTGGGTTGCATGAGATGCCTACAGGCAGAGACTAAGGGATCTCAACATGTACACCCTGGAGGAGAGGAGAGCAAAAAGTGACATGTTAGAGACCCACAAATACCTCACAGGTGACAACAGTGTGCATGAGGGAAGTCTCTTTCAAAAGAGAAGGAGCACCAGCATGAGGGGACATACACTGAAGCTGGGGTGAGGGGGTAAAAAATGTGAGGAAATATTTCTTAACTGAAAGCATGGAAGATGCCTGAAACAGACTTTCAGCATAAGTGGACTAGTCAAAAGCAGCACGGGCTTCAAGCAGTTGTGGGATAGACATAGATGTGTATTAGAAAACAGGCAGGGAGGATGGAAGGTAGCTAGTGAACAGTTAGGATCTGCATAGACAGATTAAGCAAGGAGCAGCTAGGAAGACTGGGTGAGTCAAATGGTCCTCCCTTGTCAACAAATTTACTGCTTCTGTGTTTTAGGGGAAATTGGTATCAAAGACTGGGAACATGTCACAGTGGATGTTATTACATGTCCTAGCACAGTTGCTATGAAAGGTATCACAATATTGTGGCTATTATGCCACACATGTACATTTCTGATGCTCAAAATAAACAATCAAATCATTGCTGACCATCCTACAGTAGCAGAAGAATTCAGTTTCTACTTTACTTCCTGTGCCTCCACCCTGTTAGCCTCCCTCCCCTCCTACTCTACTACCTATTCCCTTCCTCCCAATTCTTCCCATGACCACCGATTAGTGGAGAATTTTGCCTTTTCACCCATCTCTCCTGACACCTTAAAGGCACTACTCTCTATCAACCCAGCTAAGGGCAGCTCCACTGATGGCATTGACCCTAAGCTGTTGTACCTCTCTGCTCCTGCTATTTCCCTCTCTCTCGCTGATCTCCTTAACCTGTCATTCCACACTGTGACTATCCCTGAAGCCTGGAAACATGCTACAGTTCTCCCCTACCAAAGGGAGGTGATCTCTCATCTCCTGGTAATTACCACCCCATCTCGCTTCTACCCACCCTGGCTAAACTTCAGGAACTCCTTGTTCTCTCCCAACTCTCCTCCTTTCTTGATGACTCCTCCTTCTTCACTCCCTTCCAATCTGGTTTTTGGAAGAATCACTCCACAACTACTTCCCTACTTAGACTCACTGGCCCAGATATTCAAAATGGTTGCACATGGCGCAACAGTGTTGTGCCATGCACAACCCACTGATGCGCCCCGGCGTGATATTCAAAAGGGAAAAGTGTGCCACACAAATCCCGATGTGCCGGGGTGCATCAGTAATGTATGCAGGCACAGGTGGGGGGGGCGTGCCCATGCATAACCTGCACAGCCCGATATTCAGCCCGGGATGTGCAGAGTCATCATCATGCAACCTACCTCACTGCGCCTGCACAGTTAAGCCCCAAAAAGGAACAAATGATGGCCACTCCACAGGTGAGCTGCCACGTTGCAGGGCGCAACATGGCAGCTGCCACCTGTGGGTGGCCACCCGAGTTCCTGCCACATCTGGCAGCGCCCCCCCATGCCCTTCATGGGCATCCATGTAAAGACACCCCCCTTCAATATCTCTGCTGGTCCAGTGGATCCCTATGTGCCCAATCATGGGCATTGGTATAATACACCCCCCTGTCCAATATCCCTGGTGGTCCAGTGGACCAATCATTGCCCGATCATGGGCATCTTTTGAAATCACACCCCCCGCCAATATCCCAGGTGGTCCAGTGGACTGTACTCTGCCCGATCGCGGGCATCTGTAAAACATAGAACAGTACTATTACCCTGGTGGTCTAGTGTACCCTGCTTCCCACCCAACTGAGCCCTACCCTCCCCGGGTCAGCGGTTGGCGGCAACACCCACCGCTGCCGCGCCGCCTGCCAACTGACAGCCCAGTAGGGCTACACACCATTGGTTCTGCAGCGTAGCTAATGGGCGTGCAGCCCATACCATACTACTCAGTCCAGATATGTGAATGAATTCATTCACATGCCTGGACTGTGTGTAGTAGGTTGCACGCCCATTGGCTCATGCTGTGAACCAATGGCGGCAGCCCTACCGAGCTGTCAGTTGGCGGCGCAGGGTGTCAGGCGGTGGTGTTGCTGTCCGCCAGCTGACCGGAGGGCAGCGGGCGGGGGCTCAGTGGGCGGGTGAGGGGGTACATAGACAACCAGGGTACTAGGACTGTTCTATGTTTTACAGATGCCCGCGATCGGCAGAGTACGGTCCACTGGACCACCAGGGATTTTGGATGGGGGTTTTTTAGACCTAATGCCCGCAATCGGGCTGCAGGGGGCGGTCCCCCGATGGCTGCTGCTCTGGGCAAGGCGCCAGGCGAAGTCATCGGGATCAGCGCACTCTGCATGTTTGGGATGCAAATGGTATAATGACATGCAAATGGCCCCATGTGCACTCTTGCATAAATTATGGCCCCATTTGCATGTCACCTTTGAATATTGCAGGTGATGTGCATGGCGCAATGGCACTTGCGATAGCGCATCTCCATGCTCCACTCTGGCCACTTGTGTTGGCGCGCGTGCCAATGCCGCATAGCAAAATAGGGCGCAATATTCAAAGCTGCTGCGCCACAGCGCAGCTCCTTTAAATATCGCCCAGGCCACACCTTGGCGCAACAAAGTTGAACTGCGCCCAGGCTTGCGCCACAGCCTGGTGCAGTTTGAATATCCGGGCCCCTGACTCTATCCATTCAGCCATGGATAGAGGTCACATCGCTTCTGCTATCTTTGTCAACCTTGACAAGGCTTTCGATACAGTCTCCCATTCCCTCCTCTTCAAAACTCTGTCATCAGCTGGTTTGTCTCTGTTTCCTTGCAACTGGTTCAGAGCCTACCTAATAAGTAGAATTCAATCTTTTAAAATAGCTGACTCTACATCCCCCCACTACCCATCTCTACTAGTGTGCCTCAAGGCTCCATACTTGGCCCTCTCTTATTCTCAATTTCTTTAAATGACCTACTGTCAGTGTGCTCCTCATCCTCCATCCATATGTATGTTGATGACACGGTCTTGTTCACTTCTGGCCAATCCCCCTCCGGTGTGACTTCCAGACTACAGCTTGACTTCAATAATGTTCAACACTGGCTAAGATCACATCAACTCTTCCTCAACACCAAGAAAACATTCTCCATGACCTTTGGCACTAGGCAGAGACTCTTTAGTCTGCCCTTCCTTCCCTCCTTCCACACCCTTGATGGGACAACACTAGAGGACACCACCTCATTCAAATACCTGAGTGTCTGGCTTGACCAACACCTTAACTTTTCTGTATATATTGATGCCATCCTGAAAAAACTGCACCCCAAGCTCAGTGCCCTTTACAGGAACTGTAGTTCCTTACCACTATCGGTGAGGAGTGATCTTGTTTAGAAAATGATACTCCCTATTTTTGACTATTGCAACATAGTCTACAGTGCTGCACCTAAGTCTTCCCTTACAAGGTTAGATACTCTTTTCAATGCTTACTGTCACTTTAGTCTTGACTCCCCCTCCCGCACATATCACTGTACCTTGTATTATTCTCTAGCTTTCCCCTCCCTTAAGTGTAGGCGTCTCACTCACTGTGCCAAGTTCACTTCTAAATTCTGGTTTGGGACTCTCCCCTCTTACCTATTCTCCTTACTTTCTGATCCACCTCCCTCTTTCCACCCCCTCAGATCTACTGCTGCACACACTCTAGCTATTCCTTGTCGCTCTACCTCCATAGGACAGGAATCTTTCTCCTTCCACTTCCCAAAGCTTTGGAACTCATTTCCACCTCCTATCAGACTTTCCTCTTCCCCATCTTCAATTTCCTTAGCCCTTCACAATTTCAAGTCCCCTAACTGCACTTGTTCTTAGCTCCCCTTCAGCACTCCCCACGCCAGCATATTATCCTTTAGCCCTACTTTACTTCTATTCTCCTAACTGTACTTGTTCTTAGCCCCCATTCACAACCCTCCCAATCCCTTGAGCACTATCCCCTACTCCTCTATCCCTGATTTACCTCCTGACTCCTAACTGAACCCTTCCTCTGATTACTTCCTTACATGCTACCTCCTGTTATACCCCCTCCTCCCACTCCCTACCACAATCTATTACCCCATTTTGACTCTCTGCTACCATCCACAAGCTACTGTGCTATTTCAACACTCTATGGCTGTCCTTCTCCCCCACAATCCCCTCTTCCCCCTACTGATGCTCCCCCCTTTTTCCATTCCTAGTTTACCCCTATTTTCTCCAGCCTCTCTATTCCTTACCCCTCTTCTCCCCTTCAGTACCTGCCACACTCCAATTCTTCTCACTGCTTCCATTCTCTCCCCTCCTTTTCTGCCTGGTTCTGTCCCCTTTGCAGGGTTCTCTGTCACTCTGAAGGGGTATAGATCTTGACTCCCTCTCTTCTACCCCTTTTCCTTTCCCCTCACTTTCTAATCCTGACCACCTGGCAGGGTTCTCTGCATCCTGAAGGGGTATAGATTGGCTCTCTCTTCCCCTCCCTCCCCACTTTCAAATCCATATTTATTTATTTAGTTTTTGTTGACCGGGTAATCCTGCCCACCTCCCTTCTTCCTCATCCCCTTCATCCCCTCCTGTTCCCCTGCCCCTCTCTTCTCTACCACCTCACTCCATTTCTCTCCCTTCCCTTTCTTCCTGGTCCTAACCCCCTTGCAGGGTTCTCAGCAATCTGGATGGGTATAGATCTTGGCTGTCCCTCTGTCTTCCTCTTCCATCCCCCACCCTCTACCCCTCACCCATCCATGACCCTACTTGTCTTATAACTGTCCTCCCTTGGGTATACAACAGCACTTTGAATCTTGTGCTCATCCTACTACTTCTAGCACTTCAAATGTGTTATTCATCCCTTAACCTTTACTCTGTTGGATCACCTTCTCTTGGGTTGTTGCAATGTATGCTATATCTGAATATGGTTTTGTTTGCCCTGGATGGTTGGTCTGGGTTATTTCTGCTCTGTAATTGTACTATACTGCTTTGTTTTACAAATTGTACTTGTATTGTTATGTGTTTGCTTGTTCTTCCAACTCTTGTCCCCGGAAGCTTCTGGAAACAAGCTGTTTACAGCTCATGTTGTCTTTCCTGGTGAAACATTTTATAAATAAATAAACAAAAAATGGTTGATATACATCCAGTATTGGAGGATTGGTTGTTCAGAGTGCAAGAGCTAAACAGAACATACAGAATAAAAACCACATTACACCTCACATTACAAAAGCACATAGACGCCTGGCAACATTAACAAAAATGCAGGCTGAGGCTGGAAAGAGGGGACTTGAAGGAAGATACAGAAGGAGACTCCATGGGGTAAATCAAAGACAGAGAACAGTTACAAACCTTTGGTGTAACAGGTTATCATAGGAGTATTGAACACACTACACACTAGGTTCACCAGGATCACAGAGTGGAGATAACCCCAATAACATACCCCTCAAGTATCTCGTGCTCAAATAAAATAGACAGACATCTACATAATAAACAGCTAAAAGTTTGTTTTTGCCAGCCACATTTGTTGACCTCGTTTACAGTTCTTGTTACGAAATTCACAATGTTGGTAGTTCTTGATTTTCATAACTCCAGAAACATGTCTGCTACTTGCTGAAGATGGAATTACTGTCAGCATAATACCATGTAAAAGACTATGATGAATGTAAACAGATGTGTTCTGTTGCACCTGTAATTAATTTCATATGTACGCACTCATGCAACCATATCAACATTTAAACAACTGAGTTTTGAATAAAAATAATTTTGAATGCCAATTGTCTGTAAAAAAATCACAATGCAGCCCTAACACTAACAGTACTACATTTCAGTCAGAATGTCACTGAATAGAAATATCATTGGTACTATTGTATAGCAATGAATTTGATGACTGTAGTTGGATCTCTAACTTTTCACACAAACACGTAGCAAACTACTGAGCTAAAAACATTGGTTTCATCAGCATAACTTCAGTTTAATTTAAGTAACAATATTTATTCAGATCTGTCTTTTTATTTCTAAGCTCGCTTTTATCTGTTTTGTTTTTCATACTAAAATCTGCACAGGTTCAAATTTCATTTTAAACATTCACGCTGCTGTTTAATATAGTACGTTGAACAACTGTAAGGACCATTTGCCTTGAGCATTTGTGATTAATCTGTACTTGTTTACTTTTGAAAATAAATTGTTTAAAAACATGTTTCACTTCTTCCCTACAAAACAATATTGGAAAACATGTCTACCTATGGTGATAGATGTGACACACACACACACAGCTTTAAGGCTTTTGAATTTGCATAACATTTAATCAATGCCATGCACATGAAATTAGCTTGCAGATATGTGAGATCCTCAGCTAGCAGAGAATGAGTGTGCTAGTGAATGTTTTCAAATGTAAAATAAATGTCTAGATTGCCGCATCAGAACACTAGTGTTGTGTAACATTTGCCTTCTGCATTGTGTGTAGCAAATACAGAAAAGCAGGCAAACTTTGCAGTGCCATTGGAAGCAAGGAAAGTTGTTGCAATACTGACAACATTCCCATCCCCATGCAAAGCACTCTTTGCCACCAAATCATATTGATACAGTTCTTCATGGGCACAGAAATGTGTACCCCCATCCTTTTAAAGTAAGCTGTGACTTCCAATCCTATATGTTTGGGAATGTCTGACATGGTTGTTTGCTGGGTTGGTTTATGAAATGCTAAATAAAATACCACTGGCCTTTGTGGGCACACTGTAGTATGCCTTTATTTAGTGTATTTCATAAATCCAAAGAACAATGAGTCAACCTGTGTACATATGGTTGTAGGTGCTAACTGCCTATCAGAGTGTGACATTGTAGTTTGGAAGGGGGAGAGTTGTGCAAGTTGTGTTTAATAACTTTGGGAGAGGTTGTTCTTTGCTTGCTTTGCACAGTCAACCATGGATTTCACCTTACTGATATACAAAGCTATGAGTTTGAATAAACATTGCATGTGTTTACAAAACATTTGCTCAATTCATAATGCTATTTGACAGATGCAAATAAGAGCTGTGAAAATCAACTACACATTTGCATGGGTGAAAAAGATAGTTTACTTGCATTCCTACTGTATATTAAAGGTGACATGCAGTCCAGCTTTGGAAGGGTGAAACAGAATATGTGTGGGGGAAGAATACTATGTGAAAAGTCATACACTCCCAAAATAAAGCTGGGTAGAAACTGCAAATTCCACTTTCATGGAACATTCATGGAATTTCATAAATTTCTCAAAACATTCTGAATTTCCACATTTGCTGAAACCAGAATCTTCTGAATGTGTTTGATGTATTTTCACCCTGTTCTACAAAATGTTGTGGCTGAATTGTGGAATAATACACATGAACTGCGGAATGACAGTTCAGAGGAATTCCATTCCACAGTTTAATACTTAATCCACAATACATGTAATTATTCCACAGTTCAGTGACACTTCTGAGGAATTTCATTCTGCAGTTTAATACTTAATCCACAATACATGTAATTATTCCACAGTTCAGTGATCAGTTCTGATGAATTTCATTCTGCAGTTTAATACACTGGTCCATAATTAATACATTCATTCCACGGTTCAGTGACTCACTGAACTGTGGAATAAATGTATGAACTGTGGATTAATGTATTAACCTATGGAAAGAAATTCTGCAGAACTGACCATTGACAGTGATCAGTTCTGTGGAATTTCTTTCTGCAGTTTAATACATTAATCCACAATTCATACATTCATTCCAACATTTTAAGTTGGAATTTCTATAAAAGTTGACAAAATGCATTTCAAAATTTTATGAAAGTGAAATTCTGACTTTTGTCAAAATTCTGCCGGTGGTAGTTTAATTTTGCTCAGACCTGTCCCAAAAAAGAAACTCAGAAAAAACTTTATTTCTCATGATATTTGCACTGGAAAAGGATAAGAAGAAGAAGTTATGCACTACCTTCCAGATCAACATGAAAAACGGTTGCCTAGAGGAACAAACATAATATGATTTACACTGTTCTATAAATATGAACTTACTGTAGCTATTGATTCACTTGCAGTCATAGCCTGTGACAAGCTTCACTTTACAGTATGTTTAAAAGGCTTAAGCCTGTGGTTCAAGGGACTGAAGCAGCAGCCATGCCCCCCTCACCTGATCTATTTAAACTCTGCCTTCCTTTTTCATTCAGAATAATTTTTTCTTTCTGCTGGAGGCTCTGTCCAGTTTGTGTTTAGTCTGTGTTTTCTCCCTCCAGCGTCGGTCCTGCTTCTTTCTTCCTCATTCCCCCTCCCGGCTCCCTCCCATTTCTGTTTGCTCCCCTATTCCCTCCCACACCATTGTTCTGTACCCTTCTGCTCCGTTGTTGCTTCTCCTCCTCCTGTCTGCCATTCTTTCTGCAGCTGTCCATCCTGTCTGTGCTTGTGTTTTGTATCATCACCACCAGTTCTGTCTCTGTACCTCTTTTGGTTTTTTTTTTTTTTTTGTGATGCCAGTGGCTTGTTCCATTTGCTGCCTTTACTCCATCCTCTAAATGACCAATGTAAGCATAAGTTATAATTTCAGACTTCCAACTGCCTTAATAGGAACAGCTCTCCAAGCTCTGAGCCATTCCCTCTGTCTTTTGGGTTGGTACTGAGTGACATCACCCCCCCAGTTCTAAGCTCCACCATCTTTCCATTCCCTGATTTCTCCGACCTGCACTACTTTCACTCCTTTTGGGATTTTATTCTACAGCTTATCAAAGCATGCTCCTTTCATTCATACCTTACTGTTATATGAATGAAAGCAGTCAATCCAAGTGGGACAAAGACAGCGCCTCTACAATTTTGGGGGTTTCCTGCCCTACCATCAAAATTACACTCTGCAATAAATTTAATGTTGTCCTAGTCCTACGTGCAGGACTCGAATGCATTTGTAATCATAAATCAAACTCTCACTGCTTTTGCCTATGTATTCAACTCAAGGTATGTCAGCCCAGCTTACAGCTGTTGACATTTAAACAGTACATTTCTAATTTCTATCTATACTGAAACTTTCAGTCATTAAATTAGCTGTTTGGTTTCAAGGTGCTCAGCTTCTGGCTTCCTTGTTATTCCCAAGGTGACATACTGTGCTGTCACAGTAGTGTATCATGGGTCCAAGTAGCAGGAGCATTCTTTTAAGTAAGTTAAATGAAATTTTCCCTGCTTTTTTGCCATATTCCTGCATGCTCCTAATCAATTTAATTACTAGCTTTAACCTGTGGCCACTGACTTTGTCTGGCCTCCTACTACTGCTCTGTTCAACCTAAATGGTATTTAAGGTAATCATGCATAAACTATATCAATTCCATTACATAAAGTTCATTGAATCAATTACTGGCATTTTTAGCCTCCCTCTACCTAACCAATGGCTGCTGTCTTCACCTGGCCTCCTACCGCCTACTGTTATCAGTACTACCTACTGCCATTGAGCATTTTCAATGTCACCAATATTAGGCTTCCTTAACAAAATTGGTTGGCTTGCTTTCTGCTGGCTTTGCTTCTACTTCTAACCTCTGGCTGCTGGCTTCTCCCATCATCCTCCTACCTATCAATGGTTGCTGCTTTTGCCCAGCCTCCTCACCAATATCCAGTACCTAACCTCCATCCACTGACTTTCCCCAGCATCCTTCTATCTAGCACATTTTTACAGTTGACTATATGCTCTCATTCATAAATTGGAGGCATGCCAACAATGTCCACTACTTTCTAAGGCTCAGGGCCTGCCCTACAGCTGACAGTCTAATTCTGCACCTACAATGTCTGCATCTTGAGCATACAAAACTTGGGGTAAAGTCCTTCTCATCTGGCTGACAGTGGGAAAGTCGTCACTCCAGGTGGAGCTTTAGCCATGCAGTCATAGTGATGGCACCTCTTGATGTTGAATTTAAGAGCAGCTACAAGGGATGGGGTCCGTATGCCCAAGAGTGCTCCTTAAGCTAGCTTAATCAAGTTCAGAGGCACCTTCTATGCTATTTTCCCCTTGACCATGACTGGTTTGCCTGGTCTCTTTTTAGTTGGTAGACCATCAGAGTTCCTCAGCAGTTATTGCTCTCCCCTTCCCACCTTGGGGGTCCTACTCTCACTTCAGAATATCCCATGTTGCAGAGTATGATCACCACCTTGCACAGTGTTCCTGTTAGGGGGATCATGAGAGCTTTCCACCAAACTGAAATATCTCTCCCCTCCCCCTTGGATTAGGTTTCTAAATTGCAGCAGCAGAGCCATCACTAAATAAAAATTCCCAAGCCTGGAGCAAAGATGACCTAGGTCTTGGATCCCCAGAGGTTTCCTTCTCAAAGGGGGGGGGTTCCTCTCCTCAGTGGCAGAGGTCATAATAGCTAGTTACTTTAGTTTTATTTGCCTAAGTTACTTGGGTAGGTTTCTGTAGCTATTTAGGTAGATTTCTGCTGCTGGATGGAGATGGATGGTGGCCCTCCTTTGCCATTCCCTCTTCATGCCCTCTTGTTATAATTCATTTGACCTACATTAGATCATTAAACATTTCAATTATCTGCTGACTGTTACCATAATCTCTGCTGACCTATGTGAAGGTCCTAATACTCAATATCAGCTTGTTATCTTTGCACTGATTTTTGATCTACACTCTTTTGGGGCTTTTCCTTAAACTACCTTTAGCCTAGGGGAATCCTTCCTGTGGCACCTTTAGGGGTGGAAACCTCCTCCAGGGTTCCTTGCCTTCAGCATCCCTACAGGGTGGTATTCCCGAGGCACAGAGAGTTGAATAGCCACAACAAAGTTTATTCAGCAAGTTGCATCAGCACAAGACCATGCCAAGTTGCATAAGCACATTGAATTGAAAGGCTTAAGCCTGTGGTTCAAGGGGCTGAAGTAATAGCCAGACACCCTGCCTGACCTATCTCTGCCTTCCTTCTTCATTCAGAAGGATTTTTGCTTTGCCCCACCATCTTCCCCATCTCCTCCAGTGGATAGCTTCTCTCCTTGAGGTTTTTTCCTTAGTTAGCTTTAGCCTAAGGGACTCTCTCCCATGGCACCTCTAAGGGTGGAACACTCCTCCATGGTTCTTTGCCTTCAGTGTCCCTACAGGGTTGTATTTCTGAGGCACAGAGAGGCAACCAGCCACAACAAAGTTTATTCAATAAGTTGCATAAACGCACCACCACACCAAGTTTCATAAGCGCATTGAAATTATATATCAGAAAATATCACAGAAATTCAATTGAATTTAATAGGACTTTCCAGTGATACAGTTTATTATAGGGGTGTGGTAGCACCCCTATATTTAAGGTTGAGTAGTCTGTTTGATGTTAAACCTCAAATTTTGCACATTAATATCTTTGGCTCTCTTTGACAAAATAAGCTGAAATTTTGTATGTGTTGTCTGGAAGGCAAGGTCTTGACATGTGGAAATTTTTGTGACAGCAGCTTGTGCAGTTTCTGAGATCAACATGTCATTTTTTTGTAACAAACAAACTTGTTTCCTATACTTAACATTGTTTGTGTTTGCTCTCCCCTACAGCCTAAAGGGAATAGAATTTTTTTTCGCAAACTTGCTGGGGACATGTGTCATATGCCAAGGTAGTGCCTTTGACAGCTCTGGTGAAAAAATGCCAACGGGTTCTCTAGTTATAAGTGTTTCAGTTTTAGTGTTTACTGACCTGTCCATGCATAGTAGGGTTTTTCAGAAAAATGTTCTCTGGCGAAAGCAAAAATGTGATGCAGCAAATACTGGTTTTTGCTTTCATGCCACTGAACTGGTAGGGCACCAAACATTTTTTGTGCTGTGCCAACCACAGTCTTGTTCATTTTTTTCAACAACTGACAAATGCTGAAAATATATAAAAGTGCTTTTTTTTTTTAATCAAACATCAGAACCTAGCTAAGCGGGAGCTGTTTAGCTAGATTCTGATGTTTGTTTATTCAGATTAAGGCCAGAAATACATTTTCTGGGTGCCCAAAATCCTGGGTGCTCAGCTTAGCAAGAGCAGTGTTTCCCCTGCTTTCTCCGTATAAAAACAATGGGAATTTCTTCACCTTTGCTGCAAGCACTGCCCCCAACTCCCCATAAAGAATGAAATGTATTCCCTTGTAATTCTAGGTAATATTTGTGATTATCAAGGCCAAATATAACAGTGTTTCTTTTGTAGATTACTGCTAATGCAACTAGAATAGCTTATCTCAGCGTAACACAACCATTGTTTGTATAATGATGAATACTGATGCAATACCAGTGCAAATATAACAATGACAGTGGGAGATAAAGGCTCCAATTTAAAGCTTAAGTCACTAGATGCATTACTAGATGGTAATAAAGGTAATGTTAATCATATTGACCGTTCTCCAGATACATTCATGCATATATGCTGTATGGACTGTCTTTGCCTTTTTCTCTGTTTCTGTTGTATTTTATGTTATTTATTGTATTGTGTTAATGTAAACCAATAAAATGTTTAACTTCAAAATGTATTCCCTGATGTTTAGTGGCCCCCCACCCACCGATCGATGTCCCCGACTCCCTTATATGTATTCTCTGGTCTCTAGTGGCATCCCCACACCCACCATTTACCATTTAGGCTTGACCTGGTGTCTGTTGGCACCCCCAGCCATGACATCAATCACTGTCCCTGTTCCACTTCTTATATTCCCTGGTGTCTAGTGGCACCTACCACCTACCAATCACTGTTCAGGCTTTCCCTGCTGTCTAGTGTCACCCCCCCACATGATGATGCCAGTACAGTTTTCCCTGATGTCTGGTGACATCTTCCACCCACTGACTGACTCCCCATTTTTAATATTTATATTCCATGGTGTCTAGTGGCACCCTCCCACCCTCTAATTGCAGCCAAATAGGAAATGTTGAAATAAAACAGTCCCTCAATGTATTTATTTACCTGTAAAAAAATATTCCTCTCTGATCAGCCCACTCCACCCCACCTACCTCTCCACACCCCTAGTACACCCCCACACTCTCTTACTCACCTGAACAGGTCCAAGGTTCGAGATCCATTCTCCAATTGAAGACACATCTTGCTGGTGGAACTGGTGACTGCAATATGAGAAACTAAGGTAAATACAGTAAAATGTATTTTAATGGGTGGTTCAACTTTGATGAATAACTCAGGCATTTCTTCACATTCTGGCACCAAATTTTCAACATGGCCTTTTGGAGACCCACCTCATGCACAATAGGATTGTCATTTTGCAACTCCTGCCTGAAAGATCATTTTTTTCAGTTGGTTGGTGAATTCACCTTTTGGGTGGGGTTTGCATAATGACAGTCCTATTGTTCATGAGGTGGAGTCATAAGAAGGCTATGTTGAAATGTTAGGGTAAAAATATTTAAAAATGCCAAAGTTATGATCATTTGCTGCAATTTTGCTATGCACACTCATAACTTTGGAAATGTTCAATATTTTTACCCAGATTTTCAACATAGTGTTCTTATGACCCCACTTCATGTATGTCTTAGCTGTCATTTTTTCAAAACCTTGCCAAAATGTGTTTTTGAATCTGTAGCATGGAATGACATTTCAGTTGCATAGAATTATGTTTTGGTAGGGATTCAAAAGTTTTCTGTAATGGGAACATGAGGTGGGGTCACAAGAAGTCTATGTTGAAAATTTGGGGTCAACATATGTAATGATGCCAAAGTTATGACCATTCAATGCAATTTCACTATGCACACTCATAACTTTGGAAATGTTCAATCTTTTGACCCCAGATTTTCAACATAGCCTTATTACCCCCACCTCATGTATGTCACAGCTGAAATTTTTCAAAACCTTGCCAAAATGTATTTAGCAGATGTGCTAAATAGGTACTTCTGCTTGGTATTGAATGAGGAGGGGGTGGGTAGGAGACCTAAGCTGAGAGGGAGGGGTAGGGAAGACAAAAGGGTGAATCCTAACCTGCTACATGAAGACAGGGTAAGGAAGGAACTAGACAACTTGTATGTGGACAAAGCAATGGGGCCAGACGACATTCAACTGAGGGTACTCCAGGAACTGAGTGAGGAGCTGGTGGCACAACTGATGAGGTTGTTTAACTTGTCTCTAGATACAGGGTGTGTGCCAAGTGACTGGAAGAGAGTGGATGTGGTGCCACTGCACAAGGTGGGCAGTAAAGAGTGGAGGAGAATTATCACCTGCTCTGCCTCACCTCAGTCATAGGCAAAGGGATGAAGGTACTAATAAAAGAAAGGGTGGTAGACTACCTGGAGTACAGGCACCTGCAGGATAATAGGCAGCATGGCTTCACAAAGGGGAAATCATGTCAGACAAACCTGATAAAGTGCTTCAATTGGATGATGCAGGTGGTAGATCAGTGAGGGGTGGTGGACACAGCCTATCTGGACTTCAGTAAGACCTTCAACACCATCCCTCATAGAAGACAAATAAATAAGCTAGAAAGCTTAGAGGTGAGACAGAAAATAACTAGGTGGGTGGGAAACTGGCTGATGGGCAGAAACAAGAGGGTGGTGGTAAATGGAGTACACTCTGGGGTGGGGAGGGTGATGAGTGGAGTACCACAGGAGTCAGTACTGGGACCCCTCCTTTTTAATATATATCAGTGATGTAGTAGATGGGCTGGAGGGGAGAGTGTGCCTATTTGCAGATGGTACAGAGATCTGCTAAAGGGTTGACACCCCAGTGGGGGGTTGGAGGCCATGAGGAGGGACCTGAAGATTCTGGAAGGGTGGTTAGAAACTTGGCAGCTGAATTGCAATACCAAAAAGTGTGCTGTGATGCACATGGGGAGTAAAAACCAGCAAGCTACTTACAAAATCAGGGGAGGAAATTAAGACAGCTGAGCAGGAGAGGGATCAGGAGATAATAATATCAAGCAACCTGAAGGTAGGAAACCAATGCAGCAAGGCAGTGGGGAAGGCAAATGGAATATTGGAATGCATTGCAAGGGGCATAACCAGCAGAAGGAGGGAAGTAATAATGCATCTTTATAAGGCCATGGTGAGGCCGCACCTGGCGTATGGGGTCCAGTTCTGGAGACCACATCTATGAAAGGACAGTGATGGAATAGAGATGGTACAGTGCAGGGCAACTAAGATGGTGCACAGCATGCAGGGGAAGCCATATGAGCAGAGGTGGATGGAACTGGATCTGTACCAATTGGAGGCAAAAAGAGAGAGAGGGGACATGATTGAAACTTTTAAGTACATTAAGGGGATTAACAAGGTGAAGGGAGAGCTTATGTAAAAGGAAGGAGGGGGCTAGAACAAGAGGGCACAGACTAAGATTAGAATGAGGAAGATATAAAGGTAATGTGAGGGGGCATTTCTTCACAGAGAGGGTGGTGGAGGCCTGGAATAAACTACCAGATGAAATGGTGGAGGGATTCAAGAAGGCATGGGATAGACACATGGGGTTGATAGGTAGGGAGAAGGGGAGGGCCTGTGGTATAGGCGATGAGTATGGGGAGGAAATAGAGAAGACTTGATGGGCCAGTTGGGTCCTTTTCTACCATCAGATTTCTATGATTCTATGATCTGTGGCTTGGAATGGTGTTGCAGTTGTGCAGAATTATGTTTTGGTGGGAACTTGAAACCTTTCGGTATTGGGTACATAAGGTAGGGTCATAAGAAGGCTGTGTTGAAAATTTGAGGTCAAAATATATAACAATGCCGAAGTCATGCCCATTCATTGCAATTTAATTATGCACACTCATAACTTTGGAAATTTTCAGTATTTTGACCCCAGATTTTCAACATAGCCTTCTTATTATGACACCTCATGTATTTCGCAGCTGTCATTTTTCAAATCCTTGCCAAAATGTGTTTTTGCATCTGTGGCATGGAATGGCATTGCAGTTGTGCAGATTTATGTGTTGGTGGGGATTTGAAAGTGTTCTGTATTGGGTACATGAGATGGGGTAATAAGATGGCTATGCTGACAATTTGGTCACTGTTGTCCTACAAATGGAAGCTCAGGGTCCTGTGCTTCCACAGCTACATACATATATGCATCTACGTACGGAGGGATAGGAGCGCAGGGCCCGGTGGGCCATGCACTCCCACAGGCAAATAAGGATACAATTATACTATCTCAAAAAATTGGTGTTTACTCACCTGGTAAAGGTGATTGTGTTGGTTGACATCCATGGCACTCTAGTCCTTACCTCATGGGTTTTAGCCCACCTGATAAGCTAGTGATGCACATGACCTAGGATCAAATTTCTAGACCCCAGGTCCCAGAAGCCCCTGCTCTCCAGTTCGAATCTTCCATAGCTGAAATTAAGGTTACTAATACCACAACATACTTATATATATGGTAAACATACACTGAGATGCCTTCTGAAAATTGGCCGGAAGGCCCCTTTTTTTCTACCACTTGATACAAAACTAAGACTCTGCCTCCTAAACGGACACCGATCATCATCCTGGATGACTCAAGAATTCCAAGACATAAAACAAACAACACCTTGAGATACCTCTCTGTTTCCTCTTTTGTTCTCTGACCCAGATATTTTTCTGATCACTCTGTGGGAGGGCCGTGGAGTGCCATGGATGTCAACCAACACAATCACCTTTACCAGGTGATTAAACACCCATTGTGATTGGTTGACCATCCATGGCACTCCAGTCCTTACCTCATGGGTTGATAATCAGCAGTACTGTACCCAGGACGGGAGGGACAGGGTGATCTAAGAGTGGGAGGAAGAGGAGCTGGCTGCTGACAGAATTCATGTGGCAAATGGGGTTTGAAACTCGTATAAGTAATCCAACCTATAGCGTCTTGCAAAAGTATGGATAGAGGTCCAAGTGACTGCCCTACAGATGTCCTCCATAGAGTGTTGGCCCTTTCTGCCCAGGAGGTAGTAATTGCCCTGGTAGAATGGGCTTTAATACCCCCTTTGGGGGTTAGATTCTTTGCCTTGTAGGTATCTAAAATAGTTCTCTTGAGCCAGCTCGCTATCATGGTCTTGGAAGCAGCCCTACCCTGTCATTGCCCCTTTGATACAATAAACAACCTTTCAGTTTTATGAATAGGCTGGGTTCTAGATATGTACGTGGCTAGAGTGCCTCCCATGCCTAAGTGGTGTGGGATTGCTGTGGCCCCTTGTGCTGTATTGGATAGTGTGGGCAACTCGACGGGTTGTTCCCTATGAAAAGGGGATGCGACCTTAGGTTGGAAGGCTGGGGTCATTCATAGATGTACCCTCTGTGGGGTAAATACAGTGTATGGCTCCCTACAGGATAGGTCCCCCAACTCACTAATCTTGAGAGCAGAGCAAATGGCCACAAGGAAAAGAGGCCTTCAGTCCTGCCCAGAACAGGGTCACCTGACCGAGGGGTTCGAAAGGCGCTGTGCTGAGTGAGTCTAGGATGAGGGTCAGATTCCAGGGGGTGATCAGCGTCCTGGCCCTGGGGCGCAGTACTTCTACTGCTCTAAGGAAGTACCTAGTCTTGGGGTGTGCCCCTGGGCTATGTTGGCCTATGGGGCCAATGGCTGCACTAATGGTGGACAGCTGTACTCGGAGCAAAGAGTACGATAAGCCTTTATCTACACCCTGCTGCAAGTATAGGGAATGGTAGACATGTCGACCATCTATGGCTCCATACCCCTATCCCTGCACCATGCCACAAAGATAGACCATTGCTTGCCGTAAGTGGATTTGGTGGAAGGTCTTCTAGATTGCAGTAGTATAGATATCACCGAAGTGTGGTACCCAGCTTTCAGCAGTCTCTGCCTCTCGGGAGCCAATTCATTAGCTTCAAGGTCGCTGGTGCGGGGTGGCACACAGGTCCCTGAGTCAGCATGTCTGGTCAGTGTGGTAGCCTGCGTCTGTCCATCACCATGGCTACCACCACTGAGAACCAGGCTCGGCATTGCCAGAACAGAGCTACTAGTATGATGGTTCTGTGTGATTATCGGATCTTGGAAAGAACTTGCTGGAGTACAGTGATGGGGGGAAAGACATATGACTGATCCTATGCCCAAGATTGGGATAGGGCATTGGTCCCCCATGAGTGACTTTCCCTGTATGTGGAGAAGAAGCTCTTCAATTGAGTGTTCTCCACTGTTGCCATGAGGTCCATGGGGATGGGACCCCAGGTCTCCTGTCTGTTGAAATTACTTGGGATGTAGGTGCCACTCTCCCGGATGCACCTGCTGGAGACTGAGCCAATCCACTCCTATATTAAGCTTTCCTGCTAAGTGGACCGTGACAAAGTGTCTGAGGTTGGTACAAGCCCAGTTCAGGACCCTCGTCACCTCTCTCAGCATGGCTCTGCTCCTGGTGCCCCCCGTTTGGCGATGTAGGCTTCCGTAACCTGATTGTCAGAGCGAATTAGAACTGACTGACTGAAGATGGACGATTGGAAGGAATTGAGGGTATGATATACCGCTCTCATCTACAGAATGTTGATGGGTAGTCTTGCTTCTGTCATAGTCCAATGGCCCTGTGTCGATAGGGAGCCCAAGCATGCTCCCTATTCCAGGAGACTTGCGTCTGTTTCCTCCAATGGAACCCCTCGTGTGAGGGAGTGACTTGTGGTCCACCAGACTAGTGAGCATCAGATTGGTTCCGGTAGGGGTATCCTGACCTTCAGGTTGCGTTCGTTTGGGGAACTCTGGGTCAGCATATAGTTCTGTAAGGTGCATGTGGCATTGGGCCCATGGGACCAGGTCGATGCATGACGCCATGCAGCCTAACATCCGGGTTATTTGCCCTATGCTTGGAAGGTTGTTGGCCTTCAGTTGGTAGGCTAGGGCTCTCACTGCTTCGACTTTCTTCTGGGATGGTCTGGTCCACCCCTGGGATATGTTTGTCTCTGCTCCCAGGGCTTCAATTGCTGAGTAGGCTTCAGATAACCCTTTTCTGGATTCACCACCCAGCCGTGTTCCTCAAGGGCTCATAGAGCCATTTGGGTGACCTGTAGTGAGTGTTCCTTGGACCGAGCTTGGATCAGCCAGTTGTCCAGGTACAGAATTAGGTCCACACCCTGTTCTATTAGTCTGGTGACCAGAACAAGGAAACTTTGGTGAACACCCTTGGAACTGAGGTGAGACTGAAGGGTAGTGCCTGGTACTGAAAATGTTGCCCTAGAATAGGAAGCGTAGGTATTGCCTGTGACTTGGTCTGCCCATAGCTGTTTAGTACAGCCTTAAAAATACAGAACATCCTAGGAATGTAGATGCCTTAGGGTGCTGCTGATAACACTGATCCTAGAGAGGATAGTGTGGAGGATGTATAAGGAACTACAGGTGGGGTTCAGCATGGGTGATCGCTATAGTGAGGGACCCCGCATGGAGAAGGCCACTGTGGAGGTCGCTGTGGGGAGGGACCACCAAGTTCTTTGTAAATGCATATGGGGTAGCTATGGAGAGGGACCCCATATGAACTTTTGGAATATAGGGTCGCTAGAGAGAGGGACCCTATATGGAGGTAGAGGAGGGCTAGGGGTGGGGGTTGGGAGGATGAGACAGTAGGATTCGTAGACCTGCATAGGAACATTATTTGAACCAGTGCTCCTGTTTGTGGCTCAGAGCCTCTAGGTTTTGTTTTCATCCCCACTATGCAGTATGCCAGTCATGTTGTATATTTGCCCAGAAAAAAATAATATATATAACGCCTCACTCCCAGCATTCTACTCGAGATAGTTCCCCAATCCTTCTGTGGCTATTCCCTCTACTTTGGAAGGATTATTTCATTTTTTATATTTATTTATTTAATGTTATTTTTTTATTATTATTTTTTTTTAAGAAAAAACTAGCGCTCGGTTTTTCCAGGGCCATGCACTGAGATAATAAAGTATCAAGAGGCCACGAGCCCTAGGAAGGGGTGACCCCTGAGAGATCATAGCAGGACTCAGTATATCCTGCAGTCTAGCTTTTCTCTCCTGAGCTACCTTCTTTACTTTGATTGGGAAGAGAAGGCATCCAACCCCCCCAACGCTAGGCCTGGGGGCCGGAAGTAGGCTGCGAGAACCATGCATCCGAAAGAAGCATAGGGGAGATGAGTAAAACATTCCTGGATGAAAAGGATCCCTTAAAATGGGGATTCTGTGAAGAATAGCTGTACTGATTCATGGGGACGCTCTCCCGGTGGAAGGCAGGTCCAACCAAGATGCCGATACCACAGGCCAGGGGAGGGAGAGGAGCACCACGCAGATCTCAGCAGAAGGCCAGAGACCTTGTAGCATAAACTGCTCCCTAGCTTGAAAGACAAGTGAAAATGAGCTCGCAAAGGAGATCTCCCCTTTTTTCCCAATTGTAAGGGGCAAGCGCTTAGCCAAGCACTCGCATGTCCTTAAACTTGCAGTCTCTAACTTCTTAGCCAAAACACCGCTGGCTTCAAACCTTTATAATAAGGAAACCATAGTGCTGCAGGATTCACTTCCCCTTAGGGAGCTATATTAAGAGTGATGGGAAAAAAAAACACACACACAAAACACACACACAAAACACTGCAGCCGAGATGGCCACCAGAGATATATTATCCTCATCATGGAGGCATGCGGGGCATTTGACTTGCTCAGGGTCACACAGTATGCAAGTGGAAGCTGTGGGATTCAAACCCAGGTCTGGTCTGCTGGATGTCACCAGATTTGCAGCTCAGAGCCTGAAAACCACTGTGCTATACTGCCTCGAGGTCCTGCGTTATGGGGCATCAGATTGAATTTCCTTGCCCTCACTATTTATGGAGAGGGATGACAAAAAAGGTGGAAGGATCATTAGGACCACAGAAGTGGTGGGCTTCCGGGGAAGACTGGATGCACCAGCAAACGAGGCAGGTACTTTCTCTGCCGAAAACACTAGGAGTTCTATATGAGGCGTGCGAGCCCCCCGGGGTGAATTTGCGGTGCTGCAAAAGTTCTCCTCAAGTGAGCGACTGCATCGCTCTGGGCCTAAGGAAAGGCTAGCAGCCTATGGAGGTTGGCCCAGTTTGACAAAATGGTGGCCTTGATTTCAAGATGGTGCCCAACTAGAGGTGAAGGTGTAATCCATCCTGACGATGACAGGGCCGCTGTAGGGAGGTGCCCTGAGGTGCAGAGACGGAAGCCAAAAAGATAGGTAGGCCACTGGGAAAGGGGCCTGGACCTGCTGGATTGAGGGCTCGATTAGGCCGGCCACCGAGAGAGGGGCCCAGGCCTATTCTTGGATGCCTCCTGGCATCAGGGTAGATCTGGAATTCTTGAGGCCAAGGCACCTCGTGGTTTCCGCTTGGGAGGGGATCCCACTAAGGGTCGTGACAAGAGTCTCCTTTATTCCCTCATACTCTGTTGAAGCACCTCTGATCTTGATATGCTTAGGGTCATACAGTAATGCAAGGAGGACTGTAGGATTCAAACCCAGATCTCTCTGTTTCTACCTTAGAGACTTAAACCACTGCACAATACTGCCTGGTAAGCATGAAGATCCCCCCCCCCCCGCTGCAGACTATGGATTACGGGAGACCGAGGGTGTGTGATCCCCAGAGGTATTCTCCGTCATTCATATTCTCTCCTTTGGAAAAAACAATGAAAAAAAAATGATGAAAGGAGCACCTCTTATTTTTAGCACCTCTTATTCTCTCTATCCTTCTCCGCTAGCTGATATTCGAAACTGAAGCCGCTCCTGACACCACTGAGCAGAATGCGATAGTCAGGAGACCGAGAGGGAGAGGAGCGAGAGAAGAAATAATAGAGGCGAGGTGAGGTCAAGCCGATCCTTAGACGCAATGCGTCAGAGGTCTGGGCAAGCCCGGCCGCATTGCGCAGCTCGCATGCAAATGAGCTGCCATGAAAGGCGACGACCAGCTAAGACAGCGAAGGATTCCGAGAGAGAGAAGTGAGGAAGGGGGATAGTGAGGTGCCACGCCACGCTCGGCTAGCCTAGAATTGGGGGTGCATGAGTGCTGCTCGTGGTGAGCTAGGCAGATGTAGCAGAGGGGAACAGTGAAGGCCTGAGTCAACTAATCCCCCAAAAAAGGTTTCTCACACCACAACAGCAATATAAGTGAAAACGGCAGGATGCATTAAACACTTCTAACTAATTAATATTAACCAAATGTCAGGATGCAATAAAGAAATCTAGAAATCTAGAAGTCATTTGTTCCAATCTCATAATCTAACGTCACAAAAACTGGACACACCAAGCAACAAACATAAAGCCTAGGCTGATCCTAGAAGACCAGCCCTCTGCCATTGCACTGCATAACAAAGAAATACTCTACCTAATTTCTTTTGCTTGAAACTTCATACAGTATAAGCTGATAACAAAGGCTGTCTTAGGCAGGCTTAGATGCTGTGTAAAGTAGTAATACATTTTTTTATTTTCTTCCCTGAGGAAACACAGGCCTACCTTTTTCTGGCTCAATTACAGGGACTCCTGGAGTGCTTGTAGCCTGATCCGATGCATGATTTGAACTGGAGAGCAGGGGCTTCTGGGACCTGGGTCTAGAAATTTGATCCTAGGTCATGTGCATCACTAGCCTATCAGGTGGGCTAAAACCCATGAGGTAAGGACTGGAGTGCCACGGATGGTCAACCAATCACAATAAAGAAATACATTTCAAAAAACTGTGTTACTGCTCTAGTTAGGGTTAAAGCCACAAAAGTAGGGAAATGTGGTGTTAGGGTTTCCAAACCTAACAACTCACCCCCATGCCACGCACATCAACAGGCATCGTGGGTGTGTCTTGGGGTCATCAGCCCGAACGCTCACCTCATTCTCCTATACTGTACCCATCTCACTTATTTACTTATGGAATGAGGTGAGCATTAGGGCTGATGTCCCCAAGCTACAGCCCCAATGCCTGTTGGTGTGTGCAGCCTAAGTGGGTCGTTGAAGCCTAATCTCCCGACCTAACGTTAATAAACACTATCTATAACAAGAGCATTAACATGAGTGTTTTGCAATTTATTGTGATATAAATAGATATTCTACATCATGTCACTGTACAGTCTCAATACTATATAATTGTTTGATGTGACCGATTATGTAACTGTGACACACCACACCAGCATACTATGGCTATATGTTCCATTCTGATTTTTACAGGCCTTCTACCAGACCTGCTCCTTTATGTCAAGCAGCCCCAGCCCCATCATATGTCTTTTTCTGAACTGACCCTCATTGCCTTATTGTAGTTCATCCCTTCCCCCCAGCAGTGCCTTCCCGCTTCACATCCAAGATATGGATCATAGATGTGTGAGAGACAGGAGTCCTGGCAGCAGTGCAGGGCCTGCAGTGTGCTGGGCCTTCATCCAGCTGCAGCGAGTGTTTCCTTTTTTAGTCTTTTCTAGTTTTTCCCTAGATCCCTGAAGTGACAAGCAATTTTGTGTGTAGTGGGGTGTGCACTGGTTGAATGTAGAGTGTCTCTGCTGGGAATGCATGCTCTCAGCCAACTAGCAGGGGCCACTGTTGTACCACAGCATGCTGATTGCCTCTCCCAATGACAGTACTTATTACAAGTTTGGCAGCCCAAGTACTGACTCATGAGATTGTTTCCCAAACCAAACCGGATAACTGATGTAGAAACATGTCATACTTCATTTGGTCAGTGGGAGGTCCAAACAGAATAGTTACTATCAATAGAGATCCACACAGTATATGTCACAAGGGAGATGCTCCACAGTGGCAAAATGCACTCACTATCATGCATATGCAAGACAGGGCAGTGGGATCTAAGCTAAAACATTTATTTTACAACACAATCATTTCTGAGTGTGTATGTACTTTGCTAATGATACGAAGTGCAATGTGTCAATAATATGACTGACTGCTCAAACATGATCACAAACATGGCAAACATTATTGGAAAGTAATGGCCAAAACACCAGCTTTACAAACAATTGACAGTTAGTATATAGTTCCTTGATCATTTAATAGCACCCTGTGATCTACAGATTAGCTACAGTTTCTGATGACGTTTATAGGTCGTTAACCAGCCTCAGTTTACAGTGTTTCCTATGGCTCTGAACTCATGTACACTCATTAATTAGTCATCTGTATCTTTCTGCTGAAGCACAAAGTACTATCCAGCTCCCATCAAGTCTTGCAGTTCTGTAAGTCTATCATTATTTTCTACAATGAAGGTTTTGTGATTGAAAAAATATGAAATGAAGATTTTTGCAGTTTTTGTGATTCAATTGTAGTATTTTGCAAATGGACTATGATTAACAAAAAAATGAAAAAATACTTTTTGGTCTGAATGTGAATAAAAAAACTTAAAAAGACAATACAAATGGTGCAAAAGTAATTACTTTTACAATTTATCATACCATTTTAAAATGTTAATAATTGAAAGATGTAGCAATATAAGCATTTTACTTTGTTCTGATTCCAAGCTTTTATTAAAATAAAGCTTCTTGTCTTAATGCCAATGTTATCCTTTATTCAGAACATTTTACTTCTTATTTTTAATTGTACAGTGCATCAGCAAAATCAAATTACATTTTAAAATAATGATACAATAAATTTATCAGAACAGGCAGTAATATTTAAGGGATGCAAGTATTTCCAGTAAATATCCTTATTAAAGAAAGGTAATATAAATCCTGTTATGAAGTAGCTACCCACATCAGGTTGCAGTACACCCATTACAGTCCATTGTTCCTCAAGGGCAAATCATAGTATTGGCAGAATCAAGAAGCAAAGCAATAATGTAGCACTTCTTTATTCCAGCATGTAATATAAAAAGTCTTTATCCCAAAAGAGAGCCAGAATATACACAAGAGCTAATACTGTACAGTACCCTCCACTGCTACTAATTTCCTTAACAGAACCTAGTCTTGTTTGGTCATCTGAGATGATAGTTTTTTCTTGTAACCAAGACAGCTATCCCATAAACATGTGATGTAAATGAGGAGTAGTATACTGCTTCCACCCAGCCTCCTTTGAATTTCTCCTATTCTGCATCTGCAGGGTGGGTCTCTTGTAGGTAAACAACATCAGGTTGTTGCTATGTCAGTTACCACAGTACCCTATTACATTTAATTGAATTATTACAAGCGTTCAGTTCAATCCAATTAAATTTTATTCAAGATAAAATCCATTGAACAGAACTTGTTTACAATGGTGTTCTGTTAAAGCAAAATTTCCGGTGACAAGTGAAGACAGTACAGACATAAATAGTGCTAGATATAGCACACAACTTACAAGGCACTGTATTTTTCATAGTCATCTTGATATTTCATATTGTAACACTTAGAGGGTAGCTTTAATTCATGTCATATGTGCTGTGTATGTGGAGCACATGGTGGAACAATACAGTTTTGTAACAACAGTAGTGACCATGTAAGACATTGTTGCCAGAACACAAGCAGTTCACCTGTATTCCTCTCAGACAGCATCTTCCCCACGTTTGACCAGGAGAAGAACATGCAAAAAGTATGACTTTAACCCTCATACTCATGCATAACAAGAAGGAAGTAAAATACTGTAGTATCAACATATAATTTTGCAAGCCTGCTAACTGTTTAAACAAACTCTGGTCAGAGCTGATTTGACTGTGGAGAGCTTTTGGGATGCTTTTACCAATTATTTGCAATGAATTTGCACAATGCAGATCTGTGGAGAGGCAGTTTCAATGTGCTCTTCTTTTTACACATTTTTACAAAGAGGGTTGCACCTGTGAAAGGTTAGACCCCATTGTACCCAGGCCCTGGCAAATAAGGTGGGAAGCTCAGGAATGGGGGGACGGGGGAGGGGTGAGTCATAGGAACACCATCAGAGCTCTAGGGGGGAGGGGCTGATGAGGTCATGAAAGGAGGTGGAGAAAGGGGAGTGGTGGGGTCAGTGAAGTGGCAAAGGATGACTAGCCCAGAGAAGCAGGGGACGGGCAAAAAAGGCCTCTCATAAGGGGCTGCACAGCCCAAAGGAGCTCATCAATGTTTGCTCCAAAGAAGTTTCTTTTTCGTTTACTGGAAGCACATCAGTTTGGTGAAAAATCATAGAGCCAGTGGGCATTTGCTTAATATTCTGAGTTATATTCCAAATTAACAGAGGTATCAGTAGGAGTAATATTGCTTAATTTATAATCAAGTGGACTGGGTGCTGTAGGAAGTGAGTAGAGAATCCCTGGAAGTAAGGTAAGGTGCTGATGAAAGGTGACTAGGATTTACAAAGAATTTAAACTACTTTGGTACAGAAAACGGTAAGATGGGAGGTAAAAGGTGGTAGATAGGATCACTGGAAGGACTTGTAATGAGCACGGTTTATGTGATTGAAACTATGAAATGCTGGGTGGAGGAACCGACTGTGTGGCAATAGAATGGGACAGTAGCAAGGGGGGATCAGAGAGGGCTGGGATGCTAGGATGAGTGGCTGGAGAGTGCGTCAGGGTAAGGTGGGGCACTGGGTGGGACACTGCTTTTGAAGCGGATGGCGCAAAACGAAAAGCCCTCAATGAGGGGATAGTTAGCCAGCAGGATGAGGATTGAAGTGGCGACACCTCAGAGCTGAGGATAGGGGAGCAATCCCGGGAGAAGGCCTGAGAGTGATTGGAAGCAAAGGATGAACCAGAAGAGCAGGGAGAATGATAGTTACAGGACGAAGAGCAAGAGAACATGCCCACAAGGAAGGGGGCTACTGGGGAATTTAACAGGAAGGAAGAAATGAAGTGGGAGAAGCATAGTTGTGAGGGACAGAGGCCTGGGCTGACCATGTGGGATGGCATCTGACATCATCTCCATGTGGTCCGGGCCTAGTGGTGAACAAGTCCAGTTGGGACAAAGAAAACAAGAATGTGCAGCAGAAAGGGTGGTGTCGGTGGGGAGGATGGTATCAAGTTAAAGCTGAGCATAGCTTTATCAGGACTGGATGGAGCTCGGGCCTACCACATGGGATGGCGTCTGACATCATCGCTATGCAGTATAGGGCCCAGGATAGAAGGAAGACAATCCAGCGAGGAATAGGGTGCTCGGAATAGGTAGCAAGGAATAGGGTGAGTGAATGAGTTCACGGGGGTAATGTAGGGCTTGGAGTGAGCGCCATGGGTACAAAAAAAAAGTGAAAGATGGCACAGGAATAGATACGAATCCAGGACACAGGAGGTGTCCTGTGGGGATTGTATGCAGCACAAGAACTGGGATTGGGGGAGTCGCGAGGACCAGGATTTGGTTCCCTGTCTCCTGATATAGGATTGCAGAATTTTATGAGAGATTGCTATGGTGTGGTAGACTGGGAACTGGGAACTGGCCCTATTCAAGAAGGAGGGTTCACACTTAGGAAAGGGGGTTCCAGCTGGATAAGGGGAGAAGGGGCGTGGGGCACCTTAGATGGGAACAGAATGCGCTGGAGTTTTTGCACATGAGTGGCAGATATTAATGGATATCAATGTTTTTGGCTAACAGGTAAGCAGACGCAATAGAATAGCACCCAAGAGGGTCAAGCCCAATAAAGAAGAATGCTACAAGGTGGGTAATGGACCTGGTGGAGAAGGCCAATTGGCTGCTTGAGGTAGCGGAGCCCGATGGGGGGGGGGAAGCACAAAACGGAAAGGGAGACAGGGCAAGGAACAGGAGAGGAGTAAGTGGGGGCCCAGAAGGCAGAGAGTGCTGGAACCAAGGAAAGAGATGCTGGCACTGGCCACAAGGGGTCCACCTCCCCGTGAACTGAGTCCAGATTCCCTACCAGAGCCAGAGCCAGTGCCAGAACCCCTCATGCCCATGGCAGCGGTACCCTTGCCAGAGCTGGAGCGACCAATGCCGGTGACAATGCCTACACCGGGTCCGCCTGGAGGGCCCCAGCCAGGGAACAACATGCTGGGCACATCAGGTAGACAGGTGGTGACAATGGAACGTAGTGTGAAGGAGTATGTGGAACAAATGTTAAAGAATAGGGGGGAGAATGGGGTGGGGCAGTTGGAGAAGGAGATTAATGAAATTAAGGGTACAAGTGCGACTGCAGGTATGGGGTGCCAGCAGGAGTGCCATTGGTGGGACAGGAGTTAAGGGCCCCAGGGATTCGGCTGGTGGATCATGTCCCCACAGCAGTTAAAGACAAGATTTGGAAGGGGGTGTACATGGACATATTCACGTTGGCGAATGTCAAAGCCATGGAGAAGTACGAGGAGAAGGATAGTTTTGAAAAAAAGGATATGGTAGCTGCAGTGGTGCTCTTGGGAAAGGGAGAAGAAGATAAAGCGGGGAAAGGGAAAACATGGGACAATTGGCCCATGGGTTTCACCTATTTTACAGCCATAGTCATAGAGAAACGGCCGGAGTTAGCAACCCCGCTGCTTACTTACTCACTCATCATCAAGAACTCACATAAGAAGGGGAGTAACAGCTGGTTGAAATATGATAAGAAGTTTAGGAGGAGGATGGCCCACTTCGGGGATGTAAAGTGGGATGCTAGGCAGATTGACTTGTGGTTGGAGATATACACTGGGCCAACTGAGAAAGAGACGGATGGAGACAGAAGGGGATCAGCAGGAACAAAAGCTTGTTGGGGATACAACAGGGCTTTTTGTTCATGGCCCAGCTGCTGATTTCAGCATGTCTGTTCCAAATGTTGGGGCCAGCACCCGGCATCCAAGTGTAGATTCAACTGGGAAAAGGGTGCAGGTGGCCAAGAGACCTCACATCAGCAGCCCTTTCTGGCTAATCCCAGTTACTTCAGGAGTCTGTAATGGGGGAGGGGCAGCAGAGGGAGGAAGGGGGGAGGTGGGAGAGGGCAGGGTTATCAGAATCGACACCAGGACAGCTGAGGGAGCAGCAGGAAGAGGGCTTCATTTGGTCAGGACACCCATAAGAGTAGAGGCAATGGACAAATGGTTGAATGATTACCCCAACAAGGAGGCTGCTAAGAAATTAAGTGCTGAGTTCCATTTTTGTTTTAGTTGGTGGCACCAACTGTGAGGACACGCAGGCTAAGAATCTGAAATCCACGTGCAGGAGGAAAGCCACGCTGAGGCAAAAAAATCCAAAAGGAGGTGGTGGCAGAGAGGGTGGAAGGACCGTTCATGGCCCCTCCACTGATGAGCCTCAGGATTTCTCCTCTAGGTTTGGTGCCCAAGAAACAGGTGGGGGGGAATACAGGGTGATACACCACCTATCTTACCCTGAGGGGAGATCAGTAAATGATGCAATAGAGGAGGAAGATAGTAGGGTCACCTACGTCACCCTGGAAGATGCAATGCGACTCATTAGGACCAAGACGAGGGCGTGGTTGGCAAAGACGGACATAGAGTCTGCTTTCCCGTTACTGCCAGTCAGGCTGGCAGATTGGGACCTGTTGAGATTTCAGGTTGAAGGGCAATACTGCTTTGATAAGGCCATGCCAATGGGATGCTCTATAGCATGCGCCACTTTTGAGATGTTCAGCACATGGTTGCAGTGGACATTTCAAAAGAGGTATGGGTACCAGGCAGTGGTACATTACCTGGATGACTTTTTTGTTCATAAGAGAGGGAGAAAAAAAAACAGGGGTCTTGTTGCAAGACTTCAAAACAATGTGCCAGGAGTTGGGGTCCCCTTAGCGGAGGACAAAACTGAAGGGCCTAGCTGGAAGATGGAGTTCTTAGGGCTAGAATTAGATATGGTGCAGGAGCTGTCCGGTTGTTGAGGGATAAAGTAAAGAGAATATGAGAGTTATTGAAGGAGATGGGGGATCGTAGAAGGGTGCAGCTGCAACAGGTACAGAAGGTCTTGTGGCACCTAAATTTTGCACGTAGGGCCATAGCGCCAGGACGCACGTTTACACGGTGGTTGGTATGGGCAACCCGTGGGGCAACACAGCCACACCATTGGGTGAACTTGAATAAGGTGACCATGGAGGATATGGCAGTATGGAAGCAGTTCCTATGGGAGTACAATGGGCAAACCTTTTGGCAGGAGGACTGGTTGTATAATACAGATCTTCAGCTTCATACAGACACAGCAGGGGGGGTAGGGCATGGGTGGTTATTTCCAGGGAAAATGGTTTGCGGTAGCCTGGCCAGGGGAGTGGGTAAGGGAAGGGGTGATGAAAGACATCACCTTCCTAGAACTCTTTCCCATGCGGGTGGTGGTGCTGTTATGGGGCGAGGAGATAAGGAATAAAAAGGTGACTTTTTGGAACAATAATAAAGCAGTAGTGGAGGTAATGAATAAGAAAAGAACAAAGTCATAAAGGGTTATGAGGGTGCTAAGCAGGCTGATATGTTTGGGGCTGGCCTTGAACATATCGTTCAGGGCCAAGCACATTAATGGTATGGACAATGTTATCACTGACTGTCTCTCCAGATTGCAGAAGTACAAATTCCGAACCATTGCACCCGGAGCAGACATCAAGGGAACCACCATCCTGACATACATGTGGATGATTGGATTGGAGGAGCTGAAGCACTGTTCCACAACTCCTGGGCCCCTAGGACCCATAGATCTTATGAAACATCTTGGAGGGCATTTCAAAAATTCTGGGAGCAATGTGGTGGGCACGTAAGTGGAGCAGTAACTAGGGAGCAGGTAGTCCGCTTCATAGTAACAGGATGGCAGGGGAACATGGCACATGCAACCATGCAACCATGGGGGTGCACCTAGCAGTGATTGGGAAGATCTGTAGCTTGAGAAGTTGGGAGGACCCAACAAAAAGCACCCTGATCCACTGAATGATGCAAGGGTGTATGCGGGGACAGGACAAGAGGAGTGATAGGAAGAAGCCGATCACAGAGAAGGTTATGGGGCAGCTGATGGACATATTGTCCCACATTTGCAGCACAAATGAGGAAGCAGTACTATTTAAAGCATTGTATGCCACCATATATGGTGGGGCATTCTGAGTAAGAGAAGTGGTAGGGCAGGGCAATAAAATAGGCAGGGGGTTGCAATGGGAAGATATAGAATGGGTGGGGGAGGTAATAGCCATTCTACTAAGGAGATCAAAGACAGATCAGCAGGGGCAAAGTCAGGAGGGTGTGGTTAAAGAAGCATCCTAATATAAGCATTTGCCTGGTATGGGCTCTGCACGTGTTTGCGGCAGAGTGCCCTAAGTCAGGGGGCATGGCACTGTTCCTGCACGGGGATGGTAAGCCAGTGTCGGGGTACCAGGTGGCAGCAGTGCTGCACAAAGGTCTCAGGTTTGTGGGAGAAGCACGGGAGGGATATTCCTCCCACTCATTTTGGATTGGCGCAGCATCCACAATGGCAGCTCAAGGTAGCAGGCCGGAAGACATCATGGAAAGGGCTAGATGGGCGTAGGATTGTTATAAAAAATAGATAAGGAAATTACCACAATAATGATATCTCTTTTCTCTTCTTGAGCAGGTATGACCAGAGGGGAAAAGGAGGGGTTGGGAGAGAGCAATGAAGTGGAGAAAGACTAATCAATATCACTTTTGTTTGTGCAGGGAGGTACCAGAGGCATGAGGTGTGGATCTGCGGGCACTCATTTATACACTGAGTGGAGAAATGGGCAGCCAGGAGGCAAGGGGGAAAACAGCTGTGTTTGAACAGTGACATAGTGCTGCTGGTCTGGAAGGGTCGAAAGGTTAATGAAATGGGCACAACTGTTGCCAGAACTCAGAGGGCTCCAGAAAGAGCATAAGCAGCCTGATCTAATAGTGATACACCTGGGAGGCAACGGTTTGCGTACAAGACCCTGGCTGAACATATTCTACCAAATAAAACATGATGCTGAAAAGATAAAGGAATGGTGGCCAGAGATCACACTAACCTGGTCAGACATTACGCCCAGGTGTGTGTGGAGACAGGCCGAAAGTCACAAGGGTATGGACAGAGCCCAGAAGCGTATGAATGCACAGGTGGGTAGATTAGTTGAGGGCATGGGGGGCCATAGTTATAAGACATGGTATTCTGGAATGGGTAGATGAGTTTTATAGGGGAGATTGGATTCACCTGTCAGGTTTGGGATTAGTGCTATTTAACACAGAGATAAGTAACACCATCGAGGTATGGGTGTGACAAAACAGAGGGGGAAGATAGAATGAGGGGGAGGGATGGAAAGGGGGGCAAATGGGGGGAAGTCCACTGTCCATCGCAAACTGGAGATGGAGTAGCGGAAAAAGGGGGAGAAGGACAGGAAAGAAATGGAGAAAAAAGGGAAACAAGCAAAGGCCACAGCACTGTGAAGCAAGAGGCAGGGGTACGGTGTGTACTCTCATACCCCTTGATGGCAGAAGAAGAAGGAGAAGAGGCAGAGATCCCCCCAGGGGGCAGCAGAAAAGGAAGTGATGGAAATAAATAAATAAATAGAATGTATCATTTGAAAATAGATAAATGTATACACTGTATATAATAAATGGGAAGACATGAAAGAGTGAAAAATGGAAGTGGGTCTGGTGAAGACAATATATTATGAATAATGATTTGAAAACAAGCAAATTTATTGCCACACTGAGCAACCACATTTAAGTTGTCTGAGTGTTTATTTAAAGGGGTTCTGGGGACAATGTGTTTTCATAGGATATTCCTGCTGATTGCTATATATTTAGCCTGGATAGTTCACTGAAGAAATGGCATCTTATTTTGAGTGGGGCTCTACATCTACACAATATCATGCTGCATTTTATAAATTCAGAATGCACTAAAAATAATATTTTACATCTGGGGGGATATATTAAGTGTTGGATTGATGCATGAGCAGAAGGATGCGTTGCACAAAGAGGGCGCACCGCTCAGCACTGATACAATATTCAAAGAGAATGTGCCACCGGTACAGGGTGTGCATACTATGAAGTCCCCCAGGTTGAAGTGCAGCACTGCAGAATTCTGAAGTAGAGTTACTGCAGCAAACAATGCAGTTTCAAAGGGAGTTAATCTCTTTTGTCATGCAGTAAACCTGTGACACTACATTTCAGCCTGGAGGGCTTCATCATACCTGTTGAAATTGTGGCCCTGGATGGGAGTCGCAGTGCAGACAGCTGCCAAGTCAGGTACATCCAGGGTGATCCCTACTGAATACCTTCCAGGGGGAATGCATGGCACATACCAGTATGTGCCACAGCCCCCGTAGATGATATTCAGCCCAGGAATGCAAATGAACTCATTGAGGATGCAGGGTGCAAAGGGGCCTTATGTATACTTATTACCAGTCCATTTGCATGTTGGCATGGGGATGAATGCACAGGGGCAGCTCTCGCCACCAAGCCCCGACCCTGATTGCTCCCATGTGGGACAGGCCCAGAAGTCTCTGACACCCACCCATCCATTCCACCAGCCCCAGTCATACCCGAGTCCAGGCTGTATTGGTTCCATATTGTAGGGACCCTAATGCCATCCCTAATTGCACCTAAATACATCTACAGTCCTTGTCCATAGTGTAGTGGCTCCTGCTCCCCAGCCCCTGCACATACACCCCCTCCCTGCACTCCAGCCCATCCTATTGCGATGACTGGCTCTGTAATGGGATTGTACCACTCTATCAGCAGGTGGTGGAGCACTCACAGTAGGATGCTGGAATGCGTTATACATAGGCACAAGCTGTGTGTGGGTGATAACACTCAGTTGCCATACACCTCAGGGTCTCGCATGTGAATCCATCATCCCAGTGCCAATGCACTGCTCAGTGTGGGTGACAGCCAATGCTGTACCCACTCACAAAAGTCCCAAAACAGGCATGTTACAGCCAACCTCCCATTCATTTGTAAAATTGGGGAACTGCAGATGAACTATCCATAGCCTGAAATGTACACTGCAAATTGTATTACAGGATAATGGATCCCATGGCTCCTGGAATACTATGGCAGTCTGGAGGGTGGCATGTTACACAGAGGAACAGGGGAAGGTATGGACTTGCAGTGGTGTATGACAACAGGAAGATACAGCATTGGCAAAGCATGCATTGTAGGTATGTAAATTCCCTCTTCAGTTTGCCAGGGACGTACACACAGCTGCATAAATTGGTGGATCCACAGCTGGTGTGGTGCCCCAATGCACGGTACAGCCAGTTGAGTCATTCCAGAGTGCAGATCCCCAGCCTGGACTCAGTGTAGTCAATGGCTGGTCATGGCAGGGTGTGGAGGGCAGTGCCAGTCTTTGCAAAAGGTTGGGTGTTGGGGGAGTGAAGGTGTCTGTGTACAGGGGCAATGGATTGGAGTCCTCTAGACTATGGATATGGACCATGGTTTCCTCTGGTGTGATCAGGTCTTGGGTGGACCCTACACTATTGAGTTCTTCAAGGATGGAGTTGGGTAGATTGGGGATGGAAAGGGGGTACCTCTTGTCCACCAAGGCTGCTAGGCTGCTGTGCACTTGTGTGCACATCTGCAGCCTGCCTGTGGGTGGCTGGAATGGTTAGGCCAGCTATTCATGGTCTACCCGTGGGCCGCAGTGCTCTGGATTGTGAGGGGCACATTACCACTGAGTATGCTGCAGCACAGCATATGCATGGGATTGCCCTTTCAACTGTTATGGCATGCCATTTGTGTGTGCCCTGGCCCATTCCCTTATGGCTGGTGTTTCCCACATTTTTGAATATCATGATTCTGCACATTGTTACAGTTGTGCAGCACATCTCCCTTTTCCACCAGAATGCGCTGTGTATCTCCTTTGAATACTGGGGCCCTGGACTAGGTATCCTGAATAAATGCATATAAATATGGTAAAATCATGACCCCACTGAAAACAAGATATTGCATCTAATCTGGGACAGCCTGAGTAAATACAGTGCAAAAATGTGTAAATGAACATCCCTGTGACAATGAGATGTAGCATCTCCCCTGCCCTATCCAGGATACAAAATATAGGATAAGAAATATTCAGTGCTCCCAGATCCAAATAGCCATTACCCTGTAAGAAGCCCTCATTTTCCCTGTGTTTTCCCCACTCTGGCAGAATGAAATCCCTGTAGATTTTTCCATAAGTCACTTGTACCTTATTTATGACTTTGTTCTTTATTTATTATATCAGCAGCATTTTATTAGGAAAAGAGCTCTGATTTGCTGATCAGTATTAATATTATACGTCAAGATGGCCTTGGAATGATTTCGATTTATATGCTATGAATAAGACATAATGACTATATGAAATAACAAATATCACGCTCATTATTTCATGCATTATACTCAAAATTAGTAATCAAAAGTCAGACAATCTTTCAAAGATACTAGTAATGCCTGTAAACAAATTTGATGCAAATAAATTAGAGACATTTAAATATATATATACTGGGCCAGATATTCAAAAGGGTTGCTCCATGCGCAACAGGGTTGCGCAAGCGCAAGTCCGAAAGTGTGCCATTCTGCGATATTCAGCAGGAGGCAGTTGCGCCACTGAAAACAGGCTTAGCAACAGCGCAATGCAAATGAATGCATGCTCAACTGGAGGGGGAGGAACCATGCATAAACTGCACAGCCCGATATTCAGCCTGGCCATGCAGAGTTGTGCAGGCGCAACCCCCAACCCGCGCCCTGCACAACTTTGAGCCAAAAAAAGGCTTAAGTCGAGGGCCACCCACAGGTGAGCTGCTGCAGCATGCAGGGCCAACACAGCAGCTGCCACCTGTGGCTGGTCTAACCAGTCCTGTGCCCCCACAGCCCGATTACGGGCATTGTACTCCCCCAGCCCGATCACGGGCAGCAATGTAGCTCCCCCGACATCTCCCTGGTGGTCCTGTGGACGAAATGCCCGATCGCGGGCAGAAAGTAAACTGAACCCCTTGAACATCTCCCTGGTGGTCAGTGGGCCGAAATGCCCGATCGCGGGCAGTAAGTAAATTGAACCCCCAAACATCTCCTGGTGGCTGTGTCCACCCCACCCACCCATGAAGCCCACCACCTGCTCCCCGGCAGCTGGCGGGCGGCAGCATCCCACCTGCCTGCCGCCTGCCACCCGCCGACAACTGCCGGTGGGCCTGCCGCCCGTGGTGCAGAGCCAGAGCCAGTAGGCGTCAGCTATACCGTGTAACCAGTCAGATTTGTGAATGAATGTTCATTCACAAATCTGGACTCATCATCTCGTATTATGGGCTACACGCCCAGTGGCTCTTGCTCTAGCACTATCGGCTACCGACCCACTGCAGTCAGTCAGCAGTGGCGGGCAGCAGGCGGGTGGGATGCTGCTGCCCGCTGCCGGGGGGTGGGGTGGTGGGGCTTCGTGGGTGGGTGAGACACTAGCCACCAGGGAGATGTTTGGGGGTTTCAGTTGCCTTACGCCCACGATCGGGCATTTCGTCCACTGGACCACCAGGGAGATGTTCGGGGCCACATTGCCGCCCGTGATTGGGCTGGTGGGGGAGGGAGTACACTATGCCCGTGATCGGCTGCAGGGCATCAGTCCCGACGGGTTGCTGCCTGGCAGGGCGCCAGGCACAAGTCCTCGGGATCGGTGCACCTACATGCTAATGGCATGCAAATGAGGCATAATCAGATGCAAATGGCCCCCCGCGCCTTGCATGAATTATGGCCCCATTTGCATGTCACCTTTGAATATCGTGATTTTGCGCGAGGCGCAATGGTACTAGCGCCATCGGAGTTGAGATGCTCCACTCTGACAACTTGCGGTGGTGCAAGTTCCACTAAGCGCCATGCACAGTGGCTGTGGCTGAGGTGATATTCAAAGGAGTTGCTCAATGAGCGCCAACTCCTTTGAATATCACCCCGGCCACACCCCTGCGCAACCATTTTGCGCAGCGCAAGGGCTTGCGCCTCAGAATGGCGCAGTTTGAATATCCAGCCCACTGTGTGTATATATATATATATATATACACAAATGCTACTTTTGCATCTTATAGTTGTTAGTTTTAAGACAAATTCTCATAGGCTTTTTTCTGTCCACCAGATGGAATCGTGAATGAGTTAAGTAAATGTTATTATTTTCATCAAGGCCCTAATCCAGCAACTCAGTAAATACGCACTCAGTATATCATATTTTAAAATGACAACAAACAGTCTTCTGTTTCCAGTTGTTTCATCAGGAATTTTGTAAATGGTATACGTTCCTTTTGTTACATCTATGTTGGTCCAATAAAAGGTATCAGATCATTTGCTTCTATGTCACTCATGGTTTGTCAGCAGCTAATTCATTAAATGAGCTCTCCCTTGCCAGGAGTTTGACTGTATCTCTACTCCTTCCACAAACATACACACACACACACACACACACTTACTATAAGAGAGCTCAGTAGCTCTGATCCGTTATGTGTGGGAAGCAGGCCACAACCCTTTCTGTCAAAAACATATTTATATATTTAGTCTTGGTAGTTCACTGAATACCTGGCATTTTATCAGCTAGGTCTTGGGAAGTTGAAAAACACTGTAACTCTTTACAAAATGTGCTGGGAAAGGGTAACATTTATGAGGTATGACTCTTTCTTGAAAGATATTCATCCCCAACTGAAGTTAGTAGCAAAAAGTGTTTAAATGCTAGGCATTTAAATGTGCAAGCTGTTGCATTTCAAAAGAGGTAAACAAATCTCCAGTTTAATAGGCAACCAATATTTAACAAGCTGTTTCAGTTTCCTAATGGCTGTCTGATAAGCAGCTTGGAGTTATGTCTCCAACATTCTAAACAGAAAGAAGTGATTATTTTATTTTAGTTGTCATAGTGATTCATAGATGTGGAAGGATACATTGAAAAGTTCAAAAATGTGTTCCACGATACTCCATTTTCAAGCTACAGATAGCACAATGGCTGTAGACTCTGCCCACAGCCATAAAAAATGTAATACCACCTCTCCACCCCTCTCAGTGTATCCTAATATGATGACCCACAAGCTCCATAAATATTGCAACCAGCACAAAAGGAAAATGGTGTTACCGGTAACAAAACCCTCTGGAACCTGTCACAGTTCAGGTTTCCAAGCTCCAAAGGATGACCTATAAAGTATATAAATGTACAGAAGGTGTTTAAGGCAGCACTGCAGTAAAGACACGGTAGAACTCATCTTTTATGTACAGTGGCTCTCTAGCAAGAATGTTCTCTGGATGACCCAGACCGCCATCTACCATATTGTGGTGGTCCTTGGTGCATCTGGTTTATCTAATCCCTTTTTTTCAAAATGCTCCTTCAAATGGGAGAAGAATAATGGGATTGTGGAGGTTGGTTAAAGCAGAGTCCTAAATGGCAGGGCCTGGGAGAAAACTGAAGAAGTGCATTCTGCATAAGATATTAACTTTCCCTGCTCAGACTCTGCATGGGCTGTATGAGACCATATGAGGCAAGGGAGACTGAACTAGGAGAACCAAAGTGATAGGAGAGAGAAATGAGTACCTAACTAGTACTCCCCTGAATCAGAAGCTTGTAGCAGCACAGCAGTTAAAAATAGGGTTGTGGTCCAAACTGAGCTTGGGCAAGGTGCAATAGAGAAGGGAAACACAAAGTGTGCAACCACCACAAAAAACAAGGCACTAAGTATACAGGGAGGAATAAAAGAGAAAGACAAGTAAATACTGTAGTAAAAGATGTTCAGAAGTTAGATGGAAGTGGGTCTGCCTTAATGCCAGGAGCCTGGGTAATGAAATCAATGAGCTCCAGGCAATGATGGCAGACACTGAGATGGACCTTGAGGCCAACACAGAAACTTGGGCCTCAGAAAATAATGACTGGGTCCTGATCATCCAAGGGTAAACAGTGTTCAGCAGGGATAGATGAACTGGTAGAGGAGGAGAAATAGCCCTTTATGTCAAAGATGACACTGAGGTTATGATAGGTGGTGTATCAGGGGCACTAATGGGGAGTTAGAGTCACTTTGGGTGCAGCTCACAGTGGCCTAAGGCAAGAAACTATGGTTGGCTTTCTTTTATTGATTTTATTTATTGAATCTCAGACTAACACTAGCTGAGCAGAACTGCTCCTTTACAGTGATTCCACGTCATAAGCTTGCAAGACAATAACTCATAAATCAGGCAATATAGAGTAGTACAGAATTAAACTTACATTGATATACATCAGAATATAGCATTACTGTGTTACATGGTGAGGAGGCAGACACAGAACAATGAATGAATACTACAATACAAAATTTCAAGGTTACACAATAAAACATAAGATAGGTGCAAACTAAGGCATGGGAGATTTTCCCAGAACTGGAATCCAAGCTACAGTATAGTGTACAAGAGAAGTGTGGGGGAATGAGCTGGGAGGAGAGTTTAACATGTTGTAATAGGGAGCTAATACTAGAGGAGGGCAGGGATCCAGGGGTAGTATGATGACATGACAGAAAGCGGTTAGAAGAGGAGCTACCCTTAAGTTTTTGTCAGAGTAGTTGTAGAGGAGAAGGATCATATAGAGGAGGAGTAGAGGAGTAGAGGAGAGGTGGTTCTTAGAATGCCTAGGGGCAGCGGGGTAGAGCTGGAGGTAAATATTGTCTACTACCCTTTGATAGGGTGTGCAAAATTGGTGAAGCATGGGATGCAGAGACATGGATGGGAGGGAGGGGGGTTGGGGGTAAGCGCAGCAGGGGTATGTGCAGTGGTTTAACAGTACTGGATGAGAACCTAGCATCTTTAGTGTTAGGGGTCACAGATACACACAGTCCCACACATTGCACACAGTGAGAAGAGCTATCAGTTGGAACTTGAATGGGCCAAGTTTTGGTTCTCGAATCAGGTCAGTGCTAAGAAAGTTTAGCCAGAGGGAACCCTATACATGAAGGACCACTGCTCTTGAGTTGTGTGGCAAAATGGGACTTGGAAGGTAGCTGTAGTTGTTTCCCTAGATAGTCTTGGGTTGTTGGAGGGGCTGAGGATGGTCTGCACTCCTGGTGGCCTAAGGCCTAGTGTGGCTTTTTTTGCAGGAGAGCAGACCTGATATTTGATCCTGTTGCTCGGGTCAAGCCATCCAATGCTTGAGTAGAGCTCACATGTGTAAGTTAGGCATTGTGCACCTAGAACAAGTCTGCAGGCTTTGTTTAATGCAACATTGATTCTTTTTAGTGCAGTTTCAGTCCCAGCCCCATAGACTACCAGACCATAGTCTATGACTGATAGGACTGAGTACATACTGCTGTTTTGATAGCACTTTCAGTGAAACAATGCCTGTAGCAATATAGTTGTACCAGTCTGGTGTTAGCAGCCTTGGCAACATGGTTGATATGCAGCCCATATGATAGAGAGCAGTCAAGGGTGACCCCAAGGTACTTGAAGTTAATGACCATTTCGAGAACTTCATAGTTACGTTTCTGGATTTCGATGGGATAGGCTCTATGGCTATTGTACGGGAAGGTGAACAACATTGTATTGGTTTTCCTGTAATTTAATAGGAGTCTGTTTCTGAGGAACCATGCCTCAACTGCACTGAAGTCAGCTTGCATTCTTTTTTTAGCTCTTCAGGTGCAGAGTGACCAGTGTAAAGCACTGCATCATCTGCATATAGGAGGACCTTGTCCTGGCATGCCTTGGAGAGGTCATTCAGAAACAGGCTGAAGAGCAGGGGGCCCAATATGGATCCTTGGGGTACCCCTGAGGTAAAATTTTGATGGTCAGATAGAGCATCATGTATTTTGACCTGTTGCATCCTCATGGAGAGGTAGCTCCTGAAGCATTCCACAGATACAGAGGAGATCCCAATGTGGGCCAACTGGCTGAGAAGTAGCTCATGATTAGCTGTAGCAAAGGCATTTGTGAGGTCTTTGTAAGTAGCCCCCATCAAGACCCCCTGCTCAACAGCCTCTTGTACATACTGTAGCCTGTATATTCCACCAGGGCTGTAGTCGTACTCTATGCCCTCCTAAATCCATGCTGCTGCTGACATTGAAGCTTGTATTTGTCAAGATAGCAAACTATCTGATCATAGACTATACTTTCGAGAACTTTTGAGAGGGAGGAAGAATTGATATGGGTCGATAGTTAGCCAGAGTAGATCTGTCACCTCTCTTGAAAACAGGTGTGACTATAGCTGCTTTCAATTTTTTGGGAAATTTACCTGTAGTGAGTGATAGATTAAGAATCTTGGTTAGTGGGTAAAGCAGTTCATCCAGGGTAGGTGCAACTAACTTGAGGTTGAATGAGTCGCTACTATAACTGTTTTTTCCTAATGCATGTTCTAGATATTTTTTAGCCTCAGTCATTGTGACTCTCTTAAGGTAAAAGGGGGGTTACATTCTAGTTGGTAGATTGTTGTTGTTACCTGGGTTTGTTCCATTTTGGGGTAGTAGAAAGACCAGAGGAAGCACTCCACTAAGGTCTGTAAAGGCCTTATTGAAGGCATTGGCAATATCTATAGGGTCAGTGGTGACAGTTCCATTGCTGTTGATCATTGCAGGTGGGACAGTCCTAGTTTTCCCTGTTAGGGATTTGATATTATCCCAAAACATGCAGCTGTTGCCCCAGGAGTTGTTTAGTTCATTTTTAAAGTGTGTACTCTTGGCTAAGTGAATGGCACTGCCACATTTATTCTGAGCTACTTTAAAGTTTTGGAGGCCGTTGAGTGATTTAGTACTTTTGGCTTTGTGCCATAGATTGTCCCTTATCTTCATTTGTTTGAGCAACTGGGGTGTGACCCATGGCTTACAGGACCATTTAATTTTTCGCTTCCTAACCAGTGCATATATGTTGCAGGAAGAATTAAAGATATTAATAAAAGACTCAAGAGCTGTGTCGATATTATCTGAATTGTAGATGATCGACCAGTCTTGCAAACCGAAGTGGGTTTTGAGTGAGGCGAGTTGCCGTTTTTTTAACACCCACGATGTAACTGTTATGGGTGGGAACTTTGGAACCTTATTAGTTCAGGTGCATATGTTTGGGGAGTGGTCACTGATAGCATCTGGAAGTACAGTAATGCTGGATATTCTGTTCAGCTTGCTGGTTGTTGTACTTGTGCCTGCTTGATCATTTGTCCATGTGGGGGATTCCACAAGTTGGTACATGTCTAAGACAATGATGGCATCTTTATATGGTGCCACCTCTGGGACTAGTCAATTGATACTGAAGTCCCTTAGCACTAGAATCTCAGAGGTATTGCAGTGTTTGGCGAGGAAGTTGTGGGTAATTCTAAATCCTTCTGTCTTATTTTTTGGGGGAATGTATATTGATACTAAAGTAAAGCATTTTCCTTGGGTGCCAAGCTGCAACCTTACTGCAAGCAGCTGGGTGTCTAAACCAGTGTGTGGGTTAGGCAGTACTCTACCTTGGATGGGGTCCCAGATATAAATAGCACAGCCACATCCTCGATTACCCATCCTGTCCATTCTGAATGATGTATAACCCTCAAGCCAGATTGCATGGTCAGGGGTTTGTGGTGTAAGCCAGGTTTCAATGATTGAGAGGACATCAGGCTTATGGTGCACCATCGTGGCCTGTAAGGAGTCATATTTAGCCAATAGACTGCAGATGTTAATAGACACAATGGTTAATCCCCCTGATTTCTTCATAGATACAGGTATACTTTGTCCTACACCATGCACAGGGTTCAAGTGAATGTTACCTGAGAGCATTAGTAGCAGCCTGGCCAGCCTTAGTGCTTGGAGTTTTAAATGTTTCATATCTTGGGATTTATTACTGGAGTATGGTTTATGTTTTATCTTATTCATATTAGTTATTAATATATTCAACTGTACTGGAGGAAAGAGTATGTTGTATATGCATGTGGCATGGGCAACATATATCTATGGGGGTGTTATCAAAGCATGTGGTTCTGGTTGCAGGGAGATTAAGCTGTGTTAGGGAGTTAGTTGTTTGCTGTTGTTGGGTACCATTGAAATTGGGTGAGGAGGGTGGGAGAGTCAGTTTGACCATTATTAATAATGCAACCTGGATTAGGTGTACTGTCCTAGTGGGAGATATGATATACTAACAGGAGGACTCGTACTTAGTACTCACTACAATAATTGTGATGAGAGTGATATGGGTTGTAGGGGACTGAGAGGGGGTGCCTGACAGTTCCTGATCCAGGACACTAGGCTCTATACTCTAGTTAGTACAAGGGAGGATACAAGGATCAAGAATGGTTGGGAGGAAGTAGGGCTGCTAGAATAGTGCAGTGGTTGCAGGTTCACCTTGGGTGTAGAAGGTCGAGGGTTTGAGTCTAGCTCCTGCTGGCTAGAGGATATGGGTAAAAGTGGGGGAATACTGGGGAGTTTCACTAGGGTGCAGAGGAGAAATATGGAGAGATTGGATGACTGGGTATAGGAAATCACCTAGAATGGACCAGTAAGTAGGGGATCTTAATAGTGGCTCCTAGTGGCAGGGAGGCATAATCTGCTTATGGCAAGTTGGACACTTAGAAAAAGTCCATGTAAAGATCACATGACAGTCACGTGAGCAATACTTCCCTATAAATGTAAAGTCGGACCAGGGTGGGTGGGGCAGGGGATGCATTGCGTCGATGGGCCAACACCCTTGCAAAGAGTCTTATCCCACTCTGTGGCTTTTTCAGAGAGTCCCATACCTTGGCTGGTTTGCCAGCTCCTGATGCTGCTACTCTGCATGTGTGGAGCAAGATGGGGCTGGGTTCCAATCGGAGCCTGGTATATCACCAGGGCAAGGGGGCAAGAGGGACAGACAGCTCAGGGAAGAACTAAAAGGGAGTGGCAAAGAGAGGAAGTAGTGGAAGTGGATGACCTGAACCTCACTGGTATTGAATGGGTTGTTCCAGCAGCCAGGAGTACCAAAAATCAAGCCTTGCTGGATTTATTCCAGGACTGTCTACTGGTACAGTTAGTTAAGGAATCCACCAGGCAGGTTGACATTCTTGATATGGTGAACACCACCTCAGAGGTGGTAGGAACTACGAAAGTAGAGCAGTCACTAGGGAACAGTGACCACAACTCTGTTTGGTTTGAACTGGCCCTTTGGACCAGAAATCCCAATAAAGAACTGAAGTCCTGGATTTCAGATTGGTGGACTTCAACAGGTGGAGGTAGTTGTTCTTGGACAAGTTAGTTGGGGTAGACAACATAGGAGGTGTGGACGAAGATGAGGGCAATAAAGGAGGACATTCTCTAGGCATTTAAGCTCTGCATAAGAATGGTAACCAAAAGTAACAGAGTCTGGCCAGAGCCGATAGGGCTGTGATAAGCTGCCAAGTGAGCAAAGTTACACATGTGCATAGAAATTATTGAATGCCTGGGTGTAATTTGACCATTTTTTGGAGGTGTTGCACCAGCATTTTCAACATGACTTTTTTGGGACTCATCCTCATCAAGAGTGCCAGTGTCATTTTGTTCACTTGTCCTGAAAGGTGATTTATCAGAGTGACCATGCCATTCTGTGCCACAGGTGCGAAAACACATTTCAGGAAGGATGTGATAAATGAAAGCTGTACTGTTTAAAAGGAAGTGTGCAAAAATGGCAATGTTGAAAATGTGCAGGAAAATATAAAAAATTGGAAAAGTTAGGAGCATGCGTAGAAACTGCACAACGTGTACTCGTAATGCAGTCATTTTTTGGAATTTTATTCACCAAATTTGCAACGTGGGCTTTTTGGGACCCCACCTCGTGAACAGTGCCACTGTCATTTTGTAAACTGGTCCTGAAAGGTGATTTGGCGCAATGACTCCAAACTCACTTTTTGGGACCTAGCAACAAAATGACTGAAAGTTTTCATGAGGTGGCATCCCATGAACCTCAAGTTGAAAATTTGGGGTCAAAATTCAAAAAAATGGCTTATTTATCAAAATAAGTTGAAACCCCCCCGTTGAATGGCATTATTGCATGCTTACCTTTGCTTCTTCAGTTTGCGGTTCAGCTTTGAAGAGTGCAGACGTGTCCTGGTCCAGAGAAGATGAGAGTGCTGACCTCCAGAGGTAAGTATGGGGTAAGGGGAGGTGAGGGGAGTTGGGTGCACAGTGGGAGGTTGGGGAGGGGGAAGGGGGACTGGGACGATGATGAGGGACTGCTTTCTTTATTACAGATAAATAAACCCTGGAAAAACACGTCATGGGGCTGTTTTCTTTATTTACAGGTAACCAAAAAAAAAGCAGATATTTGGGCACACTGGAGTGGGCTCCCACTGTACCACATGAGTGGGGGGACAGATAAAAAAAAATGGAAAAATGCATTGGGGGACTGTTTTCTTTATTTACAGATGAACAAAACAAGACATTTGGGCACACTGGGGTGTGCTCGCAGTGTGCCACATGAGTGATAGAGGCACCATAATGCCCACACAGGGATTGGGATCACTGATGTTGGCAGGGGTAAAAAAATATTTGAGCATACTGGGGTGGGTTCCCAGTGTGTCACATGAGTGGGGGGCTACATAATTCCAACATGGGGATTGAGGATCCCGATGTTGGTGCATTTTCTTTGTTGCCAGTGCAGGGAGTGGCAGCGATGCAACTCCACATGCATGGCACTCGTGCATGCGCAGTTGTGGCGAAGGGAATTTTGCCATTCACAACATGACAGCACCAGCATAACTGTGCATGCATGTGAGTCACACATGCACAGGACATGCCACAGAATGCAGAAGTAACAGCCAAAATAGTGCAGCTGTTATTCCTTAGATGACAATCCTGGTGGAGTGTTTCAAGCTGCATTGGACTTTCGGACGATTACTTACAAAAGTCCAATGGAAGGTTCCACGATAGGCTCTTTTTAGAGCTACGATCACAAAATGGCTATAGGCTCCGCCCACAGCACTAAAAATTACAAGAGATCATTATGGTTCTCAGTAAGAGTCAGGAAAGCAATGAGTGTAAAAAAAAAGCCTTCACCAAGTAGAAAGAAAAGCAGGGCAGGGAAGAAAGGGGAGAATACGTATTGATAAAAATGGAGCCAAAAAGGGCAGTTAGGAAAGCAAAAGCAGACACTGAGTTATGTATTTTGGAATGGGTAAGGAGCAGAGAAAAACAATTCTTGTGGTATATTATGTAAAAAAGGAAGACATAAGGGGGGATAGTTTGGCTATTTGAGGGAGGAAGGGTGATAGTGGATGACATGCAAAAAGCTGTCATGCTTAAGGATTTATTTTGCTTTGTCTTCACAAGGGAAGACAGCGGGTCCTTTGTCAGAGAATGGTGTCAAAGCAGCCAAACAGGGATTCCAGAGAAGAGGCAGCCTATATTAACATGTGAAAGGGTGTGGAAAGGGCTACCAGCCCTAAAGATAGATAAGGCCTCGGAACTACATGGGATTTATCCGAGGATGCTCAGAGGACTGGCAGTGGAATTGACTGAATCCCTGGTAGGACAATTTAATAGTTCATTACAGAAGGGGGCAGTTCTGAAGGACTGGAGGGTGGTGGACATAGTTCTGCTCCATTAGTGGGGACAAGGAACAAGTGGGAAACTACAGACTTGTCAGTCTTACCTCTGTAGTATAGAAGCTTATGGAATCACTGGTCAAAGAGGACTTTGTGGTCTACAAAGAGATCAATGGTCTCCAAATAGTAAACTGCATGGGTCATGTTAGAGAGGCTTCAGACTAATCTAATAGTTTCCTTTTACTGGGTGACAAGGGCATTGGTTAGGGGCCATGCAATGGATTTACAGTACTTCAACTTCAGCAAGGCTTACAACTCAGTTCCTCATAGACAATTGCTGAAGAAGATGAAGGATCTTGGGTGCAGCTAGGGGGCATAATAAGATAGGTAGTTAACTGCCTAGTGGGGAGGCAGCAGATGATTGTGGTTAAAAGGGTCAAATCAGAAGAGAGGGAGGTCATGAGTAGTGTACCACAGGAATATGTCCTGGGCCTGGTCCACTTCAATATGCTCATCAATGACACTGGAGAAGGAATCTGGGGCAGGTTATGTCTCTTCCCAGATAATACTAAGCTCTGTGGGAGGGTAGATAGGGAAGAGGGAATCAAAGAAATGCAGAGTGACCTGCAAAGACTAGAGAGGTGATCTAAGGTTTGGCAGCTGAACTACAATGCCAAAAAGTGCAAGGTGATGCACCTAGGAAACATGAACCCCAGGACAGAGTACTGGATGGGTGGGGATAAGACTCAGCCATATGTCTGAGGAACATTATCTAGGCGTTATCATTAGTGACTATTACAAACTATCAAGCCAGTGCAATAAGGCCTATAGTATGGCAAATAGGATACTGGGATGTACCAGGAGGGCTCTTGACAGATGAAGAAAAGAGGTAATACTACCTCTTTGTAGATCTTTAGTGAGGCCTCACCTGGAGTACTGTGCCCAGTTCTGGAGTCCTCACCTAAGGTAAAATAAGGTCAAGCTGGAGATGGTGCAACAAAGGGTGACAAGGATGCTTCAGGACCAACAGGGCAGGACTTACATGGATCACCTCTAGGCATTGAACATGTATTTGCTAGAGACCAGAAGGGAGAGGGGGAGATAAGATAGAGCCCTTCAAGTTTCTGAATAGAATGAACAAGATGAACTGCAGGAAATTATTTATCATGAGTAATGATTCAAATTCCTGAGTGGAAACTCACAGGAAGGAGGTTCAAGAGGGATATGAGGATGCATTATGTTACAGAAAGAGTGGTGGAACTGTGGAACTGTCTACCACCCAAAGTGTTGGTAACCAAAACCATTAATGGTTTTAAGCACAGTTAGGTCAGAGTGAAAGAAATACTGGTTACTCAGGGTGACTGTAACAGAGAGAAGAATGTTGGGGGGGGGGAGTTGGAGAGGGAGGGCCAGAACCATGTATGGACACTAGGTCCTGAGTTTGTATAGGGAACCATTGGCAGACTGGATGTACCATCAGTCTTTTTTCTGCCATCATTGTCTATGTTTCTATGTTTCTATTTATGTACAGTTTAAGCCTCCTCATTTCCCCTTCAAAGGTCTATCAGCAAGCTACATTTTTTTTTTAGCTAGTCCTTTTTCTCCACGGCTCCCAGTCTGCCTACCTTGACTTCCTGGCATCCCATCGGTCCTTCAGGCCACCGTCCCAAAGATCCAGTCAGCTCCCATGAAGGTCCCACAGCCGCTACACCCGAGGCTTGCCATCCGCCGTGGGGCGGCAGACAGCCCCCCTACACCGAACCAGGATCCAGTATATGTCACGCACCCTGGAGTCGAACGATCCCCTGAGACTGCCATCATGCCACCACAACTGGAGCCATTTTCCACTGTTTTTGATCCCCTAGTGTGTGCTTGGTGCATGCAATGATGCCAATGGAGGGGGGCACGCACACGTCTGCATGCGCTCCCTCCCGGCGTCGTGCCCCAAGCCCATCCCTTCTCATGAAGCACCAACACGCCAATCCCTGGCCTCTGCTAGAGGTTGCTGATACGCCAACCACTAAAGTCCCCCCTTCCCCAGAGAGGGAGAGCAGTCTACAGACGCTCAATCCGTCTCTGCCCCTGCCGACCCCTGGCAATTTGAGTTTGTTCCTGAACCCAGGTCGCCAGCGTGGAGCGAGGTGTGGCATCTGGTGCCTCAACCCTCATCACCACTGGGCCAGCAGCAAGCTACATTTAAGCAGAAAGGTCACTGCCATGTAAAGTGTGAGCTGAAAGTGAGAAATGAGTCTTGTAAATGATAGTGTGCCCTCCCTGATGCAACCTTGAGCCTTAGAATCAATGCCCAGCTGCCAGAAAGTACAACCAGGGATTTTAAACACTCCCACTTGTCCACGCATTACAGAAACCTGGAAACAAAGCGGGGGGCCTGATGGCCTATGGGGAAAGTTCCCAGTGAAGTGGTTCTCCACTTTTAAAAATCAGTGGTCCACTCCCTCCCCACTGACTGTAAACTGTACTCTTACTGCACTTTTGTGACTGATTCAACTTTATTACAAAACAAAACAATCCACACAGTGTCCAAGTAATTCAGAAAGTTGAAAATTTGCCACATAATCAGAGACCTTCATCAGGTGCAACAAGTATACAACCAATTCTGAAACATCCATAGGGAGGGAATCAACAGTGTATTCATGGGGGTGTCCTCACTCTGGCATAATAAAGCAGGTTTTTCTGATCTGGGGACATGAGATAAGGTCAGTATTCCATTATCGATGTCAGTCTGGATAGTCCTAAAATGGACCCCTACAGGCAGCCTTATTACAAAACAGTAAGTAATTGAGAAATTCTTGTTCTTGTTACACAATGGGACCACATATGTGAGTGTTTATATCAAGCCAGATGTATTAGAGTCTGCCCAGACTGCAGACAAAAATTAAGGACCCATTTTCCCCTCCCCTGAGGTGCTCTGAGCTGCCTCCTCATCCACAAGCCCATTCTGCCACCCTGAAATCCAGTATCACAAGCTCACTGGAGGTAGAGGGTCCCTTCCCATGTCCCTGTCAGTGATTTTGTGTGGCAACAGGAAAGGCTCTTAACAAGCCTTTGGTATCATCATAAAATTACCCTACCTGATTAGGATGCAAATCCTTTGATGTTGCAGGCTTTGTTCATGAGGCCCAGGATGTGGCATCTGGCCACTGCTCACATGACAGACCCTCGCTGCTGCAGACATCAATCAACCTAGAGGATGGATGTGTAGCAATCACTGGACAGCTTTGACACTGGTAGTAGAAGAGTATGCAGGCAAACTGATGACCGTAAACTCAAGATATTCCATTAGGGCCTATTCACTTCTGACTTCCTCCCTCAATGGTGATAGAATGTATTGTTCTCTAAACCCTCAGCTGCCTATGCCTATGCTCCTCTCAAATTACTTTGGCATCCAGACTTCTGCATTGCCATGACCTTTGGCTTTGGATTTCCTAGGAAGGCATCAACATATACCATTAGTGATGTTGCTATTATCCATGGATATGTAATATGCCAGGTATGTGCTCTTTTTATGCAGGGGTTGTCTTGGCATCCATGTTGTTAGGTGGTTCAGAATGGACACTGTATAAGGGCTGCAAAAATTGAGACAGGACCATTAACAAACCTATGGTTGCATCAGAAAACCACCCTACCTCATCAGGATCAAATCTTCTGATGCTACAAGTCTTTTTGTTAGGCTCTGGATCTCTGGCAAAAATATAGTGGTATGTGCCTCAGCTGTATGATAGCAAATGGAGGCAGTATAGTGCAGTGGTCTAAGGCTCTGAGCTGCAAATTTGGTGACATCCAGCAGACCAGACCTGGGTTTGAATCCCACAGCTTCCACTTGCATACTGTGTGACCCTGAGCAAGTCACTTAACCTCCTTGTGCTCCCAGGTCACTCCTGTAAAAAAGCTTTCAGCTTAGTGTGCTATACCTGGTTAAACAACTAAATAAATGTATTTGGGTCCATGTCTATAGGACTGCACTGAACAAGAGGCAGTACTGAACTCCTGCTTTAAACAGTGCTTGCCTAATGTAATAATAGGAGTTTTCATGGTATGTTCTCCATGGAGTAGTCAGGGAACATGGAAATCTGCATGACCTTCCACAGTAAGGGTCCCTTCTGTTGAGCAGAGTACAGCAGCAGCTCTTTAACAGTAAATTTGAGGAAATGGCAATCACAGTTCTTTGGGTTTCATCTTGTCAAGCTGTTTTTTGTCAATCATGTGTGTCTTGTCTACAGTATTTGTAGTGGCTAATCTCTTGACACTAGTCTGTTAGCAGAGTTGGGGAAATGGAGGCAGCAGAAGAGCAGTGGGCATAAATAAGGAAGGCCATCAAGAATGCAACAAACCTCTGTGTAAAGCAAATTACAAAGAGCAGGAGAAAGAGGAGGCCACTATGGTTCTCCAAAGAAGTAGCAGAGAAAGTGAAGGCAAAGTAGCTAGCATTCAGAAGGTACAAGCCAACACAGAAGGAAAACAACAGGGAGGGTTATCAGGGGAAACTAAAGAAGGCAATAAAGGAAGTTAGGAGGGCTAAGGCACAAACAGAGGAGAACATTGCCAAGTCAGTAAAAAAGGGGGATAAAACATTCTTTAGGTACATTAGAGGAAAGAGGAAGAACAAGGTGGGAATAGTAAAACTAAAAGTGGAAGGAGGGGAGTGTATGGTAGAGAACCAGATGAAAGCAGACATATTGAACAAGTACTTTTGTTAGGTATTTATGAAAGAGGGGGTGGGAGACAGGCCACAGATAGGGGAAGAGAGCAGTACTGGAAGGGAGGCAGACACTAGCCCTTTAATAGAGGAAAGAGTCCTCAAAGAAGAGTGACTAAAGGTGGATAAGGCAATGGAGCCAGAGAGGGGTGCATCTCAGGATACTGACAGAACTTATGAAGGAGCTCACTGCACCTATGACAGCCCTGTTCAACCTATCACTTGTTAGTGGGATAATACCAAGGGACTGGAGGAGGGCAGATATGATCTCACTTCACAAAAGTGGGGATTAGGATGAGGCAGGGAACTATAGACATGTAAGCCTGATATGAGAGACGCAGCAAAGTTTAATTACGTCAGTGAAGTTAGGGCGAAGTTGCCCACTCTGCATCATCAAACGCTACACAGAGTCCCCATGGAATCACACACACTTCACCTTATGGTGACTTTGCCTCATAATGACTTCACATTATGCTCACTTTGCATTCATGCCGTGTTATTTTCTGTGGAACACCAAGTGAGTCATAATTGAAACAGCCCACAGATCACACGTGTTACAGTCTGTAAGTCACATGGCTCAGGCAAGAAGTTAATCAGGAAAGAGTGAAAGATTTTCACTTTCTCCTTACCTAGTGTGGGAGAAAGAGGTTTTGTGACAGAGAAGAGAGAAATATATTGCTTGAATCTGCTAACTATTTGACTTTTTTTGTTAATTAGCTGGGTTTTTTGTATTTTGATTGCCTCTTGTGCTGAGTTGTGCACCTTTTTTCAGTACAGTAGTTAATTGTAATTTTGTGTTTGTGAAAGAGAGAGAGAGAGAGAGAGACAGAGAGAGTAAAATAGAGAAAGGTGCCTTTGGTGGACAGAGAAGTCAGCGTGTGGGGTTATGGATGTGTGATAGCACCCCGTGTGTGAACAGGAGCACATATCATGCAAGTGGTCCCCTCCCTGATGCAGGAGGCAGTGGTGCCATGGAAGCACCCCAGCTGGTGGTGCCACCTACTACTTGTGCCCATCCACCACCACCACCTGCCATGGCTCCTGCACCAGCAGCTCAGCAGCAGCAGTAAGAAATAGAGGAGCCACAGCAGTCTCATGATCAGCAGCAAGTTGCCCCACCAACTGTGCAGCAGCAAATAACACCTGCCCCCCACCTGTGCCTGTCTTTCCCACACCTCTGTTGTGTGGGCTTTTTTTCAGTCCAGTGCCTGGTGTTGATGACCCAAGTGTCATGAAGTGTAATATCTGTGGTGTGGTTGTGTGTTGTGGTCACAAGGGGAGTCATCTGATGACAGGCGGGCAGTGCACTCACCTTGCAAACCACCACTGTGTAGAGTTGGAGGCCAAGGTTGCTGAACAGGGATGGAATGCACCTTCTGTCCCTACTGGGCAACAGGTGGCAGCATGGCCTCCTTCTGCATGTGGGGGTTAGGTGTGATCAGGCCAGGGAGCAAGTGGTTGCACCAGCACCTGCAGGGGATGCTGGCAACCCTGCAATAATACCTGCTGCACAGCCAGTTTGGACCTGATGTGGAATGAGGTCAACCACCTGAGCAACAGGGTGTTGAAAACTGAGCAGCAGTTGGAGCACATTGAGGTAACCAACTCTAAATTATGGCCATGCTCCAATTGCTGCTGTCACACCATAACGTGGAGTATTAGTTTTTGATTGTCCATGCATCCACCACCTTCTTCATGACAAAATACTTCCTGATGTTGCCCCTGATACATCTCCCCTCTATCTTCAGATTTTGCCCCCTTGTTCTTGCACATCTGTTTTTCTGAATGATGCTACCCTTTTGGACATTGTTGATTCCCTATATGTACTTTAACGTTTCCATCATGCCCTTCCCTCCTTTCCTTAAAGGTATACATATTAATCTCCTTTAGTCTGTCTTCTTTTTATGGGTTTCAGTGCAGTCCCTACACCATTTTAGTTGCTGTCCTTTGGACTGCCTCCATCCTGTGTAATTCTTAATTATTTCCTGAGAGGAATTGCTTTATGCGTTCACCAATTCTGTATAAGTGTGCCCCCTGAAATGGCTGCTGTCACAGTGTCCCAAAAATGCCAGACTCTAGATGAAGATAAATAACATGATAAAATGTTGAGAAGATTCTTAATTATTTCCTGAGATGCACTGCTTTATGCGTGCACCCACTCTGCATAAGTGTGCCACCAGAAATGGCTGCTGTCACAGTGTCCCAAAAATGCTAGACTCCAGATGCAGATAAATAACATGATAAAATTTTCAGAAAATTCTCAATTGTTTCCTGAAATGCACTGCTTTATGCATGCACCCACTCTGCATAAGTGTGCCCCAGAAATGGCTGCTGTCACAGTGTCCCCAAAATGCAAGACTCCAGATGGAGATAAATAACATGATAAAATGTTCAGAAATTTCTCAAGTATTTCCTGAGATGCACTGCTTTATGCCAGCACCCACTTCCACAATAATTATGGCACCTGCTGCTGCTCCTGTACTTCTATCTTCTGCTTCCTGCGCTGACTGGGCTGATGTATAGTGTCTTGCCAAACGATGTTAGCCACAGATGACCATTGTGTGAACAGTGATGAGATGATGTAATGGTGGTAACTAAGTCTGCTGCGCTGGCTGTTACATGATGCCCTACATGAGTGTGTACTCATACTACCATTGGTAAGTTACTGTATCTTGCAAGATCATGTTTTTAAATAGAACCAGACGTTAAATAAATATACATATATTCATTGCAAAAAACTCCATTAATGCAACAGTTAGGGTTCTTCCACAGTGACAAAAGTGAGGAAATTCGGTGTTGGGGTTTTCAACCCTAACTCCACCTCCCCCGTCCCCACACCCACATCCACCCACACACATGCACACACACACACACATATACACACACGACACATACAAATGAGGAACAGTACAAGGCAACACAACCAATCAGAAACACACCGTAATGTAACAGAAAGAACATTCAACTCTGTAAACATACCACAAGAGGCATCCATCATCATGTTTCAGCAGCTGTATCACTTCTGCTGCTATCCCAGTGTCTTGGGGTGGGTACACCCACATGCTTTGAGACAGACATGCAAAATCTTTAAACGTTTATTTTTGTGTTCCAGCTACCAAAAGTGCCCCATCATAAAATGATACATGTGGTAAATGTTTTATTCTGTACCTGTACATATATTAAGTATGTAAATAGAATAGTGCAGAAATTGTTGTACTACATATTACTTATATAAATCAGTGCACTGTCACAGTATCAGGCACTGCATAACGTATATATAATGTATGGTAGAACATTGTTATTATCAGATAATCATCTTTTCCCAAGGTTGTTATACCATCAATGTTACGTAACTATGTTACTAACCCGTCGATGGTACGTCACATCAATGGTATAACAACAAGAAATGATCTGAGCATGTCTGCTTCCCAAGCTAGTATCCCCACAAGCTGCTATCACCATGACAGCACAGTCAACAGAGCGCATGCATTTTGAATAAGTAAGCAGTAAACCATGGTTACCTGACAGCCCACACACGAACAAAGGCAAAAAGTGTAGTACAGTAAAACCGAAACAAGCATTTATTTTTTCAAAACCTGAGTGCATTGACTGGAAAAAATTTGTTTAAACACCTCGCAAAACAAACCAGCAGCTCCAACTGGTCTAGTCAAACATGTGAAGACAAACAAATGACTTTGTGTTACTTGCTTAACAGACTTGTCGAGTTAATTCCTTTTCAGCTTAAAAATGCGTAAAGAATCTTGCTTCTATTGTTTTTTGGTTACCAGTGTTCCCAAATAAAATAGCTAGTTTTAAAAAGATTCTATGGCACATTTTCTATATTGTAAGGTAAGCAGCAGGCATTCTCCACTAGCGCCATCTAAGCTGTTCAGGGGAAGCAGGTGTAAACGGCATAGTTTAGTGTGTGGAAACAGACTGTTCTTTTTTTAATTACTCTGCCTTCATCGATGACTATACACTATAAAAGACAATGTATGGCCAATGATGAACATCTACGCTGTGCTTACTTCTCATGGTTTGAATGGCAACTTTGGTAAACCGGTTGCCATGGGAATCACTTGAAGCAAGCATAGTGTGGTTGGTCATCATTAGCCATACATTATCCTCTATGTTGTGAATTAACAAGTTCTTATCATATTGAAAATGTAGCTTTGGTTTCAAAATCGCATCCTGCATATTTTAAGAGATAATATTTGAACTGGAAAATTCCTCATCTGACCCATCAATATAAGGCAATCCTGTAAAAGAGCAGGAACATACCAATAGTTTGTATTGTGGCATAGATGTGCACAACTATCACTACGTAAAACTCAAAAAGTAGTAATTGTACAAATCTACACATAGATACATATATACATCCATATTCAGCTATGAATATACATTTCTGTGTATGTATAAACATACATAGCGACAGCATCAACACACTGGACAGCACTCAATGTAATGCAATGACATTAATGCATGGATAGTGCCATAACAGAATATTAATACAAAACATGCACAATGAAAACAAAATAAGGTAGAAAAAATGGCCAGACTGGGTGGGCCTTGTGGTCCTTATCTGCTGTCAACTTCTATGTTTCTATGTACATTTTTTTGTTTGTTTTTTTCAAAAAAACAAAACAGGAATGAAAGCAGAATCACAATGACACTACTCAGCTCAGTTTCAGCAGTATATACATATTTACAACACTGAGTCATATTTTGCTGGTTTGTACAGTCTTGTCCAATGAATTAATGATATTTCCATTTAAGGAAGATATCACGCAGCCATCAATGGTGCTAGTATTGAAAATTAGTATGAACCCACGACATTATCAAAGACAAAGCCATAGAGTAAATAAGAATCATATAGCTACATGTGCCAAGACATAATTTACTTCCTGACACATAAGTGTGATCCAGCTCCTCAAATCTGCTTGAATTGTGCCAATGTTAGTCTTGTAAGTAAAACCATCAAGGTCAATCATGTAGAGTATAACAGGAAAAGACATAATAACTTAACCTGCTACCAACTAGCAAATTTATTTGCTTTGAGCAGATATCATTTTGTCATGTCACTCAATAACAGCTGAGATATGCAAACAGAATTCCACTGTTCATTACTCCTTTGAATGTAACAGTATACTCAAGCAAAATCCTTAAATACGGTATCACAAAGGGAATTCATACCAACATGTGCCAGTGGCACTCAGTTGGGCTGCAGGCCATGGAGGTGAGTGGAGGGCTGTGCTGGTGGCTCAATCAAGGTCGTGTGGGGGAGCTGGGTGGTTGCTGCAATCTAGTGATGGGATTGGGGGTCCACTAGATACCAGGGAGATGAGATTGAATTTTTTTTTTTAAATAAACAAATGGAGGGGGCAGGGTAACTTGGGAAGGTGCTTATTTAATGTAATTATAGCTGGTGATCGGCCTGGGGTGGGGGTCCACTAGACACCAGGGAGATGAGGATGAATATTTTTTTTTTAATTAAACAAATGGAGTGGGCAGGGTAACTTGTGTGTGTGGGGGGGTTCAATTTGCCAACTTGAGGTGGCCAGCAGTGGAGGGTAAAATTTTGCTGCAATTTCGCATAACATTTCAGCTGGCGAAATTGAGAATTTTGTGGCAATTTCGCTGGTGAAATTTAATTTTTCTGCATCTCTAATACCAACAGGGAAGGGAAAAATAAACAGGCAAATATATAAGTAGATACTACTCAATGGGACACACTCACCCTGCCTTTCTCTTTTGACATTACAAAGCAGGGTTGCATGTCTCAGCACAGTTTGTGGGCCAGGAATGCAGTTTTCTTTTTGTAATCAAGAAGGAAAAATTCAAATGTACAAGTATTATCACTATTTTCTCTGATGATGGATTCTTGTCACATTTCTCATGCAGACTCAGAGGTATATCGTTTATCAACTAAGTTTGCACTGTCAGTTACCAGGGAGGTGCTGTTGAAAGACAAAAAATGTATAATAAATCAGCATCTTTCAAACACATGTACAAAGATATTACTCACTGGCTGTCAAATAAGTACTGCTCAGCACCCTCATGTCTACTTTGACTGTACTCATGGCAGTCATATTAGTAAGCACATCAAAGTTACGTATGTATAATGTAACAGTAAAAGGTATACCAGCTTTTTATTGTTACCAATTAGCAAAATGAGTTTGTTATGTGCACAAATGAGTGTCAAATCTGTATGAACCACAGACCATACAAACAACAAAATGAACATAGTCTTTTTGTGGTCATGTAATAGCACCACAACCAATCATAGTGAATATGACATACTTCATAGCACTGAAGCACTCTGTAAAAGGTTCACAGTAACACCTGCAGGTAACAACAGACTGTATGATAAAGAAAGCACATAGTGGTCTCATCACAGTTAAAAAGATCACCACAAAAGAACAAAATATCTCTTTTTGGGTAACAAAGACTCACAATACATATGATTTAGCCCACTCTGTATCACATACTAGTACTCAGTAGGTCTGTCTTTAAATAATTACTCCTCAATATGTTGAGCATTATCTGTGTTGCGGAGAATGATTACGTATGCATCTTAGATTTCTCAGTAATTGTTTTCTCATGGTGCACACCATATCTTTGCACTCTACCCATCCACTTCTAAATCTACACCATGTGACATAATGTCCTGAGTGAATAGATGGTCCATGATTGAAAATGATAGCATGTGTGTCAAACTGAATGTCTGAGCACATAGTTCTTTCAGTGATGAAATCAGTGATAGGTGTCATGACTTTCATGCCTTGAGAGTTGAAACATTGCAGTACAATCATAATGTATGAAGTGAAGTAAGTCACTCTCAAAGAACAGGTGGTACTTTGCCCACATCTGTGACACTGCCAACCAGTGGCAGCATTCCTAAACAATCTACGGAACTTAACTGATGTTTCTTCAGGAACATCAACAGATAGCCATAGCATGTCATTAGTTGCCTGCGACTCTATGTGGCCACATGACAAGCAAGCGTACTTGCACACATAATGAACAGTGAAGTGCTGCCTAATTTGAATGCCATCATCTGCCAGGCTATTCATCACACCCATCAGAAACTCAGTCACATCCTGTTAAGCATTATTAGCAAACATCCTTAGTCCAGAATAATTGGACAAAGTAAGTCGCAGAGCAGTCAAACTCTGCAAGCTAGGTGCTTGCTCTCAACTACCTGTTAATACTCTTTTCAATGCATCAGAAAGAGCTGTAGACTTCACAGCAGTCAATACATGAATTAACTCTGGCATATGCAGAAGAGCTTGCATTGCAGCATTGGTACAGCAGTTCACTCCTGTGCTATTGTCAAAGATCAGTAGTCTCTTAACACCAATACATTTCTTTGCAGGTGGAGACCTGCCCTGATCAGCAAGTGACTGATTACCACCTATAGCAGATGGTGAAGAAACTGATTTTTTAGTCTGTTTCCATTTCAATTTATGTGGTGTGTCCATTGGTACATCTTGCATGGGTGTGTATCTATTAACAGGAATCAGAGATGTGGATGGTTGGTATAGTGTACGTACCCTATTGTATTCCATAATGCATTTTACAGCAGCACATACCTTCTTTTCTGCAAGGTGTAGTATATGCAGACCAGAAAGAGATCTCACCCATGACAAAGCAACATATGATAAGCAATCCTTGAAGATTCTGTTCCTTACGTCAACAATGGCACTATCAAGGCTAAGTCCTTGTGATTTGTTAATGGACACAGCATAAGCAAGACACAGCAGAAACTGCTTATGCGTCACATAGATATCCTTCACAATCTGAACTTTGACAGTGGTTCTGTCTATGGGAAAAGGACTGTCATGATTGTCAAATTTAACTATAATAAATTCAACAAATGTGTTCTGCTCATTGTACTGAAAGTCAAGAATGTAGCCCATTGCTCCATTCACCAATTCACGATCAATGTCAAGATTTTCTTCGCAGCATAACACATGCATTCTTGCATATTGTTAATACAGCTTCCAAGCCAGCAGTACGAAACATCACTTGTGAGCTCTTTCAGTCATTTGACCATTTTTGTTACCATTGTACGTGTTAGACTAACACCATCAATAGCATCTAGTGATGTAAGTGTGACAATAGGTTTCTGTTCTCTTTGTAGCATGATCTGGTTGAATTCAGCACACTGTTTCAGTCTCGGCAACAAACAGACAATGCATTGACCACTACTCTGAACCTGTGCAAATAGGTTACATGCATCCATAGTAGATGTCTCTCTCTTACTGATAACATACTGCCTTAGCATTTGTAGATGAGAGGCTGATAAGCTACCAATTCGAGCCTCGTCAAGTAATGCTTTGTAAGACATATCACCTCTCTGCCTCATATTCTGGAATAGCTCAACATAAGAGAAGAACTCCCAGAAATTCACTCCACCTATACACCCAATGGTTTTTCTAGCTTCTTCCACTGAAAGAGTGGAGAAGACATGCTGGCCATTGACAGGAGCCAGTTGCAGAAGCTCTCTAAAGACAACAATGTTTTTACCACCAAATGGTACATCATCATCACTTCTCACTATCCCTTGTAGGCATAGGTGAATGTATATAAGGAGAATGTTAGAAACCATACTGATCACATCTATGATCAGTAACTCCATCTTGTCAAATATTGACCTCAGTTCCCTAGCAATTTCAAAATACAACTTTCTGTACTCTCCAGTTTTATCATGCTCAACTGGTAGCATGAACAGCCTATGGAGAGCGACACCACCTATACTGTAAGCTGCTAGGCCAGTTGGAGCAAATACAGTGACAGATGTTGGTGTATCAGTAAGTCTACATACACCTGCACTTATTGCCTCAATCAGAAAGCTTTTCCCAGTGCCAGCAGCACCACTAACAAACATCCTAACTGGTACATGTTTGTCACAGAAACACTCCTTTTTACAGTGTTTCACACCATACTCAAAGGTGTGCATCACTGTGGCATAAACAACTTGTTGATGACTATTCAATTTATCAACAATGTTAACTGTTTTTTCTGTGAAGTGCATACTTTGCTGCATATCACTTTCTACCTCTGACATCAACACAGCTGGGTCATTTGCAAGCAATGGAGCACCGAGTGCTCCTTCACTCTCATGATCAACCATATCCTGTGAGTTACCTGGAGTACCATCTTCCAATTGTTGCCTTGCTTTCTCAAGCTGATCTTTCTCAAGGTCCATTCTCTGTATATATCTGCTTGACAGTTCAGTTTTGGAAGAATCATAGGTCAAATTGAACTGTTCTTCAAAACTGTCAGATGTACCTTTCAAACTACTCTCATCTCCCCAAGGCTTAAACAGAAGCAGAAGAGCAAAATAGTAGTGTTCTTTACTTTCTGTTGTTGTCAAGGTCAGTTCACAGTGGTCAATCAACCATGGTTTATGCCTCTTCCCCAGAGATCCATCTAGACCAGACACCTTGTATATGCTCTTCTCAGGGTCAGAAGAAAGGCCCCATTTGTAGTCATCACATTGAGCAACTTCAAAAAAAGATAGATCATCCATTGCACTATGACGCTGTGGACTACTGTACCCTTTCGGGCTGTTTCCTCTCAAGCAAACTGCATTCTGCAGTTTGAGAACCTGCCTAAGGAGAATCTGCCCGAAGCTCACCCTCCAAGCAAGAGGACTACTGTGCCCTTTCAGGTTGTTTTCTCTCAAGCAAACTGCATTCTGCAGTTTGAGAACTTGCCTAAGGAGAAGCTTCCTGAAGCTTACCCTCCAAGCAAAGGTATGAGTTGGAACTCTGAATTTTGGCATCTACCCCTGGAGGAATCTCACTTGCTCCTGTTTGCCAGTGTTACTCACACTATGTGCAGCAATCCAGAAGTCTACCAGGAACTGTTGCCAAGAAATTGATGCTTGGACTAATCTCTGCTTGAAATGTTTTATTTTCTCACTTTAAGTAATGTTTAGTCTGATGAAGAGATTTCTTAGAGTTGATATAAGTTTTGAGGGATTATTTTTCCCATTTGCAGTTTGCACTGATCTGCGACTAGAGGCATCTTATTTTTCCTATTAATTCTCCAACCTTGCCTCTGCCTTTTTCTTGTTCTAATCACCATTATCCCCTGCCATGTTCTCACTTTTAGCATATTGTACTCTGAAGGAAAAAAACTGCTCCACAGGGGCAGTCACCCTCATTGAAGGTCAGTTATTCCCCTTACCCCTCCAAATAAGAAATAGCAATGGGCACCATGGCTATCACACTCAGCCTACTCATGGTTACCTTTCTTGTTCTGCCCATGCCCCATCCTGCCACCTACCCTCCACCCTGAGCCCCACCCCCTCTACCAACCCACAGCAGCCAACCACCCCACCCTTGACACCCCTATTTCTCCATGGCACCCCACCTCAACCACGCCTCTCTCCTGGGACACCCTGGGCCCACCCCTTCCTTGCCATAACTACCCTTCACTCCCTACCCATCCCTTGCACCCCCACTAGTAGGACCTCACATCGGTACCTGGCAAAGGGTCCTGGTCACCACAGACTGCTCATCAGATCAATTGCTCTACTCCTTCTGCTCTCTGGGAACACACACCCCAACCCCGGGCCATTGTCAATTAGCCACCCCACACCTCACTCTGGTACTGACCTCAGCATTGCATCCATGAATATTTGCAGCCTCCTAAAAAAATCTGCCACTCTCCAGTGCTGGGCTATACAACACCGTCCTGATGTTTTAGCACTAGTTGAGACCTGGCTCTCTCAAAAAACTCCCAACTCGGTTATCTCCCTCCCTGGCTACACTCTGTTTGGGGAAGACCGTATAGGCAAACGTGGCAGTGGCTGTGCAGTCTTTATGCATGACACACTTTTAGGCCATGCTCTCCCTGCCCCCAAGCTCAGTTTTATTTCCCAAGCCCTCACCATTAAGGTTACCCCTCACCCAGCCAGAGGCCTTTTTTTTCTCACAGTCCCTTACATACCCCCGAGGGACCAGGGACCAGCTGTCCACCCCCCATTGATTACCTCACCACACTCCCAAACAAGGCAGAGCGGCTCATCCTAGGTGATCTTAATGTCAATTGGCTGAGTACCACTGCCCTCCATATCAGGGACTCCTTCGCTGTCCTAGATAATACCCAACTAGTTACCTCGTCCACTAGATTTAACCAGTCAGGTGGCTCCAGCACCCTCCTAGAGGTAATTCTGTCAAACTGCCCCCATAAAATCAGGGATATTAATGTACTACCAGAATGTCTTAGTGAACACTCTGCTGTCCTTTGTCACTGGTCATCCCTCACACCAAAACCAGTGCCCCAGGTCACCTCATGCCTGAGCTTTCTCCCCGGGGGTCTCAGAAAACTAAAAACACACCTAGCCCAGCTTGACTGGTCCCCAATCCTACTCACAATGGATATTGACACTGCCCAAGCCTATTTCTCCAGTGCCTTCAGCAAGGACTGCAATCTTTTCACCCCCCTGACTAGAATCCGTACCAAGAAACACAACGCCCTATGGATCTCCCCATCCCTCATCCAAACACTGAAACAAAGAGATAATCTCTGGCATATTGCTGTCTAGACAGGCAAACTGGCTGATAGACAAGCCTATAATGCAGCACATAACAAGTGCACCTGGGCTATAAGGCAAGCTAAGGCAGAATATTATCAAGCCACCATTGAATCCACTTGGGGCTCATCCTGTGCCTTCTTGAACAATATGAAAGAGCTCAACGGAAAGACCCACCCCCCCCCCACCATCACTACTTTCCATAGATGGTACCGACACTACTGATCCTCCCCGCATAGCTGAGTGCCTCAATGTGGCTTTCTCAGATCTAAACTCTGTCCTCCCCAGCTACTTTTTTGACCCTATCCCTGCCTCCACCCCCCACCTCAGATTGCCCCCCTTTCTACCTGCATGCCATATCACCCCTTGAAGCCAGGTCTCATTTGCAAAAATCCATAGCTAGCAACAACCCCAGCTGTGATCCCCTGGACTCCAGGATTCTCCGATTAGTCCTAGATACTGTACTAGCCCCTCTCACCAACCTTTTAAACTGGTCACTGTGTCTTGGTCAATTTCCCAGTGCCTGGAAAATTGTAGAAATCACCCCTATCCATAAGAGTGGAGATAGAACCTCCCCTAACAATTTCAGGCCCATCTCCATTCTCTCCCCTGTCTCCAAAGTACTAGAAAAAAATAGTGGCCATTCAGCTCTCTGAATATCTGGCCAAATACAACCTGCTGTGTCCAAAATAACATGGATTCTGCCCTGGACACAGCACCACTACAGCCCTTCTGGAGTTCTCCCAGCACCTCCATTCTGCTCTCTACTCTAGTCATGTTGTGGGTGCAGTGTTCATGGACCTCTCCAAGGCCTTTGACACTGTCTATAACCCCCTCCTACTTGACTCCCTCCACCAACTTGGCTTCTCCCCTGACCCACTGGCTTGGTTCACTTGTTACCTCTCTACCAGATCACAGTGCATGAATGTACATGGCACCCTGTCCAATAACCTGCCCGTTTGCTCGGGGATCCCCCACAGTTCCATCCTGGGCCCATTCTGTTCAGCCTATTTCTCAACACCCTCCTTAGCTCCTGCTCAGGCAATATGCTACTCTATGCTGATGATGTGGTTCTCCTTGCCTCCCACCCTGACCCTGCATCTCTATAGGAATCCCTGCAGCACACATTCAACCAAGCTGAAAAGTGGTTCCTTTACCACCGGCTGGTCATTAACCTCAAAAAAACAAAATCTATTCTTTTTTTGCATCACCAGAATAAGGCCAAAAATTCCCCCCTCTGCATTCTCCCCAGTAATGCTCACCCTCTCGAGCAGGTGTCATCCTACAAGTACCTGGGCATCACCTTCAACTCGGCTCTTACATTCCACACCCACATCAATACCCTGTCCTCAGCCATAAACTCTCAGATTGGCCTTCTCTATCACCACAGAGATTGCTTCCCCCAAACCGCCCTCTGACTGGCCATCAACTCCTCCATCCTGTCCCTAGTGGACTATGGCGTACCTATCTATGCTGTAGCTGACAATACTGCCCTCACCCGAATCCAGACCACGATAAACAAGGCCTGCAGACTCCTGACTGGTGCATCCCTCCGCACCCATACTTGCCTGGTCTATTTCACCACCAACTGCTCACCTTGGAGGAGCACCTGCCCTAACAAACCTCCTTACTTTTCACAAAATCCCTGCTAGGATTCTCCCCCCCAGGGGTCACCGCATCCCTGTGGCTTGCATCCCCATCTGTTGCCACCTGTAGCTCAGTTAAGACCACCTTTCTGGTGCCCCATACCAAGACCTCCCTAGCCCAAAGGTCCTCCACTACCACACCCCCACATGGTTCCACTCCCTCCCTCCCTCTGTCACTAAGTTTATCAAAATTGGTCCCTTTAAAGTCGTTCTCCATAACTACCTCTTTGGTGTCCAAAGCTGTAATTGCCCTTAATCAACCTAATGTTGGGGTCCCTCTCCATTTCTGGCCCATAGTCTTGACAATGTCTGTTGGACTGCTTCCCCCCCTTTTTTCTTTTCCTTTTCGTCACCCCTGTTTCCTCTCCCCACCCTTCCACATAGGCATTTCCCTGGAATGACCAGGGTTGTGACTTCTATTATTGTTATACTTTATACGATTGCTATTTACTGCATGTAACTTTATTCCATAAACCACTGTTATAGTATGTTCTTTTGTTATCTGTATTGCACCTGTATGTTACCACTGTTGTATCTTACACTGTAACCATGTCTACCCTCCCTGCAATGAGGTGCCTTTGTAAATGAGTCCCTGACTCAAAGGTTGTAAATCCGACTTTCAAAAATAAATAAAAAATAAATAAATAAAGATAGTGGTTAACAATCAAGTTGCTCTTTGGCATATTTGTAGATGTTGGCCTAGTTACAGCACAGTCTTCAGCCTCACCATGTCTTTTAAGGACACAGCATCTCTTCTATTTGTAGTTAATATTCAAATATCAAGTGGACTCAGACTTACTATACAGACATGTACCTGTTAGACAGTCACTAGCCTTGTATGCTCCACACTCATGGTGTGAAAGAGTTCTCAATCCAAATGACCAAAGTCTAGAAGAGATAGACCTATTGCAATTGAAAAAGTCTTCCCACAGTTCTTGTAAGCAAGTCTGCTCATGCTTAGTGATATATGAAGTGACATATCTCACCAAAGCCATTGAATTGTCAGTGACATACTGAACGTCAATGTTGGCCTGCCACATCAACAACAGAGAAACTGTAGTCATTGATGTAGACTTCTGACTCTCTGCAAGACAGTTCGTACACCCGTTTTGTGGACTTGGCCTTCAGATGATGCTGCATAGCAGAGAAGACATCATTCAGAGATGCAGAAATGCAGACTCATCTTGGATATCCAAAACGACACCTTGTGCACCAGTTCCCTCTGTTGTTCACCTTTCTGCAACAGTGTTTGCTACACATGTGTCACTGAAATTTCTGTACCAACTTCCAGAGTGTTGCATTATCACACTTACCAGGAATTTGGCATGTTACATACCTCATGATGAAGTACAGAATGTCAGCTGTATCACTGTCGCCAATTTGTGGAGCATCTTTTATCCACAACATGAGTATGAATGGTGCTCCACGAGCTTGGTAATCCATCCTCCAAAAATAGTGTTCAACAAGGCCAAGAGGTGGATTAGTTTTGGATAGTATTAATCTTAAGAGTGACTGGAACCGGTGCTGAAAGTATTGTGACAATGATACTGGATCCAGAGAACACATCTCACCAAGAGTCTTGCTCTGTATGCCATCAACATCAGAGTTTGCCCATCTAAGAAGGTCAACCAAATCATCCCAGTAGTATTCTGCACAGCTGAGTGTGATGAACCATGTTGCTGGACCAATGTCCTTTAACATGCACATCACCTCAGAGTGTAGTCTGTACCAGTATTCTTTAGTGCCACTCATAGAAGACAGAACTGAAGAAAGACTAGCTTGTAGTACTTCATCTTTCTTCTCCAATTTCTGTATCAACTGTGCAGCTGTCATATTTGTAAATTCTGTGCCGAGTCACAATGTGTGCATGATGCTCACAGACAGAATGCTAAGTTCAATCTCCCACAGAAGATGGGACAGGTATGATATATTTCTGCAAAATTTCCCATCTGAATGCAGAAGTCTTGAACTTCTGTACTCAGCTGCAGGAACCTGAGTATCACGATTGTCCAGGCGACCACCTGTGCCATGTGGAAAGAGATCTGGAAAGCAATGTGCCTTGAGTGTACTCTTCCAGATGCTGACAGGATTACCCTCTACCTGTTTCATCTGGTACAAGTCTATGTTATCCACAACTGGGTCCTTCCCGTGCAAAGAGTAGATAGTATACTGTTCACATGCATTCTCTTTTGTGGCAATTTCTACCTTTTCAAGCATGGCCTTTGGACATTCAGACATATCAAGTTACGAATGAACATCAGCAAATGTGACAATGTCTGTATCAGCATAGAAAGAATTGGGCTGTTTTAGATATTGCAATGCATGCTTGGCCTTCTCAACATCCACAATGTCTTGCCATATTGTTTTGGTTTTAGTTGGAACACCATTAACCAAAATGACAACACTATACTCCTTAGAAATAGCGTTTACATTCTCTTGCAATGGCAGAGGTAGATACATAATAGAGCTCTTCAGTGACTAAAACAGCTCTTTTTTCAGAAAATCTTTTGTTTTGGCATTTAGTGTCACTATGGTTTGAAATGGCTTCATTGTTTGGATTAAAATTCTCTCAAACAAATGCAAGCCAGCAATCTATACAGGGGTCGTATGAACTTCCATACCATTTAGTACAGACCAAGGTGGCAAACTGTCAGGCTTTATCTTTCGATAACATTATGTGTATAGTGACACCATACCCAGTAAAGTAAAGTCTGTCTTCTAAAGCAGATATGCAACCAGACGTCCTCACATCTGATTCCACCATGTGATATTGTACAGGTCTACAGTAACATACTGTTCTTTGTAAAAGAGTCATTCACAAGATGCACAAACAATGTCAAATTTCTGTTTTATTTATTCAAATTTAGCAATCTCAGTTCCAAACTTCATTAGCAGCTGTGACTCTTGCACTGTGCCAATCTGTATCACATCTGTACTATCATTAGTATCAATAGATTAACTCAATTTATGTATTTGTTGCAAATCTTTAACAAAGTCAATCTGTCCATCAACATCTCCATCATTTAGCAAAGACTCTAAGCAAGTAAAGTCTTGCGTGGTAGATCTTACACGATACAGCTGTTGCATAAATCTACACATACCAGAGTGGTGTACTGCAATAATGCAAAAGTGATGGAATTTACTGTCACATGCTCCAGTTTGCAAACAAGCAAGTGACTGCCCCATTAGACCAGTATGAGGTCTACTATCACACTTGTCAATACTGTCAAATAGTTTGTGTCTCGCACATCTTTTTGTGCCTAAGAATGTCAACAGAAAGTTTTCAATTACAAGCATTGATTCTTCCCTGACATTGCACATGGTATCACAAGTCCATTTCTTGGCACGTGACTTCCGCAGTATTACATTTTCATAAGTGTCATTCTCCATCACATTGTCATCATCTGACACAAGTAAAATGCTCTGAACTTTCCCACATACATCCAATGTCAAAGTTACATTCGCACTGTAAACATTGTATGTTTCCTACCAGAAAAATGCTTCAGAATGTTCAGAGTGTATCCAGTTCAACTCAAACACTGCAGAAAGATTTTCTCTGCTTAAGTATGCAAATGCAATTAGTCTATTCCTCATATCTTCAATTTTTGCAGTCAATTTATCAATAACTGACATCATGACAGCCCACGATTGAGAATGAATAGCCACACCCATGTTGACAAAGTGTCTTGCTCTCAAATGCAGTTTCATGAGATAAACTTTATTCTTAACTTTCTTATCTTTGTGTCTCACAACTGCTGAGATGATACGCTCAATCTTAGCAGCATGTACCATTTTTTTAAAGAATTTCACTTTGGTGTGATGTCTAGAGCCACAACTGCCACTAACGCCATTTGTGTGGTCTCTAACAAACCTACCACTAATTGCCTCATGAGGCTGCAGTACAGGTCTTTTGTGTGACACAGTTTTTTTCTTACTATTCTTCAATGGCAGTTTACCACGTCACATACATTTCTTGACATGTATGAGATTTTTTGAAAATACACTACAAGATGAAGAGCAGTCAGCAACCTTTGTTTATGGGAAATAATGGATTTATCATCATGACATGATATACAGCCACCAATATACCTGTTCTACTTTGAAAGTGACTGCACTTTGTGTACAATAGCCATAGCTTTAAGTCTTCTTGAACTATTCACTCTTCACTATTTAAAGATGCACTTAAGAAAAAGAAAAAAATAGAAAAAATCCAAAACCAGATATGTAAATTACTACACAATGCACCCTCCATACTAAGTAGTTTTGCAAAAATCACTGAAAATATACTCAGCAAGTCATATAGAGTATGCCAACATCACAAGTCACTATGATCATTGTTTTTCACTTCCATGCTGATAGTCTACACTTAAAATAGACAGATAATTATTAACATTATGACCACTGTTTAATACCATTTTTGAGCTACCATTGTCACAATACACTCGATAAATAATGATATTTTTCATATGTTACTATCATACCCCATTCAAATATACAAGATATCATATTTCAGAACTAAATTTAGCAAAATAAATGTCACGGACAAGGATTTTGTTAGCTCGCGAAACAGGATTCTTGTTCGCACGAGTCACCGACAAGGATTTTGCATGCTCATGAAAGAGGATCACCAAACATCATTTATTTTACAAAAACTTAGTAAAAATATGGCAAATGACTTATGCACCACTCAAATTCTACACAATACCCTATAAAACAAATTGTCTTAATTTTACATATCTTTTAAGTATTTAAAAAATAAAAAAACACATCTCCCAGTGCTATTTCCCAAGATAACCTCACTGTCAAGGATTTTGTTGCCAGGAATCCAGGTCTGCATGAGTCATGGTCAAGGATTTTGCATGCTCATGAAAAAGGATAGTCATTTTTTTTTAGCAAAAATTGTAGTAAAAGTATAAAGTAACCACTTATGCAGCACTTAGATCATACATACCATATAATATAAATGTTGTTACTTTTAAAGCTCTTTCCAATTTTTCATTTTTTAAATATATTTCACAGTCTTGTTTCTTGCAAAAGCCTCATGGTCAAGGATTATGCAGCCTTGCGAAAGGGGATCCAAGGCTGCATGAGTCAGCTCCAGGATTCTGAATGCTTACGAAAGATAATCGGAAATGTTTTTTCCTTCAAACATGACTAAAAATGTAACCTAATTTCTTCTGTGGCACTAAAATGGTATAAAACAGCAGACATAATCAAACATCTTAATTTTACATCCATGATTCAATTTTTAAAAACATAATTCCTAGCACCTGTTAGTGCGATAACCTTGTGGTCAAAGATGTTGATAGCTTGCGAAGCAGGATCCTTGTCCGCACGAGTCGCAGACAAGAATTTTGCATGTGGGAAAAAGAGGATTCATAAAACAACAGGAAACACACTTTCTAGACCAATGAATACTCAGAAAACACCAGGAAGTTGGCCATCTTGGGTCTCAGACTCCAAACTGGATGAATCACCAGCAAAAAATGTAAGTAAATCTTTTCAAACATTATAAAATTGTAAGAGTTATATATTTTTTTCCAGTACAAAATTGGTATATTTCAAAATCAGATTTTCTTGTCATTTAGATGCTATTCAGCATAATTCTCTGTTACATGGCATTCAGGCAATAAAATGAGTTAATGGCAAGCATGTCTTATCATTTTGTTATGATGCATTTTTTTCTCTTCATGCACAACAGACATAACAAATGCCTTAATATTTAACCAAATGGCTGATCCTTTATTAAAAGTTTATATCCAAACTTTTAATTCTGTGCTCTGGCAGATAGGTACTTTATAAGCTTAGTACACTGTGGCATTTAGAGACTACAGTAGTTTAAACACCAAGATGCCCAAACTACTTAAACATTTGTAAATTTTCCTCAAGTCAGTTAAACACTGCACACATGTCACAACTTTATTAAATCTTAAGATCTCATTAAGGAAATTGAACCTGTGCACTTAGACAACATATGAAAAACTATGCTCCTAGCTGATCTTCATAAGAAAGCTACCTAATAGAGAATTTTTAAAAGCACAGTATTTCTGAGGACCACACCTAAATATTCCAGGTCATAACACATTTTACTCAATTTATTTGTCTAAGTTAAATATAACAATATGGGGTACACTAAATGTATAAAATGTTGACACTATGCAAGTTCAGCAACATATTTAAATCACACAGTCACAGCCTCTCTGAAGCATCATTTAAATAAGCATTACTAGAGTCCCTCTTACCAGTCATAATGACTATTCAAAAAGAAATGGAACACAGGCACAGTCTCATAGCATAGGGAATAGCAGTGACCAATAGAAGCATTCCATGTTGACATGTCACAGCAGATGCCCAATCAATCATCAGCAATTTCCCACCAAAATAAAAAAAATGTTTTATAATTGAAAGGCCAATAGCAAACACTTTTGTAGACACAACAAGTTGCATTGAGTAGTACCAACCAATGGTCTGTGTGCACACTATATGTTGTTACCTGACATAGCATTTTTTTTACTATTTGTCTTATGCTATGCTAATAGTAGTCATTCACTGCAGAACTGTTCAGAGAGAGAGAGAGAGAGAGACACACATTTCTGATATGTCTGCCTGTGTAGAAATACTGATTCATATTCAGAATGGCAGAAAGATCCAGAGTCAGTGTTTGGATTGTGGAGAGCAGCCTTGTGAGAAGGGCAGCTGCATTTAGTAGAGCAAGCTATTTTGGCAATAACTTGCAGCTACCAAATTGCAATGTGTCTTGGTTTGGCAAGGGTCACATGAGGTGGGAGCAGCTCATGCCAACTATGTGCCACCTACTGCAGACACACCTTGAACCAGATATACTCTTCATCCACCTTGGAGGTAATGATTTGGGTTACAAAAGGGCAATAGATTTGATTGAGGCTGCACACTCAGATTTGCAGTCTGTTATAGAGATGTTGCCTGCTTGTAAAATTCTGTATTCAGATATTACACAGTGGTTGATCTGGACAGGTGAGGAGTACTGTCCTGCACTAGAAAGATCAGGCCATATGGTAAACAGCCAAATATCTGGATTCCTTTGTGTTATGGGAATGCACACTACATACGGCACCCCCAAATTTGTCATTTTAAACATTGGTGATACCTAAAAGATGGTGTGCATCTGTCAAATGTTGGTAATACATATTTTGTTGTGGACCTCCAAGATGGCATTCAGGCACTTCTCTGAATGTGTACCTCTATGTATCTGCAGCGCACACTATCAAAAATAACCAAATAGCTCTTTTAAGTGCCACACAACTTGGTCAAAAAATAGACAAACTTTACATCCACAACACAAAACTAATACAGATATCGTTCCATGTCATGGAGCAGTGTATCTGTTTTAACCAGAGCATATAAAAAAAGTAATTATTGTGGTACTGAATCCACCCCATGCCCAACAGCATGCTGGCATGATGTACACTGTGGCATTACAGACAGTTGCACTGCCCCGACGGCCCCATTTCCAACACCATGATGTCATGGTGCACAGTGTGGCAGTATAGCACAAAGTGCCAATCCCTCCATGACAACCCAATCACATGGTACTCCCATACCACAAAGCACCATGATGGTCCAGTGGGCCCCCCACCCACACAGGCACCCCTGTCCTACCCCACTCATCCCCTATCCCAACATAAGCCTAAGGTCATCAGGCAGCTATAACCCACCCACAAACCGCACAGCCACCCACCAACAGAATTGTCTGTGAATTACAGCTATTGTAGATATGGGAGACCATTTGAGAATCCACCTGACCAATGGGCTTGCAGAGTGCACTGTACATGGTCATTCAGAATGACCATGTACAGTACAGACTGCAAGCCCATTGCTTGGCAAGATCCACCAATGGGCTTCTAGATGTACAGTGGGTGTTAGTCACACCCAACTCTCTCAGCAGGAGGCTATGTCACCATGCAGATGGGTATAAGCTGCTGGGCAACCATATGACCATGCTGGCATGGGAGTAGCAGGGTAGAACAAAGTTGCCTATGTAGGCAGAGAGTCTACTGGACCACAAGAGTTCTTTCTGGTGTATGGGGACCTTGTGATCCAGTCGATAGGGGGGTTCAGGTCTTCATGCTATACCACAACAGTGTGCAGCATGGCATAATGGTGTTGGGCTTGGAGGGGGAGAATCATGCTACAGTCTGTGACATCACAGTGTGTGGCATGTTGTGAGGTACTGGTCAGGGAGGTGGGCCACTGGACCACAGTGGCTCCACTGTGGGCATCCGCACAACCAGCTGTGAGAGACATAATCATGCTGAGACTTTTGAACCTTTATTAACATCCAATAGGGCAGATGGAGGGAGGGATCTATGCTGGTGCAGAGATACCACTTCCATTTCCAGATATGACATAATCAGTTACTTGACACACCTATGCCATTGTATATCTGATATCTGTTCTTTAAAAGGGACTGACATGTTACTCATCTTATCTTTCTTACCATTATTTCCAGAGAACATTTTGACAGTTGTCACCATGCCAAAAACCTGGTCTGATGCAGACATGCTAGCCCTAGTTGAGGCGGTGCTGCAGCATGCAAACCCTGCCATCATGATGAAGGTGACCAACCTTTCGCTCTCACAGACATGGAGAAAGGTAAAAAACAAAGGCATAGGGCAAGATTCTAGAAGGGTTATGCCTGGTGTAACAGCAGTTGCACCAAGTAGAATGGCTCATGTAGCAACTTACACCAGCAGTTGCAACATGCTTGATTCTACAAAGTGGCCTGCGACATGTCACAGGCCACTTGTGCTGAACAGCTGTTACGCCACATAAACACCCCAGTGACATGGCACTAAGGGGTTTATGACAGCAGTTGTGCCCCATTCTAGAAGGGCAGTCACAAAGTGCCCACATCGGGATTCTACAAGAATCCCCAGAGGAGATCTGACAATGTAAGTTATACCATCATTTAGCTGGTATAACTTATGGACGCCCTTGGGGGGTCCTGTAGACCTATTGACTGTCCAGTGGAAAGTGCACAGTTTCCCTCCCACCCATGCCTAGCACACCCCAGTGGGACCCCACAGGGTTACCCATACCCCCAGACCCCTGAAACAGCCATTGGCAGAAGCTCTGCAGGGCAGCGCTGCCATCCCCCCACCAGTGCCCCAAACCGTGAGTCGCCCGCTGTATATGCAGCAATAATCCAGCCCTGCTAGTCTACTGCCCCCAAACTGTACATTACTATAATAAGAAAGATACCCATTTCCCTAGTAGTCTAGTGTCCCCCCCAGAACTGTACATTAATATAATAAAAATGATCCCATTTCCCTGGTAGCCTAGTGTCCCCCAGACAAGTACATTAATATAATGAAACATGATCCCATTTCCTGGTAGCTAGTGGCCTCCCCCACCAGCCATGCCAGCCACCCAGCACCCACCTATCCACTTAGCAAGTGACTGGCACAGCCACACTCTCATCTCCACATCCAGCCGCCCGACTGAGTGCAGTATTAGCACTACTGAATAGACATGCTCAGAAATTAATTTCTGGGTATGTCTGTGCAGTAGCACTAATACTGCACTCAGTGGCTGGCCATGGAGGTGAGAGGTGGGCTGTGCCAGTCACCGGCTGGGGACAGGTTTGGTTGGTGCTGGGTGACCTGGCATGGCTGGGTGGGAGGCCACTAGACTACCAGGGAAATGGGATCATTTTTTATTATATTAATGTACAGTTCAGGGGGCCACTAGATTACCAGGGAAATTGGGATCTTTTATTATTTTACGTTTGGGGGTCACTGAACTGCCAGAGCAGGTAACATACTGCATTTGCAGTGGGTGACCCAGGGGTCGGACACAGATGGAGGGGTGCACTTGTGACCTGCAGCAGCGGGTTGTGGCGTACCTTGCCACATGTCACAAGTTGCAGGACTTTGCTGCAGGGACCCTGCCCCTTCTAGAATAGGGTGCAGGGTCAATGTCACACTTGCGGGTGGTGCAGGTTGCGTTCGGTGGCAACTTGCGACACTCTTCTAGAATCGGGTCCATAGTGTATATCTAGTAAATTTTTTGCTAAGTACATATGCTCAGAACCTACACTAACAGTGTCTTATTCTAGTACATGTCTAATGATCACAAACTCACCATAACAGTCCAATAATAGATAGAACATAAATTATGTAACCTGTTAAAAATATGCAGCTGAACCACAGCAGTGGTCTATGGCATGACATATTAAGTCAGCAAGCACATACAGTAACTCTCTATTTAGCATGATATTAATGCTATACACAAGGTTACATGTGTGTGCTAAGTAATTTATTCACATGCCTGTAATCTTGACTGACCCTATAAGTAACACAGACAACATTGTGTGTTACAAGTGACCACTGCCAAGTGCACAAACAACTTCACAATCCCACAACTAACGCACACATATTCTATTTTTGCAACATGATTTCTTCTCTTAGCTATGTGACTTTTTTTTTGTAACTTTATATTCATGCCATTTCTTTTTCACTTGTTGGTGTGTTTAAATTAAAGGGTTCCTGAACTTTGAAAGATAGTAAATCTATATTTTTTTCTATTTTACATAACATTTTTTTTGCATGGGGGTAGGGGGAGTACGACAGGTCTGCATTTTACAAATCTCTGCAGCTCTCATAGTTTGTCTTGAGATCTCCACTGTAACATATTGGAACTGAAGCTAGCATGCAGTACTGCTGAGGAGACAGCACATGCAATGTCCATGTTACCACTCACTCCATCCAAAAACTTCACATATACATATGCTAAAAGTAACTTCTATTTTTTTTTTCACCCACAGGTTGGTCACACCTTGGGGAAGCAAGGCATCATCAAAAGTTCTGATGAATGTTGCAAGAAGTTGAAGTTCACCTGCCAGTTATTTTACAAGAGCAAGGCTGTGGGTGACATCTGTAGGAGGAACCAGGAGTGGTATGATACTGCATACCAAATGTGGGAAGAGGCATGGAAGCCTGAGTTTGGGGACCACCACCATTGACCTATGTACACATTTATTTACATGATAAGCATAATAAAAAAGTTTAGACACAGTGTCAATTGTATCAGTTAAGAGACATTATACAATGGCTAGAAAATTTCCTGGACTCTGATTAGTCAGTGTGTACCTGGCACAGTGAGGTTATCCCAGCATAACCTCACTGTATTGAATTATTGTAGCATAGTTTCCTTTTCTGTTAAAAAAACAAAGATATACTGCCTCACTAAAAATCTACCAAAAACATTTTTTAATTTTTTTTTTTATTTTGTATAACAATGAGCCATTGTATAAAAGCAATAATGCACTCCAGGGTGTGGGTTTTGCTGGGATAACTTCATTTCTGGGATGTTGGACGCACTCGGATGGTGGCCTTGAGCCTAACCACCCAGACATGAGTTATTCCAGCTCAACCCACACCCTGTCATGCATTATTGCTTAAATGTCAATCAAAGAATGACAGTTATGGAATTTCACAGCATAGATTTATCATAAAGATTTCTGTATCGCTATTATGATGCAGTGGTTCAGTACTGCAAATAACACAAATATATCTACTTGTGTTTACTTTTATTTGAATGTAATACTTGATTTTATTTTATATATCATTAAAAAATATTGTGATACTTGACATGGCAACTACTAAACAAATCACAAGTTAATTCAGTTGCTTGCTGTACTAGGCACAGACTTATTTCTACAAGTGGTGTACTGTCTTACAACACTAGCTAGAACCAAGTCTAAGTCAATCAGGACACATTGTGATTTCTTTGCATCCTGTGTTTTTCATTTTGTTACCCCATTCATATCTACAAAATACCAACTTATCAAAAGTGTCTACTTATTTAACATGTTGGACAGGATTCATAAAAGGGTTGCACTCACTACAACTCATATGCCACAGAGAACATGAGATGCACTGAGTACAAACTATGTTATTCACAGAAGACACACCAGGTGGTGGAGGCAGTGGGACACACAGCATATCCCATCTGTAAATACCACATACCACAGATATGCTCATTATATGCCAACACAACTCTCTGGCCATGCAGGGTACACAATGGGGCAGCACTTCTCCCAATGAACTATCCAAAAACTGTCATTCACAGCCCATGAACATATAAATCTGGCCATTAGGCATGCAAGCTGGAATGGGGCCATTAGCATGTCATTATGACCCATTTTCCATGCGTGTACCAGGCATATGCCTGACAAATTTCACCAGGTCCCTCTCCAAGAGCTATGTGCTGAGTGCTGTACACAGTTTCCTTACTATGCAACCAATACTGACCTACCCACCCTGAACCCATCTCCCTTATACTGCTCCAGTTGACAACATTTGCTAACAACACACAGATCCTCTAGCTCACCTATGTCAATGTATTCAAGCTACTCCCTTTAGTGCTACAGTACTTGAGGCTGAACCCTCATGTCTCACCCCAATCTGAATGCAACAGCAATGGAACCCCAAAAGACACTGTCTCCCAGAGTAGTCCATCACACATACCCCTCCCACCTCACACACACCCACTCAGGCACCACATACACTCACCACTGCCTCCATACCAGCATGTAGGAAACCTTAGTGGGCAGCTCAACTGACTCACATACCACCACAGCTCCCTGCCAACACTGTTTTCTGTAAATGCCAGAAATTCTACAACTGTAATTCCATTGGTGGACCCTGTCCACCAATGTGATTGCAGTCTGCACTGTAATGTGTCATTCATAACTTAGTCAATCATACAGCACAGTACATATTACAAACCCATTGTTCAATAGGATCCAAAAATAGGCTTACAGCTGCACAATGGAATTTCCCTTTAAGGGGCAGACCAGGTTGTCCTGGTGCACCCCTTCCCTCCTGCATAGAATGGTTGTGCTCAGAAGGGGAAGGGGGAAGGGGAAGGGCTAAGGGCCAGAACAATGGGCAGGTAGCAGGAAGGGGAAGGGCGAAGGGAGGTACATAAGGGACAGCACAAGGGGGCCTCAGCCACATTTTCTGCAGTTTTGATCTACATCAACTGCAGCACGTCGGATTGGCAAATTCATTGAGGTTTGTTCACCAGGAGAGAGAGAGGTAAGGAAACAAACAGTTGATATGGCAGGACGATATGTTAAAGTTTTTTCTTTTTAAAAAAAAAGAAGCAGAGGAAGAATATATACAGTATTAAGATAAAACATGTTACAGTATACAAATGAGCAAATGTGGGGGATCCTGAGTAGTGATGGGGGTCAGAATGTGGATGAGAGAGCAACCCAGGACCACGTGGGGCGATGCACATGCCTCGTGAGGGTCTTGTTGGAGAGACCTTTTGCTTAAGGTGATGCTTTGTAGTATTTTGAGGACTGTTTTTTTTTGCTGGCTGCTAAGAATTTGTATACCTGAAGGAGCCCCTGAGCAGGGGAGAGAATGCGTGAGCAGGGAACACATGGCGAGGCGCCACACGCAGTTTGTTGGGAGGGGTAACAAAGCATTTCCTTGATTTTGCATTTTGTGGGATTTTATCCCTTTTATGTGGCTGCCTGTTATGAATAGTGGGCCTGGAAGAGGCCGTGGAGATGGGGAGAGTGAGCGAGCGCGTGCCAGGACCACGTGGTGTGATGTCACATGCCATGTGGGGGATTGTAAAACCCTTTTTTCCTTGTTTGGGTGCTCTGGTGGCTGTTTGGTGGCTGTTTTGGTGGCCTGGGGAGGAAGGGTAGGCCTAGAAGGGGCCCTGAGCCATGGACGGCGTGGCGTGAGGCACACACCTCATGGGGTTTGCTATACAGACACTTGCCTTTCATTTCTTGGGCTAAGGTGGTGCTGGGTGGCTGTTTTGTTTGCCGTTATGATCAGGAGGCCTGGAAGAAGCTTTTGAAGCCGAGAAGGGTGAGCGCAATCCTGGGACCACATGACGAGTGTCACACGCCACTTGGGGGGGTAATGATCCTTGTATCATGCTTTAGTGTGCTGGTGGTGGTTTTATGGCCTCTTGGTTGCCTGGAAGGGATGGTAGGCCTGGAAGAGGCCCCAATGCATGGACCGAGTGGCGTGCATCACACGCCATGTGGGGGTGCATAGGAGAAGCACTCTCCTGGGGCTTGGGTGGCTACTAGGGTGGGGCAAGGCATTTTCTGGTGGCAAATAAAGAGAGTAGGGCTGGAGAAAGGCCCTGGATCAAAGGGAGAGTGATTACGTCAGGGGACCATGCAGCGTGATGTCACACACCACCGGGGGTTGCGACAAAAGTGTGCCCATTGGATAGGGCAATTTCCATGGCTCTGGAGGCCTTTTTGAGGCATACTGGGGGGAATAAGGGGCCTGGGAGAGGCCAAGGGCAGCAGGAGAGGGATCACAACCCGGGACCTCGAGGAGACATCCCACGCTGGGAGGTGGTCGCATTAGAAGCAGTGCCCTCACTTTTTTTTGTGGGGCTGCTTGCTGTTTTGGCCTTTCCCCTCCTTTTGGGTACTGTGAGTAAAAAGAAGCTGGCACAGGCAGGAATATAAAGGGAGGTGGCCAATTATGGTACCACGCGGTGCGTCCGCTTCCCATAGTAGGGATGCTGACTGGTGGTGCCTTGGCCAGCCCAGGCAGGGAAGGAGGCCAAAAAATGGCAGCATTCAGAAGGAGGAAGCTCCTGGGGAGGTCAGCACAGTGCAACTTTGCTGAGGGATGGCAGGATGCTGCTAGAGGCTCAAGGCCAACAAAAATAAATAAATAAATAAATAATAACTTTGTAATTATAAATAAAAGGAGGCACTTGAGTGGATGACAAGGAGGGTGTAAAACAGGATGGGGGCCTTCGCTGGTGGCCCAGTCTGTTTTTAAGGGGGCGTGTGGTGCGAAGGACAGGAGGAAGGTGTACAAAAAGGTACAGATATACAAATAACCCCATTTTCTCTTCCTGTAGTTGTCTTTACAGAGCAAAGATAAGATGGACATGGCACCAAAGAAGAGCAGACCATCAAAGGAAGATGCTTACAAGGCTATAATTGAATTAGCAAAAAGGCAAACAGAATGTGGGAACTGGTGGAGGGAGGAACCAGGAGACCCGGGAGAAGAGAAAATGGGCCCGGAAAAGAGGTCGGGGAACAACCAGCCAAGACACATATTCCACTAGGAGTACCACCGGTGATAAGGGACTGCCAAGGCAGTTGATCCAGTACCTCTGTGGCCTGTGGACCTGGTGACACCAGTATCCCCCCAGATCAAGGGGGATCTCCCCGGCTGAACCCAGACACGATGCCCAGAACAGGGTGTTCCATCCACAGACCCCAGTAGGTCACCCTCCACCTCAACCACAGGGAGACGCAAGGGAAACTTTGGAGGACTCCAGGCAGCACGGCCCGGACAATGTCACAGGTAACACATCCAGCACAGTGGGTGACAGTATAAAAGAATATATAGGGCAAATTGTGGTGGTACTGGGGACAGGAGGTCTGGGGCAGATAGAATCGGCTCTGGTGGCGATTAGGAAGGAAAAAGAGGTGCCAGAAAAGAATGAAAAGGGATCGGAGAGAGAAGGAAAAGGTACAAGAGAGATAGGTGTGCCTGGGATGAGGATAGGTGAGCACGTGCCACTGGCCACAAAGGAAAAAATATGGAAAGGGGAATATGTAGATATATTCACTTCCGTGAGCCGGGAGGTGGCAGCCAAGTACAAGGAAACTGAGGGCATAGGTAAGAGTGAGATGGCAGTGGCCATAGTGCTTTTAGGGAAAAAAGAGGATGACAAGTTCACGAAAGGGAAGACTTGAGATGGGTGGTTCTTAGGTTTTGCCACTTTTTCAGTCAACATTCTAGAAAAAAGGCCAGAGCTGGGCATTCTGCTCATTACTTATTCATTGATAATACAGAGAGCAAAGGCAAAGGGCCGGGTGGGGTGGTTATACTAAGATGAATGTTTTCGGCAGAGAATGACATCATTTGGAGACGTGAGGTGGGACACCAAGCAGATAGATTTGTGGACGGATTACTTAACAGATCAGTTCACACCTGAAGGTGAGTGGGGCAAAAAGGGGTTTACTCCCCAGAGATGCTGCTGGGCTTATGGGCCTTTTGCTCATGGACTCAATGTCATTTCTGGCATGCTTGCTCAAAATGCGGAGGAGGGCACCCGTCAAACAAATGTAGAATGACATGGGCCCAGGGAGCACAAGGGCATGGGGGTCAAGGATCAGGTCAACAGTTTTTCGAGGATGGCCAGGGGTTTAAAGGAAAACATGGAACAGGGAGGGTGGGTAGGGGAACAGGAATGGGGGTCAGAACCACTGAGGGAAGGAAGGTCCGGTAAAATGAGAGGGAGGGGCCGGGGAGAAGTGGTGGGGGGCACAACAGGGAATGGTTTGGGATGGCCAGAACCCTCATTAACTTGAAGGCATGGACAGTTTACCTGGACAGATATCCAGACACAAACATGCAGGATATGATTTTAAGGGGTTTTAACACAGGCTTTTCATTGCAGTGTAGGGGACCCAGGCAAGCGAGGGAGGCGAGCAACCTGGGGTCAGTAAAAGGAAAGGAGGAAATGCTAAGACAAAAGATAGAGAAAGATAGCAGCAGGTAGGGTAGAGGGCCCATTTAACACTCCTCCATTGCCAAACATGCGGATCTCGCCATTGGGTTTGGTACCCAAGAAACAAGAAGGAGAGTACAGGGTGATCTACCACCTGTCCTATCCGGAAAGGGAGTCGGAGAATGATTTCATCAGTGAGGAACATAGTAAGGTGACATATGTGACACTAGAGGATGCAGTCTGGATAATCCGGGCCACAGAGGATGCATGGATGGCAAAAACGGACATTGAGTCCACTTTCAGACTGCTTCCGATTAGGAGGGAGGACTGGGATCTATTGGGTTTTAAAAATTGGGGACAGTATTATTTTGACAAAGCAATGCCAATGGGTTGTTCCACAGCATGTGCTACTTTCGAGGCATTCAGCACCTGTTTGCAGTGGATATTCCAAGAAAAACGGGTTGTAGAACGGTCATCCATTATCTGGATGACTTTCTTTTCATTGGGAAGGGAAAACTGGAGACACAGAGGATGCTGGGTAAGTTTCAGGAATTGTGCTGTGAACTAGGGGTTCCATTGGTACCAGAAAAAACAGAGGGGTCCAGCAGGGTTATGGAATTTCTGGGAACTGAGATAGATGCCCCGAACCAAGTATTTAGACTACTGGACAAAAAAGTAAAGAAATTGAAGGAACTAATCCAGGTACATACCAGCAGGAGATGGGTACAACTAAAATTAGTGCAGCAGGTGCTGGGGCACCTGAACTTCGCATGCAGGGCCATCGGACCAGGAAGGTCATTCACAAAGAGGTTAGCCAGGGCTACAGCAGGGGTCACCAGACCACATCACTGGGTAGACCTGATGCAAGGTGTCAGGGAGGATTTTAAAATCTGGGAAGAATTCCTCAGAGATCACAACGGGTGCTCTTTCTGGCAAGAGGAGTGGCTATACAACACAGACCTCGACCTCTACACAGATGCTGCTGGGGGGCTAGGCATGGGGGGTTACCTGAGGGGTAGATGGTTCACAGAACCCTGGCCTGCCAGTCGGGTGAAGGAGGGGAAAGTCAAAGATATAACATTACTAGAGATCATGCCCATATGGGCGTGTACCTTGGTCTGGGGGGAGGAATTATGGGATCAGAAAGTGACATTTTGGTGTGATAATAGAGCAGTGGTGGATGTTCTGAACAACAGGGGAGCCAGGTCAGGCACAGTCATGCAGGTATTACAACTTTTAGTTTTAAGGGCTTTGCAGCTGAACATGTCATTTAGAGCACAACACATAGAAGGGATACACAACACCCTGGCTGACAGCCTTTCCTGTCTGCAGCTGGACCATTTTCAGAGGCTGGCACTGGCAGCGGAAGAACTAAAAACACCCATACCAACGAACATCTGGGACGTTGGTAATAAGAAGCAGAACTGTTGTTTCACAGCTCATGGGTGCCTTGGACTCTGAGGGCCTACGATGGGGCCTGGCGAGTGTTTCAAACATTCAGGACAGAGAACCAGATGGAGATAAGTAGGCCATTCACAGAGGAACAGTTGGGAATGTTCACTGTGGAGCAGTAGAAAAAAGGCACAGCCCACACCACTATGGGAGTCTATGTGGCAGGGATTAGTGTTATCTGCAGTCTAAAGGGGTGGAAGGACCTGACAAAATCATTACTCATCAGAAGAATGATGCAAGGATGGAGCAGGTTGAAACAAGGGCTAGCAGATAATAGAAGGCAGATAGGGGAGCAGTGGCTAATAAGGCTGCAGGACATGCTCCCAACAATATGCAGATCAAAGGCCAAGGCCCAACTATTTCACACAATTTACATGGTAATGTTTGCAGGGCCCATGAGAGTGAGCGAGGTGGTAGGCCATGGGAGAGAAGACAAGGAAGGGGAGTTAGAATGGGAGGATGTAAACTGCGGGGTAACAGAGATACGGATCAAGATAAAGAGGTCAAAAATGGATCAAAAAGGGCAAGGTTACATAGTGACACTAAAAGGGCAAGCAGAGGGTGCAATATGCCCAGCACAGGCTCTGTGGGCTTTCACTGCAGAGCATAGGAACAGAACGGGGAAATTATTTGTACATGGTGATGGGAAAAGGGTCACTGGCTACCAAGTCACAGCATTACTCAAAAAGGCATGCAATTCATGGGGGAAGACTCGGCTAATTATTCATCCCATTCCTTGCGGATTGGGGCTACCTCACAGTGGGCAGCAGCGGGAGAGACAGTGAATGGGATATTAGAAAAGGGACGCTGGTGATCGGCCAGTTATGAGAGATACATTAGAGCACTGAAATAAAAAAAGAATAATAATTTTTGAAGGTGCTGCTCCTGGTTTGAGCTGCAGAACTGGGGGGTGGGGGGCGAGACCGGAAAAAATGTAGTGGGAGGACACACCAAAAAAAAGAGTAATGAGGGGGGAGAATACGGGTATGACACTAAGAGCATGTGTAAAATAATGAATTTTGCTTGAGCCTCATAGGTAGAGGGAGGATCATGGAAGTCTGGATCTGCGGCCATTCCTATATTTATTGGGCTGGAAAAAGAGCAGAGAAGAAGGCTGAGGGAAGGCAGCTGTACCAGGATGCAAGACAGTGTAGGTTGGTCTGGCATGGCATATAGGGGATGAGATGGGCACAGCTACTTTCAACCTTAAAAGAACTCAAGGGATGGTGGCCCAGCCCAGATCTCATTATTATACATCTCGGGGGCAACTACCTTGCAGGCAGGCCTTGGATAGACAAATACTTACAAATAAAAAGGGATTTAGCAGCAATACGACAGTGGTGGCCACAGGTGTGCATCGCCTGGTCAGATATGATACCAAGGAGGGTGTGGAGGCAGAAGCACAGCCACAGAGCAGTAAAGAGGGCCAGAAAGAAGATGAATAGGAGGGTTGGGATGTTGGTAAGGCAGATGGGAGGACAGATGATACTGAGAGGGGTAGATGAATGAGTAGAAGATTTCTACAGGTCAGATGGTGTGCACCTGTCAGACCTAGCCATAGATATGTTCAATACAGAAACAATTGGCTTTATAGAAGCATGGAGGAAACATGCAAAAAATGGAATATAAAAAAAAAGGAGGAAAGGAAGAAGGAATAAAAAGGATATTCCCTGAGGTAAGGGAGAATGGTACCCTAAGTATGGAGGAAGCCAGCCATCCAACACAAGCTGGAGACTGGCTAGTGGGAAAAAGGGGGAGGGGAGGAGGAAGGGGGAAGAAAAAAGGAATAACATAAGAAAAGGAAGAAGATGAAGGAGAAAGCAGTCTTGGTTTTCACAGTTACCTAACAGAAAAGGAGAAGAAGAAGGCACCCAGGTTTTCTTCTGGGGGAAGAATAATCAGAGATTGATATATGGATGGAAATACATGAAATGTTGAAAATATGATAATAAAGAAATTGAAATGGAATATGGAATTATGAATATAAATAAATTAATTGCCAATCTGAGCACAACAACAAACAATGGTCTCCGTCTTTTTGTGAGGGAAAAGGGGGGAATCCAGGACAACGGAGTTTGCCCTTTAAGGGGCAGACCAAGTTGTCCTGGTAAACCCCTTCCCTCCTGCATAGAATGGTTGTGCTCAGAAGGGGGGGAGGAAGGAGGGACTAAGGGCCAGAACAATGGGCAGGTAGCAGGAAGGGAGGGACAAGGAGGTACATAAGGGACAGCACAAGGGGCCTCAGCCACTTTTTCCTGGAGTTTTGGTCCTCCCACCCACCCTACTAGGCAGAGCAAAGAGGAAGACAGTCAAGATGGGACTGTATGGTGGGTCTGTCAGGTGGACGACAGATGTGCGGTCGGACAGTTGGGACTGCCAAAGGTGGATGGCAGGTTGATAATATGGTTATGGACTGCCAAAGGTGGATGGCAGGAGGAAAAGGGGGAAAAGGGGAGGAGGGAGGGGGGAAGAAATAAGGAATAACACAAAAAGAGGAAGAAGATGAAGGAAAAAGCGGTCTCGGTTTTTACCGTTACCTAACGGAAAAGGAGAAGAAGAAGGCACCCAGGTTTTCACCTGGAGGAAGGATAATCAGAGATCGATATATGGATGGAAATAAACAAAATGTTGAAAATATGATAATAAAGAAATTGAAATGGAATTATGAATATAAATAAATTAATTGCCAATCTGAGCACAACAACAAACAATGGTCTCCGTCTTTTTGTGAAGGAAAAGGGGGGGGGGAATCCAAGACAATAGGTGTAATTCATAGACAGCACTGTTGGCAGGCAGCTACAGAGGTATACAGCTGTTTTGAGCTGTCCACCAACCTTTCCATCATCCTCACAAGGGGGATCAAGGTGGACATCAAGTGCCTGAGTGGGTGGAGGGGGTGAGTCATCAGCTGTCCTTTTGGAGGGGGAGGCATATGGATTGACGTCACTGATGTGCTCAGTTTGGGATGTGAACATTGCGTTCTCATATTGTGCCTTATTCACCAAATGAAGCGGTTTGTTACTATAAATGCATGAAGGGATGCAGGTTCAAATGTTTTGTTAATCCTCCTATCATCTCTTACAATGTGTTAACACAGTTTCTACATACTAACACCTTTCTTTTGTTGTTGCAACAACTCAGTGCCAATCTTTTCAAGACAAGCAATTTCCACCTGTCCAAGGAATACTAAAAACACATATCTGCAAAAAAAAAAAAAGAAGTTAAGTATATTCCTCATGGCAAACATAATGTCAAAAAACACCCCCCAAAAATGTATGTAGTTGACACATGACAAGTGGTGGGTTGGAGAGGAACAAGTCACAACAGAGACAATCTACTGTCACCAAAATTAGTGTCATGTCCTTCTGTAGCATCGAGAAAAAAATGTATCACAACTGTTAACCACACCTCCTCACCATCTGTAATAGCAAATAATTGTTATCAGAATAACAACAACAACTCAAACAGGTTTGCAGTCTGCAAAGGAGAAGCATAAATAATGAAACAAACTATATTGCATAGATATACTTGTATGGTAAAATAACATTTAATATTTTCTTTTTTGTTACTGTGTTAGAAATGCCATTTATTTTAAGCTCCATTTAATGTTTCCTTTTTCTTTGTCCGCAAACAGTACAAGAATGGCTCCCTGCCACAGAACAAAGGCTGCACCTCGTTCCACTCCCAGAAGGTGAGGAGAGAGAGGCTCCTGCAGTCGTCCAGCTCCTTGTGGTCGACTCTGCTGCTAAGAAAAAGTAGCAGTTCTTAAAACCATATTTAACTAACCAACAAGAAACAACACAGCCCAGCTGTGTGACTGCAGAGCTACTGAGAACACACAGCATGGGATCTTTAAGCAATAAGGCATAGTACAGTGTGACTTAATAGGATTTACCCATACCTTCTGTGGTGTGTCACAAGGTGCAGCCAAGTGACTTAACTAGACAAGAAGTGGGTAAATCACCCAATCACTCACACCCTCAAGTATCTTATTGCAATCATACAATGTACCCTTGTTTAAAATACACTTAAGATGTTTTACATTCTATATTTTTTGTAAAAGACACTCCTCAGCCATCAGTTAGGCAGGATTTACCAAAGGTCATGTGACATGCTTTTATGGATGAGGTTACATGACTTTCATACACCTTTGTATAATTAAGTATTTTACAAAACAAATTCAGCAACATACAACTGGTGAAGATAATAGTGATGAAATATGTACTTTCTTGGAACCTAATTTGTTTTTATTGTAATTTGTTATAACAGATTTATTATATGATCACAGAAAAAATGCACTTTTGTGCATGTGCAGTAGTGGGATTTACACATTTACTGTGTGGTTAAAGTCAGTCAGTCACACCTCATGACACCCAACACAAGACATGTGTAAATCCAACAACAACACATGCCCTGTCATGCATTATTGCTTAAATATCTCATAACAGGGTGTGGGAATATGGGTGAATGTACTATGCCTGGTGTGCTTTAGTCAAAAGGTCACAGGCCAAGTGACTTAACCACACCAGAAATGGTAAATGCATATAATTTATAACGTTGTTTATTTTCTAGGTTATCAATATGTCATAGCTTGAACAAATGTTCCTTTTGTTTGAATTTATTGCTAGCCCATTCCATAGGTAGTGAAAACAAATAGTAATGCTTGCTTTGTTTTGATGTATGCTAGTATAACTGATATTTGTCAGGGTGGCAGGGGCTCCACTTGACTTACACTTTTTACACTAGGTGCACTGGTGGATCTATGACATTGTAAAGATGCCGCCCAACCAGACACAGTATACAAGTCCTGTGTTTTGCATTTTCCATACTGTATAAGCAATTAATTAAAAATAACAAGGTATGCCTTAAGATGAGATTTATCACAGCTGGCATACTTTGACCACAGGAGCACAGTCCAAATGGTCAAATGCTGACCAACCATGCCACACCTCAGACTGAATCACAGCCTCTTTTGTTTGTTTTTCTTGTTTGTTTTTTGCAATAATACAATGGCAATTTTTTTTAATGAAAAAAATATAAAAACAGTATTGTTTAGTACTTTAAACATAATCTAGTAACTGCTGTTCTGGCAGTATGGAAACTGAACAAACATCCCAACTATCTCCCGACCTGATAGTTAAGTAAACTATATAATTAAGTATACAACCTACTCAGCCACTGACACTGGCAAGTCACACCACAGAGGTGACCTATAATTGAACCATGAAGCTCTTCATCTGCATAACTGAACAATTAATCCCCATATACGTGGCATCTGTTCTCTACTCTTTCCCTCCATCTATCTCTCACACACACAGCCGTGCACTCTGTTCTTGTATATTTGCTTTCATCTTCAGTTTACACAGAACAACGTTCTCATTCCCCACTTCCCCATCCCCCACAGCAACAGAAGAAAGAGACTACCAAACTGTAACAGATAAAAAATACTCAAAACCTGTTTTCATTTTATCTTTTACAGAGGAATAAGATCAGCTGTGGGGGGCTGCTGGGGGCAAAGAAGAGGCCACAGAGGGCAACGTCATGATTGTGGATCTTTGTGTGGCTGAAGCAACAGCCCCAGCAGCAGGTGAGGGTTCAAAAACATCAGAGCCCTGCTCAGGTCCATCTGAACAAGCTGCAGGTCTTGCCAGGCCTCCAACTGGGGAATGTAAGTAAAATTGAGCAATAAAGTAGGATCAGGGGTTAGATTAACAGTCTGTTAATCACCACCTAGTGTTGTAATATGGCAAGAATGGCAGCCGAGTGCCATAGTCTCCCTAGGGAGTGATTTACAGACTGTTAGTATAACTCCTGTGAGTGCCTCATTGGTATTATAAAAATGTATTCCAAAAGAAAAGTATAAAAAATATAGTATGTGAATCTTCAACTCATCTAGAGGGAGATTTTTAGTTAAATAGTTCTTTCACCAACAGTGTAAGAATACTGGTTCAAAATCAAAATGTAGCATTCCACTCACTCAGTAATAATACTGTCTGGAAATGGTAACAGCAACAATCCATGTGGCATTGTGATCAAGCTGCACATGGCCATTTTACAGGAATTAATGTAAGGCTGTCAGAATCCTTACAGGCAATCACATTTTGCCATTTCTGAGACCCCTTTGATAATTTCACTGAACAACCAATCAGTACCTTGACAGCACCTCAACTTAACTAATCAGCTATGAAATAAGTTAACCCCCCCTTTCTATATACATTTTGTTTTTTCACAGAGAGGGTTGTGGATGCATGGGACGGCCTTCCAGAGGAGGTTGTGGAGTCAAAAACAGTGGTTGAATTCAAGCATGCATGGAACAGTTATAAGGCAATTCTGGGGGGGGGGTAGAAAGAAGTAGGCTGCTGGTTAACTAGGATCTGCAGCTTATCCATTAGGTAGGGAAATGGGCAGACTGGGTGGGCCAAGCGGTCCTTATCTGCCATCAAATTCTGTGTTTCTATGTTACCAACTGAATATCTGATATTGTTATTCCCACCATACAGTTTCAATCCCCGACTGCAACATCCCCCCCACCTACACACATACAAAAAGTCAATGGCAGAGTTGTCCTCTCACCACCAGTACTACTAATCAACACATATGTGAGAGAAACACATATCATCCCTATAAGCACTTAATAAATGACACATCCTGTCACTCATTGATCATATATGTGTACAATATATTATTCCAGCTCACCTCACTCAACAGGTGTACTTCATGCTTAGAATAGAGCTGCACCTCTCACCAGACAATTGTGGTTACAAATCATTCAGTAAAAGTCACCTACCACTACCATGCAAAGGATAGTTGTCACCATAGCAAACATTATTCTACCACAACACACACCCTGGTAAACATTGTTGTTCACACAACTACAAAATACATGAAACTCACAGCACAAGGCAGGCAGCAATTAAGCTAGAAAACAACTACTGATATCAAATGTGTTACATATTTAGTTGAATAAATTCAATGCATTGAGTTCTTCAGTTCTAGTAACACATGTCTATGCCCATATCACATGCTGTGTAGTTAGCATAGCTAATTAAATGTCTTCAACTGACTGTACAACAATATATATTCTACAAAGTATTAAATTATTATTCTGTTACTTTCTACAGAACAGTGCACTGTGTGTCCAAAGAGTGTATCTCTTCTAGAAGATAAGAATTATTCTATGGATTTATTTGCTGTCTAACAAGTAAGTCATCATATTATACAGGGAACAAAACAAAAAAACAACTATACAGAAAAATGCAATATCTATGTGATAGTGACCAATCACATATCTGCTTCTATTCTTCTCACACAGTTTAATAAATGTGCTAACAACAATCAATATTCAGAAAAAAGGGTCTTGACCACAATAAATATTATACAAAAAAGTAACAGATATGCAGGGACCACCTGCTGCACAACCAAGTCACTTGCACAGTACCTGTGACCTCCACTAATCTCACAAGTAACAAGCCGCAAATAACATTTATGAGAGGTTACTTGCTAATGTACAAATAACTTCATAATCACACAGGCACCCCACGCATATTTGATTTATGCAACATAACTTTTTTGGCTTTGGTTTTCTTATAGTTGGTTTATGTCATGCAATTCCATTCCATGTTGTTCTCTCCATACTTGGTTGATTTATTAGGTTTACAGCCTTACTGTTCATACAAAAGACTTTTCTCCTTAAGATTTTTTTTTTCTAATTTTATTCCACTTTGCAAGATGGGAGGGAAGAAGAAGCCTTACAGTATACATTTTCTGAGCATTTGGCCACACTCTGATATCTTTTGTTGCAACACAGCACAGTGCAAGGTAAACAGAGATAACTGAGGGAGGAGAGTGCACAGCTGAATGGACAGCTACCTCCATTGTCAAGTAGCCTAAATAGATCATCATGTCTCTCTGTTGTTGACAATTTGTTTCCTATCTTACCACGCTGTTATTTTTAACCAAAGCCAAGCAAACATCTTCAAAGTTAAAGGTAAAACATCATTTGAACTGTTCCTAAAAGCACAGTCAACCTGAAATTAATCAGTAAGGCACAACAGGGTGTTGATTATTCAGGGTCTTACCAACACCTTGTGTGGTATGTCATGAGGTGCAACCAACTGACTTAAACACAAAATAAGTGGATAAATCCACCAATAACCCACACCCAGGAGTGCCTTATTGTGATCACACAATGGACCCATTAGTAAAATAAATTTAAGATGTGCTTAATCATGTTTTTTTACAAATGCCATTCCTCAGCTGTTGGTTATTGCAGGATACACTCACGATCATATCATGTGTTTTGACCAATGAGGTAACAACATTTTCTCATCCCATTGTATAATCTTCAATACTTCATAGTAGTCATTCAATTATGAATATCTGACTTCTATTTCATATCGCAATTATAGTTGCTTAAACAGATTCCACAGCTCTTAGTATGCTGAAGTAGCACAGTATTCTAGAATCAAAATTGTGAACTTACAAGCGTTCCACAACAGTACTTCAAATAAAAACTTAGAAAGTCAGAAGATGCCATGTTACAATAACAATTTTCTTCTTCTTTGTTTCCATAACGCAACACTCTGTCAAGAGAAAAAAAACAACAGTAAGCAATATGTCTGTCACTAAGCAAGAAGCCTCCACTGCTACGCCATAGTGCTTTTAGCTGATACAATAGTCCGCTATATAGTAGAATGTACCAAGTCCATGCATGCATTTCCTCACTGCTCATGCTCTGTCCTGTCTGGCACAATGCATGACTCCGCTTAATTAGATGCAACATAGAACTTATTCAATCTAAGTAAAATATCTGTAAGTGCACACTCTGCATGCTCACATATATGTTTACATAAACCCAGCACTGATTCCATTTAATGCCACATGAAATATTGAGCATGTAATTTTTAACCAATTAACAATTTAGCACTTAAAGCATCAAACAACAGAAAACATAAAAGTGATGCATCCTAAAGAGACATACATTTAGTATAATGATTAACATCCGGGCACATCATTTCAGAGCATTCTTAACATTAAAAAAAACTACCATGTTCTTCATAATCAACATGGCTGCTCAGTGTCGCACAGTAGAAATAGTGGACACCTAACCACCACAACCACCAAAGTGTGTCAGCTAAAAAAGTAACATTATTCTACATATTACTCACATGCTCTTTTTTTTTCCCTTTTCCTTACAGAGCGCGTACAACAGCCCAAGAACACACAGCACAGTCTCTTTTGATTGCTAGAGGCCATAGGGGATGGCAATGGAGCTGCAGGCCCAGCGAGGCCTTGTCACTGCAGCAAATCAAGAGAAACTGATAGAAAAACAAGAGCATATAATTGATTTGTTGCAACAACAGGGCCGAATTGGGTACCCAGCTATGTTTGTTGTCCGTGGTCTTGAAGGCAGTAACAGAGGTCTCACTCATGCTATAAATCAGCTGCATGAGCAGGAAGAGGCCAATATTGCTACTCAAGAGACCACTCATGGCCTCATGGTGCAGCTGGCTGAGAACCAGTTGGAGGCCATGAAAGCAATCTATCAGCTAATCCACCAGGACCTGCAACTGTATCAAGAACAGGACTCGCCCCTCCAGCAGCCTCAGCAGGACCAGGAGCCTCCTGAAAGTGCCCCTTCCACCGCAACATCTGAAGAGGAGTGGCACCAACTCCTCACACCACCACATCCTCCTGTGGAGCCTTCCACTTCCTCCACCTCCCCCATGGCACACTTACCTCAGAATGAGGGCTAGCACATCACCCAAAACCATACCAGGTTTTTTTTTTTCTATGTTCATTTAGTCAAAACCTATTTTGTTTTTTTGTTTCTCTTTATCTTACTTCCCCCCATGTGAACACAACACAAATTTATGTGTAGCCTACAAAGAAGCTGCACAGCCAGCCTCCATCCCCATATGGTACTCAGTGTCACAGTAGGAGTCCAGTACTGCAACCCTCACTATATCATATGTGAACTTCAAATGCTGAGCAGCTGGCAGACCTTATAAATCAAATGAAGCCAACAACCCAGTGCAGATCAAATAGACACAAGTAGGCATAAGTGCTGCACCCATTCAGGAGCATGTCAAGCTCCACTGTTCTCGTGTACCAACATAACAAGCAATGATGCCTTTCACACTCCTGAACAGGTGCAGCACACATGACCACTTCCTCCATTTGATCAGTACTGTGTGACAACTCACTGTTTACTTTCTGCTTCCACCAGTTGTTTAACATTTGAACACCACATGTGAAATAGTAATGGTTGCAGCACCAGACTCCCACGGTGGCATTGAGAACTATGTAGGGATGTGGGCAGGCCATGCAACTTTTTTTACTGGCCACCATAAACAGTTCTACCTTAGTTATTTGTTTTTGTTTATTGTTATATATATATATGTATATATATATATATATATATATATATATTCATATTCTATGCCTCTGCTTCCCCCGGTCTAAACACCATTGCCAACTCTATCAGGACCTAAACTGCCCCCCCCCCATTTCAGTCCATGTCCTGGCCCTTAGCACCCTGACAGATAACATACTTAGAAACGGTATCCCAGCTGTGCTTGCCTCCTTGTTATCTCCATTGCCCTCATCGCATGGCCTTTGATCAGCTGATATATCACTGCTGTTTGCAATTAGATGTAAATCTAAGAAAGGGACCCTAGCTTTCACACACTCAGCAGCCAAACACTGGAACTCCCTACCTCTGGACATCCACCTAGCTCCCAGTCATGCCCAATTCAAAAGCAAATGTCACTCCTTCCTCTTTAGTCAGGTCTCCTGTAACTACTTCAAACCCCCCTAAATATGCCATTTCATGTTTACTGTCTCTACAGTCCTGCTGACTTAACTCTGACTGCTGCTAGCCACACCCTAAACTTATCCAGCCTACCCAGTCCTGATGTTCAAGGTACTTATGCCTCAAACGAACTATGCCACTTATACCAAACTGTTGTTTGCTAATTGTGTTACTATTATTTGAACCCTGTTTCATATCCAAACTCTATAATTTTACTGTAAGCAACCATGTACTTCTGTACCTTGGTTTCTCTTGAATACAGCTCTCTCCCCTACCCAAATGTATTCCCATTCGTTCCACCTCCCTGTTCAGTTGAAATGTTGGCTATCACAAAGTATGCTGTTATCAGTCATGTTTGTTTCTATGTGCATTGACTGTACTGTACCCTCCCGGGTTGCACCTGTAAATAGTCATTTCCATGGCTAAGTGCACCTACCCAGTAAACAAACAAACAAAAAACAAAAAAATCTCTGTTTTGCGCATTCTAACACTGTAAAATTTTAGCTACTCTTGACCTGTTATGATGTTTCCTATTCATGATTATAATTCCTATGTATTAAAATTACTTCTATTATGTCAATTCATTGAATTTCTATGTGTACATGCTCTGTTTTGTACTGTACCCTCTCGGGTCATGCCTGAAAATAGTCATTGCTATGGCTAGTGCACTTACCCGGTAAACAAAAACTAAATAAATAAATAATAAACTTTGTTAATGCATCATTTAGGGTTAAAACACAAAAAATCAGGAAATGAGACCTTTAGGGTTGCCCCATCCCCCCCTCGTGGACCCGAGCATCATCCCAAGATTGACAGCTGATGGGGTGTGTCATTGGAGTTGTTAGGCCTAAATGTCACCCCATTCCATCTATAATCATATTCACAAGCCACAGTAAAGAAGAATGGGGTGACATTTAGGCCTCACAACCCAATGACACACCCTGTCAGTTGTCAATCTTGGGATGATTGGCTGGTCCATGGGGGGATGGGGCAACCCTAAAGGTCTAATTTCCTGACTTTTTGCATTTTAACCCTAAATGATGCATTAACAAAGTTTTTTGCATAGCATTTCATTCCTTTTTGAGAAAGAATAGAAAAGTAGAAAGTTGCACAAGTTAGTGGGAGCGCAGCCCTTTGGGCCCCGTGCTCCCATCAATTTGCAAATTCCTGCCTAAGATAAGAGTTCAAGTATTGAATATCATATGTATTGCTGGCAGAGCATATGGTTGGGAGTGTGGTTCCCACCACCTTGAAAGAAAGCAAAGTGTCAGTCATCAGAGTGGCATAATTCAACACCTGTTTACATGTCAGACACCTAACCACTACAAATTACCACCATGGAAGTAATGCTAGGCACCTTATAAATGTGAAGCTAGTAGCACTATGCAAAATACCATATGCAAAACATAAAGTGTATCACACAATATGGGTGCAGCAAATGAATTTTCCAACACCTAAACACCATAATTGACATGGACAGTAAATCCCCTCAACATGTTCCAAATTTCAGTGTAAAAGACCAAACTGTTTCTGTCATATAAAATGTGAAAGTTTCAGGTTTTCATTCATCACACTGGCAGAATTCCACAACTATTAACATTTTGCACACCTAACGACTGAACAGTACATCTATGACAGTAAGGTTAGCTACCCTAGTAATCTAATGCCACTACCACCATGGAAAACGCTGTCCACAAAACATAAACTGCATCACACAATATTTCCATAAAAAATGTATTGTCTGACACCTAAGTACTATAATTCATGGCTACAGGACATGCCATCAACACCCTTCAAATTTCATGTTAAAAGACCAAACCGTTTCTGAGATATTTAATTTGAAAAATTGTTAAAATTGTGCTATCTGGTCTCTCCCAATCTGGCCATCTAGTCCCTCCCTCCCTCGCAATTAAAGATCATGATCAAAGAATCTCACGATCAAAGAATTTGCAGGCTAGTGATCTAAGAAGTTGCAGGCTCATGATCAAAGAATAAAAAATGTTAAAACAATTTTTAGAGAAAAATACATGAGACCACAGCCATGACTAGACAGAACAAAGACTCCTGAGTAGATCCAACCCTAGTTTGCCTTTAGAAGTGATCCCTGTGCTGAGATAATTTAATTTTCATGTGGCCATCTAGTCACGCCCTTGTGATCAAAGATCACGGTTAAAGAATCTTGAGATCAAAGAATTTGCAGGCTTGCGATCAAAGAATTTGCAGGGTCGTGATCAAACAATAAAAATATTAAAAGTCACTTCATAGGCAGAAATGGATGAAACCATAGCATGCCTCAATAGAACGAAGTCCACTGAGCAAAATACACCCTCATTTGGCTTAATAAGCCAACCCTGATTTGAGAAAATAGATTTTTTCAAGTGGTCATCTAGTCACACCCTTGCGATAAAAGATCACGGTCAAAGAATCTCAGTATCAAAGATTTTGCAGGCTTGTGATCAAAGAATTTTCAGGCTGCGATCAAACAATAAAAAATGTTAAAAGTCAATTTTTAGTCAGAAATACATGAAATCACAGCCACGCCTTGATAGAACGAATCCTCTGGAGCAAAACCCACCCCTCATTTGGCTTAATAAGCCACCCCTGAGCTGAAAAATTAATTTTTTCAAGTGGCCATCTAGTCATGCCCTCGCGATCAAAGATCGTGGTCAAAAAATCTTGCGATCAAAGAATTTGCAGGCTTGTGATTAAAGATCATTAGCTAGCCATGGTCAAAGAATAAAAAAAGTTAAAAACTCTATTTTTTTACCATTTTGAAAGAAACCACTGGCACGGCTTGATAGAGGTGAGATCCCTGAGTAAAATCCACCATAGTTTCACCTCAGAAGTCCCCCCCCCCGGCAGAGATATTTGACTTTTTCTTGTCCGTAAACTAAAAACAAGATGGTGGCCGTAGCAATCAAAGAATTCCTCGTGATCTAAGATTCTTTGATCATGAGTGCAAATTCTTTGTTCGTGAGGTGGGACTAGATGGCCAAAACCCCACTCTTCTTTCGCAAAATAACCATATAAATTTCCCCATTGACTTATAATGTGAAATTAAAACTTTAATAATTTTTGAATGGATTAATATTTTTTCACCAAATGAAAAGTGGCATGTTCCTTTACCCAAGCTCTTTTAGCTGAGCAAAAGATGTAGAGCAGCACACCATATCATGGTCGTGCAGCACCATGGACAAAATCAAATAAGCTGTCCGCATAACTGGCGAAAAGTGCATTTTCAGCATTTTGGTGTGCAAAAACTATAAGTCCAACCAAAATTAAATTTGGCAGATCAAGAGAAATACCATGCCCCACCACGCATTCCAAATTTCATGCAACTCTATTGAAAGGGTCCAAAGTTATTAACACACACAATTTTGAGTTTAACATAGAAGAGGCTTCATAACTGTAAATATAGGGGTGCGACCACACCCCTATAATATATTCCATGACTGAGCATGCTGACATGCTACAGTTAAGGTGAATGGGGGGAGATTTAGGCCTCATGACCCCAATGACACACCAAGGCATCTGTCAGACTATGGATGATTGAGGTGGTATGTGTCAGGGGGTATGGGGTTCAACCCTAATGTCTCATTTCCTGACTTTATTTGCTTTAACCCTAAATGAAGCATTAACACAGTTTTTTGCATAGAATTTCCTTACTTTAAAAAAAAATGTAATATAAGCAGTAAAAAACATGTATTGGTGGGAGTGCGGAGCCCAGCTCCCACCAAGTTGCCAATTTTTGCATAACAATATGCATCTGGGCCCACATTCCCACTTATGCAAAGCTAAAGAGCCATGCAGCAGCACTACAGGGCACCAAACTGCTGTAAGAATAATTTGTGCAAATCTTGGGAACCGTGAAAGCAAGAAACAAATTCTAGCATCATTGTAATCATGGCAGTGAGTACTTCTTGCAACACTGAAAGACTGTATCCATATCTCACACAGTTTCCAAGCTATGAGCACCAAAATGCACTGGACAGGCACTCTTTCAACCTTTGTGACAGTACTTTCACAATATCTCATGAACCGTGCAACATACAAACAAACTTCCATTGCAGGTTTACTCTACAATATCAAATCTTTTTCCAAGGGCTAAGCCATCTGTAGCAAAAAGTCTGTATCTTGCTTTGTTTCCGAGATAACGACCCCGAAAGTCATGACACAGACTGCAATGTAATCCTATGGGAACAATGTAAATTATGTCATTGAATATCTCTGCAACAAACTATTTCCTCAACACCTAAACAGCATAGTTTACATCTCTATGCCATCCCCTCAACAATCTGCAAATTCCAAGTAAAAAGACCAAACTGTTATTGAGATATGGCCATCCCAATCTAGGCCATCTGGTCTTTCCTAGGGCCATCAGGTCTATCTCATTAACATTCCAAAAATACATATACATTTTCAGATAGGATATAATGGTAATTTCAAATTGTAATAACTTTTGAACAGATTAATATTTTTTTCACCAAACAAAAAGCAGCATATTTCTTTGCCCAAACTCTTTCTACAGCCCATGTTTTGGACCAATAGCCCACATGGTGTCCATGCAGCACCACAGACAAAATAATGCACAAAAGTGGCAAAAAGTGCATTCTTTGGCACTTCACTGCGCATAAACCGTATGTCTGACTGAAATGCAATTTAGTAAATCAAGATATCTACCAAACCAAACTGTGCATTCCAAATTTTGTGCAAATCCATTAAATGGTTGCAAAGTTATTAATGTGCAAAATGTGAGATTTAACATTAAAAGTGCCTACCACAATGCAAAACTCTATACGCAAAATGTAAAATGCATCACACAATATCTCTGCAGCAGCTTAATTTTCCAACACCTAAATACCACAATTCACATGTACAGGATATCCTCTCAACACCCTGCAAATTTCAATTTAAAAGACCAAACCATGTCCGAAATATAACATTTTAAAGTTTGAGATTTTCATTGGTCAGAGTGGCAGAATTCCGCACCTGTTTACATTTAACACACCTAATGACTGAAAAGTACAGTACATCCATGGCAGTATGGCTAGCTACCCTATAAATTTCAAGCCACCACCATAGTCACCACCATAATGCAAAACACTGTCTGCAATACGTAAACTGCACCACGCCATATCTCCAGAACAAACGTATTTTCTGACACATAATAACCATCTACAGGACATCCCATCAACACCTTCCAAATTTCAAGTTAAAAGACCAAACCATTTCTGAGATATTTAATTTTAAAAGTTGTTGAAATTGGGCTATCTGGTCCCTCCAAATCTGGCCATCTAGTCGCTCCCTTGAGATCAAAGAATCTTTGATTGTGAGCCTGCAAATTCTTTGATGATGAGGAGGGACCAGATAACCAAAACCCTATTCTTTGTTCACAAAATAACCATATAAATGTTTCCATTGACTTAAAATGGGAACTTAAAAATGCTATCACTTTTGAATGCATCAATATGTTTTCCCAAAATGAAAAGCGGCATGTTCAGCCAGTGAAGCTCTTTCAAATGAGCCATGTCGCAGAGCAGTATGCCACAAAATAGCCACACAGCACCATGGACAGTACCCCAAAAACTGCCTCCAAAACTGGATAATTTTGCATTTTTAGAGTTTCTGTGCACAAAGACCTTAAGTCTGACTGAAACTAAATTTGGAAGATCAAGAGCTCTACCGTGCCCCACTGTGCATACCAAATTTAATACAAATCCATTGAATGGGTCCAAAGTTATTAACGTGCAAAATAATGAGTTGAACATAGAACTGGCTTCATAACCCTAAATATAGGGGTGCTACTGTGCCCCTATTTTATATATATATGTATATATATATATATATATATATGTGTGTATATATACATATATATTTATATATATATACTAAACAGTGAAAAATAGCACATACTATGGTATTTATTTTGTGTGTTTTTTGTTGAATGTAAAAAAGAAAAAAAGATTGCAAATCCAATAAATGTCTCCTGTCTCTTCTTTGTAAGACTAAACATCTTGAGATTCATGAATATGTACAAGCGAGGGGGCAATAGCGGGAGGGAGGCACTTGCAGAAGCTGAAAGTGGGCGAATGGGAGGGAGAGAGGAAGGGAGGAATGACCTAGAAATACCATGCATTGATACAATGTACACAAATATAAAGTATAGCTGTAGTCTATTGTCTCCAAAAGGAGAAGCAGAGGTAGAAGTTGGTTCAAGACTTAGCCCCTCAACTGTAACATCCCAGCCCCCCACCTTTAGTTACACCACCCTAAGTGCTGTATTGAAGATAGTATCATTTGTTATGAATTTCCATAGTTTTCAAAAGAAGGGGTAGGGATCAAAAGACAGGTGAGCCCCACTCTTGCCCCATTCTATGTGTAAACAGTTTAACCCACTACAGTAAACAAGAATGGTATGACAGTTAGCTGTCATGACCCCATGGCACACCCCAGCATGTGTCAGTCTGTGTAGTATGGGGGGGTGGGGTGGAGCACTTAGTCACTCAACCCTAATGTCTCATTTTACCAGTTTTGTCACTTCAATCCCAACAAATGCATTAAACAAAGTGTCCTGCAAATAATTTTCCTGTCTTTTTGAAAAGGTGTAATATAAGAACTAATTACCATGTGTTGGTGGGAAGGGCCCAGCGCTCCCACCAAGCCGCCCATGTGAGCATAACTTGTACATAATTATAAAGCCAAACAGCAACCCCATAGCACAATAAACCCTTATAACAGTAATTGGCCAATATCTCAGAACCCCTAGAACCTAGAAAAAAAAACTTCCCTTACTTTTTGAAAATGTGTAATATAACTAGTAAATAGTATAATGTAACTGGTAAATGGTATGTGTTAGTGGGAGCGTGGACCCTCTGGTCCCTGTGCTCCCTTTACATTCCCCATCTTTGAATAATGGTATGCTCCTTCTTACACATAACTACAGAGCAATACAGCAGCCCTATAGAGCAAGGAACCAGTGTAACAATAATGTGCCATTATCTCAGCAACCATAGCAGCTACAAAAAAAATTCAAGTGTCATTGTAATCATGACAGCATTACCTCCATGCAAGATAAGTCAACTGAATCTGTATCTCGCATCATTTCTGAGATACGGGCACTGAAATGTGCTGAAAAGGCACCCTTGGAACCCTTGTGACACTAATTTGCCAATATCTCCGTAACTGTAGCAAATAGGGAAAAAAAATCCACTGCTGGTGTAATCTATGATTTCCAAATTTGTTTCTGTAGGTTAGAGCACCTAAAGGTGATCTAAGCTGCAGCTAGCAAAAAATCTGTATCCTGCTTTATTTTAGAGATATGGGCACTGAAAGGCATCAAGGGCACTGCAATGTTATCCTAAGGGAAATTTCTCAGCTTCGGAATGCTGTAACTTTGGGCCCATTGAATGTTTTGGCACAAACAACCAAAAGGCACATCTGTGGGACCAGGGCTTGCCATCCTGCAAATTTCAGTCCAAAAGGCATAAGCGTTTTGTCGCAGAGGGATGGCAAAAATTTACAGTTTTTGGACAAAGTACTTCAGCAAATTGCAAAAGCTTTGCAAAAATAGCCTAACTCTCACCTCATTCTCCCTTACTGCTGCAACATGTCAACCTGTTTACATATGGAATGGGGTGAGAGTTGGGTATTGTGACCCAATGGCACACCCCAGCGTCTTTTGATCTATGGAGGATGGGGAGTGGGGTGGTGGTGGGGGTTAGGGGCTCAACCCTAACGTCTCATTTCCCCATTTTTGTTGCTTTAACCCTAACTGATGCATTAAATCAAAATGTTTGCAGTGAATATATATATATTTTTTTATATATACACACATGTAATCATTGCTTTTTTTCTCTCACAGGTCACCCAGTCAGACTGTGGTTGCACATTTTGTGGCTTGCTGAGGAATTTGCTATAGGAAAACTATCAAGAAAGGGAAAGTAAGTATTTTGAGGGGGTTACCAATTGTAAGCAAGTTTTGTGAATGGTTTTGTTTTGACTTCTTTACAGGTTTTCTGTGTATCATCTGGATTCATATCAGTTGCAGGTGTTCTTATTTGAAATTGAAGAAAGCACCAATGGCAGCACACAGCACCAAAATGTTACCTGCAAACAGAAGAAGAAGAAATAATTATTAATTCATTGCACTAACACATTCTGTTCTAAGTGTGGCAGTTACTATCTGTTATATCCGACTTAACAGATACCAAGTTATTAGTAAGCTGCACCAAGACCAATAACAAGTTTAGTGCATGTGACATGCACTGATCCAGTGTCTGAAGTTACATTCCAAGATGTCTTATCATAACCTATATAAAACTTTGTTCAACCCCATGGCATGATGAAGTAAGCCAGTGACTGATGTGCATTAAAAATATATTATCTGCTGTACATGTCACCTACTTTGTTTGATTTACACTGGCTTGAAAAAATGAAATCTCTAAAAGAAGTAATGAAATAAGATTGATATACTTACCCGAAACTGATATCCTATAGGTGGTTGTAGATAGTACTGCAGTCATCCTGTCTTCAAGTCTGTTACACTGATTGAAACTGGAAACCTGTAGAAAAAGTAAACAAGTTGACTCCATATGTTTCTCAAGTGCATCTCTAAAATGTTAAAGGAAGCATTCACACAGCTCAAGGAAATTCCATATTATGACAAATGAGTACATACTCACTGTAAACTACTGATAATAAGAATGGTGGCTGTGGCTGGATGTGGGCTCCTTCTGGTGGAACAGGTCGGCTCTTATATATGTGCGGGGGGGGTGGCTGAGTACCTGACAGTGGGTACCTGCTCTTTAAGTGGAATCAGAAGATACACCAAGGGGAAGGTAAAATGGAATGATTCTGATGGGGCATTATTTGTGTAAATCTGGATTATGGAATGAGACTGAGTCATGAACACTGGTTTTATTTTATGAAAACCAAAACATGTACCATTAATAAAATGTGACAGCCTTTCAAACCATTAACTTAAATACCAGCAACATCCACCTTATCCTCATCAAACAGGAAGCTGCTCTCACAGTCATCAAGGTGGGAATCGTGCCCACTAGGGAATTTTTTGTCCGTGATTGCATCATCAATCTCAGTTGTCACCCATGTGATGCTGCCACAAGGATGATCTGCTTCTCCCACATCATTAGCATAACCATCATCATGACGGGGTATGAACACAGATGTGGTAGTTTGAGCATGCTGACATTTGTTGACGAGAGGTTGGTACAATGGTCATGAACTATTGCCCCTGCAGAACTGAATATCCTCTCCACACTTACACTGGAGGGTGGGCTGGTCAGGTACTTTAGTGCCCCTGAAGTCAGCTCTGGCCATTCACTCACCTTTCCAGTTCAGTACAGCAGTGGATTGTCAATTACAGATAGATGCCTTTTTTCAGCCAAATATGAGTCAACCATTCTCTGTGCTGCATGCAGTCCTATTGTTGACTCATCCTCCTATTCACCGGATTCATTGATGTTACAGATTCCTGCTTAGGACAAGGCACCCCAAAGCGGGTTAATGGCAACCGGTTTTGCTGACATCCCATCTAGACCCACAGCAGCCTTATTGGATGTACATAGTAGTCCACATTGATCTTCAGACTTGTTATGCTGTGGTTTGCTGAACTTGGCATGTGACTTCTGTGCCCCATGAACCAATCGCACCAGTTGTCCACTGAGATTTTTAACCTGTTCAGGTCCACCATCCAGTAAGGATGCAATTCTGCATTTGTATTGTGGGTCCAGCATTGTTGCTATTCTGAATTAAGCATGTTGCAGAATACTTGCAATGTGGCAATTGTGGTCCAGATTCAACAAAGTCTGCCTCAGCACCCGCAGCAGGGGAATGGCTTGGCTTATGGAGGCAGTGTTGCCACTCACTGCCTGTGTGGTATTTTCAAATGACCTCAAAATTGATATCACTGAGAACATGAGGCACTATTGTTCTGTTGTCATAGACATAGAGGCCCTGGATGTGTCATGGCTAGTGTGCATGACCAGGTATTCTGAGATGGCTTTGTACTGTTCATGCAACCTCTCTGCCATGTAAAGTCAAGTTTCAGCACACAACAACTTCCAGCTTGAGGTGGTGCTGTGGGAGGCTGTTTTGAATCTGTAGCTGCTGAAGCTGGCCATGGGCCTTTCCAGAGCATGAAAAGTGTACACAGATGCAGCTTGCAACTGTCACCATTTCCTTGATGTCAGGATGCTGTAGAAACTCCTGGACCATGAGATTTAAACAGTGGGCCATGCATGGAACCCGAACAAAGCCACCATCGATGATACATTTCACCACATTTGAGTAATTGTCATTGGCTATAAAGCCATCTTTCAGGGACAGGCAGTTCAGCCACTCATGAATTTCGGTCAGTAGCAAGTCAAGCATGTATTCACCAGTGTGAGAACTGGCCACAATGCGCATTGCAAGTGTTGCATGCTGTTGAATTCCAGGAAGGTTGCTACGATGACAGTCTGCCTTACTACACTGATTTCCAATACCGCTAGCACAGACAACCCATAGTACCTGCACCCAGTGTGCAGTAATACACAAAAATGAACTGTCAGCTGTTTTGTCACTTGTCCTCATATCCATACTTAAGCAGATAAACAGTGAGGAGGAATATTGAAGGGCATGTCTTACAGAGTCTGTCACAGTTTGGTATAACTCTGGGATAGCAGGGGTGGAAAAGTATGTCCTGGATGAGACTTTCCATTTGGGACAGGCGCATGCCACAAAATGCCTGAATCCAGAATTCTCCACAAAGGAGAAGGGCAACAGGTAAATTGACAGCATTTCTGCTACAGTAGCATTCAGTTCATGTGACACTGTATGATTGGGTGGGTATTTCATGTTCCGAGCAAAAAGACTGCAACATGGGCTGAGTTGTTACCAGTTTTGCACGAGGTGTGCAAAATGGCTCTGCTCTACAAATGGCCATTGGAGGGGTGCTTTTGCTGTGTGATGAAAAGGGGTGCACAGGTGACACTGACAAGTCCACAAATTATGTTATTTTAGCCTTTTTAAGAACATAGGTTGATGTTGGACTACAAATACTGCTGCACAGACCACCACCACTGCTGCTACTCTGACCACCACTTGATAACAATTCAAAATCATCATCCTCCTTATGCCTGTACTGTAGTAATCCTCAGCTGTTATTTCATTGCTACTACAGACACTGCTACAAGTTGGGGCTACTTACAGTCATGGATGGGGACAACATGCTTAATAAGATGGATGAGGGTGAATGCCCCACTATGGCATTAACTCCCCTCTGGTGCTGAGTCCACAGTGCCATGTGCCAGTTCTTCAAATGTGTATGCTGGACCCCAGTGCCCAGATGACTACACTTTTTACCACGTCTGACACACACTTGCCAAAGCTGGCAGATTGCCACTGCTTCATCACTTGGATCATGTATAAAAAAATCCCAAATGAGGGATTTTGATCCCTTACTTATAGTTTTCACAGGTCCCTGATGCTGCAAATTGGACACCAGTATTTTAGACAATGACATATGGGGTGTACTACTACATGATTTCTGTTGCTGGCCACACTTGGGCTTCACCGGCCTATCACTATCTATGATGACTACTACTGTGTCATCATCATCAACGGAAACAGCCTCATCACAACTTTGAAGAGGCGGTGATTTAACACTGAAAAACTGAGACTGTTTACACACAGCCACCTTTAATTTCTTTTTCTCTGGTTCCCAAATGGGGTCACTAAATTCAACACCATATTCCTCATCCACATCCACAATGTCAGCTTGGATGCTGCCCTGTGGAGAACAAGTACCAACCACCGCATCATTATGATCATACAATATTTTTTCTACATTTGAAGGGTTGGATGGCACAGGTATGACCTCATTAACAGCATTGGAAACATGAGATTGCGACAACTCTTTGTCAGCATCACAATCATGTTCAACCAATGTGGGGATGGGGACATCGGGGAGTGTGACATCTATTACACTCTGAGTCATGGTCATGGCTTTAGACTCAACAATATTTGGGAAACTGGTTAACTTGTTGTCATGGGTTGAACTTGGAGCAATACTCCTGCCATCAGCCATTTCACTACAACCAGCGGGGACAACAGCATCTCCAACATGATTGAAGCTTCTGATTGTGCTGTGAAAAACATAGAGAATTCCCTTTACTGTTATCAACTATGCACATCTGCTGCATACTGCTATAACACCCATGGCCACTCTTGCCACTGGCAGCAGTGCAATGGCCAAAAGCATCTTTGCATGCACATCTCTTTACAGACATTTTTTGAGATTACACAGAAAATTCGCAACAAATTGATATTTCTGAAATGTGGGGTGGCTGGGAAGCCAGAAAACAACAACTGCAACTTATAGATACTGATTGGGCACTAAACAGATGCAAATGCATAGACGCAGATTCCACACTATAAAGAGATGCAGTCGCACATGCACAAAAACAACTTAACCAGTGTTCACACAAATCAAAAACTGGAAAAATAAATTATACCTTTTGGTGGTGGAAGGCCAGTGGGGTGCTGCAGTAACAGTTCACTATCTAGATAGAAGGAAGCAGTAAAAAATACCACAGATGGGTAACCAATTCTGAGTGTTGCGATTACTGTGTGGCACAATAAAATGTGCCTGACTTGATGGCATGTACACACCCTCATACACTACAGGTAATGCACAGAAAATTTAACAGTGCAGTACACTACACAACCAAATATTTTAAACATAATGAAAATATGCACTGCACCACAACAAACAGAAAATAATTATCAAAAATTACTTCAAGAATTACTGTGTGTACATACACAAATACTGACATATACTAGTCCAAAACACTTAGAAAGACTGCTTTTCCCATGTGAATCTCACTCCACCACAGATACATCCCTCCCCGAAGCACACTTCAACAGCGTCTGTCAGTACACAACCTGAATGTTCTAAATTAACATTCAAACTGCACACGAAAACAATCAACACTCAATGATCTAAGCACAAGAGGGTTTCGTACAGTCGATGTACTAAATTTTGATCAAAATAATTGGATCGAAAGTGATTTTTTAAAGCTTTTTCGATAGTTTGGTTCTCAGAGCTCTGAGTGCAAACTGTCTCCAGCTTTCCACTAAACACACCACGCAGAATTGAGGCTGTGAAAGAGAATATAGAGCCCATGTGACCTGCCATCCCATGAATCAATGCAAAATTCACTTCACATAGCAATAAACAGGTGAAGCAAAGCAAAATTCATTCAAATCAATGGCAGTTCGCGTTAAAGGCAAGGCTGTAAACCAAGGTGAAGTAGTGCGAAGTTCATTGAACCAATGAACTCTGAGTTCCTAATTTTGAGGCGGAGTAATTTGCTTTGCATTGCGTAGCACTACTCAGATTGTGGAACAATATGCAAGGTGCTCCGCGTAGTGAAGCAGGAGCACTTCGCCCGCCTCTACCTGATCTCAATGGTGGGCAAACTTATTGAAACACTTCTCAAAGAAAGGATTGTGGAATACCTTGTAACCACTGGATTACAGGATCAAAGACAGCATGGGTTCACAGGGAGGAGATCTTACCAGACAAACCTCCTTGATTTCTTCTACTGGATGACTCAGGAGGTGGATCAGGGAGGAATGGTGGATGTGGCATATCTAGATTTTAGTAAGGTCTTCAACACCGTTCAACACAGAAGACTGTAAACAAGCTGGACAGCCTAGGTTTGGGTCCTATTATAGTAAATTGGGTACAAAATTGGCTGAGTAACAGAAGCCAGAGGGTGGTGATAAATAGGCTACACTCAGAGGAAGAAAAAGTAACAAGTGGGGTGCTACAATCAGTCAGTTCTAGGACCAGTCCTCTTCAATGTTTTTATTAGCAACATCACAGAAGGGCTGGAAGGGAAAGTATTCCTGTTCACAGACAACACAAAAATCTGCAACAGAGTAGACACACCTGGGGTGAGTGGGGGCAGACAGAATGAGAAATGGCCTGGAAAAAAAACTGTAAAAATGGTCAAGGGTATGGCAACAAGGCTTCAATTCCAAAATGTGCAAAATTATGCACATAGGGCACAGGAACCCAAGGACAAATTACCAATAAAAGGGGGGAGGAGGTGGCAACAACAAAACTGGAAAGGGACCTGTGGGTCATCATATCTGATAACCTGAAGGTGACAAGGCAGTGTGATAAGGCAGTAGGAAAGGCTAGTAGAATGCTGGGTACATAGGGAGGGGTATCACAAGCAGAAAGAGGAACATTGTGTTGCCCCTTTATAGATTAATGGTGAGGCCCCACCTGGAATACTATATCCAGTTCTGGAGGCCCCATCTCAGAAAGGGCATAGATTGGGTGGAAGTAGTTCAGAGGAGGGCAACCAAAATGGTGCATGGCCTACATCAGAAGCCTACAAAGAAAGACTCAAGGAATTGAGTATGTACTCTCAAGAGGACAAAAGAGAAAGGGGAGACATGATAGAAACATTCAAATACCTCAAGAATTTCAATATGGTACAGGAGGGTGGTATTTTACAGAGAAGAAGGTGCTCAAGGACATGGGGCATGATCTGAAGCTGGAAGAGGGGCAGCTCAGAGGGCATATGAGGAAGTACTTCTTCACAGAGAGGGTGGTGGACACCTGGAACAGACTACCAGCAGAGGTGGTAGGTACCAAAATCGTAGCAGGATTCAAGCATACATGGGGTAGACACAGGGGGACCTTAGTAACAGGGCTGGGGGGGGTATGGCCGCAGATCAAGTAGGGTCTTGTTGTATTGTATTGTATTGTGTTGTATTGTATTCCAAATTCAAAACTGCACCTCGAAGCCAACTGTTTAATACGCGTAGCTGCACCTGTCTATAATTGAGGCATAGCCCTCTGTGCCCTGACAATGCCCGCTGGGCAGCACCTACACACCTCTTTTAAATCCTCACCCACTGCTGCTGGAACTGCTATTATCCTGCTGCTTGCTCTTTCCATCTTGCAAGAATGTGCCATTGTAACCAAACTGGCTTATCTGTTTATCTGTTGTATTCACATGTGCTTGCTAACTATGTAATCCATTTTGCTGTAACCAAAAGTCTGTTATGTATTTGTCCTCAATGTGATGAGGTACCTTTGGAAATGAGCCTCTGGCTCAAAGGTTGTAAACCGATGTACAAATAAATAAAATTAAATAAATTATGGCAGCATGCTAGACAAATGAAAAAGAATTTGATCAAAGTGTTAAAGGAATTTAAAAAGGTTGTGAAATGATTTGACCAGAATGTTAAAGCAATGTAAAATGGTGACTAAAAGCCAAATGCTTATTGTAAGAGATAACTAAAAAGAAATGAGTGAAAGAGCACATGTTCTATCTGAAGCAAATGTCCTAATCAATGCAAACATGCTGTGCAAAGCAGAATTCTTTGTAGAAAAATATACTTTTGTGTAGAACAGAATGTCACGTCTAAACTTAATGTAGCTAACACAGACAGCTGTGTAAGCAGAAATAGAGGAGTATGTGTAAGTTGGCCAAGCATTAATGTCCGGTCCACTTCCCTATCTTATGTTTGTCCATTTTTGGAATGTACATTATTTGACAATGACTAGTGAATATCCATCAAACTCTTATCTTGTGACATTGTTTTTTCTGCTTTTCTAAGCAAAATATTTTCAGTGCTGGGAAATTTCCCTTATGGCTTGTGAAAAATAATGTTTTCCTTCTGGTTAATGTCAAATGAAATATAGATTTAGTCAACAATGATGTATGCATACAGGACCTTTAGCTCATGAGCTCGCTCTTTCTTTGCCTTCTGTGGCCAGAATGTCTCAGTACTATGGAATTTCCTCTTTTTCATTTCTTGTCAACAACTACTGTATAAATATCAGACTTAGACCGTATGCTCAGTGCATTTGAGAGGAAAGAGCCAGAGATATCTACCATAGATGCTCAAAACATCCAGAGAAGAGGTAATATTGCTTAATTATCTCTGTATATCTGTAGCCCTGATGGTAGTGGGCCATCAGCTGTTTAGATTTGATTGTATTAGAATCACCCAGATGGTAGTGGGCCATCAGTTGTTTAGATGTAATTGTATTAGGGCTTATTTTAGCATTAATAAATTGCAACTAGTTTAAAGCAACATCTGGTGTGAAGTGGTTTTATTGGGCTATTAGGGACCACAGGCCACAAACCTCCTGTGATTTTAAATCACTGTTTATCTGTGTTTACAACAAACTTGGTGAGCCAGCCAGGAGGTGGCTAGGTTCTGGTTCCAGTAGATCCAGTAAAGACGTAATAATCAAGTCTATATAGGGTTCATGTAGGTAAGGGTCATAACCTAACTGTGGGACTGGGAAAAAGAGTTTAGCAAGATCTAAGTGTTCGACTGCTAGTCAAACCTACAGGTAAAGCTCTAAGAAAAAACTAAAGAAAAAGTTGAACAAATGTAAATGTGCCCAGGAAATAATTAAATTTATGCAATTGTCTGAGGACCTATGGAAACAGGCTCAGGGACATGTAGAAAGACATATTAATAAGAAAAGTTTGTCAAATAAAGAGGGTGCAAACACCCTTCTATTCTACACCTGTTGGATAGCAGGTCAGTGGAAAGAGGAAGTACATGCTGTTAAAGCTGAAAAGGAAAGATTATTGGAACAGCTCAAACCATTAACAGGACAACAACAAATACTAGCTTTTACAGCTCAGGCAGAGATGTGGCAGATGCCCAAGCAACATTAGATAATCACCATCTAAAAAAGGAAAACAAACCACTGACTAAATGTTTGGAGGAGGCACAAGGAGCAATTAGATGCCTCTCTCAGACTTCCTCCTCCCAACCTAGTGCAGATCATCACAAATCTGAACAATGCATTAAAGAGTTTGAAGTTCAACTGGGTAAACACCGAGCGGCAGTTGCTGCTTAAAATGGCACCCCACTAAAAGGTAATTTTGATGAAGATGAAGTAGATTGGGGAGAAACAGACAATTTTGACTGGGTAGAACATTGCCAAAAATACCCAGACAACTGCGCCAACACTATGCATCAGCACCTTCCACCACCACTGTTGTACACCCCCTTGCCTCCATTGGCACCCCCCATTCCCGCACCAATGCCCAGAAAGCAACCACCCATGGCATCCATAACTCTGAGTAAGTCCGCCGAGATCCCCCAGTTTGACTAAATGATCCCTTCCACCCCCCCATACTGTTACCTTCACCAAAACCTGGCATTTAGCCCCTAATGATGTTTCAGCCCCAAGCAAAGAGATAGGACCCATACATCCAAGGGACAACTTGTCAGATGTAAATGTAAACATCCAAACCTTTATAAAAACACTTGGTGAGTTACAAGAAATGGATGTAAACTTCGTCCTCACTGTCTGACTCAGCGTCTACTTCACTGCCTTCAGGATCACCATCTGTTGTAGCCTCCAGTTCACTGCACTGCACTACAACTCATGAGAAACTTGGAATCTGGCAAGAAAATAAAGAAAAAGGTAGTCATTCAGTGTGAAGGAAGCACCTTCCAGTTCGACAGCAGACCTGGCAGCAAAGAAGCAGGAAGAAAGACTGAAGAAGTTTTGAGAGCTGCATTTAAAGAGGAATGAAGCTCGCAAACTGAATCACCAAGAAGTGGCTGAGGAAGATAGGAGACTGAAACTGCCGGCTAACTGGGAGGCAAAGAAGGCACGACTGGAGTGGAATCTGAAGGAGGAGGATCGGAAGAAGGGCCCATGAGGAATCTGCTTACAAGGTCGCCGCTGCTGCTCTCCCCCCCCCCAAGGCAGTCTCTCTCCGTCGGCGGCAGCAGGTAACTACCGTTCTTGAAGGTCTACCTGCAATGCTGAGCAAACTGTTTCTGACTTAAACTGTATTTTCTGATTATATTCCAACAACGAAGTGGCTGTGCTCACCGGAGGTCCTTTGGTTGTGTCGCCTGCAGTTTCTGCTGGTGCTGCAGTGAAAAGTCACGATGAGTGTGAGAAGAGGGCTAGAGAGCAAGGACAGTGACTTTAAATTAAGGCCCTATTCCTACCGGAGCATATGAGCTGATAGGTTATTTTGTCTGCGTTTTTGTCTGCCTGCCTTTTACCTGCATTTACATTGTTTCTCACCACTGTGAATTATATTGTACGCTTAATAATATTGTATGCTTATGAGGACCAGTGCTTTTGTTCAGTCTGACTTAGTTTGCTTGCACAGTCTGAGGGTTATTTAATTTAACTTTAATATTATTGTACGCATATTCTGGATCAGCGTTGCTTTTATACAGCCTGACTTTAGTTTGTTTGTGTAGTCTGAGGGTCAGCTAATTTAACTTTTGTCCCTCAGCCCCTCTCCAGCCCCGTCGGAGCAGTCTGTTTCACAGCAGCCCCCCCTGCTGCGCCCATCAAAGAACAGTCTGTGGCTTAGCAGCCCCCAACCCCTCCCGCTCCCCTTGGTATTTAAGTGAGCTCACCCTGCTCTGTTCTTCTCTCCACAGGGCCCACGAGGAATCCACTTACCAGGTCGCCGCTGCTGCTCTCCCCCACCCCCGAGGCGGTCTCTCTCTCCGTTGGCGGCAGCAGGTAACTACCATTCTTGAAGGTCTACCTGCAATGCTGAGCAAGCTGTTTCTGACTTAAACTGTATTTTCTGATTATATTCCAACAACGAAGTGGCTGTGCTTACCGGAGGTTCTTTGGTTGTGTCGCCTGCCATTTCCGCTGGTGCTGCGGTGAAACACCACGCCGCTTTCTCCTCTGCGGGAAACACCACACTGCCCTCACCTTTAACGAGTGTGAGTGCTAGCCCCACCGGCTTTGCCGGCTGCCCCACCGACCCCACCACCACCCTTGGTGGTGCATAGTATATATAGCTGCCATCACATGTGCAGATTTATCCTATCTGCCCTCTTTACCATCTGCAGGCTATAGCTGCCTGCCACTAGAGGGCTATTCTCTCTCTCCCTCTCCCTCTCTCTCTTTCTCTTTCTACCTTTAAATGTGTGCCTGCTAGCCTGCCCTCAGAGTGAAACCTAGGCACTCTCTTTCACACATCCTTCTGATATTTTGAGAACCAGGCTCTCCCTCTCTGTTTATGTTATATGCTTTATGAGAACTTTGGCTCTCCATGTGCCTACATAAGGCTCCACACCTCTGGCCCTGAGCTGTCCCCTGACTTCTCTCCTAGCTACTATCCCTGCCCCTGTACTTAGTCATGCCCTAGACTCCCTCTACCTAGGGAGTTCCCTTTGGGACCCTGTCAGGATCCCTCTTCCTATACCCTGGTTCGCTGGACATTGTGCCTTTACTAAGGGGCTCCGTTAGGCTCTTAAACTGTCACTGGTTTCTCTGGACTGCTCTCAAGCCAGGGTTACCCTACAGCCTAATCGTACTAGACCATGGCTCCTCCCACGCTGCCGGTCTCCACACCCTTCTACCCTGGGCACCCAGTCTCCCCACACCCACCCAAGCAGCCCCCTGCCTGGCTGCTGAAAAAAGGTATAAAAATAGCTCATCTAAATATCTGCAGTATCCTACATAACCTGGCGGAACTGACTGCTTGGGTGGCCCTGTATGAGCCTGACATCCTGGGAATCTCAGAAACTTAGTTGAAGCCTGGTATTAATGACACAGCATGTGCCATTCCAGGTTACAGCCTCATTAGGTGGGACAGGACTGATAATAAACGCGGGGGGGAGTACTCCTATACTTCAGGGGGCACCTAAATGTATCCTTGGTATCCTATCTCAGCCCAACCCCACAGGTTGTGAACTCATTCACTCCCTCTTGCTACTCAGTAACTCCAAAAAGGTGCACCTGGTCTGTGCCTACAATCCCCCCAAAGGCGGCTTACCCGGACTCTCATTTCTGCTTGACCACTTAAAGGGCACTGTTGGGTCTAATGAGGTCCTTATCCTGGGGATCTCAACCTCAACTGGTTGGGGCCCAGTATCAAGCTGTTTGAGCCACTTCTGTCTGGCCTAGCCCTTTGCAGATCATCTCCGGACTCACTCGTACCTCCACCCGGGGGGACAAGGGCTCGCTTATCGACTGGTTACTGAGCAACCATCCGGATAAAATCCTACAATCTAGTACTCTCCCGGATGTGATATCCAATCACTTACCCATCTACTGCATATGGGGATCCACTGCCCCAAAAATTCCCAGTAGAGTGATTCAGGTCAGGGGTTATTCCAAACTTAACCTAAACAACTACCTGAATGACCTACGTCGTACTGACTGGGCCAGGGTTCTTAGTACCAGTAACCCGACCATTGCATTGGACCACTTCCCATCAATTCTCATCCCCCTGCAGGATAAGCATGCTCCCCTCACTAAAAGAAGGGTGAGGGGCACTGTCACCAAGTGGCTGCATGGTGGACTACTTGCTCTCATGAAGCAGAGAGACTAGTGCTGGATCAACTACAAAATTTCTGGTGACCCACAAGATCACCTTGAATATCGATGACTCAGGAACTCTTGTAAGGCCACTATACGCGCCACCAAGAGTGAGTTCCGTAAATCAGCTATGGTCAAATCGGCCTACAACCCCCAGAGTTTCTGTAAAAACATCAAAAGTATGGTGGGTGTGTCCGCCAAGCACTCGGGCATTGACATGAACTTAGAGGGGGCCAACTGCAACAAGCCCCTGACCATCGCCTCAGCATTCAACCATCTGTTCTCTGAACTGCTGGCCCCCCCTCACCTCCCTTCCCCCTCCATGGAACCTCAGGGCCACCCCCCCTCCTCCTGACCTCCTTTTTACCTGAAGCAAGTCTCTGCCAGAGAAACTCAAACTCTCCTAGCCGGACTCTCACACCACTCTGGGGTGGGTTATGATCACCTAGAGTGTAAGCTTCTGAGTCTAAGGGCGCCCTACCTCACTTGGCCAATTACCCACGTTTTTAACTCTTCCGTCACCTCTGTAATCGTACCTGACATATGGAAGGTGGCCAAGGTTGTCCTGGTGTTTAAGCACAGTGACCCCAAGGAGTTAAATAACTACCGGCCCATTGCCATACTCCCTGCTACCAGCAAGCTACTTGAAAAAGCTGTAGCTGGACAAATCTCCCATTACCTGCAGGAGTAGGCAGTTCTCTCCCCTGCCCAGCACAGCTTCAGGAAGGGGCATAGCACATCCACTGCTCTCGCCATGGTCTCCTCCCAGGTCAGAGCTGCCACTGATGCTGGTAAACTGACTGGGGCCATCTTTGTTGACCTCTCTAAGGCCTTTGACCGAGTTGACCATAATCTCCTTCTCTCCACCCTACTTGGGCAAGGCTTCTCTCCTGAGCTCTTGACTGGTTCACCAGCTATCTTGGGGGAGACAACAATACACCTGTTCTAACCGTGCCATTTCTGGCCTCTCCCCAGTTGGATGCGGAGTACCCCAAGGGTCTGTTCTTGGTCCCATTCTGTTCTCCCTCTATGTAAACGAACTCCCTTCAGTTACAACCTTCTGGTCTACTACTCTATATGTGGATGATCTAGTATTACTATCTAGCACCCTGAACCCAGTTACCATCAACTCCCAACTCAGTTCTGACTTTGGGCATATCCAAAACTGGCTCGTGGTACTCAAGCTTATCATAAATCTTGACAAAACACATGCCATGTTATTCAGGTCGGCAGCCAAAATTGCTTCTTTCCCCTCCCCCCTCACCATAAATGGGGGGAACGGCTCTCTCCTGCCTGTGCTGAACTCCGCTAGGTACCTAGAAGTGACCCTAGACCCCCAGCTTGATTTCACTGAGCATCTCCAGAACATTTGCAAAGTGTTGAACTGTAAGCTTGGCCTAGCCTACAGGGCCAAGGAATGCCTCACCCCGGCTGCTTGTCTCGCCATAGTCAGGGGGATCCTCCTACCTACGCTCTGCTATGAGCTTTTTGGCTTTGCACTGGTCTCAAATGCCTCCCTAGCAAAATGGGACATGGCATATAACAATGTCTGTCATTTTGCCCTCTCTGCCCATCGCCTTATACATCAGTGTGCCCTCTATGCCCGTCTGGAGTGACTTCCCCCTGATAAACACCGAGCCTTTGTCTTTGGTAGCTTGGTAGACAACATAGTCCATACTGCTTGCCCCCCAGCACTTGCCCTTCCCTTCCAACACTGCACCCTGGCCTATCAGCTTAGACCCAGCTTGACTGTTGCTTGAAAGGTCCCCAGGACCCACTCCCTCACTGGGGATCAGGCCTTCTCCACCTATATCCCCAGATTCTGGAACTACCTCCCTGCTCCTGTTCGAGCTGCCCCTTCCCACTCCGGCTTCAAAACATCCCTCTGGAAATTCCTCAAAGGGACCTTCACCTGTCCTTGTGGAAATGAGTAGCTGCCACCACTGGCTGCCCATCACCTCTTCCACCTCGTAGGTTTCGGCTCCAACCACTTCTCCTCCCCCACACTTATTTGCTCTTGTGGCCACCCTACTCCCCACGCTCAAGCTGTTCCTGGCCCCCACCTCCCCTCCAGACAGCACCTTTTTCCCCCATGCTGTCTGGGATCCCCTTCCCTTCTAGTTCCCTCCCTCAGGGCTCCCAAAGGTCCCTTCGCTATCTCCAGACCTGCCCACTGGGGTCTGTCACTGGATTGGACAGTACTCCCCTGCAGCTCATGCTTGCCTCTGCCGTGGTGGTCCTCCAGGTTGGGTTCCTCACCCACTAGCTCAATGTTACCCACTGCAAAATCTCGCTACCACCTGCCCATTTTCCTGACCGCCACTTGGGGTGTCAGCAGATTGAGCCCCCCTCTATTTAGCCCCCTGTACTTGTTGTTCTCCTCACCCCCTGCCACAATGTGAACTTATTCATATTGAGCCTGTAGTTGCGTTCTTGTTTGTTAGCTATGACCCTGTACTATTGTCTATATGCTGTTACTCTGGCCCCACCTGTGTGCTGGTGAGATTGTTCTTTGTCTATTCAATGTGCTGTGTACTGTATTCTATCTGGCCTACTTGTAGTTGTGGGCCTGTATGCCACCCTGAATATGTACCATGTTTCTCTGTACTGTAACCTCCTGGATCGCACCTGAAAATAGGCACTCATTGTCTAGTGCGCTTACCTGGTTAACAAAAATAAATAAATAAATAAATAAAGGATGTCTTACTATACTGCCTACACCCCCCCTTAGGGAAGGGTTACCAGATTCAGTTATAGGAGGGGTAGATTGGAAATTGGCAAATCCCCTATATGAAATATTGTCTATGGTAGCAGGAGGAGCCATAGACTTCCAACACGCATTTGCACTTGCAACACAAAGAAAGGAAGAGCCAGGCATTGCATGGGCTGAAAGATTATTTTGTGACTATGTGTTAGCTTTTCCCCAATATGGAGAGGGAGTCAATGTGTTCATTCCCAAATATGAGGACATCACATACAAAAGGCAGCTTCTAAGTGGAATGCTGCCTAAACTGTGATCACTCTTAGGGGCAACAGTCAGTGAGACTACCCATACTTATCCACAACTAATTCCCTTAATCAAGCAGGTGGAGTCACTGTTTAAGACAACTGCCTCCAACAGGAAAGGACCAGTAGCAGCAGTTTAGGAGCCCCCATGAACCAACCCTAATAATCCACAACAGCCCATTATCTGTTATCACTGCCTACAGCCTGGTCATATCAAACCCAGTTGCCTACTTACAACCCATGTCAAACATTCCTCCTGTTATGCACAATGCACCCCCAGGTATGCTGGCACTACACTTCAGCCAACCACCCAGAGCTCTGATAGACACAGCGAACAAACTACAGTTAATGGGAGTAATGATGTCCACCCATGCAGATGTAGTCAAAGAACTACAAGAAATGAAACAAGTGATTCAAAAGTTTTCCGCTGTGCAGGTGGTTAACAAAATCACTAACTCCCCTTCAGGATGTCTGGCCTCCCTTCAGCCAGTTGTAAAGTTCCAGTGTGATATTTGGAACAGACCCATCATTCAAACTGCTATAAAAGGAGGCCTGCAGCAGACTTTGCTAATTGACACAGGATCTTCCATGTCTATCATACACATTTCACACCCTGAAAAACATCCACTTGCAATTCAAGAGTCTATTACACTGTCTGCTTTTCAGGGCTCTAGTGCTATAGCAATTTAGGCTAAGCCAACTATAATGACAATAAATGGATGTACCTTCAATCTAAATGCACACTTAATGAATTTGCCTCATGATAGAGGCATTTTTGGGTCTGATTTTCTGAGATTCACCAGAGCGGTAAAAGACTACACAAATAATCACCTTTGGCTGCATCCAGACTGTAAGGAAGATGAATAACTTATCATTATTTCAGATGTGTATGCTATTTCCACTCATAAGAAGCCAGAGCGCTTGCCCCTCCCTGAGCATGACTCTCCTCTAGTGAATCAGTTAATTAGTCAGCAATCAGATGCTTTTGCTAAACACAAAAATTACTGTGGGTTATTAGAACAAGAAGGGACCATAGCCGGTAAAGCTCATCCAGCTCAAAAACAATATAAGATCCCAACAGAATGTAAAGCAGATGTCAATGCTATTATACAGTCATTGCTGCAGCTAGGAGTATTTAGAGAGTGCAAATCCACAACTAACTCCTCTGTTTGGCCGGTTGCCAAGCAGGATGGTAGTTGGAGGCTTACTATTGATTACCGAAAACTAAACTCCATTATCCTGGCATGTGCCCCCATAGTGCAAGAGCCCCCCTCCCTACTGTCTCAAGTTCCTCCTACTGCCAAGGTTTTCAGCATATTAGACATTGCAAATGGCTTTTGGAGTGTACCAGTGTATAACGCTTCCCAGTACAAATTTGCCTTCACCTGGGCAAATAAACAGTACACCTGGACCCACCTAACTCAGGGGTTTCATGACAGTCTGATAATATTTCAAAAAAGAATGGCTACAATCCTAACCCACTTTTCTAAACCAAAAGCTGTCCTGCAATACATTGACAATGTCTTGTTAGCCACTGAGAGGGAAGAAGAACATATTAAACTACTAGGTGAACTGTTACAGTTACTACAAAGGGCGGGTCTCAAAGTAAACCCAAAGAAGTGTCAGCTGGTAAAATAGTTAGTGACGTTCCTTGTCATTACCATTCAACTAATGGCAAGCAGCAAAATGCTGAAAAGTAAAAATTATCCAGAGACTTGATCTGCCTGTCACAAAAATAGCACTTCAATCCTTACTCGGCTTAACAAGCTATCAGAGAGACTTCATTGCTTTCTATGCTGAGTTGGTGTGACCCCTCTATGATCTAATCAATGCCTCGGTGGACAATAACATCAGACCTAGATGGGTTCAATAGCACACTACTGCTGTAAAACAGTTAAAAGAAATGGTCACAGCAGCAACTCTCCTAGTGCAGCCAGACCCAGCCCTGCCCTTCCATCTTGAAGTAGCCACCTTGCCAACTGCTGTAGCTGCTGTATTATGCCAAGAACAACAGAATAAGCTCAGACCAATTGTCTACACCTCCAGAGAGTTAACCAAAGTGGAAAATAAGTTTTCAACCTGCAAAAAATATCTACTAGCAACTTTCTGGGCAGTTAAGCATTTTACCTATATTATTGGACTGCAAAAAACTATTCTACACACTCCGCACACTCTGCTCAACTATTTTTAAAACCAGGAGAGACTGTTGTTTCCTCACAGAGGCTTTCCCAGTGGACTTTAATGTTGCTGCAAAGAGACTTGGACATTACCCTGAAGAATATAACATTGTTACCAGCAAGCCTCTTGCATGTGGGGGAACCCCATGAATGTCCATTAACATCCAGGCTTCCCAAGCATCTCGCATGTATGATCCCAATACCCTTAGCAGATAATTGGTATACCGATGGATCATCATACTACATAAAAGGTAAGCCGAATACTGGATTTGTGGTGGTAGCCCCACAGCAAGTCCATTCTCATACTTGTACTCCGCACTCTTCCCAGTACACTGAGCTAGCAGCCATTGCTTGTGCTTTAGAATGTGTTAAGGACTGTTCAGTTACTATTTACACAGAGAGCACTTATGTCATAAATACTGCTGCTATGCTTCCTTTGAATATTGCAAACAATTTTCTAGCCTCAAATGGTAAACCGTTATTCCATTTGTTTTTGTTACAGTATATAGTGCATCTGTTGCAAACACTTTCCAACCCAATAGCCATACTTAAAGACAAAGGAATTTCCACTGGCAATACACAAGCAGATGGAAATCAGGCAGTGCATAATGCTGCCAAATCTGTGGCACAAAAAAAGCCCCTTAGCACCCACCCATCTCCTTTACACCTACTCCAGTCAGGGCACTAACCCAGGCAACCCCATTAGAACACAAATCCTTGCAGCTTACAAATGCCCCATACCAGTTAGTTGTTGAATGGCACTTCTAGCAGTGCCCTCTGACCACCCCCACTCCCTGGGCAGAAAAACTCTATTAGATGGGTCTGAACTCCAAACTCAGTATTAATGTACCAAAAAAATGAGAAATCTTATCCTGTTGCTTGTGTTCCCCAGAATTAGCAGATGAGATATTCCACCTCTATCATGCCCACCCCACTGGAGGGCATTACTCACTAGACACCACCTTAGAAAAAGTTAAAGCAGTTATGTGGTGGCCAACCCTGCAACAAGATCTCCAAGACAAGTATCACTGCTGCCTCCCCAGTTTGCAAATGAGCCCCCCACACACCTCAAACAGAGCACCGTTGCAGTCAACAAAAGCACCAGAAGGTCCTTGGGACCATATACGAATTGATTTTATTACCAGATGGCAAAGAACAGCAGATAATTACACTTGTTGTTTGGTGGTTATTGATGTATTTTCAAAATGGATAGAAGCATTTCCAACTAAAAACAAGGAAGCCTATACAGCAGCCTGTATATTATTATATGAGTTATTTTCCAGGTGGAGACTGCCACGGGTAATATCCTCAGATAGAGGACCAGAATTTACAGGAAAAATATTTAGACAGTTGCAAACCATGCTCGATATTAAACAAGAGTTACAGATGGTATTTCATCCACAGTTATCAGGAGTGGAGGAAAGGGAAAACTGGACTTTGTAAACAATGTTGATTAAATGTTGTACTGACAAGCCCACACAGTGGACTAAAATGCTACCCTTGTGTTTACACTGAATACAACTACAGGTGTTAGCTCCTATCAGCCTATGATGGGAAGGTTAATGAGAACCCCAAGTCATTTGCTGTTACCAACGGCAAACCCCTTTTAACAAGGAGCCATAACTGAAAATTGGGTAAAGCAAATGCAAGATTACATTACAGAAGTGAATAAGTTTGTTGCTATGAAAATTAGTAAACTGAAAAGTAAATGAAAAAGTATTTTGACAAGAAGGTACATCCAGTTGAATATAAAGTTGGAGATTCAGTCATGGTCAAAGACTATGCAAAAAAGAAACATTGTTTTGTACCCATGTGGAAATGACCCTTTCCCATGATAGATAAAGCAAGCCCTGCAGTGCATTTGCTTCAATTGGCAGGCAAGAAAAGACAGCCTGTGTTAAAATGGTATATTAATCAGTTAAAAAGAGCAAAATAAATAAGAGCAGGTGCTAACCCTGGTCTTTTTCTTCACACAGATAAATAACAGAACACACAAATTCATCATCATGTGTGCAGCAAAAGGCAACCTCTCTAAAGAGATCAGCATGAGAATTCAGTTATTTCTTCTCTTTGGATACCTGGTATGAATCCAAGGAACCCCAGCAGCCTGGTTCCAGGGTCATGAAATTGGGATAGAAAGCCTAGACAGGATCGAAAGCATGAGTAAGGATGGAAATAATCAATATGATTTATGCATATACAAGGTGATTTTCAAACCAATACAATATCGACCAGTCCCAATTGGAGAAGAATTCTCAATTGCCCTCATGGACACTAGGGGAAACCTAGTGGATGAGACAGTATATTGTTGCCCACCAAAGTGTTCTTACCATTGTTTTGCCCTCCAATCTAAAGTTTCCGGAGTTATGTCTAAGTCAAGGGCCATATTACCAAGGAAGAGTATCACGTGTACATATATCACAAAAGTACATGTGGGTGGTAAAGGTGAAAAATGTACAAAAAGATGACTATAGTTCATGGCATTGTAAGTACTGAGTCACACTACCTGAGTGGATGGGAAAAGATGAATATGTGGTACAGGTAGAAATAGCCCCTGGCAATCGGGTGGGAAACCCTGAAGATCGACCCAAGCCCCATGTTCAAGCAACAACTATGCCAGGGCCAACCAACACCCCATCTATAGATCCATTCCCAACACAAGCAGAGATTCCTCAGCTGAGACTCTGCAATGCCCAATCTTGAGTCTAGGGCCCCCCCAGTGGACTGACAGCCATTTCAATACCAGGAGCTCTCCTAAGTGATGTACAATATATGCATATACCTGTTGTTTTAAATATTTCACATTGGAACATGGCAGAGTTTGGGCACTGTACACAAAGTAATGTATCTTTGTTTTATGCATCCCTAATAGTAGATGTTATAGCTGCTACCATCAGTGAGCTCAGGCTCGACTAGCTGGCCAAGAAACAATTAATACTCAAGACATTTCAGTCCAGAAGGCTTAATTGCTCTAGGAGAAATAGGAATAATGGTAAGAACTGCTATAGGCCTCTTTGGATCTGGCACATCTATTTGGAATAGGGTCGCTATAGACAAAATCAGAAATAACATGAGGTATTTTGGAAATAATCAGTCACAGGTAATAGACAAGGCTGAATTACACGGTATTGAAGGATTGGCCCAAGAAGAGAGGCTTACGATTTTTAATACACACGAAATTGCAAGATTATTCAATGAAACAAAAATAAAAGTTAGTTGAGGTCAACAACAAAGAAGGACAAGACAGAAAAATATAAAGAGAAATCATTTGCACTGCCTATGGTGGACATGCTCCTACCACAAAAACTAAGTTATTGCAAGACATAGAAAATGGATACCTCCCAGATCTTATTAAAGATGGGCCTCTAGCCAAATGGTATTGCCCACAATGTGCATCCAGAGCAGGAAAGGTAAATTGGGCATGTGTGCAAACATGTAGTTCTCTTTCCCCTTGCACCATTTGTAATTTAGGCTGTGTGACCCCCCCAACCAAGGACAATGTTATGCCAAAGGGTCATGTACTATAAGAGATGTTATGTATGTTTCCTACACGGCATCTCTCCCCTTATTTGACCCAGACACCTCAATGTTTGACAAAATAGAGGTTGTCCGCTCAGTAAGTTATTTAGAGGAAGATATTTTCAAGGAGCAGATGAACCCACCATCCCTTGTAGTGTATCTCCCTTATTCACAGACACGGGCTGCTTCCCATCTGGCATGCTGTGCTATAAAAGGGTATTAGTATTTGTGTATATATGATGTATTTGACATGACAACTCCTGTATGTGGTTATCAAAGTATGAGCTTGAGGGACAACTATAACCCAAATGCAGCTGTCTCTTGCCCAGTCAAGCTGATCAAATGGTATAGGCCAATGGCTAAGGTGACGTGCAATGGAAAAGGACAATACTTTGTGGTCACTAACCAAGAAACCTTCTCATATGGGCCACTTTCCTGTCAAATTAATGTCTCAAACTTTTGCTTCACCCCACCCAACATACTGTCATTGGCCAGACCATCCTTAAGCCCATTCCCACTTTTAGAGAAGAAACCATACTAAGTGATCCTGACCACCAAGACATAGAGGAATATTTGCACTACTTTAATGTGCCCATTGAAATTTTAACCTTGAACCTTGGGCTCGGCTGGCCAGAAAAAATGCCCATTTGGTTGAGGTTGACAACAAAATGTATAACAGAACAAGTTGTGAATAATATGATTCATCAGGGAGATCTAAACCTAATGCTCTCTGATAATACAGTAGGTTTATTTCAGGCAATTCTTATTGTAATACTTATAATCATGTCCTGCTGCCTTAGAAGCACTATCAAAAGCCATAAGAAACAACTTTATGAATGACTCAGCCATCCAGGCTTTAAAAAGTATAGCTTGCATTATGGTAGCCTAAACAATTATGTAAGGTAAGGTAAGGTATTAACATGCAGTTAACAGATTAAGATCAAAATACTTAATTATAAAACATTTTTTTGGGGTCATTTTTCTCTCCCCTGGCCCCCAGACTGCCTTACCTCTGTCACATCCTGGCATCCCCTCAGATCTTCTGGCCATCATCCCCAGGGACCCCCAGATCCAATTTGGGTCCGCAGCTAGTAATCCCATGGCTTGCCTCCATGGCAGGGTCGTGGAGAGCCCTCACACCCTCTGCCAGGACCGGATCCTGTGTTAGCCATGGAGCCATGTGCTCCCCAATGGAGTTGGCCATCATGCCACCACAACCAGTGCATTTTTTACATTTTTCTAGTTCCCCATGATGTGTGTGGTGTGCAATGACACCAAGGGACAGGTGTGTGCATGCTACCACATGTACACTTTCCCGGCGTCAGCCCCAGCACGTCCCCCAACTGCCTTGTGTCACTGCATCGCCCCTAGTCATCACTAGAGGCCACCAGTGCACCGGTGGCAGCACATTCCCCTCCCCAGGGAAGGAGAACAGTCCAGCAGATGCTCAATCCTTCAGCCTCCCCACCGACTCCCGATGACCCAGGTTCATTTCTGAACCTGGGTTGCTAACGCAGCACAAGGTGTGGTGTCCAGAACCATAACCCTCAGAGCCACTGGCCAGAAATTATAAAACATTTTTATATTTATACTAACCTTATATATTAATCAAGTATTGTATGTGGGTGGTCAGGCCCCTTTTAGGGATCTCACCTCTTCCGCAAGGTGGGGAATGTGGTATTATGGCAAAATGCTAAGCAAATGAAAAAGAATTTGATCAAAGTGTTTAAGGAATCTAAAATGACTGTGAAAGGATTTGACCAGAATGTTAAAGCAATGTAAAATGGTGACTAAAAGCTGAGTGCTTATTGCAAAAGGTAACCAAAAAGAAATGGATAAAAGAGCACATGTTCTGTCTAAAGCAAATGTCCTGATCATTGCAAACTTGCTGTGCAAAGTAGAATTCTTTGTAGAAAAATATACTTTTGTGCAGAACCGAAGGTCATGTGTAAGCTCAATGTAGCTGACACAGACAGCTGTGTAAGCATAAATAGAGGAGCATGAGTAAGTGGGCCAGGCATTAATGTCTAGTCCACTTCCCTATCTTATGTTTGTCAGTTTTTGGAATGTACATTATTTGGCAATGATTACTGAATATCTACCATACTCTTATCTTGTGACATTGTTTTTTCTGCTTTTCTAAGCAAAATGTTTTCAGTGATGGGAAGCTTCCCTTATAGCTTGTGACAAACGATGTTTTCCTTCTGGTTAATGTCAAATGAAATATAGATTTAGTCAATAATGAGGTATGCATACTGGACTTTTAGCTCATGACCTCTCTCTCTTTGCCTTTTATGGCCAAAATGTCTCAATACTGTGTAATTTCCTCTTTTTCATTTCTTGTCAATAACTACTTTATAAATATCAGATTTAGACTGTATGCTCAGTATGTTTGAGAGGAAGAGGCAGAGATCATCACCATAGATGATTGAAACATCAAGAGAAGGGGTAATATTGCTTAATTGTCTTTGTATAGCTGTAGCCCTGATGGTAGTGGGCCATCAACTATTTAGATGTAATTGTATTAGAGCTTATTTTGGCATTAATAAATTGTAACTAATTTAAAGCAACATCTGGAGTGAAGTGATGTTATTGGGCTCTTAGGAACCACAGGCCATGGACCTCCTGTGATTATAAATCACTGTTTATCTGTGTTTACAACAGTCTGCAGTAGAGATGTTGTGAAATTAAATTTTGCCAGCGAAATTGCCACAAAACCAGCAACTTTGCAGCATGAAACAGTCTGCGAAATTCTGCAGTTCTGCAAAATTGTTCACCAGGTACAAAATTGCAAAATTTTGCCATGAAATGTTAAATTTCACCCACAAAATGCACAATTTTACTAGAAATGGCAAAACTTTGCCTGAATTTCAACATTTTGTGGGTGAAATTTTTCATTTCACGCACGGAATTTCAGTTTTTGCACCACAGAAATATTTTGCAAATGCAAATTTCTTGAAATACTTAACGTACGTAATTTCCTAATTTAACACATCTCTATTCTGCACTAAAACAGTAGGTAGAATATTTTTAGGGCAGATAGGCCAATGGGTCCTTTCTGCTGGCAACTTCTATGTTTCTATGACATCTCTACTAGTCATGTCCAGAAAGACTCCAGGTATTTCAGCATGTCCACAAATTCCAACCCCTCTGAAAATCCAACAAATCATAAATTGTTCTGGCAGCCACAATTTTTCTGTTATTCAACTCCGTTCCATAAAATTGGAAGTTTTCTGGTATGAGTAGAGATTTCACAAAGTTTTAATTCACAGACATAGTTAAGACGAATTCATCAAATTCATCTCCACAGATCATTTTGTAAAGTTTTTCTATTTAATAGAAAATTTGCCATTGATAACTTCACCTTGCAACTCCACCTGTAACTTTTCCTTTGGGTACACAAAGGTGAAGATGCATCAACATGACTTCCACCATCTACTACTTTTGGGTTTATAGGCATAACTTAGTCAACTTTTGTCACATTTGTCTGAAACATGGAATGCTTATAGTCCAGGAGGAGGAGGTATATATTTGGTGAATTCATGATGATTATCAGACTTAATTTGTGGATTTGGCACCATGGTCAAGCTGGGAGGTGATTTTGTGATGTTGAGTACTCCTCATGACTTTTTCCAGGGGTATTATGTGTTACTATTGTAGTACACACTAAGACCCTTGTTTGGCTGTATACAGTGTCCCTTAACTCCAAAGACTGGTGGACTTATGGCTTGCTAAAGTTGCACTGTTATCCCATGGGACATTACAGTTAGGGTTAGTCTGGTCACTTGCAACCTACAGTATGAAGTAAACATGTCCCCCGGGGCAAGCAGAAGACCCCCTTGGTTACTGGGGTGGCCAAATGACCCATCTTATGGCAAATCACTAGGCCAACTATGAGGAAAAGCAGAGGGAAGTGGTGAATGGGGCTGGTGGAAGTGGTGGTCTGTCCATGCCAGCAGTGGTTCATGGAGGGTATAAAGGAAGTGTCATGGTAGGGCAATGGGCACACATTGAGGAAGCAGCAGCACCCTCTGTTGAAGCTCAAGCTCCTCATGAACTAGCATCACTACGGACACTACATAGTCTCTCCTGCTGCAGAAATGTTCCTGTTCTTGCTGCAGTTTACTAACTGCATTTTCACCCCCACTGCTCCTCCTTGTACACCCATTTCCACCACAGCTTAATAAGTCACCACTACATTCTTTTTTAAATTCCTTACTTTACCCATGGTTGTTACAGTGATTTACCTTGACTGTACATGACTTTTGCTATTTTCTCAGAGTGTACCAACTCCCTTGCATTTCATTTGCAGATTTTTGACTTGTTTTCTGTATACTGTACTGTACTTGTAACATGTTTCTCCCTTTGTCACTTCCCCAGGTCACACCTTGAAATGAGCCCTGGCTCAGTGTACCTTTCCTAGTTACCAACTTTTTAAATAAATAAATCTCCAGCAGCACACACACTCTCACTAGTTTTTTTTCTCCTTTTTACACAACCAATGCCCAATAGGGATTTCAGGGACTAAGAGGAATGTGCAAGATGCAATAGCTCAGGTAATCATACTGACATTACTGTGCACATGAAAAAACACTAACTTCACTCAGTAAACAAAAATGAAATCAATATAGTCAAACATCAGTGACAAAAATTATTCAGTAAAACACACCTAACTGTTCTACAGAACTAAAATTACAAACCAAAGAAAACAGGAAAAAAATTCACAAAAAACACTGACTACAACAGCACAAGTACTGCTAAGACAGAAAAGGCTGTCTAAACTGCCTCTTAACATTTGATGCACACCTGTGCATCAAACCTTTTGTCAGGAGTGACTAGAGATTCAGGGGATGGCACTGCTGAGCCCATTGCAGTTCATAAAAGCACTGTGGTCCTGACATCACTCTCCACCTGGTGGGCTAAAACTTTGTGTACTTCAAAGGACCAAGCTACTTTTCTCAGGGATGGCTTCAGTCCTTTGATTTACATGAAACCAGTCAGCAAACAGCTGAGTGGATTTTCACTGCAGGAGCCTGTCAGCCTGTAAAGAAGGAAACTGTAGATCGACATCTGTTGCAGCTACCCTTCCCCAGCCCTACCCATGTTATTATAATGGCGTTGGGGTGCCTAATCCCCTGTGCCAGCCTCCATTCCCCACTCTGCCCATTTTAGCAACACAGCACTGGGGAACCTGCTCCCAATGCTGCCAAATATGACAGTAACACTGTGGGGTACTCAACCCCCCGGTATCTGTTTTCTTTCTTTCTTTCTTTCTTTCTTTCTTTCTTTCTTTCTTTCTTTCTTTCTTTCTTTCTTTCTTTCTTTCTTTCTTTCTTTCTTTCTTTCTTTCCTTCCTTCCTGTAAAAAAGAAAACAGTCCATTGATGTCTATTGCATCCCCCACCATAATTCCCCCCCAAGCCCAACCCTCATTATTATTAGGGCACGGGGCCCAAACCCCTATGCCAGCTGCCACTCCCCACCTTGCCCCTTTTAGTAATGCAGCACCAGGGAGCCCAACCCCAGTACTTCCAAATGTAACAGTTACACTGTAAGTTGCCCAATCCCCCAATGTTGCTACCTGTAAAAGAGAAAACTGTCCCTGGTCATTTTTTTTGTAAACCTATAAAAAAAATCAATCAATGTCTGTTGTACCCTTATTACCCCCACCAAACCCTCCCACTCAGCACACAAGACCCCAGACCCTTACTTACCCACCAGGGGCTAGCACCATATTCCTCTCTGGACCATAGACACATCTTTACTCTTCAACGAAGGGACCACGAACTGAGGAAATCAAGTATGTGGTTCAATGCATTTCAATGGGGTTTTGAAATTAGTAGCATAACTTGACCATTTTTCAATATTTTTGCCTGGAATTTTCAACATTCCTTTTTTTGGGACACTGCCTCACGAACAATGCAAGTGACGTTAGGTAAATCTGTCCCAAAAGGTGATTTTGTGGTCACTCTGCAAAATAACCTTTTGGCCAGAAGTTGAAAAATGTCTCCACTATTGTTTATGAGGTGGGGTGATAAGAAGGCTATGCTAAACATTTGGTGTAAAAATATTAAAAAACAACAAAGTTAAGAGTCTACGTTGAATTTTGGGAAGGTAGGCTCATAACTTTGGTCATTTTCAATATTTTGTCCGCAAGTTTACAATATAACCATTTCTTCACAGCACCTCATGAATATAACAGCTGTCATTTTTCAAATCCTGACCAAAGTTTTATTTTATTATGTATACCAAAAGGTGATTTTGCAGTTGCTGTGCAAAATCACCTTTCGGGCAGGAGCTGAACATTTTCTTATTTTTTTTTCATGAGGTGGGATTATAAGAAGGCTATGAACACAGGCTCATAACTTTGGTCATTTTCAATATTTTGACCCCAAATATTCAATATAGCCATTTCTTCACAGCACCTCATGAATGTGACAGCTGTAATTTTTCAAATCCTGCACGAAATGTGTTTTTGCATCATGAAAGGTGATTTTGCAGTCACTGCATGAAATCACCTTTTGGGCAGGAGTTGAAAATATTCCCCACTATTGTTCATGAGTTGGGGTCATATGAAGGCTACATTGAAAAGTTGGCATAAAAATATTAAAAAACAACAAAGTTATGAGCCTACATTGAAGTCTGCCAATGCAGGCTTGTAACTTTGGTAATTTTCAAAATTTTGACCCCATATTTTCAACAGTCATTTCTTTACTGCACCTCATGATTGTGACAGCTGTCATTTTCCAAATCCTCACCAAAATGTGTTTTCACATCCCATTCTGCGATTTCATATTTAGTGCACAAAATCATCTTTCAGTCAGGAGTTTAAAATGTTCTCTGTACTTCTTCATGAGGTGGGGTCATAAGAAGGCTGAGTTGAAAATCTGGGGCCAAAAAAAACAAACAATAAAGTTATGAGCCTATGTTAACATTTTTGAATGCAGGCTCATAACTCTGGTCATTTTCAATATTTTAACCCCAGACGTTCAACACAGCAATGTTTGCGTGTTGCCTCATAATCATGAAGTGTCATTTTTAAAATCCTGCACGAAATGTGTCTTTGCACCTTTGATGAGAAATAACATTTCAGCTTATATACTATAAATGATATTTGTCATGCCTATAACCAAATCCTAAAACAAGTCTCTTCAAAACTTGGGGTCAAAACATTAAAAATAAAATCAAAATTAACAAGCAGCAATGTTCAGCATTGACAAATGCTTATTCTTTCTGGAAGTTGCTGCAGCTAAACTCCCCTCCCCCCAACAGTACTTTTTCACTACACAATACAGAAAATGAAATTACAACTTTAAACTCACTAAATCACAAAAAAAAACCATAATTGGTGATCTAGAGGAACAATGTACAGAAGACACTTAATGGAGTGCTTTGTTGAAAAAAAAACTGCCTGTTTTAAATACATTCCAAAGGTTTTTAGGCACAAAAATACAGAGCACAGGTAACACCAACTGTCTCTTCCTCATACTGCACTGAATTCAGGCTACACATGGCAATACAGCTCATGGCAGCACCATATGACCTCCAATCCCATGGATCCCTGCAAACTTTGCCTTACAGCCAAGATTTACAGGTGAAGTTCGCAATTTTCACCATTCACAAAGTTCTCCTTTAAGGTGAAGCAGAACTTCACTGTAAAGGAGAATTTTGTGAATTCAGTAAAATTTGCGAATTCCTCTGTGAATTTGTGAATTCCTTTGCAAAGCGAAGTTTTCTTACTTCACCCACTTCTAGGTGTGAGTTGCTGTGAGGTCCTCCAACCATCTCATAAAAGCCTGCACTAGGCCAACCCTCTTTTCCTTTTTAGACTCTCTAAGGCCAAATAACACCTGCTGCATACAGTCCAACATAATTTTGATAGTAGCCATGTCAGCAATTATGATGCCCATTACTGCTTAAGAGAGTCATAGCAGCTGAAGTGGTGTGTGTAAATCCTGCCATGGTTGTCTGGAATGGTAATCTGATCTTAGATAGGCATCAATCTTTTAGCTGATGATCATCACCCCCATGGACTAAACACCAAAAATTAATAGACTATATCTGTATAGCAGGTTTATATCCATTGGCCTATATAACTTTGTTGGTTCCAAAAGCAGACTGGATTCAAGATCAGCCAGGATTGTGGTTAAGGTCTGAGGGAACTTGAGATTCAAGCACCTATCCTATATACTGTTCAGCAACAAACCTATCTTCCTTTTTAGGCATCAAACAATGTTTGGAGCCTATTGTCATTGGTATGACTATTTTGTGCCTCATATTTTCTGACCTGGAGTGTGTAAGGAGTTATTCTCCACATATACTCTAGCAAAAAAAATTGTCTATGTGTTTTGCCCAGGTTTGCTTCATTTGCTTTGTATGGAGCAGTACAGGCATATAAATATGTCTGTGCAGCACTGGCCTTTTTTCTCCAGGGCTTGCTGTGCTAGCTGCAGACATCTGGTGATGGCATTGAGGGACTTGGAGTGAACTTGAAGAGTGGGAGTGAACTTGGAGGGTGGATGATCAATGAGAAGATTTAAGGTGTAGCAGGCTACAGGTATAGTATTGATGAGGATGTGTTTAGGGGAACAAGTTTGCTTTGTTTAAGGGATGTTGGCAGGTGTACACAGTGCGGCACCAGGTCAAAAGTCAAAACAGTGCACCGGGAAGAGCACTGCAAGAACCACACTGTGTAAAGCATGAAAGGATTTAGAGTGACAGGGTATAATAGCAGTAAGGAACTACCACTATCCCTGTCACTCTGCATATTACCTGAAGAAGGATCAAGTTGCCATGTGCTGGGGTGCCGTGTTGAGCCACTCCCATGGTGGAGTGGCTAAGGCACCAGCACACAGTGTGGTAGGGTACCTGGGAACGTGGTTTAGTTCCTGCCAGGTCTCCTCCTGCTACAACTTTTTTTTTACCAAACAACAGTAATTTTCCCTCTCCCGATGTTCTCCTCATCTCCAAAGTCCATGACCTTCCCCACTGGAGGAGATTATTTTAAGTCTGGGAGGTGTGGGGGCAAAACTCCTTCACAAAAAGAAAGAAATCCCATTACTGTTAATGGGGCTGTGCTGTTGTTGTCGCGTCACTCAGTTATCCGACCTTGTTTGATACAGCGCTGTTTTCCTTGCAGCATTTATTGCCACACTGATTTTGTATGCAGTGACATGACCTTGTGCCACGCAGTGTACACTACTGTGTACAAAACTTTCTAACCTTGGGCATCTTTTGACATGCCTGAGAGTAGTATTTCTCCTCTGAGCCACCACCATTTCAGCAGTTTATTTGGGATGTAAAGTTTTCTTACCACAGTGTCCTAATCTGTTGCTTCTGGTCACTTACTGCTTACTTCTGAAATGGTGGTAGCTCATAGAAGATTTACTCCTCTCAAGTGGGCCAAAAGAAGCCCCAGGTTAGAAATTTGTGCATATTGTTCATTGTTTTTGGTTTCACTTCATTTGGGTTTTTGGCAGCCTGAACTTGGTCCAATGATTTGGATGGTGTCCAAGAGACAAAGCACTTTACAGAAGGTGACAAACAGCACCGTTTGGATACAGTTCAAGGTTGGAGGCAGCAAGAGACAGACATAGGAGCTTGGATCATTAGCTGAGTAGTGCTGCACTTAAGAGCAGGCAGACCAAACAACCTAGTGTTTATTTTATACTAGTGTGAGGGGAGTGGGCAAGCACTAGAATCATAAAATACAAAGTGCAGGTGTTACATGCAATTAATTCCACCTAATTCCAGCATCAGGCCATTAGCCGAGAGGTGGGGCAGGCAGATTTAAAGAGCTGCTGACACCTGCAAGATAACTTTGAAAAACATAATAATTAGGTACAATTCAGCTTGCATTCTATATATATTCTACAGATTTCTCTTCCCACTTATTTATTATGGAGAAAATTTGCATGAATAAGTGATCTTCATCCCTTAGAGTTCATCTGCCTCTATAGCTTACTCCCTACTTCAAGTCACAGCCCTCTGTAACTGTGATGTCACAAGCAGTGCATCATAACCTCAGGTAGGGATAAAGCAATGGGAATAGATGAAATGTTTAGCATGAAAGCTTCTGTTTTAATGCAGATGTCCTCAATAATAATTAATGGGGACGAGACATACAGAACTTATGTGAAATACAAGCGGAACTGTGTCTAAACATAATGTTTTGTGAAAGTTCTGTTGAAGGTGTCGGCTGCTCTTTAGTTTAGTGTTTCTGTCTCCAGTTTCCACCTCTCAGTCAGCACAGTGTAAAGCAGAGAATCAGAAGTGCATCCCTTGAGAGGAATCCCAATGTACAACACAGTTATAGCTTGAGGCCTCAAGTCTAAGGAGTAGCACAATGATGGGAGATGGTGACATGTCTGCAACTCAGTGCCATAATTCTGGAAAAATAACAGAATAGTGCAAAGGTTTGCTAACTGTGTGCTAAGTTTCTGGCAGAAGGATTAGTTTTCAGTTGAGTAGACAGTCTCTGATTTTTGCCTGGCATCTGGCAGGTTGAATTTGAGTTAACACAGAAACATAGAAACAGATGGCAAATAAGGGCTGCTGGGCCCACTCAGTCTGCCCATTTTTTTATATCTTCATTTCTGCTGCAGATCTACTTGGTCTATGGCACTGTCTTGTAAATTACGTGATACTGAGGACTGCATAGGGCTCCTCCAGGTGATGAAAAACTTCTTTTTTTTTTATCAGAAAAATGTGAGCCTCGTTTAGGCAGCCCCCACTGCCACATTTATTTTTTCTCACAATTCTGGCATGGCAGTGTTATATTGGTAGTAAGCAGTGGGCATCTGGGAGGCATTAAAGACAGAGCTGCATGTATTGAATAAGGCATGTTGCCTGCAGCCTGCCTGAGACTGTTAGTGTCAGTTTATGATAAATTATAATTTGGGCTTCATTTGTGCAGACTGCTGTGTAGCTTAGCTGGCCAGTCCAGCTTGCTGCGTCAGCTTACCAACAGTACTGTAGCAGCATGTTGCTATCTGGTTTGTGTGTGTTTCAGGAAGAGGCATAAACAAAAAATGTATATTTTGTTTTGAGCTTTGCTGCCTCAGGTCCACATTGAACAGATGCAGTGGGGAAGAAAGACTACAGACAGCCTAGTGCTTTGTGGTCTATGGTACTAAATTATTGTCCCTGGACTAGCAACATGACAACCAGAACCTGATGTGTTTTGTGTCTGTTTGAGTGGAGGTGGTCCCTTGAAAAAACAGTTGTATGCAGCTATATTTCTTCTTAACTTGTTTAAGACATAATTAGGAGTGTGTGTGCATGTGTGTGTGTGTGTGTGTGTGTGTGTGTGCAGGAAAGGGTGGCTTGGTTATCACTTACACACACACACACACACACACACGATGACTAGAAACATAAGCTGCTAGTAGTAATAGTAGCAAACAAAACTAATTTTCTTAAGACTGCCCCTGAACACAGACACCCCACAAGACACCAGGATGCAGTTACTATAGAATATAATCCTTACTGTATCTGTTCCTCTGCATTCTGATGCCTTTTAGCAGGCTGTGGAACTGTTAATCTGTCTGTTAAAAGTCTCCAGAATTCACTATTTTGCTTTGCTTTTTTCAAATGATACTGGAGGCCATGCTCCAAGACCACCCACAGAGATTTAGATTTTGTGCCCTTAAAATTGTCTTTACATGATGCCCTGGTGTCAGCAGAAAAGGTACCCAGGCTGGCCATTGGTGCAGCAGTGGGATTTCGCTGCGGCGCCGGGCACCGGGTTTGGGAACGGACCCGGATGGCCGGAGGGCCAGCTGGGGAGAAGGATTGAGCGTCCGATGGGCAGCTCTCCTTTTCTGGGGAGGGTGCGGGCAACATCTGAGTTTGGGACTTCCTGGCGGAGGCCGGGAGAACTCGGCTGCTGACGCCTGTCAAATGGGGGTGAGGTGGGCGGACGCTAGTGTCATTGCACGTCTCATCTCTTCGGGAGGGAATATGGGAGGGAACAAAAATCCCACGCCTTGCATCTCGGTGACGCTCTGCCCCAGGAAAGCCTTGATTGGCCACCGGAGCTGTTCCCCCAACCATTCACAGTTCTGCGGTCCGATATAGGGGGTCGGAATCGCGGCCCCACTCTCTGGGGGGTAAGCCAGGGATGACCGGGGGAGATGGCAATTTCCGGTGGCCTGGGCTCCAGAGGTCCATGACCAGAGTCGATGGTCGACGAGAGGCGTGGGGAAAAAATAGGAAAATTAACAAAAAAAAGAAAAGCACCCAGAAGTGCATCCAGTCTACCCATTTTGCTGCATAGTTCCATGCTTGGTCTAATATCAGACTGGATTTAGAGAGTCAGTAGTCTTATTGACTAATCATCACCTCCTTCTCTAGGTATCCTTTCCACTCTTCTGCCTGTGGGGCCTCTTATTCTCTTATATTGGTCCCACCCAATGTAAATCCTGCCATAGTCTGGGCTTCAACCAGCTTTAAGGCCTACCTATTCCAGTCAGCTACCACCCACTCTATGAAGGACTTCCTCACATCCTCCCTGAAGCTCCCCCCCACACATCTCCGCTGATGTCGCCTAGTTACTGTGTCCTCATTCTTCATGAACAAGTCCTAACAATCAACCCTCTTGCTAGGAGGCAATATAGTGCTGTGGTTTAGGACACTGAGCTGCAAATCTGGAGATCTGGGTTTGAATCCCACAGCCCCCACTTTCATCCTGTGTGACCCTGAGCAAGTCACTTAACTTCCTTGTGCTCCCAGATCACATCTGGAAACAGGCTTAGGCTTAGTGTGTTTCAATCACATCATGGGGAAAGGCATCATCCGTAACGGCAACTTGTTCCCCACTGAATCCCTCACGGCGATGGGAGGGTAGGGCAACCGGATGTGGGGGTGGATGAAATGGGCGACAGGATGTCGCTATATGTATGTGTGTGGTGGGGGAGCAAGCACGGTGAGCATGAGCTGGGAAAGGCAGAGGAGCTGTATGGGGTGGTGCTGAGGTGAGTTGCCAAGCTGCGTCATGGCATTGGGGGTTGGCCTCTGGTTGGGGTGGGTGAGGTGCCAGGTCTGGGCGCTGGTGCGATTTTATTGCACCAAGCCTGAACCTTTAATTTTACATGTTTTCATCCCCCCAACATGTACCCACTGGAGTTGAGAATTCTTTAGTAGGGGGATGCGGGGGGGGATAACAGGAGATTGGGAGAGAGGAAGCTATGGGAACTAAGGGGTTCATCAAGTAAGTGGACCCTGTTTGGCAGAATGTTGTTGGGGTAACAGACAGGAATTCTTGGTAGACTGGATGGACTTTGGTTCATTATCTGTCATCACTCTCTAAGTTGGGCCACTGGGAGATAGCCAAGTGGCAAGGTGTGCCAACCTTCCTCCAAGGAGCAGAGAATTGAATTGGATTCTAAATCCATCCCTAACATTCCAGATTCATTTCTGGAAGAAACAGATGGATTGACTGATCTTTGATTTGTAAGGATTTACCTCTTTTCAGAAAAAGGAACTATAATATATGTTATCAAAATGTGCACAACCAACAACCTTGGGATGAAGCTGTCAAAAAAGGCAGGGACTGGACCACTAGTTCCCATTCTACCCTACAACTTCTGTGTAAGAGGCATTTCAGTTAAAATATGAATCTCTACAAGTGGAGAAACAATACTGGTAGTCTTCTAATTTGAAAAAAGTGCAATAGGATTGTCAGATGTAATGAATGGATCAGTCATAACTGGAGATGCCGCAGTTTTACTTCACTGGCAAAGTTCTGGCAAAGTTGCAATATTCGCCTTTGCCAATAACTTCACATATTGCCCACTTCATCATTTCTTATTGAGTTTTCCTTTGGAACCAAGGAGAAGTTAATGTGAAGTTGCAACTTCACCTTAACTTCATCTAACCTCGCCTGAAAACGTGCCACTTCCCCTGCCAAAAACTTTGCAAAGTTGTCATTTTGTACTTTGCGAATGTGGCAATTTTTCTGCTAGAGTGAAGTTTGCCAACTTCACACATCTCTAATCATAACACCTTCTGTATTGCAGCCTACCATGAAATAAAGTAAGGTCCAACACAGGAGTCATTAAAAAGACACAGTCAATCAAGATTATCTGATCACCATTTACAGTAAGTCTTTATTACCATTATGGGGTTCTAGTACCATCATAGAATTCAAGAGCAAGGCTTGAGAGGTCGCTGATGTTATTAGAACCCTGAGATGGAATCACAGACTTCTTTGCACATTTTATTTTCCATATATGGGGGTAGCTGACACTGAGTAGATAGCACCTAGCTGGTTCTATGTGATAACAGTGAAAGCCTAAAGGCAATCACTGTTATCATGCAGTCAGAGTGCTGAAAACATTTTCGGCACTCTGACACCCCAGCGCACAGGACAACAGTGCCAGAGACATAAATTTCAATGGCCCCCCCACACACACCCACAGCCGCCCTCCTGTTGGGGGGGTTACTGGACACTTTGGTCATGGTGGAGGGGAGGGAGGGACCACTAGCCACCAGGACAGATTTGTTGGGATGGTGATGGGTGGGGGGAGGGATCACAACCACTGGAGGTATTTCTTTTCAGGTCGGGCAGGTGATCTAGTGGGGGGGGACCACTAGCTACCAGGGATATTTTGTGTACTTGTGGAGCAGGTGGGGGAGAGATCACTAGCTACCAGGGCTTATTTTTTAGTAGAATTGGGTGACATTTTGCCCATAACATTTGTATAAGTTTTCTGTTCTGCCACAGGTGGAAGTTCGGAAAGTTCCGCGAAAGTTTGGGTATTTCCATGGAAGTTCCACGAAGATGGAAAACATCACATTCGCCCTCCCCAAAAAATTGGATATCTCCCTTATATGTTACCTTATTAAGTGGAAAAATCACTATTTTAGTAAATTTAACTTGTATCCAGATAAGCAATCAAACTCAGTAAGAATCTGAAAAGCTATAGGTAATGAGGTTAAGGGATATGTAAGGTGAAGCAATACATCATCCACATACAGTAAGTGGACATGTAACCCCCACACCACTTTTGGCAAGTTGGCACCCCCATAAAACAGAACTAGTACCCACATATGGCATACCATTTACTTTCAGCAGAAACTCTAAGAATGGTACCACCCCTAGTGTTAGGATATATACCAGGCTCATTATTTAGTGGAAGGGGGTTGGGGTACAATAACCAAAAATGAACCTTTGTAATCTACAACCAGGTCCAGGGGAGAGGATGCTAGGTGTATGCTAGACCTAACTGTTGAGGGGTCCCATTAATTCCATACAGAAGCAATGATCAGATTGTCCAATGCAGCAGCTGGAATTGTGCAGTATAGCTTTACTACAGATGTTACTAAAGCATCAGTGGACCCCCAAGGGTCAGTCATGGTAAACAAGTACATTTTCCAGAATTTTTCTTGCTAGGCAGTACATTTCTCTACAGAAACAATTCCTTTCTCTTCCCCATGGTGTATACTCATCGACTGTGCCACACACCCAAAACAGTTCCATTTCCCAACAGTGTATACCTATGGACTGTGCCACACACTCGGAACATCTTCTTTTCCCATAAGTGCATGCATGTGAATTTTATCACCCACCTCATCCCGCAGCAATGGCCTTTGCTCAAGATAACCTGATGCCCATCAACGAATCAGTTAGCCCTGCCTTTAAAGCTTCCAGATGGTGTTCCTTCCACCCTTTGCAACAACCGACAGTCTCTGCCATTCCTTCAGGGTTACATCACAGAAGCCTTCATTCCCCACTGAAATGCTAAAGACTCCAAACTTTACTTCAAATTTCCACACTTAGGTGAAGAGGGGTCCTGACAGGTGTGATCTAGCCTGATCTTTGGGCACATATACTCCAGAACAAACCCCTAGCTAGAGAACTTGTCTCCCAATTTCGTACTCACAGAATAATTGTTCCTTCCTCTAGACATGGAAACAACCCATAAAGTACTATCTTCCACAGAGTAGTTGCACTTTCCTTTAGGCATGGGAAGAGCCCAGAAAGTTCCCTTTTTCCTCTGTATCATAGACCTGTTGCTCATTCCTTTAGGCATGGAAACAACAGAGAATGTTCCCCTTTCCCTTTGTACTCACAGACTTTTTGCTCCTTCCTCTAGACATGGAAACAATACAGAAAACATCCTTTTCCATGGTAGCTTGTGAGAAATTCCACACAAAGTCTTTCTGAAAGGCAGCTATAACACATTAAGATCTTCAGGGGATTGCCCATTGGACACACTGAACTGGCAGCCCCTTCCACTTCTCTGGAGTGAAAATCAAGGAATCCTGCTGAAGAAAGGTCTCCACCACTTCACTGGAAACTGGAGGTTATAATCCAAACTATGGTGAGAAACACAGGGCTGTCTGACACAGAGCCCCGCTGGCAGAGCTCCTGCCACTCTAACTTTTAAACTAAGACTAACTGAACATTCTAAAACTTCCCCAGAGCAGCTGATTCAGAAATGGTTATGCTACTGCAAGAGTTCTAAATGACATAATCATCCTTTCCTTAGACTAGCTGAGTAAACAATGATGACATTATGTAAGAAACCCCTAAGTAAGCTTCTTACTAGCTGCCTTTTCTACCTGCCTAACACTAATACTAATGGGATTCTAGTAACCTCATGGGACTAGCTGGTTACAGACAATTTGAAAGTATGGGAACCAATGGAAATCCCAGATATTGAAGGATGTTGTAAGAAGAGTCTTGTGAGGGGTTCTAAATAAAGGATAAATAAGAAAGGGGATAGAGGAAAACACTGTTGCATACCACATCATAGCTCAAAAGGGTCTGAAAGGACACCATTACAAAAAAAAAAAACATGCCTCAGGTTAGAATAAAGTAGACGTACCCATTTGATAAAATGATCTGGGAACCCAAAAGTAGACAATGTTTGAAATAAAAAAGGCCATGACAAATGCTTTTTCGGCATCCAGGGAGACCAGCACTGCCGGAATGCCAGAGTCCCTGGAGGCCGAAAATAAAAGAAATATTTTCCTCATGTGATCTGACACCAAGTGGCCCTGCATAAAGCCAGTTTGTTCCTGTCCAATTAACATTTGCCAGACCCGAACCAGCCTATTTGATATTATGTGGGGCAAGATCTTGACGTCCACATTTAACAAAGAGATCAGGTGATAGTTACTAACTTCCAACAAGTCTTTACTGGGCTTGGGAATTAAAGTAACAAGAGCCTCCAGGAAATCAGGAGGAAGGCATTGTGTTGGTATCCGTAATTGTAAACAATCACTAGGTGGGGAGCCATGTCAGCCTTAATAATAGCATCAAAATTAGGCAAAAAGCCATCTGGGCCTGGAGTCTTGTCCAAAGTGAGAGAAGAGATGGCTTCTTTTACCTCCAACCTTGTGATAGACCCCCCTTAAGGTTGACACTAAATCTGGGCACAAATGGGGAAGATTAGTGGCATCTAAATAGTCCTGTATCTGTTCCTGCAAGACTGGCGTGGCATCCCAAGCACTACACAAGCCAGAATAGATTTGCTGAAATTCCTTTGCTATATGTTGCATAGCAGTGTGTGCCACATCACCCATGCAGGAACAAATACTTTTAATCAATTGGGCCATCAATTTGCTACTTTTTTCACTATACATTTCATACATTAGCCGAGAACTAAACAGGGTGTGTTCTGCCTGCTCCCTATTTGATTCTGCGTAAGCAGCTCGGGCTTGATGTAGATGAGTCCAGTCTTCATCTGAGGACTTAGAATTTATATTTTTCTATAAAAGTCTACTAGAGGCCAATAATTCTTGTGCTTTCTTATCCCTTTGTTTGTGACGAGAAGAGGCCAACCTTATGAGCTTGCCATGGATTGTACATTTATAGGCACACCAACATGTAGCCTAAGAATCTGTAAAGGAAACATGAAGCTCAAAAAAGTCAGTGGTCATTTGCTTTAGCCTGGAACTACACCATTCATCTTATAAAATATGATTATTAAGCCTCCACCTTTTACCTCTCTCTCAACCATAAGGGTTGTGTCCCATGGAGAGAGAATTAGAAGCATGGTAAGAAATCACATGACTATAACATACTAACATATAAATCTCACAGTATTAGACAGTCTGTACAAAAACAGAACTGCCCAGAATTAAAACAATAGGAAAAAAGTATAAACAGGAGAAAAAAGTATACTCCCTATCAGATGGGTGCAAAATGCATCAAATATCCACCAGGCCATAATTATCTAATAAATCCCTTAGTGCTGTCTGTGCTGAGGAGATACCTTTTTGAGCAGAGCATCATCTGTTCACAGTATCATCCGTTGTGAGATTCCAATCCCTAACATTAACTTAGGGAGTTTAACATAGGCAGAAATAAGATTCATAATATTCAGGAAAAAAGAAGGAGATCAGTGTTAGGGCCATAGATGTTACCCAAAATAAGTTCTGTGTCACCCACCAAAATGTGTAAAAGGAGGTATAGACCATCTGGGTCCACATGGTCCTTAAGTATTTGTAATGGGAGATGTTTATGTACTGAAATTACTACCCCAGCCCTATGAGAATTATTCCCGGCCCCCAACAAGAACCCACCATATGCTATGGAAAAAATGAGCTTTATGCCCCAGTATATGGGTCTCTTGTAAAAAGACTAAATCTCGTTTAAAGGAGGTGAGATTCTTCAGCACTTGAGTGCATTTAATGGGGGAATTGCCCCCCTTAATATTCCAAGAGATACAAGTTAAACAGGATTCTACCATAATAAAAATATAAGTAATAACCAAAAAAGCTGAAGCCGAACTAGGAAATAATTAGTAAAACAGAAAACAGGTTCTCTGTCTCCAGCAGATACCCATAAATTGCCAGGAAATAGCTCCAACCATACCACATCCATCCTGCACCCAAACTGCCTGTGTGCTTATATGAAGTAAAGAAGAGAACATCAACAAAAACAAAGTCATCCTGTAGTGCCCATAGAAAATTAACAGTAGAGAACCACAATAACTAAGTATAAACAATAGTTCCCCTATGAACTCCATCCTAATGAAGGAGGAGAGGGTAGGCCCAACATTGGGTAAAAACCTTCCCCAAACACATTCAGACCGTGGTGGCTTGGAGGATGTGCTAGCAAGCCTTGTCCATGTCTCCCAGGTAACAATCAAAGAAACTAAGTAATTATTAAGTAAATATTGCAGCCAAAAATCAAAAAGACATCATCATCATAAAAAAAAAGTGTGTCACACAAAGAGTCCAAATATGTGAAAGGCACCCACATTAACATCATAAAAAAAAGTGTCTCATATTAAGGTCCCGATTCTCAAAGCTTTTGACATGGCACAGGGTGCTTGCGCTACAAAGAATGGTGCAAGGTGCACCTTGCGCCAACAGACAATGCCAGAAGCAATTCTCAAAGGGCAGCCTGTGTCAACCACAGGCTGCCTGCCCCAAATAGGGCTCACATCACCCCTGCACCCAGACATGGGCTGCAACATGGTGCATGCAGCTTGTGTCAGGGGCAGGCTGCTGGTGCACTACAGATGGGATTCACAAAGGACACCCAGAGGGCAGATTACTAAGTACCCATAGACCAGCCAGGGCTGGCATAAGAGTACTGTGACACTTGCCCTCTGGGTGTGCTGGGCACTGTGTACCTATACAGCAGTTGTACCCCTGCCCCTATCCCCCTGCTGTGCACTAGTGCCCCCTGCTCCCCCATATCTCCCATTACTGGTGATCTAGTGGACCCCCTCCCCAAACCCCCAGTAATGCCTGGTAGAGTACTATTGTGTCCCCTAGCTGGTGGTCTAGTGGCTCCTCACCCCACACACCTAGCAGGTGGTACCTGCCACTCCACTCCTCCAAACCTGTACTCAGAGCTGGTGCTGGCACATCCTTCCTTTCACCACCATTGCTGGCACTAAATGAACTGGGCACACGCTAGCCTCCACCAAACCATTCCCATGCACTGGGCATTTGATGAATGGGTGAGGTTGACGCATTTCTGGGCACTTAGGTGCCGGGACCAATCCTGTACCTGAACCCAGTGCAGGGGGCATTGGTGCAAGCTGCTGCTCCCTGTAGCTTGCGCTGGACACTGCCCCTTTGAGAATCAGGCCCCCAAGAGTCTAAATATGTGAAAGACACCCTGCACCCTTTTAAGGAGATCAATTCTGTGTTTCCTCAGAGAAGCTTCATCACATAGACACCAGAAAAATGTCCAACTGAGCTTTAAAAAGTCAAACATTTCTCTGCTGAATTGCACTGAAGCATTGTATGGATAAATGAGTCCAAAATAAAGAAAATCAGTCCAAAAGTAGCAGTATCAAACAAGAGAAGTATCACATGCTAATTGTTTTATATAAAGCAATAGAATGAGCTGATCTCAAACAAAAAGCAATTTCATTTATACCCCACTGAATGAAAATAATAAAACAAATAGTCCCTGAGGTTAAGGAATCTAAGGGTTGGTGTTCAAAAGGAGCTGATGAGGGTTATAAACAAGTGAAAATAATATGAAGATGCTATGAAGTAAAAATTAAACTGTAACAGTCCAGGATAACTCCAAATATCAAAAGAAATGAAGAAAAAATAGGCATCTGGGGAGCACCGCCCTGCATCCCCAAAATGGGATTGTTTCCATGATCCCCCGATGAGATGGATTTGCCACAAGAAATTAACAGCTTCCCTTGTCAAAGAAATAAAACATACCATGAGACAAAACTAGAACATCAGTAACATTTCCAAGCCGGCAGTTGAAATGATGAAAAGGAAAACTGTAGCTCATGTCCGGTAACACATACAGTACAATCCGAATGATAGCCATTCATTTTCAGCTCCTGGACCAGACTCGTTAAAAAGCTGACTGTACTAGAATAAATGCCCAACATAGAAAATGAAGGAAAATATCAAAGCTCCCAAGTCTCTAGTATATCAAACAGTTGAGTTGCAGGGGTTCTTCAGCATAGAAAATTAAGGGAGGGCAGGGCAATACTTTTTTTTTTAATTATTGTAATATTCAGAAAGACCTTTGAATCAGGGATTCATTTACAAAGGTTCCACATCATACATAAAATGGTACAGGGACGAGACTTGAAATACAGATTACAGCACATTACAGATAACATTCACAATAAGTTACATAGCTGTATTAGTAGATGGCTAACAGAGATTTAGGTACATTAGCACAGCCAGAAAAGAAAAAAAATACAGAAAGATTCTGTAGGAGGTTGGTAGTCATGTAGTTTCACAGATACATTTAGGTAAGGTGACCTACTAATAGAGTTTTTGAGGGAGGCACCAGCAGGTCAGGTGTCAAGGGCAGTCACATTGGTTTGTGGCCTGAAGGTATTCCCTTAGCTTGGATTTACAAGGGCCCAGCCTTATTTCATCAGCTATATGGCTAGGGAGGGAGTTTGTCCAGGAGGGGGCCCTGAAACTGAAAGTGCGTTGGTATTGGGAGGTCCGTCCATGGGGTACCCATAGTAGCCGCTTGCTTGAGCTATGGATTGTGTAACGTTGTGGAAAAAATTACAGTTAGTAAATTATCTATTACAAATACTTAGAAAGGAGACGAACGGAGACGAGACTGAAGGCGGAAGAATTTAATGATTATAACAATAATCACAGCAAGAGATTTCAAGTGGTACATCCTTCATTCTTCAAACTAACAGTGTGTGCTGGCTTGCTTATATAGTGGAAGACAGCATTATCAGTTTCTATGGTTGTCTATGATTGGTTCAAAACAAATACAAACATCAACTTAAAAGGCAATTCTCTTTTTAGTACATGTATGAACTTATCCTTGGTAAGCACAAATGTATTGATAGTGTAAATTATATTACTATATAAGGCTAGTAATAGTTGTCATTACCAGTTACCAAGGTCTAGGAGGTAGAAATAGATTTGGACTTAAGAATGTGCACACAGGCATTTTGGCCTGTCCTAATAATAATAGTCAAAAGGGTAACTTGAACTCTATCCCTGTATTTCTGTCTGTGCAGACACTTAAGACACCTGTTTTCTATTACTCACATGGTCAGTACAAATATCAAAAGGCACCTTAATATTGCAACTTGTGGCTCAGTTTGACTTATAGCTTTACAAGTTTTATATAATTCAATTATATAGGCCATCATTTGTTACACAAACACATTATGGTTTAGACCAAAATGAGGTTAGCCTGAAATATAGGGACACACTTCTATATCCCTTGTTACAAGCCCCCCTTGGCCCTGTATTTTTTAATTATTATTTGTGCAACAGTGCAGATCCTCGGAGCATGTACATCTCATTACATACTTTACGAATAGTAAGTCTTAAGCGACACAGGCCTATAATTACCAAAAACACTAAGACCACTTGCAGCACAAGTAAAACTTTAAAAGACAGGACTCCTAAGGGTCCCCATGCATAGCTATAAATGAAGTGCTCATTATCACTCTCACTGAGCAATTCATTTACAACTACTTGTGCCTTATGAGCAGTATTTTGTATTTGTATCAAATGAGTATCTTTTTGATTTAAAAGTGACTGCACGTTAAGAGACAGGAGAGGTATCACAGCTCCAAATGATGGCACTTAACATGTCAATTAACATAGTGGCATAAAACTTTGACACACCAGTGTATGCACAACCACTGTTAACATTTATATTATTCACAAGCATTTGATCAATAGGTGTTGATGTAAGTCCACTCTCTGGCTCTGTTGTCACATTTGGGCATTCGGTTGGTGTTACAGTTAAGTATATGGCATCTGAGACTACAAAACATAATGAGTTGTTTACACCAGCATAGTTACAAACACTATTATCACCCCAAAGACAGTAGGACAGAGTTAACACATAAACACCATTGTCCTTTGGTGTGGCTCTGTTTGTAACAAGAGACTCATTTTTCTGTTCCCAGTCCATGTAGCTTTGCGGTGATCCAGTCTTGAGCTCTGATGCATAGCCGGACCAGCTATTAAAAATGTCCACACACCAATTTGTAGATATGAAAGTACGATTGTTCTTAGTCCAGGTGGCTTTCCATGCTCATGTCGTATAGGTGTGTGTATCAACAGGGTCCCAGTTCCAACTGATTAACAGTGTAATGGACTGTTCATGCTCACACGTGACATTAGTCTGTTCCACATTAATGTTTAGGCTGGGGATTATAGAAAATCTTATGGCTGTCACCAAGCCGATATAATGATGCCTTGTGTCTTCATGGCTATAAACATCAAGTGTAGTTTTTAAATTTTCAACCAGCTTTGTTTGACACTTTTTTACACTGATCAACATGTACCCAGAATACTTGTTTCCTTCCTCCAGCCCCTTTCTTGCCACTTACTTTAACCACATATACCGTACTTTCACCTAACCGTTTGCACACTTGGTACAGTCCTAACCAATTAGCATCCTTCCAAGGATTTTTCTGTTCCCAATTTCACACCATCACTATATCTACTTCCTCTATAGGTAGCCCTCATCCTGCTACTGACTGTATACTCTTTTTAATCTGTGTTTTAGCCATTTGGAGTCTAACATTAGTTGATACTGCTCTTGTTGATGTCGGGTTGCAGCTGACATAGCCCTCCCAACTGCAGTTATTCCTCGTGTGCTTACAGGTACCATTTGAATAGTTACTGTCCCACCCCTTTTTCCAGTAAGGAGCTCATCTAACTCACCTTGTTTTTTCTGTAACTCCTGGATCTTGCATGCAGCATCCCGGAGCTCAGTGTACAGGCACCTAGTCTCACTAGCATGCTCTTGTGACTGTTGTTCTAACTTAATCTGTAAGAGGGCATGATCCCTATTTAACAGACACAGATCCCCTTGTGCTTTTATTAGTTGTTCCCTAAAATTAAAACACTGCTGCTCTAACTCTTGGTGTTGATCTATTGGGATGCTATCTTTATTCATCAATGTTAATTCTTCTAGTTGTTTAGCATTTTGATCCCTTTCATCCCTCATCTGAGCTGCTTCTTTATTCTGGTGACACACAATAGTCTGATTATACTGCCACAGCCCTTGCAATGCATTTGCAAAGATTTCATTTTCATTTTTTACTCCTTCATTACGAAGGGACACTTGCTGAGTAAAATACAATTGTGCCTGTTGATCATCAGGCACTGGTTCATATGCTTCCCCCTTTAGGTGTTTTCCTAGAAAACAGCCTATTATTGTTTCCATACTCATTCTTCTTATCTTTTTCTTGCCTGCCTAGCCTTTACAGCTGGGTGCACCCATGCACTGGTGCCCTGGTCTGTCTAGCTATGTCTTATGGCTCCCTTGTGAGGTCTGGCTTGCAAGTCCCAGCACCTTCACTTACCTACTTTGCCCCTAAAGTTCCCACAGAGTAAAGCATTACTTTATATTTAAAACATTTTGAGAAGCATACAAAGCATACATCACCTGATTGTCAAGCGGCTGTGACTGTGTGTATCTTCTCTTGCTTAAAGCCTGCAGCACCACATCTCTGAGCGTCGTCACCTTCTTATTAGGACTCGCAGACTAACCAACCAGCAGTTAGGCTGCCTCCTCACATGCAGCACCAGCGATCCAAGTCTTTAAGGCACCAAATGTAGAGGTGGAAAAAAATTATCATTAATAAATTGTCTATTACAAATACTTAGAAAGGAGACGAACAGAGACGAGACTGAAGGTGGAAGAATTTAATGATTATAACAATAATCACAGCAAGAGATTACAAGTGGTACATTCTTCATTCTTCAAACTAACAGTGTGTGCTGGCTTGCTTATATAGTGGAAGACAGCATTATCAGTTTCTATGGTTGTCTATGATTGGTTCAAAACAAATACAAACATCAACTTAAAAGGCAATTCTCTTTTTAGTACATGTATGAACTTATCCTTGGTAAGCACAAATGTATTGATAGTGTACATTATATGACTATATAAGGCTAGTAATAGTTGTCATTACCAGTTACCAAGGTCTAGGAGGTAGAAATAGATTTGGGCTTAAGAATGTGCACACAGGCATTTTGGCCTGTCCTAATAATAATAGTCAAAAGGGTAACTTGAACTCTATCCCTGTATTTCTGTCTGTGCAGACACTTAAGACACCTGTTTTCTATTACTCACATGGTCAGTACAAATATCAAAAGGCACCTTAATATTGCAACTTGTGGCTCAGTTTGACTTGTAGCTTTACAAGTTTTATATAATTCAATTATATAGGCCATCATTTGTTACACAAACACATTATGGTTTAGACCAAAATGAGGTTAGCCTGAAATATAAGGACACACTTCTATATCCCTTGTTACAGGTTGTTTTGCCTGGAGGTGTTGGGAGGATAATTTGGTCTAGGGAGGGTGGGATGAGGCCTAATAATACCTTTTTTGTCATAAGGCAGGTGTGGTATCTGATTCTGCTGTCCAGGTTTAGCCAGTTTGTGCTGCTGTAAAGGGAGCAGGAGTGAGTGAAACGATAACATCCTAGGATGAGATGGCAGCCTTTGTTAAGCATGAGCCTGAGTCTGTTTAGGGTTGTGGGGGGTCGGCACTGTATATTAGGATGCCGTAGTCTAGCAGGGAGAGAATCGAGGAGTTTATGGTAAGTTGGAGCGCTTCAGGGGTGAGGCAATGTTTGTACCGGTAGAGTACACCTAGTCTGGAGCTAAGAGTTGTTGATAGGTGCAGGATATGTTGATTAAAACGGAGGGCGGGGTCTAATATGATCCCTAAGTATTTAAAGCAGTTTACTTGTTCTGGGGGGGGGGTCTGATTTGCAGTGAGAAATTGAGGGCAGAGGTTCTTGTGTGGGTTCTGAGGGTGGGCGAATATCATGACTTTGGTCTTATTATAGTTGATAATAAGGTGCTGGGTGATGAGCCAGTCTTCGATTTCACGGAAAGAGTGTTGGAGAGATTGGTGGAGTTTGAGGGGGGGGCCGGGTCAGAGGCAAACAAGACTGCATCATCTGCATAAAGGAGCAGATTTCCAGGGCATGAGGATGGAAGGGAGTTGAGGTACAGGCTGAAAAGTAGGGGACCAAGTATGGAGCCCTGTGGGACACCGGAGTGGATTGGGAGGTGGGATGATAGGACAGGGCCTTCCTTGACTATCTGTGTTCTATCGGAGAGATAGCTGGTGAACCAGTTTAGGGTGTCATTTGAGAAACCAGTGTAGGGCAAGGTGTTCAGTAAGAGGGCATGGTTTACTGTGTCGAATGTTTTAGATAGGGCCACGAAGATGGCGCCAGTGAGGTGGCCATGGTCTAGGGCTGAGTGGACATGGAAGGTAAATTCAAGGAGGGCAGTAGTGGTGCTATGGCCCTTATGAAAGCCATGCTGCTGTCTGGATAGTAGGTTATATTTATTTAGGTGTTCAGTGAGTTGGTCGGCGACTATGCGTTCTAGTGCCTTAGACAGAGGGGGTAGGATAGAGATGGGGTGGTACTTGTTTGTGGATGTGCGTTCACCACTTTTATGGATAGGTGTGATGTAGGCTGATTTCCAGTGGATAGGGAATTTCCCTTGACAGAGGGAGTGATTTAGAATGTGGGTGAGTGGGGCTAGGACTTCCTGGAAGGTGAGGCGGAGAAGTTTAAGGTCCAGGGAGTTGTGACTGTAGTGGTTTTTACTTATAGCTTTTGTAAGGTAGGGTTTGGCAGTCTCCGGGGTAAGGACTTGTAGGTAGAAAGGTAGAGCAAGGGGGGGATGGGGGTGATACGGGCCAGCGGGGGGTCGAAGAAATTTGGGGGCAACACATGGGAGAGATCAGTGAAAGCAGTGTTTAGGGCCGAGGCAATCCTGAGAGGATCAGTGGTGAGGCTACCATCTATGAGTATTTGGTCAGGTGGCAGATTTGGGCCTTTGCCATAGAGTTCCTTTATGTTCTCCAAGAACTTGCAACCATTGCCCCATGCGGAGGTTAAGGTGGCTTTATAATAGTTTGCTTTGGTGGTGCATATGGCCCAGGTACACTTGTTTCGGTCCTCCCGATAACTTTGCCTGTCCTGAGGCCATTGGATCTCATTGGCAAGGTGCCATAGTGTGTCACACTGATGTAGTAGGCCTTGGAGGTTGTCCGAGAACCATTGGGCATGATTCCCCTAGGTCATAGTTTTGGTGAGGGGGCAAACTTGTCACAGGCTGAGTTGAAGATGTTGATAAACAGTTTGAGGGCATGGTCAGGATCGAGGGTGCTAGTGAGGGGTGTCCAGTCCCATTCTCTGACGTGGGCCTTGAGAAAGTCCAGTTTACCAGGCCCTAGTTTGTGTCGTATAGTGATTTTGGGTGCGGTTTTGACGGGGGGTACCAGACCAGTTGCAGAGTAGTGGAGAGTGGTCGCTGAGGGTGTCAGGGAGGACTTGGGTGCTTGTTATGTTGTGAGGGCGGTTTGTGAAAACTAGGTCTAGTAGGGTGGATGTCCCCGTGCGGGCGTGAAACTGGGTGGGGGTTTTGATGACCTGAGTGAGACTGAGTGCTCCGGCCTTGTTGATGTAAGCGGTGGCTGTTTTGGCCAGCCAATTTATGTTGAAGTCCCCCAGTAGTATTTTTTCTTGTTTAGGGGGTAGGGTGGTGAGGTAGGACATGATGGCTTGGAAGGCTAGCTTCTGGTCTCTGGGGGGGACATAGGCCATGGTGAGGAGGACAGAGGATGTAGACCTACCTAGTGTTATTGTTAGGGCAAGTGCCTGGGCCCTGGATGTTAGCATGGGCAGGGGAAGTAGGTGGTCAGTGAGGGAGTCCTTGAGGTAGGCAGCACAGTCACCTCCTCGCTTTCCCATAAGGTCGGAGTGATAAAGGCAGTATCCAGGAAGGTTAACTACTGAGTTGGGGACAGAGGGGGAGAGCCAGGTTTCATTCAGGGCAATGATGTCAGGGTTGTTCTGGAGTACCCAGCTATGAAAGGAGTCCCATTTTTTTTGCAGGCTGCAGATGTTCAGTGAGGCAATGCACAGGCCATTTCCAGGCGATGGGTGGGATGGTGGGGAACTTAGGGGGCCAAGGTTTGGGTGGACATTACCTGTCAGAAGAAGAAGAAGAATGAGAGACCTGAGTCGGTTGTGGTTTGTTTGAGTAGTAGGTCTTTGGCATTTATGCTGTGTGCTGCCGATGGTGGGTATTGGTAGTTTCAGGGTAAGAGGGGCAGATAGGAGGAGGAAACAGGGGGTGAGGGGTTGCTGTGTTGCGGATGTGGAGGGAGGTTGGCAAGAGAAAGGGAGGCTCCAGTGGGTTACTTGCCGTGGGAGGTGACAACCAGGGGTGCGGGTGAAGGTGTCTGTGTATGTGTTGTAATGGGGGGGTCGATAGTTTTTTGGTCTGATTTTGTAGTGGCTGGGTGTGCAGGTGCAGTGGGGGGGGCGCAGGGCAAGGAGAGCCAGCCTGAATGTGATAGAGGGTTTCAGTATTGTTCCCCATTTTCATGTTATGAGTGGGGGGTGAAGGTGCTTGAGGGAAGTGCAGGAGTAGAGTGATGAGGGTAAGTGGGAGCATGGCAGGGTGGAATGTGAGGAGGTAAGTGACAGGGCTGGAGAGAAAGGAAATAAGAGAAAAAGGTGAAGGGGCCTTTAGTGGTGGAAGATGATAAGCTGCAGATGGGAAAGTGACCTGATAGGTAATTTCATGATCATGTGATCAGAAATCAACCTATATATTGGGATGCCGACCAAGGGTGGTGGTGGGGAGCTGAACGTGTAGCGTTCGGCGAGGCAAAGCCAGTTTTGAGCAGTAGAGGTCCTGATCAGGCAAGCTGCGCTGTTAACTACCTGGCCATTTGTTTTCCATGCGAGCTGTGGGAGAGGGCTATGCCTTTGCAGCCCTCTCGACCACCATTGTTCTGGTCTGTGGAGGAGAGAGGAGAAACACAGTGAGTTTATATAGGGCTTAGGAGGGTGTTTTATCCTGGGGGGGGGGGATGCCTGCAGTTTTACCCTACTATTAATGCAAAAACAGGATAAATTTCAAATGGGACAGCAGCATTTGAGAGTTTTTTTTTTTTTGCAGTTTCATATGACCTCTGGTAAGCGGAGTAACCACGGCAATGCAGGGGCTCAAAATTCTTCTTCAGGTAACAACTGGGCAGTGCAGAGGTTTAAGTTACTTAAACAAAATCACTAGGTAACTCTAACATGCAATAAGGCAACAGTTTAACAAAAAAGTCTTAAAGGGAAAGTAATCTTCTGTAACTAATAGTCTGTAGGCAGAGGCAAAGCTACACCACTGGCTGAGGCAACACTTTTTTAACAATAAATAAAACTATCTCCACTGTTGGGCCGATAAAATATACAGCCTCTTAAAATGGCACCAAGAAAGTTCAGTTTGAAAAAAAAGCCAGTTTCGAGCAGTAGAGGTCCCGATCAGGCAAGCTGCACTGTTAACTACCTGGCCGTTTGTTTTCCGTGCGAGCTGTGGGGGAGGGCTATGCCTTTGCAGCCCTCCTGACCGCTGGTGTTCTGGTCTGGCAGTTTGTTTTCCATGCAAGCTGTGGGAGAGGGCTATGCCTTTGCAGCCCTCTCGACTGCCAGTGTTCTATGTATCAACATAGAAGAGATGCAAACAAGCTAGGTGCAGCCATATATAAATTCTAAAACATCAGGAGTTGGCATACAAACCTTTAAATCAACAAAGCATTGTCCCTTCAACTCCTTCAAGTCTTCTGGTGTTTAGGAATTGTGAAGGAGAGCTGGGGAAAGTATTTCACCAGCTCTGCCTTAGCTTGCTCCGCTGATGCAAACTCCACAGTGCCAGCATTCATGGTAGCAAACAATCTAGCTGGACAGCAGGTGTAAAACCTAATTCCTGTATAAAACAGAGTCTGTTTGATGTTCTGGTAGGCTACCTGGCATTTCTGCATCAAAGCGAAAACATCCTCAAAGATCAAGATAGAATGACTCTGCCACTTTAGACTATGGGTGTCTCTGGCTTTCCTCAGGATTTATGTTTTATCTTGAAAATTCAAACATTTGGCAATAATCGCTCTTGGTTTTGCATCGGGGGCAGGTTGGGGATGCAAGGAGTGGTGAGCCCTTTTGAGTATGTGGTCCAAGCCTGAAGAGGAGGCAGCAATATCTTTCAAGAGACCCTGTACAAAGCACAACATATCAGTCCCCTTCAGCTTTTCTGGAACCCCGACAATTACAAAATTGTTGTGCCGGCTTCTTGCCTCCAGGTCATCAGTTTTCAGCTCCAACTTGGTGACTCTTTTGTGCAAATCCTGCAACTCCCATACCTCCTTAGTCTGTGTATCTTCAAGGGAGCTGATATGCATCTTGGCATCCCACAATCTACAGTGGAATGTTTCCAGAGTTTGTTTCATTAACTGAAGATCATCCACCACTTTGGCCAATGTAATTTTTTTTTTTTTTTTATGATTTAAACTTTATTAATACATTTCCCTTATAAAGGGCAGTTACAGCAAATCAGGATGTAACGTAGCAGATGCACAGTGAGAACTGCCCAACCCGCCCCTCCCACCCCACCCTCCTTACAGCAGCAAGACAATATTGCCCTAAAGTGCAGTGAGTAATTCTGTTAACATATGAGTAATATCAAGGTGTGATATAAACCTCAGTGAGACAACAAGAGTAAGGAATGGAGGGGATCCCATATCTTACCATATGCTGCTAGTCTATTTTGAAGACTTGCAATTGCCCTCTTGGTTCGGAGATTGGCAATGATTTCATGTAACCATTCCTGGAGGGAAGGGGCAGATTGGTCCTTCTAATGACGTAGAAGGAGTTTCTTAACTGAGAGAGCAACCATGGAAATATGGTATTTCCTGATTTTAACATTTACCAGGGACATGTCCCCTAGAAGACACACCTCTGGAGTAAAATACTCTTGTAGGCCCAGTAGGGGATCGAGAGACATCTTAATTCAATTCCATAAGGAGAAAACTTTGGGACAGGACCAGAACATATGACGGAGTGCACCCTCTTCTTGTATTCTTGTAGACACTTAGTACATGTACTAGAGTTCGAGAAGCCCCATTTTTTTAATTTAATAGGGGTACAATACATATTATGTAAAATATGGTATTGTATGAGACGCAATCTATCTTGGGAAACATACTTATGACAGGATCTCCATAAGGATTTCCAATCCAACTGGTATTGAGGGAGGCGTGAGTTCCAGAAGCTAGTGGGTCCAAAGGAGTCCCCATATTTTTTATAGTACAACACCTTGTATAACTTGGATACTATGCCTGAGGATCCTGACAGTAGGGAAATTTCAGGAATCAGGGCTGACACTTTCTGAGAGGGGGAGAATTCCCCAGAACTACAGTGAGAAGGTGTCTTAACTGCATGACCTTAAATTGAGATGAGGCTGGAATGAGAAACTTGTCAATAATTCCATGTGGGGACTTCCAGTGCCCTTCCTCATCTACCAGGGAAAGCAGTTTTCCATCGCCTAATTGAGGCAACCATTTGCAGGGAATTCACTTTCCATTCAAAGTAAAAGATGGGGAATTACAAATGGACTGAGCTAAATCAGTCTGAGGGGAATAGTGAAGAAATAAACATAACTGTGCGTAAACTCTTAAAGAGATACCTATTGTGGTGCAGTCAGCCATCTTTATATGGGACAATTTGAGGTAGAATAAGTTTAAGGGATCCAGGTGTTTAGATTTAATTGTGTCTAACTCAATCTTAAGCAATACTGGTTGTGCTATTTCAGGGCCTGGGGATATCCATCTCAGGCATTTTGCTACATAACTGGCCCAGTAGTATGGTGCCATATGAGGAATCCTCAGCCCCCCTCAGGTTTTGGGCAGCTAGTTTGTAATAGGCCAAACTGGGATATTTATCAGCTAAGATAAATCTGGTAAATATACCGTGCAACTTCCTAAACCAGTGTATGGGAATAAAAGAATTGAGAAGAGATAAATTCTAGGAAATACATTCATCTTAATAATGTTAATCCTGCCCCATAATGATATGGGAAGTTTAGACCATCTGTCAAGGTCTTGAATAATAACCTGTGAGAGAGAATCCAGATTATCTTTGACCCACACTAAGGGGTTACTGGATAGCTTTATGCCCAAGTATTTAATTGCTCTAGGAGTCCAACCTAAGCCTAGGGAGCAAATATCATCCTTAAATACCTTGTGGTTTAATGGTAAAAATAAGGATTTACTCACATTCAACTTGTAGTTGGACAGCTCGCTAAACCTGGCTATTTCATTCAGTAAGGGTGGTATTGAAGAAACTGGATGGGAGAGATGTATCAGCAAATCATCTGCGTACGCAGTGAGTTTAATCTCACGATGCCCAACTCTGATACCTTGTATAGAAATATTTTGGAGAATGTTTTGAATGAGGGGTTCCAGGTATAAGTTAAACAAAAGAGGCGATAGGGGGCAACCCTGCCTAGTGCCTGAATGAAGTGGGAAGTAGCTAGAGAAGGCCCCATTAGCTGAGATTCTTGCTGTAGGGGATTTATATAATGCAGCAACCCAGGATATGAATACTGGAGGAAATTTAAAGGTACTCAATACCTTAAAGAGAAAACTCCAATTCACCTAGTCAAATGCCTTCTCGGCATCCAAAGAGACCAAGCCTGCAGGGAAGTCGGCATCTCTGGCAGTCGAGAAGACGTGGGATAACGTACGCAGATGATCTGCTGATGAGCGTCCCTTCATAAAACCTACCTGATTCATACTTATTAACTCAGGGAGCACCGTGGATAACCTGTTAGCTAAAATCTTTGAGAGGATTTTAATATCCTGATTTAGGAAGGATATAGGCCTATAGCTCTGAACGAGCTCAAGGTCCTTGTCTGGCTTGGGGAGAAGTACTATCAAGGCTTCAAAGAGATGACAGTCGATGACAGTCAACCTCCATCCTGGATAGGATGTGCTGAAATAATCTGTTAAGTATTGGTAATAAAAGTTCTCGAAACGTTTTATAGAAAAGGGAAGAAAATCCATCAGGTTCAGGAGTTTTATCTGAGGGTAAACCAATAATAACCTCTGCAATTTCTTCCTGAGCTATAGAAGAGACCAGAGAGTCTATGTAATGTACTGGAAGGGAGGGCAGATGCGAATCCATCAGATACTTTTCCGCACTTATAGGGTTGGGGGGTTGCTCCATGTCCCCGTACAGCATTTTGTAGTATGCTGCGAACTCTTGAACTATCTCAGTAGGAGATGTTGTCAGAGACCCATCTACAGATGCCCTGATAGAAGGGATAAATCTCACTGATTCTTGTTGTTTAATACAGAGTGCCAAAAGGTGCCCTGCCTTCTCAACTTGATCAGTATAACTAGCTTTAGTGTATATGATAGCAAGCTCTGCCTTTTCCTGGAGTAATTCTAAATATTTGTCTCTCAACACTAGGAGTTTCGCCTTATCCTCTTCTGGAGAGTTAACTAAAACATTGGATTCGAGTATTCGAATTTGGGATAACAAGGACAATAATTCTCTTTCCTTAACTCTTTTCCTAGCCACCAAGAGGCTAATAAAAACACCTCTCATGTAAGCCTTGAAAGCCCCCCCATATAATATCCGGTTTTGCACTATTTAAAGGGTTGGACAGGAAGAAGGCCTCGATGTGCTCCCTTATGGTTTTGCAATAATTAGAGTCTTTAAGCAGTTGGTCATTAAGCTTCCATCTTGTTTCTCTCTTTGACACATCCTGGATTGTCAGATCACACAGCACCAAAGAGTGGTCAGAGACAGGGCCAGGCTGTATCAATGAGGACCTAACCCCAGGCAGAAGAGTCTGAGAAATGAATATGTAGTCAATATGGGACTGCAAGCCGTGTGCCAAGGACCTATATGTGAACTCCTTGGAATCAGAATTTAGGACATGCCAGACATCACAGAGCCTGCAATGATCCAGTAGGTCTCTAAAAGCCCTCTGACCTGGGGAGAGCCCCCCCGATGCACCACCTGACCTGTCAAGATTCGAGTCTGCAACTTGATTGAAGTCGCCCCCCAGGAATAATCTTTATGGGAAGGAAAGGCAGGATTACATTTATGAGTCTCATGAAGTAGGCAGGAGCATCTGCATTAGGACCATATATGCTGCCCAATAGCAGAGGTATTGACCAGAGAGTACCTATAACTAAAATGAACCTACCCTCGGGATCCCTGATAATATGAGTTGAAATGAAGGGAATGCCCCTGTTAATAATGATCATAACCCCACAGCTGTTTGAGGAGCCTTGTGCCTCATACACCATCCCCACTTGCTGCCTCCTCACTTGTGAGGCTTCTGCTTCTAGTAGGTGCGATTCCTGTAGGAAAGTAACCTGAGTGCATAGTAGACTTAAGTGTTTGAGGACCTGGTATTGTTTGGATTTTTTCCTGATCTCCTTGACATTCCACATTGCAAAAGTCACCTCCTTGGCCATCTACAAAAGACTACTAAGAGTGGTAGATTCGACTCTGCACTCAGGGTGTATAGCACAAATAATCGAACCCCACCCATTGCTGCTGTAAGGCCCTCCCACCACCCCAGCCCCCCCACCAGGAGCCCAAGTTTAAAACCCCAATACACCCCACCCCCAACAAGAACACATAACCTCCCCCAGCCCCCAAACTGTCACAAGTAATGCTTAGCACAGCACTTTATCGATCCTCCCCTCCCGCCCCCCGAACATATCCCCTGCTAATGTTCACCCTCATATCTCAAGATACAAAGCAATTAATAAACTGTGCCAATGAGGGCATAATGTCTAAAGAGCGGTCTCGGACTTCCAGGGCCTGTGAACATATGTTAGTGAATCCACTAGTTATCAAGAGAGGAAAATGAAACTGGATGTCATAAATGTGAAAATGGGAGGTTACCACAAGAGTCTAGAGAAGGAGTTGAGAAATGCTTGTTCCCCATGGGGAACTACCTCATCAACCAGAGTCAGAGAAAAAGTGACACAGAGGGATGAGCCCATCATCGAGATGAGAACATGAGAAAGCAAAACCGGGTGGGAAGTGAAACAGGATTCAGAGATGGAAAACAATGGAATAACTCACCCAGGGTTATTCTCAGTTCCGGAACCCCCTGCAAAACCAGGACGGCATAGCAGTTAAAAGTGGTCCCTCTCGAGGCAAGATGACCGGACCTGCGTTACATGGGTGAACCGCATTCTCTTGTGGTCATAACCTAATCCAACCAGCCTGCTAGAGGCATCTTGAAAGCCTGGAACCGCTCAGAAATCTGAAATCCCAACATATAAAACTTGATCAGAAGGCATAACCCAAAACCTTCCCCTGTGTGCTTCCCCTAGAAACTAACAAGCAACATTATCTCGGATGCAGTCCAAAGCAAACCCTCCAGAGGCCCCCCCCCAAGGACTCTCCCTGAAGCACTGTTCACACCAACAGGTCAGGGCCTGAAAGAAGTAAAGTCAGACCATCTACTAGTAGCCCAGTTCTGTTAGAGAGCATAGACTCGATTGAATTCCGTCTTTAGAAAGAGCATTCTCCACACAAAAAATTAAGTAACAGTTCACTCAGAAGTTCCTGGTGAATCCCGAAGATCAGAAGGCCCTCTCAGGCCGTCCGGAACAAATCTGGCAACGCTGACTTAAGGCTTAGCAGCGCAACTTCAGGATCCTCAAAATTGAGCCATAAGCCATTTACTGAGACTTGTAACTTCACTGGGTACCCCATCCTGAACTTTAATCCCACCGCTATAATCTTAGATACAATCGGGTGGAAGGCTTTCTGTTTCAATCGGACCGAGCCAGGGATGTCTTGAATAATTCTCAGCTTCACCTTCTCCCATCTGACTTCTTGCAGGGCCTTGACTTTCTGTAAGAAATGCTGCTTTTTCTAGGTAGTTCAGAAAGCGGCAAATGATGGGGCAAGGAGATGCATCAGGAGGGGGTTTTGGTCACAGAGACTGGTGGGCCCGTTCTATCATATATGTTGGGCCAAAGGGTTAGGGACCAGCGACCCTTTCTACCAGCTTCTGGACAAAGACTACCATATTCTGACCTTCTTCCTGTTCAGAGAGCCTGAGAATTACTACATTATTTCTACGACTACGGCCTTCCAAATCTTCGAGTTTTGCTTCTAGACGAGATAGCTTCTGTATCATTAATAGGAGCTCAGGATCCAAACTTTCCAATTTTCTCTCAATCGAAACAATTTGGGCAGTGTTGTCTGATACTGTCGTGGAGACTTCCTCTAACTTTCTGGAGAGGGATTTCAAGTCGATTGCCATATCCTTCATCTCTTCCAGGAATGGTTTAAATTCATCCAAGAATCTGCTAAGTGTTAGGGGTTCTTGGTTCCCAGCTTGACACGAAGGTTCCGGTTTGTCTGAGCCACTCGAGGCTTGGGATTTCTTTGAGACCTTCTCAGGAGTGGTGGGGGGGGTATGTTTCTGAGGGGCTTTCTTCATATAAGCCTCCATTTACCACACAGATACCCAAAACAGGAGCACAAGCTGTTTAGAGACAAGGAGAACTCATAGGCAGAGGAATTAGATGAAATTTAACAGTATTAAATGATGAGTTTATATTCGGGAGGCAGGAGCTTAGCGGAGGAGCATCTACTCAGCACTCTGCATCTCGTGATCTCCCCTGGCCAATGTAATTTTAACGCCCGTCATGTCTGCAAGCAACAGGTCTAGCTTATCAAGTTCTATGTCTGGTTCAGGTGAGTCAGGAGTGGGCCGCTTCCTAGGTGGTTTAGGCTGCTGCAGTTTCCATATCAAATGTTACTTGTGATAAGACCTCCATTATTATAGGAGCAGGGAAAGTGCTTTTATTGATCAAAGTTTGATTGCTTGCCAGAAAAAATGAACAAAATTGTTCCTGAGAGCACAGAGCTGGGCAGATCACATCCGTTCACTCCAAGGACATCATGTGACTCTAAGTGGCAGGTCATTTAAGAAGATGGGAAAGTGCATAGGGTGCAAGATAGTAATGGACTGGGCAGCACATGGGATGATTCAGTGTGGGACATGGGGCATCTGGTGCTCAAAGGAGCATGATGATCTCTGAACTCTGCATCTCAGGGAGATAAAGGTTATGGTGGGGGAGGATGACAAACAAACAGTTGGAAAGATGAAGTGATTGTTGCTGCCATGTTTATAGGGGTTATTGTTGTCTGCCACCAGGTTCTTGGACCAGTTTTCCCAACCCCCATTGGTCCTCTAGCCTTCTGGGAAGGAATGCCCAGCCTCCTAATGGGAGCTGGGAGGGGGAGTATGTCATAATGGTGTTACTTTCAGTGGTGCTGACAACCATGATGAGCATGTTTACAGGTGGAGAATAAACAAAGAAGGATGGCTTGACAAATATTTCAGTGAGCATGAGCAGGCACCCATGTAGAACAGTTACCCAGGTGATCATCAGACTTGTGGACCATGGAAGGAGGTCCTGGTCCTGGCCTTCAAATAGGAATTCTTATGACTGACTGGCTTGCATTCTATTACATGCCTCAAAGGCTGGATGAACATTTTTAATTTTTGTTTGCCCCCATCTTGCTTTCCCAATATTTTTTGTACCTCTTTTTTCAGTTTTCATCTGATATGTCACATGACAGTAGGCAGCTAGGTTTCCCAGCTGACTTTTCAAAACAGCTTAAAATTTCAGAGGTCTGTCTGTGGAAACCAACATCAGAATATGCAGCATCTCTCTATCTCAACAGCTTCTTAGACTATACTTTTTGCTTACTGCAGCACTGCTCACAATCAGCAATTGAAACTGGAATTGATGTGACTCAGCCCATCTCCATCTACTTTAGAACAATATTGCAGAAAGGTGAAAGACATCAAAGGCATGAAGAGAATCATGGGGTTCTTAAGGATCAAATGGAAGAAGATTTTAGACACATGGAGACCATGACACAGATATAGTAAGGTTGAGGTGGAGGTGGGCAGGTTTGATGAAGACACAGAGGAGAATGAATGACTGGAGACAGGCTTATCAACATAGAAACATAGAAACATAGACTTTGACGGCAGATAAGAACTGCTAGGCCCATCTAGTCTGCCCATTTCCCTACCTACAAGATAGGCCGAAGATCCTAGTTAACCAACAGCCTATTTCTTCCTACCCCCCACAAGAATTGCCTTATGTCAACCTGACATATGCCTTTGGGGTGAGGCTAGGTTTTTTTCTCTTGTTTCATTTGTAGGACCGAAGAAAATATGCAAAGTTGCAGTGGATGTGAAATGGGAGAAGACCAAATACTGCCTTCTGGCATCATTGAGTACAAGCTCATCAGGGATTTGATAACACCTGAAAGACTTTTACTGGACAAATTTATCAATATAATGTTAACTCAATTTCAGCTAGAGTTCCTAGACTCAGTATATAAGTGTAATATGTAGTAAATGGATATGAATTTTGGTAATTGTATGGTTACGGTTTATGTATTATGAGTTATTCCAATATAAAAAGTTAAGAGAGTGAGTTTGTAGGCCCCGGTATCCCTTTTTTTAGTGCTGCAGTGGGTGTAGCCATGCAGTTCTTTTAGGATCACTTGAGAAAAAGGAAGCTGCATTCTTTCTAAACTTTAAAACTAAGATTAGCTTCTCAGATGCCTCTGCCTCTGTGAAACAGTCTGCCATGTTGTTCCTACAAAATGTAGCACTGCACTACTTCACAGTACCAGTGGTCAAAGTTCACAGTTGTAGTTTTCAGTGTGTCCCAAATAAAAAGTCAAACCTTATCAGAGTGATCCCCCCCGAAGAGTAAGTCCCCATAGTGCTGTGTCCTGGAGCTCGAACTGCAAGTAATGGTAACCCCCCACCCCATTCCACTGTCAAATATTTCACCTGTCCTGTGTCACTGGTTGGGTAGGAGGGTGGGGGGGCACAGAGACACTCAGTACAGAGTGAAGGGTGGAGTATGGTATGGTGAAGTCCTAAGCATGAGAAGCATTTCCAGCAAGCAGTGTGCTGCTCTCTCTCTCTCTCTCTGTCCATCTCTGTCAACCGCTGTGTCCTGGGCACATACCGTGATAGCAGAATGATGTTTTTTAAATCCCCCCCCCCCAGTTGTGTTGTGCAGAGAGCAGGTGCAGTATTATGCATTGGGTACATCTTGTATGGACAGAAGCAGAGAGACAGTGAGATAGGGGGACAAGCTCACTACACTGCTGTGATGGTGAGATGAGAGAGAGAGAGAGAGAGACAGAGAGACAGAGAGACAGGAGAGAGAGAGAGAGAGAGACAGAAGGATATTGAGTTTTGCATTGGTGCACTCTGTACTGCACTGACCCGTGTCCTTAGTCAAGTGTGCCTAAGTGGTGTGAAAGTACCCTCCGTATATCTGCCTCTATGACACAGTTTAACTTAGCAGCATAACTTTTAATGAGAATGATCGTTAAACATATTTAAATGCGTAAAAAGATTAAAAATATATAGCAAAAATTTCTATTAATTTCCTTAGAATCGTATTTCAGCCTTTCCCATTAAATAAGCCTTAAAACTTTATGGAGCTGCAATATCAGTTGTCCCAATGCTTACTTCCAAAGCTTCAATCTAGCCTAAAAACAGCTTTCAGGACTGAATAAAATTATCTTGTAGTAAGTACTAAAGAAGAAAGAGAAATAGAATCCTTAGTACCAAAAGTTTAAAAATTAGATTCTGACTTTAGCCTTTCCCATTAAATAAGCCTTAAAACATTATGGAGCTGCAATATCAGTTGTCCCAATGCATACTTCCAAAGCTTCAATCTAGCCTAAAACAGCTTTCATGACCATATCAACTTCTCTTTGTACCAGGTAATAACAAGCATTTGTCAAAGCCGAATGTTTGCTTGCTGATATCAGCATTGGATGTGCAGGAGTTAGACAGATGCAGAATAGGAGTGGCAATGAAGTATTTAACTCATGCCAATCCCACCTCCACCCTGCAGAGATGGACAGGCATTGGGGTGTCCCTTTGGGTCATTGCCCATAATGCTCATGGCATTTCACCTCACCCTATCTTGTAGACGCTGACAAGTGTTGAGGTATGCCTTGGGGTGTTCAGCTTCATAGTCACCCCATTTCATAAGGACATATGCTGAAATGGGTGCATGACAGGAGAATGGGATGAAGTCTGTGGCTGAAGAGTGCAAGGCACACTTTGATGCCTGTCACTGGCTTCAGGGTGGGAGTGGGATGGCATGAGCATTACAGCCAGCGATCCAAAGTTACACTGCTGATGCCTGTCAGTCTGTACAAGGTGGGACGTTATGGTTAGAAACCCTAATGCCCTGGGTGTGTGTTGCTATTTGCAGTACAAATTTTCAACATGGCCTTTTTGTGACCCTCACCTCATGAAAGCATTTGGGATCTCTTCTCATGAGCAGTAGCACTGTGATTTTGTTAATGTGTCCCAAACTGTACCATTCTGCACCAGATGTGTGAAAACACAGATAAGGCAGGATGTGAAGAATGACCGCTGTACAATTCATAGGGACGTGTGAAGAGATGGCAGTGTTGAAAACCTGTAGTAAAAATATTAAAAATGCTCGGAATTCCAAGTGTATGAGGAAACTGCACAACCCATGCTTGTACCGCAATCATTTAGTGGAATTATTTCACCAAATTTTCAACATAGGTATTTTGTGACCTCTGCTCATGAACACTGTCACTATCATTTTCTTAATCTGTCCTAAACATTAATTTTCCACAGCGACTGTGCCATTGTGCGCCAGATGTGCAAACACATATTTCAGGCAGGATATGAAAAATGACATCTGTACTGTTCATAAGGAGGTGTGGCAAAATGCCAATGTTGAAAATCTGGAGTGAAAATATTGCAAATTTGTGAAGGTACGAGGGTACGTGGAAACTGTGCAACACATGCTTGTAGCACAGTTATTTTATGGACTTTTGTCACTAAATTTTCAACATAGGCATTTTAGGACATCTGCTCATGAACAGTGTCACTGTGATTTTCTTAATCTGTCCCAAACACTGATTTCCCACAAGTGATCATGCTATTCTGTGCTGGGAGTGCAAAAACACATTTTGGCAAAGATGTGAAAAATGACAGCTGTACTGTTCATAAGGAGGTGTGGAAAAATGCCAATGTTAAAAACCTGGAGTGAAAATATTACAATTTCACAAAGTTACAAGCATATGTAGAAACTGCATAACCCACGCTCATAACGCAGTTATTTTTTCAGAATTTCTTCACCAAATTTGCAACATAGTCTTTTTGAGAGCCCACTCATGAACACGATGTCATTCATTAATCGGTCCAGAAAGGGATTCCACACAGTGACCACAAAATCACCTTTGGGACCAAATAACAAGATGACAGTGACTGAATTCATGAGGTTGGGTCCCATGAACCACATGTTGAAAATTTAGTGCCAAAATTCGAAAAAATGGCCGAGCTTTATTTATTTTTCATTTATTTATTAAATTTTGGTGACCAGGTAGGCCCACTGGGCCCCAAAGGTCCCTTTTTCAGGGGTGACCCAGGATAACAATACTAGTTAGATACAGAAAGAGCAAAAAAAGAAGAGAACATTTGTATACATAAGTTATTACAACATGAGGAAGTTACAGGAATCAGTGGATACAGGCATGGTTATATCATGACACAATTTGAGTAGGTAATTCATTGCATGTAATATAAATTCCAGAGGTAGAGTGTGACCCCAGGGGAGAAAAAGAAGGGACAGTTGGAGGCAGGTAGTGGGTAGGCTTTGCTAGTAGAAGTTGTGTGTGAAGGAGGGGAGTGCCTAAGGAACCTTATGCACCATGGCAGTGGCATAAGCTAGAGGTTAGCATATGGGACTTGAGCCTGGTGTGGAAGTTCATAAGTGAGGGGGCATCCTGGATAGAGGGGGGGGGGGCTTGTTGCATTGGCAGGGTGCTTGGGAGGAAAAGGACCTAGTGCCAGCGTTTGTCCTTACGCTAGGGACTTCCAATAGAGTTCTTTCTGAAATACTTAGGTTCCTTGGGTTTTGCTTGAGAGTTATAGACTTGCTATGTTAGGTGGAGTGAGAGGTTTGGGAAGCTTGTATGCCTGGACAAGCAGGGGATGTTGGAGACGAGCAGCCAAGGTAGACCAGCAGAGCTGGGCTAAAGAGTCGCAGTGGTGTCGTCGTGGCTGGTCTTGAGTGGCAAAGTAAGCTATTTTATTATACAGGGTTTGCATCCTGGTTATCTCTTGCTTCCCCATGCCCTGTATTATCGGGGCAGCAAGGGTCAGGGTAGGAAGCAGGACACTAGTAACAATAAAGAGACTGGCCTCATGGATGAGATGGCCCCTGAGTCAGTATAAGGTGCAGAGTTTGTGATGAAAGCTCCTTGTGACCTGGTCTACGTGCTCCTTGTAAGTGATGTTCTAGTTAAGCATTAGGCCTAGGTATTTGAGGGAAGGGACAACATTGATGTCTTTGCCAGAGATTGTGGTTAAGCGGAGGAGTGAGGACCTGTCAAGTCCTAGGGATCTTGGCCAAAATAGCATTGACTTAGTCTTGTCGGCATTGAGTACCATTCTGTTCTCACCTAGCCAAGTCTCTAGGGATGAGAGATCCTTTTGGAGGGTAGGGCCAAGTGTAGCTACATCGCTCATGTGACGGAAGATGACAATATCACCTGCATACTGTACTACCGAGCTCTCCCCACAGTAGAAGCTTAGGTCATTGGTAAACAGGGAAAATAGGAGGGGGCCAAGTATTGATCCCTGAGGTATGCCCTGTTTTTGGGGTAGCAGGTCCGACATGACGCCATTCCATGTGACCCTTTGAGCCCGGTCTGATAAGTAGCTCCCAAACCACTGTAAGGCATGGGTGTCAAGGCCAACATTTTGCAGTTTTTGTAACAGCAAGTTGTGGTCTACTAGGTCAAACACCTTGGATAAGTCAATAAAGACTGCACCAGTGGGTATACCTTTGTCAGCTGCCCTGAGCACTTCGTCCGAGAAGTTGATGAGGGCAGTGTCAGTTCCGTTCTGAACCCGTGTTGGGTGGGGCAAGGAACAGGTGTGCTTCCAGGTAATCTCTGAGTTGGTTGTATATAACCCTTTCTTCCACCTTGGTGAGTAAGCAAAGGAGGGAGATAGGCCTTTAGTTGTTTAGTTTATCCCTGGGTTCCCCTTTGTGGATAGGTACAACATTGGCATGTTTCCACTGGTCAGGGACTGCTCCTTCCCTTAGGGATCTGTTGAGAAGCATGGTTATGGGCCATGATAAGGAGGTAGCACCTGCCTTGAGAAGCCTAGGGTTTATCCCATCGAGTCCCCCTTAGCCTTTGGGTTTCAAGTTCCTTAGGAGGGTAAGGACTTCGGTACATTTGGCAAGTCTCAGGTGAAATAAGGGTCACTTCGTATGGGGTGCTTCAGCTGATCTGGAGGGGTAGGGGAGGACTGGCATGTCTTAAAGGCCTATAGGTCTGACAAGTGCCTGTTTAGGGCAGCTGATATTTGAGAAGAGTCAGTTGTGAGCTGACTGTTGATCTCTATGGGGAAGGATTCAGGTTTTTTGCTCCCCTTGATCAGATCATTAACGTGGTTCCAGAATTGCTTGGGGTTGCCCAGGCTAGATTTCTGGAGATGTGTTAGGTAGTCACGCTTACCAAGTTCTATGGCCCTCTTGGCTTTATTTCTTAGGGCTTTGTATTCCATAAGATCTACTGGAGAGGAGGAGAGCGTAAACTTTTTCCAGGCTTTGTCCTGAGTCACCATAAGGGCTTTGAGGGAGGAAGAGATGCACTTATAGCAGCTGCCTTTTGCCATCAGTCTCTTAATTGGAGCGAAGAGATTGGCAGCTGTGTTTAGTTAACCCTGGAAGTATATCAATGCATCAGAGAGAGTTGGGAGAGTAATTATGGGGTTCCAGTCCCGACTGCTTAGATAGTTGTTGAATTGTAGTTCAGAGAATTTGGAGAAATCTCAGGTGGAAAGGATTCTTGGTTGTGCCTTGGGTGGTCTGTTTTTCCATATGCAGAAGATGGGGGAATGGTCACTCAAGGAGTCTGCCATAGTTCCTGCACCTGTATATTAGAGGGATTTGACACCAAAGCCCAGTCAAGGGTGGTGTGGTTCCTCGTTTTGTAGTTAAGTCTGGTCGGTACGGAGATGACCTGCGTCAGACCTACTTCTTGAGTCAATGACATCGTAGCCTGAACCGGGTCCTGAGCCCAATTTATGTTGAAGTCTCCCAAGATAAGCTGCTCCTTAGCTCCCTTGCTAGCGAGCAAGTTAGTTATGGCTTCAAGGGATTGGATGGCTGATTTTGGTGGGTGGTAGACACAGCCAATTGTTAGTTCTTTGGCTTGTCCTAAGGTTATGCGGATATACATACTATCTCCCTCTGCGGTGCACTTTGTGTGCAGGGTTAGGGGTGATGCTGAGAGGTCAACCTTTGTGTAGATTGGTACCCCTCCCCCTTTTTTGGATACTTGGTCCTTGAGGAAGCTATTGTAGCCCAGAACTTGTATTTCATGATCAAGGATGTGGGCTTTTAACCAAGTTTCCAAGATGGCTAGCACATCTGGTTTGTAGAGGTCCATCCAGGCTTGGACTTCATGTATTTTAGGTCTGAGGCTGCATATGTTCATATGCACAATCTTCAGACCCTTGCTAACCACCCAGTGAGGGTCCTGGGGGGATGCTACCAAGGTATTGGGGGTATGCGGGCCTGGGTTGGGTTGGATATCCCCAGATAGGAGTAGTAGCCCAGCTAATAGTCTGAGCGGACTAGTGCTGGTTTTAGGGATGAGTTGTCTGTGACGCATCCTGCTTTTGCAGTAAAGTAGGTCATAGCATACTCCCTTTTTCACCATCACATGCCCCTTTAAGTGAGAAGTCATACTTGATATAGTGCTGCTGCTATAGAAGTCAGGAGCGGGGGGCTTGTGCAGGTTGCTCACTGGTTCAGGGTGGCATGGGTCAATGAGCCTGTCCACCCAGAGTAGGGTCAGTGAGTAGGCTATAGCAAGGAGTATGCCCCTATTAAGGGGAGGGACACCTTGGCTAAGAGCAGTCTGGGGAGCATGTGAGGAGACATGTACTTTCTTAGACATGATTAAAATGATATCTGCACCGTATCCATTGGGATTTGATTCTCTGAGGTTACCTGACTTAGGTCTGTGCAGGGGGCAGCAGATGCTGGAGGCTATGGGTTATCTGCCAGCAGAGCAGTTAAAGGAAGGGGTTTAGAGTTTGGAAGTTTGTTAAGGTGTTGCCTCAATGTGTACTTTTGATGTTGGGAAGCCTGAGGTTACTACCACACCTTGTGGAGAGAGTTGTTAAGGTAGTAGATAGCTGTTGTTTAAAGACATGGAAGGAATACCTTAGCCTATTGCAAACACTGTGTTTGGGCCCTTAGATTTAACAGAGTAAGAAATTAAGGGGAAGAGAATACTTTAAGCTTCTTAATCACTGTAAGTTTCTAAGTATTTCTAAGTCAAAGGCAGCTGTCACATAATTCATGAATTGGTACTCAAAGGCAGTAAGCACAAAAATACCATATGGAGCAACAGGCAGTCGGAGAGAGAGAGAGAGAGAGAGTTATACACTAGTCAGCAGTTTTAGGAGAGAATAGTAGCAAAATAGAATTACTTTGATTACTTGATATCTCATGTCCTTTTGCACAAGTGATTTGATATGTATTTGTATATGTTTTCTTGGTCTTGACACAACACAAATTGTTGTGTTATCTATGTAACCTTTTGTACTGTACCTAATTGACGTGGAACCTTTGTAAAAGAGCCTCTGGCTCAAAGGTAGTAATTCCTAGAACAATAAACTAAACTAAACTAAACTTTCGGGTGATAGATCTAGCATTATTCACAGTTCTATAGGGGTCTATATACATTGACATCAGTAGGCATACAGTACGAGTCTTGTTAATTTGGTAGGCGTTACCCCTCAAACGCTGTATTGATTGGCTTCGGTGATTCTGTGGGTGTGTCACTTCCATATTTAATGGGAGGAGGGAATGGGGCGGCTGGGTGGGAGAAAACAAAAGGCTATGTCACTGCTCTGGTTGTCCCCTGCTCCGGTGCAGTGGAGGTGTGGCCTTGTGGTAGCGCGGTGGTCCATGCGCTTCTGGGCCTGGGTTTGGGGAGGGGGGCTCTCTAGCAGCGAGGTATCCCTCGCTTCCATTGTTGGATTCTGAAGCTACGTCCAGTGAAGTAACCCGCAGGGGCTCCGACAGGCCTTTTTCAATAGCCTGAGCTGGAGCGTCACTGCAGTCGGGCAGCCAATAGCAGGGTCACTGGGAAAGTTTTAAAGTTGGCGCCCAAATCCCAGACGAGTTGTCTGCGGGGGTTGGTGTTCACTGGACGACCTAGGAGCTATGCCATGAGGGGACTCCTGGTGTCGGTAAGCACTGTAGGCAATCTGTGGCAGAAAAGGCTGCAGGCAGCTGGAACAGCAGGCTATGTCACAACAAAAAACCAAAGGCTATGTCTCCACTCCAGTCGTCCCCTGCTCCAGTGCAGGGGAGGTGTGGGCTTGTGGTAGCACGGTGGTCTAGATATTCTCCAAAGTTGAAAAAAGCATTTATGCCATTACAGTATACAGCTTACCGGCATTTCTTCAGTTCGAGGTCAGCTTTGAAGAGTGCAGACATGTTCCTGGTCCACTTAAGATTGTCACACCTGGCTCTGGAGGTAAGTATGGGGTGAGGGGTGCATGGGGAGGGACAGTACACAATGGGTGGGTGTGGGTTGGGGGAAGGGGCATAGGGCTCAACAAGACACCATTTTTATTTTTTTACAGGATTTAAAATTAAACAAAGACTTTGCAGGACACTTTTGGCATGCTGGGTGGGCTCCCAGTGTGCCACCTGGCTGGGTGTTTGTTGGGGAGGTGGGTACTTGAGCCAGTGGGGATTGGGCACCCACATTGGCCATACAGTGTGCTGTGGGAGCACATGAGCTGAGGGGGATTGGGCACCCTCTCAGCATATAACAAATGGGGGGCACATCATGCCAACGGGGACTGGGCTACCCCATCAGCACATAAACTGGGAATGGGGACATGCTGACAAGGGGATTGGGAACCCCCAAGTTGGCTCTCATTGGGACTCTGAGGCAGGCTGTGACAATCACCACCCACTGCCATGTTATAAGAAATTTTACACCAGGCAGGGACCGACCTGCAATGATGGTCCCTCCCTCATTGCAGCAGCAGATTCCTTTCAAGGTGGTGGACGCTGGCTGAACTAGTGTCAGCAGCAGCATGCCACCACATTGGGGAATGCAGGCCAAGCCTCAAAAGGCACTGGAGACGTTGGCCCTCACAGTGCCCCACCTCCAAAACCCCTCTTCTCTCCTAAGCAGTGATGAAATGTTTCTTGTGCATGTGCACAAGCAAACATAAAAATGAAAGAAAAATAGAATCCTTAGTACCCAAAGTTTAAAAATGATTCATTATGTTTAACATTTATCAAACTCAAGTGCACCAGTGCTGGGGCTTTACATTAATATGAAAACTCATATCAGCACAGGCGGTAAGATTACAACAACACAGGGAATCTTTTGTTTTTGTGAGGGGGCATCCAGGTTTATATTACCAAATATATGCACAGAGAAAGTGTACCATTGTTTTAGGAGCAGCATCGTTGTTTGCCCAGGTAAAATTAATTGTTTTGTTCACGTATAATGTCAGCTTGTTGTATTTCAGTTTATTATATGATCATGTCAGTTACCTGTCTCACCTGTGCTACTGGCTGAGAATCTACTTATAATGCAACCTCCTGGTGTTCCTGTTTCTCTGTTGCTAGATGGGCATTCACTGATATAACATGATCTCATTGTTTTCCTGGTTCTCCTTTGCTGGCTTGGCAGAGCCCCCATGACTGCCCTCTAAAGTGAAATGATGGCAGTGGTGGTGATGACAATGAGAAGCAGGATCGGTCTCTCTTACTGAAAACAAACCTGACTTTGGACTTTCAGTATTACTTACAATGCTGCTTATAGGACACATTTGGAACGTTATTGTAACAGTTATAGATTAACTCAATCTAAAGTTATTAGCAGGCAGTCATTTTTTTCTCACCAACGATCTCCATCTTCCGATCTCAGTGTCATGAGAACATTGGACTGATGGCAATTGTTATTTCTCAAAGTAAGACTTTAACAAAGAGCACTGGGAATGAATGCTTCTTGACTTTGTGAGTGCCAATTTGTCCACACTGCTGCATCCCACTACAAAAGAACTGTTGGGTCAGTGTTACTTTGATTTGTGTATTTCTTCTAAAACGCTGATTCAAATTTAAGATGGTACTACAAAGATGCAAGGCAATAAATTCAGTCCTGGCAATTACAAGAGTAACCCTTACGCTAAAATGGGCATTGTGGGAGATGAGAGACTTGTTGCTCAGTGTGCCTTCCTAGTGAGATATTTTGCTATATAAAGAAATAATAAAAAAGTAACCCTTATGATAAAAGGAGCATTTTATCATAGCTAAATTCTTAGTTAAAAATTCAAGCCACTACACCCAGCATGTTCTTCTGCCTGGTATCATGGCTTGACATTGCAAAAAAGAATGCATCTGTGATACAAAGTAAAAAAATCCAAGAAGGTTGCTGTTTTTTTGTCATGGAAATGTTTGTCCTTTTTATTACAGTAAAGGGGTAGATCTGATTGGGAGAGGCAATTTGTGGCAACAGAGTTTGTAAATTTGTAATGATAAGGTTTTGTGATCATGGACACTTAAAATACAGCAGGAGTGTACTATTTATAGACCGTTCCAATAATTTCTATATGGAAGGCAATACTGTTTACTGTGTTGTAAGGACTCACACTGAGCAGCGTCACAGAAATAGGGAGTGTAACTGAAGTAAACCAGTATGTGCATGTTGTAAGCAGTACTGTCTGACAGAGGAAGCAGGAGTAGTGGACATCATGTTTCTTAGGAGTGGCAGAAAATTCAGAGCTCTATAATCATGCATCTGCTCTGATGGCTGTTCAGTAGTGCCCCTAGATTCTACGCACACACACATATATACAGTACACATGCACACTTTAAAATTAGACCTTCTCTGCACTGTCACTTATTGCATTGTTGTTGTTGTATATGAAGCATTCTAATACTACAAGAATTTAGCTTACTGTTTTTATTCAGTATTTGCATGAGTTTTTATTTGCATTTTTTTTCTCCAGTTTATAAATCAAGATAAATGTTGTTAAACTACAGAAAGCTCATTAACAATCTCCATATAGGAACAAAAGTATTGGGCTTCATCGGGAATAGAAGTGCCATTTCAAGACTATACTATGGTTCTCTTTACCAATGCAATACTATTGTACACATTAAATTCTGCAAATGTAACAATAAAAGTTGAAGCCATGTCCCTTTAGAAGGGGCTTAAGGATAAGGGAGATGGTAAGCTGGACAGAGAGGAGCACAAATCGCTGACAAAGAATCTCTCACATTCTGCTAGCATTGTTAGGATGACAAGTAAGATTTTTTTTAGATAACTTCCACTTTAAAGCCTTCTTACTTCAGTAGAACACAAGCCATCCTTTTTATTTGACCCCAACAACCAGCACTAAAGAGTACTCAACTGTTTGGTTGTTTTACTTGGATAAACAGCAAGACAATTACAAGAACCCAGACTCCTAACATATTTGCCAGAAAAGCCAGTTCTCAGCCCACTGTCCTCCCAGGTCAAATTACTGCACTGCATGTTGGTAAGGTCATTCTTAGTTGAGGGAGTTTAAACATCCAATAACTGACTGCTAGCTTATCAAATTGGTAAACACACTTCACTTTTTTTAAAAAGAGCCAAATTCTTTTGACTTATTTTGTCAAGTTTGAGGTTCACTTTTAGAGAGACCAGTTGATCAGTGCTGTTTAAATTAACTCCATATTAGATGGCCTAAAGTGAGTATTGTTTTATATCATAACCATACTTTAGAAAAACTAGATAGCAAGATGGATAGACAGACAGACATATAGACAGCCCGACAGACATATAGAAGTTGGGAAGAAGCTTCTCTCAAAAAGTGTAAGAAAACTAAAATGAAACAAATCATGCTAATACCATTTTAATATAATAGTGCAATAAAAACTGCATCGCCCCAGCCAATCCTGTCTTGTGCACATGCGTATGTAAGAGAACTATAGTTACTGGGCATCAGTTTTTTCCATTGAGTCAAGTAGTTGATATTCCCCTAACAACCAGCTTGTTATTATGAGATTTGCATGCTGCAAGTGTCCTATCCCTGCTGTGAGCATAAATCAAGTTCCCACATGAGCCCTGTGACAACAAGTGAAAAAATGGCAACAGAATTTCAAATTAAGCCTGGTCTTACTTGACAAATGCTGTTTGTTCCGATTCTTGCCATTTCACTTGTTATTTAAAAAATGTGTTCTTCTACTTGGGTCCCGGCAGTAAAATCTTAAATGCAAATCAGTAATTTGAACCCAGTCCCTTTCTTTTCACAGGAACCCCCAGATCATGTGACCACGTTTCCTATAGGACCAACAGATGAAAAAACAAGCAGGCTGTGAGACTATTTAACATTTCAAGGACTATTATCTATATTAGTAAAAAGTTGTGGTAGTAGCAGTTTTTTTTCTTCCGAAAGTGTTTTACTGACAATGCTGAATCTCCGTTCTCTGCATGCTGTTGTGGACTTATAGAGAAGGTCAGAGATGTACTTTTATAGATCATTTCAGTTGTTATTAAAACCCCGGCTGTTCAAAAAATGTTTAGTACTTATTTTCAGTTTTAAAAAATTGATGCCAGGAAATTATATAAACTAGGTGGTTTATCTCGAATTGAACACAAACCCTTGTCGAGTGATGCTTGAATAAACCCCTCGAGCTGAGCTCGTGGAGTTTAAGTATCATCACTCGACTCGGGTGTGTGTTCAGTTCTCGTATCAACCACCTCCTCATACATTATTCTCTCTATAACATTCATTTACTGTAACTCATGTTGAGCAGCAGAGGTATAGCATTTTATATAACTGGAGAACTTATTGAACGATAATATATTAACGTGAAGCCGGAGCACCAGTGCACTGGAGTTTGGCACATTTTAAGCATGCTGTGAGAAATAATAATTGTAAAACTGCACAAAGGTGAGAACTTAGAAGAGTAACTACTGTTCAGAAACAGTCTTGGTTAACAGCTAAATTCTTATTTAAAAAGTAAAGCTGTGACAATGGGCATGCCAGTCAGCCTGGTGTCATGGCTTGACATTTCAAAGAAGGATTTACCTGTGCTATTAAGCTTGTTTCTGAAAAGCAGTTACTTTGCTGAGTTTCCACCGTTGTGCCATTTTTTCAAACAGGATTTACCTCAGCATGTTTAACATTTACCATACTGGAGTGCACCAGTGCTCAGGCTTTACAATAATATGAACACTCGCATCAGCACTGGGCGGCAAGATTACAGCAACAGGGGGAATTATTTGTTTTGTTTTTGTGAGGGGGCACCCAGGTTTATATTACCAAATATATGCACAGATAAAGTGTACCATTGTTTTAGAAGCAACATTCTTGTTTGCCCAGATAAAATTGTTTATTTGTTTTGTACAGGTATAATGTCAGCTTGCTGTATTTCAACTTATTACACGATCATGTCAGTTTCTAGTCTCACCTGTGCTACTGGCTGACAATCTAATTATAACACCACCTCCTGGTGTTCCTGGTTCTCTTTGCTAGATGGGCATTCACTGATATAACATGATCTCATTGTTTTCCTGGTTCTCCTTTGCTGGCTTGGCAGAGCCCCAATGACTGCCTTCTATAGTGAAATGATGGCAGTGGTGGTGATGACAATGAGGAGGAGGATCGGTCCCTCTTACTGAAAACAAACCTGACTTTGGACTTTTAGTATTACTTACAATGCTGCTTATAGAACAAATTGGGAACATTACTGTGACAGCTATAGATTTTCTCAATCTAAAGTTACTAGCAGGCAGTCATTTGTTTTCCCTGCACAAACCTGTTCCCATCTTCCGATCTCCCCAGCCCGGTCATCCTGGCATCATCCAGGACTAATCTTTGTGGGCAGCTACTATCTGGCATTTTGGTGTATGTGTGTGTGTGTGTGTGTCTACTCAAGGAAACACTCTTGCAAATTTGAGGCTTCATGCCTAAGAAGAAACTGATAACAGAATGTGTTTTTATTAATCAGGCTTGACTAGAAAGACTGAGACTTGTCAGCTCACTGGCACTGTGGCGATGAGTGACACTAAGCAATATATTATTTCATATCATATAATTTGACATTTAATTTCAAAAACTGTGGGACATATTGTCAGCACACTCAGCCTCCCTGGTCTTTTTCAAGGCCCTCCCTGTGTGGGGCAGGGAAGCTAAGAAGAAGAATAGAATAAGCATGGATGAGATAGAGGAGTTTAATGGGTGCCTGGATGGTGTCAGGAGATAGGGTACCATTTTGTGGGGACTGGGGGGACTTTTGGGACAGGAGGCCCTTCAAGAGTGATGGACTCCACTTGGTAAGAGAGGGGTTCAGTGCACTGGGGGAGATGTTTGCTGTCTATATCAGACAGTTAAACAGATAATGCAGTGATCTTTACTAGCAACCTTGTCCCCACACTTCTGGAATATGACCTCCAGAGTGGCTTCACAATGGCTGAAAAATGGTTCAAAGAGCAAAACTAGTCATGAACTATAAAAAGACCAAGACCATGCTCTTCACCACTGCCCAAAACAAGCTAAAAGGCTATCCCCTACCAATTCAAAATGACTCCAGTAACACCCTGGAACTAGTCCCCCATTTCAAGTACCTGGGAATCACACTGAACACTGCCCTGCCCTGTCTTAATCATAGCACATTGACATCAGAGCCAAAGCCATTAACACCAGGATAAGTATCCTGTAAAGGCACAGACATTGCCTGACCTATGAAGCTCTGAACTTAGCAATTAGTAGTTCACTCATCACTTTGATTGACTATGGCCTAGCTGTCTACTACTCTGCTACTGACACAGTGCTCCAATGCCTCTCAATAGCCATAAAGAAAGCCTGACACCTGCTCACTAATGTCCTAAAACTCACCCACACCTATGAACTTTATGCACAATCAGGCTGGCTTCAGTTGAAGGACAGAATCCTTTATCAAACCTGCCCACTTGCAAAAAAGGTCTCACTAAACTTACTTCCTCAAGGAGTTCTGGCCTTCTATCACCCTGTACATGCTAGACACACCAGGAGCTCAACTACACAAGTATTCCATGTGCCCAGTTGTTGCACAACTATGGTCCAGTGATCCTTTGCTCACTGGTCCTCTCTGTGGCCAAATGGTCTACTATCTGACATCGCCAGAGCCACAACCCTTGATTCCTCTAAGTGCAAACTCCGTCAGCACCTCACCAATAATAGTACCTGTAGGTGCCCCTGCTAGTCTGCACCCGCAGATTTAGTCTGCCTTAGCACTTCCAACTCCTGGCCTGCCAGGTTAAGACTTTGCCCCTGCACTTGCCTCCTACCCCCTTTGCCCTAGCACTTGCATTCCACCCCTACACCTTGGCTCTTTTCTTTCTCTCTGCCTTTCCTATCCCAGTTCCCACTTCCCCTCCCTACCTCACCCTAACAGTCTGCCTCTGCCTCTCTCTCTTCCACAGGATGCCGGCATACCATGTGCAATGCCTTAGCACAATTTATGAACTACTTGTCATTACAACCCATGTACTGTTGAATTTTTTGTACTCTGTATGTATAATTTACTGTAACTATATTGTGTTTTCTTGTGTTAATGTATCTGACGTGGAATCTCTCAATGAGCATCCACTCACAAGTGTCATCCAAGACTTCAATAAATAAATAAATAATTGTGGAGGAGGCAAGAAATAAGGGAACCATGATAATAGGTGAGAGGAAGGAGAACTTAGCTAATATTCCCCTATATCTGAGGGCTTGTAGAAACACAGCTGGCTAAAACTAGAGTTCAAACTGGGCTGGGGGATGGGACAATAGGGAGGGGGAACATCACCATGAAAAATAAAAATCAAAGAGGAAAACAAAAGACCAGAGGAGAAAGACAGGTAAATAGAAACATAGAATGTGATGGCAGATAAGGGCCACTGGACCCATCTAGTCTACCCCATTACAGTAGATACTGTAGCACTCCAGACACCCGTTGTGCTAATTTTGCTCATAGAAGATTTACGGTACTAGCACTTTGTCATTCTTCTGTGTGAAGGGGGTTTCAGAGTGCTGTATACTTGCTGCATCTATTCAGTGCATCTATATGACTGAAATCTAGTTAATGAAATAAAAATACATAAACTAATGTTAGGCACGGAAAACATTTTAAACATTTTTGCAGAGTAAAAATGAGTGGGCGGCCCTGCATCTATGTGACTGAAATATAAACAAATACAAGAAAGCAATCTGATCTCTCCATTCACGCCAGTCACACAGCACAATTTTTTGTCTAAAAAGACCCTTTTCACCTACAGTGTCCACACAGCGCATTTTTAACTGAGGAACATCTTTAATCCAATTCAAGAGGAGGCACAGAAATCTCCTTGCAATGTGAGATTGTGTTTTATTTTGCTACTTCAACTTAGAAGCTTTGCAGAGGAACCTATGAGAAGATAAAACAAGGAATCTATGAGACCGCCCTTTGCCAAACCTTTCAACAAGGACCTGCAGACGCAAACGACCCCATCACATAAAACATATATTTTTGTAGTTTCCCCTACCCAACCCTCCCTCTCAGTGCCCAGCACCGCACTCCACCCCCCAGATATGTAACAGTGCCACTAGGGGGTGCCCAATCCCCCAGTGCAGGAATTAGTTCCCACTCTCAGTGACGCAAGTCGAGTACTGTGTAACTGAGGCTTTGTTGTTTCTCCTTCAGCTTGTTTAGATCCTCTTCTACCTCTGTGGTCCTCCATTCTAGTTTTTTTTTAGCTCCATTCTGATTTGGAAAACATTGGAGTCTATGCACTTTAGCATCTTCATTATGCTTAAAGAATTCACCCTGCTGACTACAGAGCTGCTGCATAAGGCCATGTCATCCTCTTCTCCCATGGATCCAGACATCCCTTCCAGGCCCATGAGGTCGAGCAACTAGTTCTCCTGTTTGAGTCTGCTCCTTGCCTGAAATTGCCTTTGGTTCTGCGTCTGCTGCCAGATTTCCATGAAGTGTTCATTATTCTTTCAAGTCTGCCTGTTTTGCACCTGTGAACTGTTATTAAATTGACTGATTATTCAGGGTTTTGTATTAAGTGAAACTGGTGCTCAGGATCAAGCATCTACCTTGCTTGCTGATATAACTGGAAGTCTACCTTGTTTTTGATAGTGCTTCTCATCTGCAGGTGAAGGGGAAATACGTGTCTGTCTTTCACTCCAGGGCCTCCTCTGCCACTGTAGGTATAAATAGACTAGCTTTTGAATGCATAACTCTCAACCTTTTGTCATGGTGAGAAATAAACCAGCACACATCCAAAAAACATGGATAACAAGCTTAGAACAGAAAAAAATGTGTATTTTCTTGACTATGCAAATATAATTTTAACATTTAAAATGTTATGCAGTGTTTGGTGAATAGTGTATGGTGCTTGTGTATACTTAAATTTGGTCTTTCTCTATTCCAACCCTCAGTAGAAAAGCTGGGCAGCAATAGGAAATGAAATGTCCAGTAGTAAGGGTGAGAAGAGTGCCAGAGGAGGAAGAGGTAGGGAGAATGAAGGGAGCACAAAATGCTCTGAGTGAAGATTGCTGGGAGAGGCTGGAATTATAGAGATAGTGGGAGGAGTTTATTCCACCACACTAAATCTCAGGCAACTCCCTCCCATTCAATGTTTGATAAATAGTATATGGTGATTGTGTATACTTTACTTTGGCTTTTCTCTATTCCCAACCTCAGCAGAGGAGCTATACAGTGAAAGGAAATGGAATGCCCAAAAGAGAGAGAGAGAGAGAGAGAGAGAGAGAGAGAGAGAGAGATTACCTCCTCCAACTCATGTAGAGTGTGAGCAGTAGCACACAGGACAGGAAAAAAACCCTGTGGAGGAAACCTCTGAGAACCTGTGGCTACTGCCTATTCTCTTGGCATACCAAAAATGTTGATTACATGGATTTTATGATGGACATAGGTAGTATAAATTGGGATCATTTATTATTGGTGCCCACGGTAAATGAGGCTTGGGATTTTTTTCAACATGAATTCATGTTAGTGTGCAGCAAGTATGCCCCCATTAAATCTAGGTTATTGAAACATAATAATGCCTCCTGGTTTTCTAACTATCTGAGAAAACAAAAATTAGCTAGAGATAAAGCCTAGACCAAGGCAAAAAAAATCAGGTAAAAAACTAGACTGGAAAACTATAAAAAAATCTCTCAATTTATATGTAAAAGAGGTGAGGATCACAAAATAAAAATTCTATATGTACTTTTTAGATACTAAATGTTCTCAACAGCCAAAAGATTTTTGGTGGACAATCAATTTCCTTTTAAAAAGTCAGGGAACTGTTGTTCCAAATGTGTTCATTATTGATGATCAGACAAGTCTCATGTCCCAACTGGCTGTGGACAGATTTAATGAATTCTTTAGTAAAATTGGATTAAAGAACAAACAGGGAATAGACACGGTACAGCCAGGTACAGACGGTGTCTCAGCGAACAACTTTTCCTTTTCAGAGATTTCAGCTTACACGGTCATGTTGGAACTGTTGAAACTAAACACCTCTAAGGCCATAGGCCTGGATGGCATCCTCTCTAATTTACTGAAGTTTGCTTCCCCAGTTGTTGCCTAACCCTTAGCATGCATATTTAATTGTTCCCTTAATACAGGAGAATTCTCTAATGCCTGGAAACAATCGAAAGTTGTGCCCATCCCTAGGGGGCAATAAATCAGAGCTTGGCAACTATTGCCCTATTTCCCTCTTACCCCAGATTTCAAAGATTTCTGAAAGGATCATGGCCACTCAGATTGCTGGTCACCTGGAATCTCAGGGTCTTTTGAATGGTATGAAATCAGGATTTAGGAAATCATACAGTACCATTTCGGCCCTGGTTAAGGTTACTGGGGATATTCAGGCTGCCATGGATGGGAGAACACCGGTAGGGGCAATTTGTGTTGATTTGTCTAAGGCTTTTGATTCATTGGATCATGATTTCCTCCTATCCAAGGCAGCCTCTTTGGGGATAGTGGGGCCTAGTCTGCATTGGCTCATCTCATATTTAATTGATAGAACTCAAATGGTCTCCTTGGGAGGCGGGATATCGGGCTTTGTTCCTGTTGGAGCTGTGGTTCCCCAGGGTTCCATTTTGAACCCATTTTTGTTTAGTATCTATGTTAATGAGCTACATTCTTCAGATTCAACTATTATTTTTCATTTATATGCTGATGATACCATTATATACAACTCAGATTGTACAGTGAACAAAATTCAAGTTAAGTTACAGAAGGCCTTTAATGAGTTGCAGATTTTTCTTAGAGATAGTAGTTTAATTTTAAATTCTAAAAAAAACACAGTTGCTATTATTTCATTGATCTATGACTGCTCAGGAAAATTTGATACAGAAGGTGGATACCCTGGAGGGATCCAGCAAGTTCAGTCTTTTAAATACTTAGACCTATGGTTCAATGAGCTCCTAAATTGGGGAGTTCACATAAATAGTTTAATTAAAAATGTTGGGAAAAAATTTGGAGTCCTGTATAGGGTCAGATCCTGTATGCGCCCTAAGGTAAGAGGGTGGATTGTTAATTCAATGATAATTCCCATGCTGAACTTTGGGGACTTTATCTATGCTAGTGGTAAAAAAGTGACCTGGAGAGATTGGAGGTGTGCCATGGTAGATTAGCTAGATTCATCTTGAATGCCCCCCATTCCAGGCACAAGTGTTTCTTATACAATCACTTGAAATGGTTGAGACTTCTAGAATGCAGACAGGAACACCTACTTACATTCATGTATAAATGCTGGCTGGGTAACTTACCCCCTTACATAGTTGCAAGGGTGACAACATGGGGTAAACTGAGTTCATTAAGAACAGCAAATGCTCCAGATTTTGAAATTACAAAATGTAAACTAGAAATTGGGCAGCAATCTGTCTTATAGAGAGCTCTCTGCTTGCCTAAATACTGAATTGCCTAAATACTGAATTAAACTATCTTGAGTGGTTCTTTTGTTGTTTTAAAAAAAACTTTTATTGCACAGATTTGTGCTCAGGCCTTTGTGACCTCAGACTGCACTTCTGGGTTGGACTCGTCTTTATATTGCTTGCCCTGCAGTGAGCGTGAGCCATACACTTTTAACTGTCTGATGCAGTGCTGCTCTGCTTGCCTAAATACTGAATTAAACTATCTAACTATGCACTTTGTTGTATTACTGTGAGACCAGGTATAGCAACCAGGTAGAGGGGCTGTAGTTCGTTTTGACACCAGAACTACAACTCGTGCACCATATGCAACATACTAATTTTAGATAACTGTATGTAAATATGCTTGTGTAGTAACGTTTATAACTACGCTTGAGTGGTTCTTTTGTTGTTTTAAAAAAAAATCTTTCATTGCACAGATTTGTGCTCAGGACTCCGTGACCTCGGACTGCACTTCTGGGTCAGACTCACCTTTATATTGCTTGTCCTGCAGCGAGCAGGGTGAGCGTGAGCAGGATGATCGCCTGTCTTGTGCACGAAGACACATGCAAAGACACGTGTCTAGCGCGTGTTTGGCATGTTCAGCATTGTAGACAGAGTAGTGGTCATAAGTACAGATCTAAATGTCTGTTTAGTATATCTTGGGAACTGAAACTGTGTAAGAAATCAGTGCTCAGTTAACATATAAATTATTTATCTACTAGAACTTGATTTGTTTCAATGAACAGCCTAATAGGTACCCCCACCTTGTCCTGTACAACTGCTAGGCCCTCCCCTGCCATTACCATCATGACGTTAGATGGCGATATAGGTATTAAATGCAATCTATGTTCTATGTACCAGTTGGTTCAACTATTGCCTTGTTTGAACTTAGCCTTTACTTGTGACAAATGTACTACTAATAAGGAACTAAATATAGAGATTGCTACATTTACAGCCAGGCTAATTCAGTTAGAAAAAAGCCAGAAGGACAAGTTACTTAGATTTGTACAGTTGGACAGAGCTCCCCAGCCCAGCTCCCCACTTAGTGAAGGTTTATTTACTGAATCCCAACCAGGAACATCCACACAGAATTTAAATAACACTACTTCTTTTACTATTTCTCAATCCTTATTTAATAATAATGTCACTATCGATCAGGATAGCACTCCAACACTAAATCTGCAAAGGAAGTGATGAGGATGGGGATACTGAAGTGGAACCAGATTATAATACTGAATGGTCACAAGTCCCACAAACCAGAGCAATCAAAAAGGGCTGCAAGGCAGAACAGTTCTTCTTACCAACTCAGAATTCCTTTTCAGTACTATCGGAACCAGCAGCCCTTTTTTCACCCAATATGGACCAGGAGGAAGGTTCTCAGCATGCTTCTTCTAAAGTATATAACACCCCAGTTCCCTTTCCACTGGTATCCACTAAGTCTCACTTTCATACCTCTCCCCTTTTAGGAAATGAAGTATTGCAGTTGAATACCTCATTACCACAAAACACATCAAGGATGGGTACTAACACTTCCCCAAATCAACTACAACCTAACATTCATATGGGCATATGTGATTCATCTACATCTAGCAACATGTCTCGTCAATTTTATGTGTTAGGTGATTCCATTATCAAACATCTTGATAGGGCAATTTGCAATCTGGATAAAGCTAATCGTACATGCTCTAGTTTCTGGGGAGCTAAAACTTCTATATTACAAAAATGGTACCTAAATTATCTCCAATGCAGGACCTGACCCACTGGCTATTACACATGCAGGAATTAATGATATATATAGTATGCACCCTTCTCAAATAAAAAAAGATTATGTTGCTATATACAATTTGCTCATTGAAAAGGGATGTACTGTCTGTTTTTTTGAAATTCTCCCAGTGCCAAGAGCAACCGACACCATCACTGCTAATATTAAAGCAACAAACGAATGGTTAAGAAAGTGGTGTCTTAAACAGAACATATACTGTATTCCACATTGGGAGAGATTTTACAGTAGGGACTCACTATTCTGCTGGGATGGTCTTCGTCTCAGCAGGGGTGGGAGTACATTATTGGGCAAAACCATAAGTTCCATTATTAACAAGCATTTAAAGTAACATGCTGGGCGGAGAATGGTCATTCTTACAATTCTTTGATTGGGACTAATAAATATTTAAGCAACAGGAACTGTAATTTTTTATCATTTAATGCAAGATCTCTAAATCAGTTGAGGAAGTCTGAACTAGAGCTAAAATGTACTCAACAGGATCTTCATATTATAGAAGTTACTGAGACATGGTGGGATTCTTCCTCAGGATGGATTAGGGAAATAACTAACTTCAAACTCTATCACAAGGACAGAGAAAATTGGTTAGGGGGAGGAGTCTGTTTATATGTTAGAGAGGATATTACATCTTATGAAATTCCTACTCTGACCTCTACCGAATCATTATTGGTTACTATCCAACCTAAAAGTCACCCTAAGCTTATATTGGTAGTTTGCTACAGACCTCCATCTTCAGACATGCTCTACACTTCTGATCTGATAAATGTTATATCTAAATGGTTGGTAAGGGAGATAACTTGATCATGGGTGACTTCAATTTTCCTGGTGTAAACTGGGAAACCTTCTCTGGCAGAACAGAATAAGAAATACTATTTGCCACCACATGCCTAGACTATGGACTTGAACAACTGGTAGATTCACCAACCAGGGGGTCTAATTTACTTGATTTAGTTATTACTAATATTGAGAATAAGATATCTGACGTGAAAATGTTAGCTCCAATAGACAATAGTGATCACAACACAATTAATTTCAGTATAAATATTAATACTCCTAAACTCTTTAACAATACTACATATAAGGACTATAATAATCCTAATTTTCATATAATTAATACCAAAATCATTGAAATTGATTGGGAAGAAAAATTCAGGAATAAAACAGTAAACGGTGTATGGATTGAATTAAAAGACTTTGGGCCAGATATTCAAAAGTGTTGCGCCATGCGCAATAGGGTTGCGCCTGCGCAAGTCCAACCTTGCTCCATTCTGTGATATTCAGCAGGAGACAGCTGCGCCACAGAAACCATGCTGAGCAACAGCGCAATGCAAATGAATGCATGCTGAACTGGAGGGGGAGGAACCATGCATAAACTGCACAGCCCAATATTCAGCCGGGCTGTGCAAAGTTGTGCAGCACAACCCCCAACCTGCGCCTGCAGGACTTTGAGCCAAAAAAAAAAGGCTTAAGTCAAGGGCCACCCACAGGTGAGCTGCTGTATTGCAGGGCACAACACAGCAGCTGCCACCTGTGGCTGGCCCCCAACCCAGTCACTGTGCCCCCCCCGCAGCCCGATCGCCGGCATAGTGTACTCCCTCCCACCAGCCCGATCGTGGGCATCAATGTGGCTCCTCCCCTCCTCCCATACACATCCCTGGTGGTCCAGTGGACTGAAATGCCTGATCATGGGTGGTATGTGTATATTCCCACCCCTTCCGTACACATCCCTAGTGGTCCAGTGGACGAAATGCCCGATCACGGGCGGTATGTGAGAAACCCCCGAACATAGCTCTGGTGGCTAGTGTCCCCCACCCCCACCCACCCACGAGAAGCACCACCACCCGCTCCCCAGCAGCGGTGGTGGGTGCAGCTTCCACCCGCCTGCCGTCCTGCTGCCCACTGACTGACTGCCCAGTAGGGCTGCATGCCCATTGTGCAGAGCAAGAGCCATGGGCATGCAGCCCATACGTAGATGACAGTCCAGATTTGTGAACGATGTTCATTCAAACGTCCGAATTGTCATGGGTACGGGGATGGCTGCACAACCATTGGCTCTGCTCTGCACCAATGGCTGCAAGTGCCCACCGGCAGTCAGTCGACGGGCGGCGGGCGCAGGTGGGTGGATGCTTCCACCGCCGCCGCGGGGAGTGGGGTGGTGGGGCTTCGGGTGGGTGGGGTGGGCAGCCACCAGGGCTATGTTCGGGGGTTTATCACACATACCGCCTGACGGGCATTTTGGTCCACTGGACTACCAGGATGTATGGGAGGGGGTGGGAATTATAACACATACCACCCACGATCGGGCATCTGTCCACTGGACCACCAGGATGGTACGGGAGGTGGAATTATATCACATACCGCCCATGATCGGGCATTTCGTCCCACTGACCACCAGGGATATGTACGGGAGAGGGGGGAGCCACATTGATGCCTGCGATCGGGCTGGTGGGGGAGTACACTATGCCCGCGATTGGGCTGCAGGGGGCGTCGGTCCCCGACGGCTGCTGCCTGGCAGGGCGCCAGGCGCAAGTCCTAGGGGATCGGCGCACCTACATGCAAATGGCATGCAAATGGAGACATAATCACATGCAAATGGCCCCCACTGCGTCTTGCATGAATTATAGCCCCATTTGCATGTCACCTTTTGAATATCATGATTTTGTGCATGGCGCAATGGTACTTGCGCCACCACAAATTGAATGCTCCACTCTGTCAACTTGCGGTGGCACAAGTTCCACTGCTTCACTGTGCTGGGGGGTGGTATTCAAAGGAGTTGCTCAATAGCGCAACTCCTTTGAATATTGCCCAGGACACACCCCTGTGCAACTATTTTGCACAGCTCAAGGGCTTGCGCCCTATGAATGGTGCAGTTTGAATATCCAGCCCTTTATATACTATCTGGAAAGTAATTTTATTACTACCAAAAAGAAATACAATAAAAAAGGTAACATTCCTATTTGGCTCAACAAAACTATTAAAAAATTAATTAAAAGAAAGGATATCGTGTTTAAAAACCTTAAAAAAGCTCAAATCCTTATATTAAGCATCAATACAAAACTGTGGTTTATTCCCTCAAATCAATTAAACAAGCAAAGTTAAAATTTTAATTTAATTTAGCTCATTCAAAGACAAGTCATAAATCACTTTTCTCATATATTAACAGTAAGAAACTTAATAATAAAACTTTAGGCCCTATATTATATAATGGGAACCCAATCACAACTGATGCTGAAACAGCTAATCATTTGAATACCTATTTTTGCTCAGTTTTTAATACACCAGATACACGTCCTGTAACAGTTAATGATACATCCCAAATTCCTTCTTTACTTATGATGAGATTCTTCAGGCATTATTATCATTAAACAAAACTTCAAGTCCAGGCCCTGACAATATAAACCCATGGTTTATACTTGCAACAGCTAAATCATTGGCCACTCCACTAGTGCTATTGTTTAATAAGTCCTTACTTGAGAAAGCTATCCCTGATGACTGGCGTTCTGCCATTGTTGTCCCCGTTTATAAGAAAGGAATTAAATCTAATGTACAAAACTACAGGCTTATTAGTCTAACATCAATAATAGGAAAGGTAATGGAGCGTTTGATTAAAGCATTGTTTGAAAAAGGAATGAACAACTTAGGTATCCAGTATAGGACACACCATGGCTTTATAAAAGGCCATTCATATTCCACTAATCTAATTTCCTTTTATAATCATATAAGTGAATATCTGGACATTTTAATTCCATCTGATGTCATATTGCTTGACTTTAGCAAGGCTTTTGATAAACTATCACACTCTATTCTGATTAATAAATTACTTAAATTCAGTTTTTCATCTTGTCTTGTTCACTGGACCGCAAGCTGGTTGCAAAATAGGACCCGAACAGTAAAAATTAATGGTTCCTTTTCAGTATTAGGTCAAGTTACTAGTGGAGTCCCACAGGGCTCTGTGCTGGGTCCCTTATTATTTAACATCTTTATAAGTGACATACACATTTCCCCAAATAGTTATCTATCTAAATTTGCTGACCATATGAAATTAGGTGGTAGAGTTGATTCTATACCTGCCATAAGATCTCTTGAAAACAGTCTTCTTTGTATTGAATCTTGGGCACAGAATAATTCAATGCTTTTCAATATTGATAAGTGTTCAGTCCTCCATTTTGGTACTAAAAACCCACAGATTAATTATTACCTTATTAACACTATGTTAAAATCCACCACTAATGAAAGAGATATAGGAATCATAATTGACAATAAGTTATCCCTAAATTATCACTATACCAAGGTGGTTAGATCAGCTAATGCTCTATTGAAACAAATCAATAGAACATTTGTCAGTAAGTCTGAGCACTGCTTACTACCTCTTCATAGGGCTTATATTAGACCTCAGTTGGACTATGGATCACCATTTTGGAGCCCTTATCTTAAAGGAGATATTATTCATTTGGATCAAATCCATAGACGGTTTACTAAAATGGTACCATGGCTTAATTCTCTCAGTTATGAATCTCAACTAACGGAAACAGGTCTCTCTCTCCTAGACATGCGTAGGTATAGGGGGAATATTCTCTTTGTTTACAAATTACTTAAATTCCCCATCTTAATTTAACAATGTGGACTTACTATAGCCGACAAAGGCATAGTGGGCAGACACCATAACCAGCAACTAGTAGTAGACTGGGTGAATACAAAAAAACACGATCATTTATTTTCTTTTTTTTTATTTAATATGCTTTATTAAAATTTTGAATAACAAAAAAGAATCAACAAGCAATTAAACACATAAGACCATACAGATTTCCGTAACCCTATACAATAGGAAATACACTCAACCACTTATGTATGTAAATATACAAATATATATATATATGCTACCTCGGCTCAACTAGGCTCCAAACCCCCCCTTCCTCCTCTACCCCCATATCACCACCATTCAAGACTAACCTAATGTACAAGCTGCAACAAAACAGGGCCAAGGGAAGGACTGCTCGACCAGAAGACAAACTCTGGTAACCTATTAAAAAACCAGCTCGGGGCCAGGAGTTAATGTATTATTATAGTACTGGCTACTTAAAAGTCATCTATGCACCTAGGTAGCTGTGTCCTTGTTGGCTAAGTACAGCGCATAAAGCCTCCACCATTTCTTATCAAAACCCCTAAGATTATGCCTCAAAGACGCAATCATTTTTTCAACCCTAAGGTTGTAAAGTAGTTCATTCAACCATTCATTGTAATTTCTAAGGAATCCTTCCAGTGCTTAAGCACCAGTTTTTTAACCGTGTGGGATATAAGGGCTAAGTTGAACCATCTCTCTTTAACAAGCACGGTGGCATAGTTCCCCACTATGCAAATCTCGGGTATAAAACCCTCTTTCAGACCTAATAAGGGGTCTATTTTCTCTTGTATCTCTTTCCATAAGGCTTTCACCCTTGGGCAATCCCATAGTATGTGGTGCAGAGTACCCTCTGCCTTACCACATCTGGTACATATATTGTCACTTAGTTTACCCATGACTGCTAACTTGGAGGGGAGTTAGGTATATATTATGCAATATATAGAATTGCAGTATCTGAAGATTATCATTGGAAGTATAAGAGAACACTGCCTGCCATATCTTTTCCCAGTTTAGATCCTTAGTGGGAAATTGCTCTGTCCATTATGCTTACCTGCCAGACACCCCAGGGCAGATAAGGGGATATAGGGTTGAATTAATTTGAGAGATCGCGTGCGGTTGCCAAGCCAAGGCTTGTAGTGCTTCTATGAGCCCTGATTGATGCTCATCCCATTTATCATTCCCTAATTTGGTAATTAACAGGTGCCTGACCTGGTATCCATAAAAAAACCTGCCTCTCAGGAATGTTTAATGTATGCATAAGATCTTTGGTAGCTTTGAGTTTGCCTTCTTCCAAGAGGGCTGAGATTGTTACATTGGAATTTTGAAGATAATGTATACGGCTTTAGGCACTGCCCACTAATTTTAAAATTGGGATTTGAGTATAGAGGCTGGGAAATGTCTTTAAGGTTATTATATTTAATAGACTTGCATAGCTGCTTGTGGACCTTAATGGACATTAAAATTAACTCATCCCTAAGGAAAGGGTGACACTCCTTAACCATGGTATATTATAGGGCAGAGGGATCTATACCACTCTGTTTGATCCAGTGTCGCTCTAATTGTAACCACACTGGATCCTGGGTGTTTCCCTGGATCTGGAAGGCAGAATGGATCCAACGTAAATATTTAGCCATGTGGCTTGCTAAATAATATTGATAAAAGTTGGGAAGTTTAAGGCCTCCACATAGTTTCGCTGCCCCTAACCTCATGTACGACCTTCTTGGCGGTTTTCCTTTCCTCAAAAACTGGGAAATATCACTGTGTAGTTTCTGAAACCAAGAATATGGAAGGTGGAAATTAAGCATATTTAAAGGGTAAAATAACCTTGGGAGAATATTCATCTTTATCACACTAACTCTCCTCTGTATCGAAAGATGTAAAGGGGCCCATCTATCCAGGTCCAACTTAATAATTCCTAATAAAGAGTCTAGGTTAAGTTTCTTAATCTACCTCATATCCCTGGAGATAATTAGTCCTAGATATTTAATTTGGGGAGCCCAGCTCAAATTTGTATTATTTATATGTACACGATGTGTGTAACAATTCAGCGGCATCACCGTGGATTTCTCAATGTTTAATTTATAGTTTGCTAACTTCCCAAAAGCTTCTATAATACTCAAGGCTGTTGGGATCGAAGTCTCTGGGTTCATCAAGTGTAACAGAATGTCATCCGCATAGGCTGACAAACAGAGACGCAGATGACCTATCTGACTACCTTGCACGAAGGGAGAATGCTGCAAGAAATACAGTAAAGGCTCAATATATAAATTAAATAACATTGGTGACAGCGGTCATCCCTGACGGGTGCCCTTATGCAATGGAAATGAGTTGGAACAGACCCCAGTACAAAGAATTTTTGCTGTAGGGTTTGTGTACAGGGTTTTAATCCATTGAATGAATTCCTCTGGGATACTGAATTTCTCTAAAACTGAAAACAAGAAGGGTCAACCGAACCTGTCAAAGGCCTTCTCTGCATCTAGGGATACCAGAACCATTGGAGATGGGCTTAGCCTGGACCCAGAGAAGATATGAAAGAGCTTCCTTAGGTGGTCTGCAGGTGACTTCCCTGCCACAAATCCCACCTGTTTCGAGCTGAGCAGGGGTTTCCAGACCTGTGCTAATCTTGGTGCCAGAACTTTAGAAAACAGCTTAATATCATAGTTCATTAAGGATATAGGCCGGTAATTGCTTACCTTGGTTTGGTCTCTACCCGGCTTTGGTATCACTATAATAAGCGCTTCCAACAGAGTTGGGTCAGTTATCTCAGACTCACAAAAAAAATTAAACACCTGCAAGAGCAAAGGAGAAAGCTGCTCCTCAAATATTTTATAAAATCGAGGCCGGAAGCAATCTGGTCTGGGGCTTTATCGTCAGGAAGGGCGTGTATGGCCTCTGACAGTTCTTGATTTCCTATCCTCCTAACCAGGAACTCTCTATCAGATGGGGAGAGTGAGGGGAGATGGGCATGCTGTAGGTAACTCTTAATTTCAAACAGTGTTGGAGGGCAGGTTAAGGGAGAATATAAATCTTTATAATATTTCTCAAAATCTTGAGCAATCTCCCTAGGTTTCGTAAGCAGTGTACCATCATTACAGGAATTCACCGCCACCACCATTCTAGACTCCTCCTGCTTTTTAAGTCACAATGCCAGAAGACGACCCGCTCTGTTACCCTGTTCTACATATTTTGTGTGAGACCTAAACAGCGCAAATTGCACCTTTTCCCTTAAAATTTCTAAGTATTGATTCCTTAGCAAAGCTAATTGGGTCAGGGTCTCTTCATTTGGATTTTGATTTGCCCTATTTTCCAGATTTTGTATTTGGCCTAACAAGGAGGAAGAAGAATGGGCCTCTCTTTTCTTTTTTCTGAATTGTGGCCAACCGTATGCATTCTCCCCTAATAACACATTTAAATGTGCTCCATAGCATGTCTATACGTTGTATGGGACCAGAATTCTCTACTATGTAGTGTCCTATGCTCTTTTTAAGGATGTCCACTACTTTTGGCTCTTGAAGCATCTGTACGTTCAACCTTCAACTACTGTCTTTCACTGTGGACTTAGGCAAGGTTCTCTCCAACCAGATAGGTGCATGGTCCAAGATAGTTCTAGGAATAATCCCGCTACCAGCTATCTCATTCAATATTGGATTATTAACAAGGAAAAAGTCTATGCACGACAGGGAAGTTCGTGGTCTGCCATAAATTCTTTAAACGCTAGCTGTGCAGGAGTTGGAAATTTTTTATTCTGACTGCTTGACCTATCTGATTCTGGAGATTGCACCATGTTCCAGTCCCCTGGCAGCACTATTGGCACCTTTGGAAAAGATCCCAAAGTTTGTGAGAGGTCAGTAAAAAATTCTGGGGAGTCCTTATTAGGCCCATAAATTGAGCCCAATAACATCTCTACATGATTCAATATTCCCAGTAAAAGTATAACCCCACCTTGTGGATCTATATGCGCTCGCTGTAAGTGAAAGGCTATATCTCAAGTAAAAGCTATAGCTACCCCTCTCTGGGCCATGGTATCACCTGCAGCATGGATTTGTCCAATTTGACATCTTCTAAACAGGAGTTTTTCTTTCTCCAGAAAATGCGTCTCCTGGAGAAAGATTACCTTACTGCCTAATGACGCAAGATGCCTCAGAACTTGGTAATGTTTAACCCTATTCCTGGCTCCCCTCACATTCCAGGATATAAATCTCATCATTCTCCCTTAACTATAGGCCAGAGGAAATCAGTCTGGAATCTGCTCAAGATAGAATGATTGCATCTTATCTCCCTGCTGTATCCTTTAAACCGGACTTCATTGTAGTGCAGCACTTTCCCTAAACTTGTAATCTTTTTTCCTCATTCGTCCCCTAGAATGGTGGATATTCCATCCCCTCCCACCCTCTCTGCAAAAACCCAAAAATCTAACACCACTTATATCCTCCATCCCCCTGTTATCCCAAAACTAATAAACTGCCATTCCCCAGTCCTACAGACTGTCCTCCTTCCCAAGTATCAGTTACAATCCAACTTTGCTACCAGATATCCCGCTCCCTTCTGTCACTCCTCTTCCTCCCCCACTGTAGCATTAATTCAAAGAAAAGGAAAACTATGCTATCTCTCATCCCCCTTACAGAGCACTACTAGAATATCCTAGGAACAGAGTTCACTTTCCTTTTCATCTAGCTAGCCCCGACTTTAACAATATTAATTAAGAAATCCTCATGAATCTCCTTAACTACCACACAACGTACAACTATAAGAGACCAGATTAACCAACCTAACTTGCATTATATCATAATTGGAGGAAAACACTCTTACAGTTTAAACACAATTTAAGCAATCCCCACTGTCATTAATAAAGTGTCCCCCCCTCAACATTAACGTCCCACATTGAATTCATTGAGACTCGCAGTACCTGGTAGAGACAGCGCACTTCTACCGGCCACATCACTTAAACAAGTCTGGGAACCTCTTCTTTAGGTCTGCCATAGCTTCTGACATAGATTCATATGGTAGCCATTTGCCCTCATGCTGTACTTGGAGTATAGCAGGATACCGCATACAGAATCTTATATCGGCTGCGATTAACTTCGTGACCACTGGGTGTAGCTCCGTGCGCCTCAGCCTCACCGACCTCGGTAGATCCTGTGTGATATGAATCTTTTTATTTTCCCACTGGATGTCTTTCGTTTCTCTGACCTTGTCTAGTATATACTGCTTATCCAGATAATTCAGGAAACGAAAAATTAGCGGATGAAGAGGAGACCCCTGCGGTGGTGTGGGTCGAATAGATCGATGGGCATGCTCTATTATATAGACAGGGCCATTCGGTGATGGTCCAGCTATTTTGCTGCACAGCTTCTGTATAAATACCACCAGATTCGCCCCTTCTTCTTCCTCCATCAGCCCTAGGATTACTAGGTTATTTCTGCGTGATTGGCCCTCCAAGTCTTCTAACTTTTCCTCTGCTTTCTTCAGCCACTGTCTTAAGGTAGCCATCTCAGGTTCAGTTCATGCCCTCCAATCATCTAAGGATGAAATCCTGATTTCATTATCCCCTGTCCTGATGCTTAATTGGCTCAGGGAGTTTTTCACTTCTTGCAGGTCCCCCACAACCGCTTGTAATGCCTCCTTTAGTGGGGCCAGGCCCTCGAAAAAGGTGGCCTCCGTTAGCAAGGCCTGAGAAGCCAGTGGATCAATTTCAAGCCCTTCCCCCATTTTATTCCTCTTGGCCGGCTTTGCTTTATCTGGGGACATGGGCGGCGTGTGTTTAGAGCATGGGGCTTCATTTCCACTTCCATATACCCAGGGATTGCACTTGTGTAAATAGTATAACTCCTTCTTTATGCAGCAGCCTTTCCCCTCTAATAATACATGAATTCTGCTTTTGGTATTGATTTCAAATGGGGGGATTCATGATCAGATCTCCAACTGCAGATCTCTTCGTATGCAGCCACCAGTCCCGGATTCTAATGCACAAGTTAGGCTTCGAGCGCTACTTCCGAGTGGAGGGATTCGCAATCAGAACAGATATTACTATTATTTCCTTAATCAGCAAGCTTTTTCAGTGTTAGCACACAAATTTAAACTTTCATTAATGAATTCGAGCTGGGGGGTTCGTGGAGCTGGAAGACTCGCACCTCATTAGACAGCCATCGCAACCCCGATAATTTTTTTTCTATCAGAGTTGCCAAACATTGGAATTTATTACCATAAGATTTGATCAATATAGCTAACTTTGAATCATTTAAATCCCAGTTAGATTTATGGCTCAACTCTCAATATCACCATAACCAGTGATCCTCTGTTGTGGTGGACAATTGCTATGGCCCTTGTGCCTTCTTTTGTCCTAATCCATCCAGTAAGTCCAGTAAATCCAGTTCCCTTAAGTGGAACAAATGACCTGAAACCATTAAGATCAACAAGGGTAGAAATCTTTGGACAGGGATTAAGTCCTGGTTAGGAAGCTTGTTATTAGCTCCCAACAATGTTGCCCTCATTGAAATTATATGGCATTTTTATGCCATTACCTGCCTGTAACCTTGAATGAGTGATTTTATTTAATTTGTACTTAATGTATATTGAATGTGTATGTTTATTTATTTATTGTTCTATGTCCATTGTATTGTCTGATTGTTTTGTAATTCTTAGGACCCCATTGTAAATGAGCAATAGCTCAATCAAGATAGTCCTAGTTCATATAATTTGTATGAATAAAATATTTTACTACTTCTAAGAGGAGATGATCCTAAATGCTTGCTGATTTCTTAAGATGAATAATTTAGGCTTGAAGAAGTCCATTTTCCAGATGTTGGTGACAAGAACTGCTGAAGATGTTGCTTTGGTGTATTGAGAAAGTATAAGAACTCAGTCCATACTATTGCAGGAGTAATCTTGATGCTCCAAAGACTATGTAGAAGACATTGCTGTATAATTTTCAGAAGTCAGAAGGGATTGAGAAAACTTGGAGCAACTGTGGAAGGCTGAGTTGATCAGAAGAGTTGCAAGGCACCAGTTGTTAAGAACTGGAAATATTTATTATGAACTCCTTTATGGAATCTGTAGGTCTTTGAAGTAGGAATAACAGAATGCAGTAATCTGCTTGGTTTCTTACAGAGGTGATTATGAGGGTTTTAGCAGGAAGAAGTGGTTGCAATAATGAATTTCTTCAAGGAGCAGAAAACTAGACAAATGATGATGAGACCAATGTTCGAATAGGGACAGCTGGAAGGTATGCAGTAAGTCAAACAAGTATTAAATTATGACTCCTCTGAAAAGGCATCATTAGGAGTTTTAGTGGATCATGTTTTGAGGATTTAAAGTATTAGGGGTTTTAGCTAAGGCATGAGATACATTGAATGGGGGGATGTATTAAAGAAGATTTGGAGTCTGGATACATATTGCTGTATGTTCCCCCATGATAAGCTTGAGGTTTGATTTCAATAGGTTAGAAGGGATTCCTTATGGATTGATTGAATGACAGATAAGGAAGACTTCTTCTACACTGTGATATGAATTGTTAGCATCAAGCACTAAGGAGGATTACATGGAAGCTAAGTTTGCTTCGAGGATTGATGATAAAGAAAATGAATACAGATTCATGATGTAAGAGGGACTCCTATGGATTAATTGCATGGCACTTACTAGAAAGGCTTCTTTGAGGCGGAGACATGAATTTATTAGGAGCAAGCATAAAAATGGACCACATGAAAGCTTCAGCTGCTGTCAGCCATATGTTGCATTGTGAAGAATTCCACGACTCTAGGCTAAGACATCATGATCGTGTCTATTGAGGCATGGATGTGCCAAATCCTAGAATTGATAGCAAAAAGGGTTTGGAGTAAGATCTTAAAGAGATAACCAAGTCTGCCTCTGCATAGTAGCATGATAAATGGACAGTGACTGACCCTATACATTTTGTCCACTGTTGATTGGTTATTTGATGACTGAGACTGTGGCAGATTAGGATGTCCCCATTTGATGCAGCATTTCCATATGGAGGATGTAGGGAGAGGAGATGACATTGGGTCTCGTAGGCTAGACACCAGATGGCCCAAAATGGTGATTTAGGGATGATTGAAGTAGAGTATGTTTATAAGTTAGAGATGTGTTAGTATAGTTTTATGGGATGTAAGATCAGAGAAGGTTCTTGTAAACTTATGTCCATTTTAGAGGCAGACTGATAATGAGTTATGGGCAAGTAAAGGACAGTACTCTTTCATACAGGTGAAGTGAATGGGAGCAAAATGACAAATTGGAGATATGAAGGAACAAAGATACAGTCTGGGCAGCCTTCTTCTTAACGTTATCACACATTGGTTTGCTCTCTATGATTTAATGGACCTGCCTGTCATGTCCAAGTTGAAGTAGGAGGTGATAGGAAGTGCCATATGCAAACACCCCAAAAAGGAAGGGATGTGGACTTATACTAGTTGCTCTATATCTCTGGCTGAATGGTAGATGGAGCAGGGCAGTGATGATTAGTAGTAGTAGTAGCAGTAAAAAATCTGTATTTTTATACAGGACAAGCTGGTATAAAACATCATTATGAAAAAATCTTATATTACAGATGCTCCTGTTTTCAGTATGGCATAAAGTACAAAGACAATAACAGGTATAACAAATATCTTATAGCATCAGTTACATCAACATTATATTCATTTATTCTAATCATCACACATACAACATACACTCAATTCATGTTTTAACTCCTGCATGAATAATTTAGCATCAATCTGATTAACTATGGAATCTTTGTTTATTGAATTCCATATTTGAAACACAATAGCTGGGAAATGCATAGAACTGTATTTATTTATTAATTTCAGAGGAATAAATCCTCTTAAAGGTGCCTGGCATACATTATAGTGATGTTGCATTATTTCTAATTGTTCAAATAATTAAGTAGCTTTTTTTGTATATAGGACTTTAGGAATTATATTTGCCCATTGCAACTTCCTTTTTAAGGTTGAGGTTAACCATCCAAGATTACTAAACAAAGTACAGTGACATGAACTTGTTCCTTTTCCTAATATAAACCTTGTAAGTCTATTGTACATCACATCAACTTTCGCCAAACTTTTTTTATGAGCAAAATCATATACATGACTTCCATAGTCCATAATTGGAAGTAAAAGTTGATTTACACCTGCCAATCTCATTTGCTTATTCAAACATGATTTTGAGTGTCTAAAAGTTCACAGTCACTTATTTACCTTATTTATGGTGTCTTCTATGTGATAGTCGAAAATCAGACTCTCATCCAGTCAGACACCCAAATATCTATACATTGTATCTTGAACAATTTGATCACCATTATCAGTAATGATCTTAATATTAGGGACAACATCAGCCTTTCTAATTTGTTTTTTCCTAAAGTCCATTGATTTGTATTTTTTTATAATTCATAACCAAACCCGACTCCTTAATCCAAGCATGAAGTGCTAGAAAATCCTCTTGAAGATTTATTTCCGTATGTTCCATATTCAAGCTGTTTGCCACCAAAATGGTGTCATTGGCATATAGCCTAAGACTAGAATTTTAAGAAACTTCCACTACACCATTTATGTATATCAAAAATAAGGTTGGCCCCAAAATTGATCCTTGAGGTACCCCCCTCTGAACAGGAACACTGTCAGAGAGGAGACTGTCCACACAAACCTGCTAGAAACGATCCTGTAAGTAGGGTGAAAACTATTCCACTACTTCTGTGAACAGGCCTATCTCCATAAGTCTGTCACACAACAGGCCATGGTCGATGGTGTCAAAGGCCTTGTAAAGGTCTATGAACACCGCACCTACCAACCTACCATCCTCCAATTGGAATGCAATTAAATCCACCAGGTTAGCAAGTGTGGTGCCTGTGGAACGGTTCTTCCTGAAACCTGACTGGCAAGCAGAAAGCAAGGAGTACTGTTCAAGATACTCTCCAAGCTGTCACTGTACCAACCATTCCAAGACCTTCGACACCACCGGAAGAAAGGCAACAGGCCTATAGTTTGTGGGTTCAGAGGGCAAACCTGATTTAAAAATTGGAATATTTTTTGCATTCTTCCATGTTTTAGGAAAAGTACCTTCTGTCAGACTCCAATTAAACAGTTTTTTCAGAATAGGCACAGTCACACTAACAGAATCTCTGAGAAACCCATTCTCAGTTCCATCCAAACCAAATGATTTATGGGGATTTAATTTATAAATTTCATCTTTTACTTGTTTACAAGAAACACACCTACATCTAAATTTGGGAATATTTAAAGGTAAAAAAAAACATTATTAGAATGTACCTTTCTTCTCACTGGGGTATACATTGGAATATCTGGAAAGGTTGCAAAATACTCATTTAATATATTTACTGACTTAATTGGAGTCTGACAGAGGCCACCTCTAAGCATTTGAATTTTTGGTCTCTGAGAAACGGGGACCTCAAAAGATTTTAACAAGGACCAATACTGTTTATTTTTATTTATTTTTTTTTTTTTTTTTCAATCTAGATTACAATACCTTTGAGCCGAGACTCTTTTACAAAGGTTCCAAGTGAGCGGTGCAACAGTCATCATTTTAGTTACAAACATATAGTCATTGACTTACAGACATGTAATAACCAGTACAAAGACTTGAGCTATAGGAGCAAGACAAGGGATGGGAGGGTGGTGGGGAATTGAGGGGGAGATTGAGGGGGAAGAAGGAGCAGCGTAGGGGAGTATGGGAGGTGGTTGGGGCAGGGGCAAGAGTGGAGATATGGGGTAGAAGTGGGCGAGGGTGGGAGACAGTGCAGCCAGGGGGCCTTGTCAAAGGAATATGACAGGTAAGGTGCTAGGGGTGCAAAGACTGATTGTAAGTGCTGGGTGCTGGGGAATTTGCAGCTGAAATGGTGGAAATGTTAAGATGGGTAATCGCAGGATACAAGCAGTGAGAGGCACAGCTTGGACTTGAAGAGGCTGAGTGTTGGAGCGGTTGCTATGTCGCTGCCAAGAGATTTGAGCCAGTTGGATGCCCAATAGGCGAATGATCTTTGTCCTTGGGTTGTGCGACATCATGGGATATGTAGTAGATGGGGAATTGGATCTCCTTATAGTGATGTTGCTATGTCTAGCTTAAGGAAGGCACAGATACCACATGGGGCCAGACCCATTATAATTTTCTTGGCCGTGATGCAGGTTTGGTATGTTATGCGTTTGTCTAGTTGCAGCCATCCAGATTGGGAATAAAAGGTCACATGTGTGGGTACAGCGATGTGAGCCAGTGATGAGATGACAGGCCTTATGCAGGGAGGCTGCAATACATTTGAGAGGAGAGGTAGTTTCAGACCCATATTTGATAAGACCATAGTCTATGATGCTGACGATAGAGCTTTGGATGGCCACTGCCAGTGCTTCTGGGGTTAGGTGTTTCCTGTGCTGGAATAATATGCTTAACCTTGCATTGGCAGACTTTGCAACATTGCTGATATGGACAGTGTATGAGAGGTGGGGATCAAGGGTGATGCCGAGGTACTTGAACGATTGTGTTTGATCTAGGATGGCTCCTTGTTTGGTTGCAATGGAGAGGTGGTGTTGTTTGTTTTTGTTGTGGGGGCTGCAGAAGACCATAGACTTGTTTTTTTTTCTGATTGAGAAGCAGTTTATGATTTAGAAACCAGGATTCAATGGAGGAGAAGGCTTGCTGAAGTTTTTTATGTAATTGGATCAGGGCCCGAGGTGAGGATCACAGCATCGTCGGCATAGAGAATTATTTGTTCTGGGCAGCTGTCCGGTAATGAGTTTAAGATTAGGCTGAAGAGGAGGGGTCCCAGAATGGAGCCCTGGGGGACGCCCATATGGACCGGTCTAGGGTCTGAGAGTGTATCAGCAATTCTTACTGTTTGGGACCATTCTTCAAGGTAGCTCTTAAACCAGCCAATGGAGTCAGTTGACAGCCCAGTGTTCTGAAGCTGGACAAGCAGGAAGCAGTGATTGACGGTGTCAAAGGCTTTAGTTATGTCAATGTAGATTGAGCCTAGTAGTTCAAGTGCATTGTGGATTGCACCGGTGAATTCAAGTAGGGCTGTGGAGGTGCTGTGACCTTTGCGGAACCCGTGTTGTTGCTTGCACAAGATGTACGTATCCACGTATTCTGTGAGCTGGTATGAGACGATGCGTTCTAGTGCCTTGGAGAGTGGGGTAGTAGGGAGATAGGTCTGTAGTTATCATGGGCAGTTTTGTCACCACTTTTATAATTTTTTTGGAATCAGAAGTTTCATTTACCTTAATTTTGTAATAGGCTTGTTTAGCCTTTCTAATTTTTAATCTTAAAGAATTTCTAACCAATTTATAATTTGTCCAGTCCAAAGGATCCAAAGTCCTATCTGCTTTCTTCCAAAGTCTAGATTTAATTCTAATCTGCTTTTTTAATTTTTCTGAAATCCATGGAACATGATTTTTCCTTTGTACTTTGTACTCAAAAGGAGCTAATTTATCACAAACTTCTCTAAACCAGTTTATGAATTCTTGAATTGCCTGATCTAAAGAAGGCATTAGGAATAATCTATCCCATTTTACTTCCATTAGTTTAGCTAAAAAAAGGTCTTCATTGTAACCCTTAAACGATCTCATTTTTATTTTTAGGGCTCTCTCATTTATTATTCAGATGTTTCCCTTATCCAGATGAAGTTCACTTCTCAGAGAACAATGATCTCCTAATATGGGTTGATTTATTAAAATTAACTGAGGGTTAACCCTAGTGGTAACAAAAATCAGGTCCAATATATTCACGGGACTTTGTGGGTGTGTCTTCCTGGTAGACTGGATAACTAATTGAGTTACTACCAAAGGTTTGAAACTGGACTCTAATGTATTACCCTGACTTTTACCCCATGGGGCATTAAAGTCTCCTGTTAGGATCAATTCTTTACCCATAGTTTTTTCCTGTATCTTCAATGCCAATTGTTCATAATCACTTACTTTTGTTTTAGGTGGTGCATAGATTACCCCAACTATCAGATCAAGTTCCATAATCTCTACCAATAAGCAATCAATTAAACCAATTACCCTAGAAAAGATTTCCATAGATTGTCCCAACTCCTATCCCACATAAAGAAGGATGTTTTCCCTTTCTATCTAACCTAAAACTTAAGAAACCTTGCATTTCTAACTCATCTTTTCCAATCTGTGGGGTTAACCAAGTTTCAGTGAGAGAAACTAAATTTGGGGATTCAGATAATATTCAAGTCCTTAATAAATCAATTTTTGTTTTTACACTCCTAGCGTTATCACAAATCAATCTTATCTTCCTTAAGGAATCGGGGCTGGGATTTCTCTTGATATCTCCACCCAAAGTCAACACAATAATCAAACAAGTTATGTTTGCCATGGGGGGACATGCTGAAAGAAAAACATCTCCCTGACCCCTCATTCCAGAGTGTATTTTCCCAAATACATTCCTTCTATTTCATGTCACTTGTGTTAAAGAATCAACAATTTCAGCATTTCCCACCTTCATGGTTCTCAATTGTTATGCTATCACAGCAGGATTTTGTATTAAATCTGAACCAGACCATTTTACATAAAGTGCAAGTGTAATACATACATAGAATCCCAGCCTTTGTAAAATATTCATGTTTAAGTTAATTTGGACAATATGTCCCTCACAACATTAAAACAACTTTATCCTGTGCAATAAGATAGTATCTAACTTTGTATTATAATATTAAATGATAAGATTGAATACAAATCTAACCATTCAACAAATTAATTATGTAACAACTGCAAGTTAGTACATTCAGTTTTAAATTTAAAACCGTGCCCCTTATTTATTAATAATTCAATTATACTGAGAGCAAAATTAAGATTCTTTTACCATATAATGGATTTTAACTTTATGTTATACTGCAAATAATAAGGGTAAACGAGAACCAATTGCCAGCAAACTGGTTATGTAATAACTACCAATCATTACATACAATTTTAAATGTTAACTCGTGCCCCTAATTTAGGTAATCCATTAATACTATCCAGTGCTATATCCCCTTTTGCTGACAATGGTTCTGTAAACAATAATCACCACATTTACCCCAAACCTTCACTTGTCATAAAATTCAACTCCTATATTTATTATTTAACAAACCCTAATTATAATAGAAGTTGCGTAAGTTAAAATCTTAAATCACATTCACTCTATCTGTTCAACATTATCCACCTAAGTATACTTTAAACTAATGTAGCATGAGAAGATATTTACTTTAGTTCAAAGTAGTGCCAAACACTATAAATAATATCTCAGATGTTTAAAATTTCTCTTCCGAGTGGTGCTCGTGCCACTCAGGCTTGCACAGTACCAGCGCGAGCCTTTTGTAGTGATTCTGCCCCTTCCCCACTGCTGACAAACAGCTGATATCAATTTCAAATGCTCCAGTAACTGGGAGCAAATTTCTGGTCTAAAAATACACTGCAGAGTAGAGCTTTGGCAAAATTAAATACACAGTCTCACTTCACAAACAACGTTCATTCAGCTGGCTGCAGTTTGATGTTTCTTTCATATAGCTACCTGTGTTCAATAGCCAGCACGAGCCTTTTGTAGTGATTCTGCCCCTCCTCCACTGCTGATGAGCAGCTCATGTCAATTTCAAATGCACTGGTAACCAGGAGCATGTTTCTGGTCAAAAAATACACTGCAGGGTAGAGCTTTGGCACAATTAATTACACAGTCTCGCTTCACAAACAACGTTCATTCTTAGCAGATTAAACTGCTTGCTACTCTCAGTACAGCTTTTAAGGATGGTTCAGTTCCAACTTGTAGTGAACTAAGTTCAAGCTACTGTGGATATGCGGAGAAGGACAGGTGATATCAGAATTGCGACCCCCATATCAATGCTTGGATCAATCCAAATATATGATCATGAGTCTAGTTCCTTGAGTCAAAACTGAATTCTATCTAGTAGGCAGGAGTGTTTATGGCTGGCAATGCATTAGTAGAGCCTAATGGCTTGTAGGAAGACAGGCTGCAGATATTGCAAAGTTGAAAGCTAAAGTAGATGACACAAGCTGAGCTTGGAATCCACAAATTTCATATGAGGCAGCAGTTTGAAAATGGATGCAAGCTTTAGAAAGTCTGAGTGGAACCTTGAGGATGTTCTTCAAATTCTGATGATGAAGAACCAAGAGTGGTTGAGGTTTCATAGAGTATATGAGTGAAGATCTTGCAAAATGGATGCATTTTGAAGAAGGCTGAGGGGAACCCCTGGGGCCATCTTTGGATTTGACAAAGTAGAACCAGGAGAAGCTTTGTGGAGTATGGATGTGAAGGTCTTCAAAAAAATCGATTCATGCCTGAGGAAGTCTGATAGGAAAACTGATAACCTTCCTCGCATTTTGAGGCTCCATGGAGTATAATGAGAAGGTCTTTGCAAGATGGATGCATGGTTAAAGAAGTACAGGGGGACTCTAGGGACCTTCTTCTGATCCAAAGATGTAGAAACAGTGGGAATAGAGGTCAAATGCCAACATGTTATTTTGTACTGCATTCAGAGGAACAATCCCAGGCAGTGGATCGTGAGTCTTTATGAACCTTGGAGAGTGGGGGACTGAGTGTTCTTATAAGTTTGTGGGGAAGCCTTTCTACTGGAGTACCAAGAGGAGATGAACCTTCTGCAGTTAGGGATGGTAACTGGACCTGATTGTTGATAGAATTGCCCCGTGGGACAGCATTTGCTTCAAGTTGAACATTGCAGCATTACACCTGGCAGACGAAGTCTAGCATTAAAGTAGTGCTTTTATCTGGAATGATAAGTGAGTTCAATATGTTGTGATTGCTTAGAAGTTCAAGACTCCCATCTCTGATGGATGAGTCAAACCCTGCCTATACTCGATAACTTCCTAAAGGTGTGAGTTAGGGAGACATAGTCTGGTATTTTATTTATTTATTTATTTATTTATTTAGACAGCAGTTTGGAAAACCTTTGAGCCATAGGCTCGTTTACAAATGTACCTTGTTATAGTAAGACAAATGAAAATACACAGTATAACAGTATAACACAGTATAACAGTAACTTAAGACATAGATACAAACAAGCTGGTACAGGTAGGATTGTTGTAAACAATACCGGAGTTATGTTGTCCTTAGCAGCTTAGTAGTAAGCTTTGTCATTAGTATTGAGTACGGCTTTGACTAGTGGCAATTACAGCCTGTGTTAACAAGGTGGTCTGTATGACGCTTTGAAGCACGTATATAGTTGGAGCTCGGAGATGGAGGGGGCAGGTGTGTTGAACTTGTGAGGGGCCCTAAAAGCTGAAGGCTCTTTGGCCGGGGTGAGAGGTCCTAGCTCTAGGGATAATAAAAGAGTTTTCCCAGAGGTCCGAGTATGAACTAGTGGAAAGAGTCATGGATGGTGGTGGTCAATCCAGGTGGGGATAGCCCAAGGAGGGTCTTTTTGTAAGGGTACAGGTCAGATATTTGAGGCGCTCGTCAAGATCAAGTACCAGCACTTTAGCGTACAGTAGACAGGTGTGTGTTAGCCTAGGTGCCCCAGTAATTAACCTGCAGGCCTTATTCAGAGTAGTGCAAATTTTATGGAGTGCGGTCTGATCAGCAGCACCATACACCGGCAGTCCATAGTCCACTAGGGACAGGATAGAGGAGGTGACTGCGAGTTGAAGATCCTCCAGGGGGAGGCAGTGGTAGGGCTGCTGGTGAAGAATAGAAGCAGCAGGCTGGCTGAATAGGAGGCAAAATTGAGGAAAGAAGTAGACTAGGGATGCCTGAGCTGATAGAGTAGGAAGCAAATAGGAGCAGATGATGAAAAGCAGAACAGTAGAAAGGGATGCAGCAGGAACTGAGATGGAACAAAAGGAACACTGAGGACTAAGGATAGAGAAAATGTGGATACGTGATAACTATGTTTGTGGTGCCTATAAACTAACCACAGATATTCTTGCCTTTTATTACATCAATTGAATTGATACTCAGACTGTGCATGCCACTTGAGGGATGAATGAAATTAGGGTATTGGGATCCAATTCAAAATTAGGACATGCTCCTAACTCAGGTCAATTTGAAGGGGGTGGGCATTAGTTTACAATGGTTCCTGGCTTTTCATGGCTTGTATACTTGTTATAGCTGGATGATTAGCTGAAAAGGACATGATGGAGCAGCCTCAGCATACTCAGGGCAGTCTGAGCTGTGAGAACAAATGGACTCAGGGAGAACACTTCCACTACTGCAAGTAGTTGTAATTGAGCAAGCAGAGAGAAGCATTCAGTAATTTAAGTAGAGGACACAAGGTCTTATCTTCACATGGTGTGAGCTGATTTATTCAGGGGTATGCATAATATGGTTTTGCATGATTCAAAAGTGTACTGACTGTACTTAATGCATCTATATGACCCTCATACATGACTGCAGAAAAACAAAATGTATTGTATGCAGTTTGTAGTATGCTCATTGATTCAGGTCACCATGAAATGACCACTGAAATAGGTGTTTTTACTGTTTAATTCTGATGACTACTGATGGGGCTGCAAGAAAGTGTGATGAAAATGAATCGGCAAATGTGGAGTTTGTTTGCAGGAATCCTGTCTAGCTATCACAGAAATGGGTCTGAAAGCAGAAAAGGAGGAATTACAGAGCTGTAGCTTTAAATCAGTCTGTGACAATGGATGCATCACAACCTGGAGGAATAGATGGCTCCAAAAAGGAAAGGACTCCTAGAAAAGAAGAAGAAAGCCCCCCTGCAAAAAAATGCAGACAGCAGGCCAATGATTAACAAAACAGCCAAGGAGGAGTCAGGCAAGAGGAGAGATGAGATGTATGGGGGGTGGGGTGTGGTAGCAGGGAGAGCCACTCAGTGAAACAGAGGAGTATAGGGAGAAGGGCAGAGAAATGGGCAGAGCCAGGAAAAAAAGGAAAGAGAAGGCTGTGGGAGCAGAAGGCAGGGTGGCAGAGACCACCGGGGAGGAATCACAGCATGGTGAAAAGCAGAAGCACAGTATAACAGGGACATTAGAAGGTAACAGGGAAAGAGAGCAGACTGCAAGAGGCACAGCCACATGGACCACACAAGAGCTGGAGAGCACAAAATACTCTGAGTGAAAATTGCTGGAAGAGGCAGGATTTATAGAAATAATGGGAGGAGTTTATTCCTCCACATTGAATCTTGGGCAAAGCCCTCCCAGAATAGTATGATCTTATGCTTTAAAGTTAAAATCTACAGTGCAGACATCCCTCATAATGTGGGACACTTATTTCTACAAATGGCCAAAACCCCAAACAAGGTAATTGCTGCTGCCATGGCTTCATAGTTCAGCTCCTCATTCTGCCAGTTGGGATACAGCTTTCTGCAGTTTTACATACTGCACTCAGGGATGGGGCTAGGGTTGCACTGTGACATGGGGAGGTACCAGGAAAGATGATATACAGGCCCATCTAAAAAAAACAAATAAAGATGCCCAGGAGGTCACAGTCATTGGCATGCCACTTAAAGTTGGTCTGTAGCTTTTTGTTTCTATTTTACAGTGTTTGGAAAATCCCCTTTGAATGGAAAAGAAATATACAAGGATTTTCATACTTACGAAGATGAGACAGGTCGGAGGGGGGAGACTGGGGAAAGAAGGGGGTGGATAGATATTAAGCTTGTTCTTGATGAATGTTAAAACCTAGTTTAGAAGTTTTGAGGTATGTTGTGCGGTTTTCTAATTGCGGTACGGTTCTGTATCATACTATATATATCTCCTGTTCTCCCTGTTCTCGAATGATAATAAAGTTTACTTAATTCGAAAAAAAAAATTACTTAGGATGGTGAGTATGAGTGCAACTGAGGAGGGCACACCTGTTAATTTCCAGTGGTTAAGGTGGGCCTGTCTTGACATTGTTTGGGGCTTTGCTTGTTTTGTATTTTTATGAGGGTAGGGGGCCTGGCTGGCAACAGTATGGCAGGGATATTTTAGATATTCATGTACTACACTATAAGTAAAGTTATAATACATGTTATTCATTTGTTTATAAAGGTTTTACCAGAATAACGTTAACTCGGGGAACACTCTTTTATAGAAGGGTCCTGGGACATACACAACTGCATACCTGATAATTGATTGCAGACCTCTTAGCCTAGCTGTTTCTTGCTTAGCAGACTGATGTACTCTAGAGAATCCAAAAATTCCATGTATTTAAATTGCCTAAGACTGTCCTGCACGATGTAAATTTTGCTCATCCTGTCCTTGCTGGGGTGGGGGGGCAATATGTTATGGCAAGCTTTTTGCCAATATCTATTTTTATTCCATTTTACATTGTTCCAGGAGTCAAAACTGGACCTACAGGAACTCAGTTCCACCACCTCTTAAAAAACTGTATGACAGTTTCACCACCTCTGTCATCTTTCTCCACAGACTACAATAGGAGAGTTCCACCACCTAAAAATTACAATTCCACCTACAGTACTAGAAAAGTAGATGTGAGAGTTCCCCCACCTATTCATTTCCAATGTAATCACTACATGTTTCCTTTCAGTCTAGAAGATGCCTCTTTTCCCTGAGTAGACTCTACTTTAGCATTTTTCTTAAATTTGAAATCATTTAAGGAGTGCCCACTTAAATATGGCTAAGCTAAGTTTCGGTTGTATTCTCACATATTTTTTAATTGTCCCATAAGGTCAGGGAGCAGTGTCTTTTTCATGCTGGTTCATCTTGTATTTATATATTTTACCAGGAAGAAAAGTCGGTTGAGCAGTTCTTATTTACAAGAAGGTCCTGGTTAGGACAGTCAATAAAATTTGTGAGGCATGACCGAAAAAGGGCTGGGCCCAGTCGCCTCCTGGTTAAAAATAAAATAAAACAAAAATAGTACAGCAGATCAAAGCATAACAAATCAAAACAATTTAAGGCAGAACATAGTCAACATTACACATCTATAGATACATGATATAGGTCAAGCTGTAATATAGAATGTAGAAGCATGCTTACAGAGTATAACCTAAGGCTTAAGCCAAGTGCAAAATACAGAGAGTGGGCTGTTCTCAATGACTGCAATGCCAAATACTCAAAGAGAAAGCCCATAACAATTTATTTATTGAAAATTGGTAACCAGAAAAGTTACACTGAGCCAAAGCTCATTTCCAGGTGCAACCCAGGGGAAGGGGAACAGTGGATAAAATATATACATACTGAAATTAAGTGCAACATATGCAGCATGGCAGTTGGGTTTCAGTGTCAAACAATGCAATATCATGCACCCACGGAATCAGAACCCTGGCTTTGAGTATAGGATGGGAGGAGGGGTACTGACAATTGCTAAACAGAAAAGAGACATTGGGGTTATCATATCTGAGGAACTCAAAGTGGCAGGTCAGTGTGACAAAGTAGTATGTAGGGCTAGTGGGATGCTGGGGTGCATAGGGAGGGGTTCTCCAGTAGGAGGAGTGAGGTGGTGTTGCCACTATATCACTCAATCTTGAGATCCCACCTGGAGTACTGTGTCCAGTTTTGGGGGAACCACCTGAGAAAGGACATAGGAAGGATGGAGGCAGTCTAGGGGAGGTCAACTAAAATGGTGCTGGCATTGCATGAAAAACCCTCTGGGGAGAGTCTAGGGAATCTCAACGTGTGCAACCTGGAGGAGAGGAGAGCAAGAGGTGACATGCTAGAGACCTACAAGTATCTTGTAGCGGTGAACAGGGTGCAGTAGGAGACTATCTTTCAAATTTGAAAGTGCACCAGCACCAAGATCAATGCAATAAAGCTGGGAATGGAGTTTAAGAGGTTCCATGTCAAAACAGCACTGGCAAAATATCACAGACGAAGAACAGCAAGAAAAAAGTGAAAAGAAAAACAATGACCAGCAGCACTACGTGGACCAAAACGTCAAAAGCATCAACCCAATTCACTGACCGGATCTCCAGCTGTGCAACGGGGTGGGGCTGAACTTGGAGGGGGGGAGCAAGTGGGGGAGCAGATTTGGGGGCACATGGGGAGGATAACGGGAGTGACTGCACAAAACCACCACACTCTCTTGATGTACCTGCAGTGACTTTCTGCAGGGAGCTCTGCCCCCCCCCCCAGCATCCCCTTACAATTTATAATCATCACCAGGGGGACACAACTTGGGGAAGGGGACAAAATCAGGAGGGGACATTGAACTGGCTGCAAATGTTAAACATAAAAACAAACACAGGGGACCACAGGTATCGAACACAGGCCTGACAGAAGTAGTAAGCATACACAGGCGGTGTTTCTAACTACTACGCTACTCTGTCATCAGGGCACCTACCACACACCTGCCAGCTTACATTGCCAACATAAATTACTGCCTACATCACTGAAATCAGCAAGTGGTAAAAAGTCCATGTCGCTATTATGATGTGCACTTTTTTATGCGCTGTTATGACTCACTCATATTTACTATCTTGATATGATTCCATTTAAGAGAGTCGTGAGGAAAGATTTATTCACTGAAAGGGTGGCAGATGCCTGGAACAGACTGCAAGCAGAAGAGATGGAAGCTGAAACAGTGGAGGGCTTCAAACATGCATGGGCTAGACATAGGAATGTATTTAAAAACTGGCAGGAAAGAGGGAGGGAGGGAGGGATGTCAGGGACCAGATAGGGTCAGCAGAGACAGACTAGGCAGGGAACATTTGGGCAGACTGGGAGGGCCAATAAGTCATTTTCTGCCAATAAATTATATGTTTCTATACAAAAGATTCACTGGGATTTCAACAGTTGGTGTGGATGTCTGTTTTTGCTACAAACATCATCTTATTTGTCGAGCGCTGAACTATCCGTGTTGTTTCTATATCAGCAATTGCTCAGGATTGTTGAAGAGTGGCTGTGATTCAGAAGGCAAAACCACTGCTGTGTCCTGAGTTTCGTAATACATTATTGCAGCCTTTCTTATGTTAAGTCGCATATTTTTGCAAATTATGAACTGCTTGGATATTCTGGCGCTGTTCAGAGGATACTGAGCATTTCAGCTGTGAGTTATTTTACCATGGCCAGCTCAACAGTAGTGAACTGGTTCTTGTTCTGCTGACTGAGATTGCTATAGAAGAGCTGTATGCACAGTCTGTTAAAAGTACTGACCTGCACATTTTTTTCTAGGTACTATTTTTTGTGGAGGGGTATGGGACTGTTGGTGGAGAAGACTGTTCAACATCCATCCCTCTCCCACCTTTCTGGTACTTCCCATCGGTTCTCGTGTTTCTCTTAGCTGCTCTTGTGGCCTAGGAATGTTTTCCTGAGCCATGTGAAGCAAGCCTTTGCATACATCTGGACATGAGGGCTTGTAAGACTGGATAACTACCCTGTTGGTACTTTGGAAGAGTGCCTTCTAAAACAGGAGAAGCCTTAAAAGATCTGTGAACTGGTTTATGTGTCCTGAAAGGGGTGCTGGGGAGCCTCTGAGTTATTTCATCATGTCAAGACAGGAAAACAATTGATCGGTGGGAGAGAAGCCCCACTGTTAACTTCCTGGGTTAGACTACCTGGTAGGTGGTGTGTCAGGAGTCCTTTTAACCATGTAAATCTGGACCATATTGGTAGTTTACTCACCTGGTAAAGGTGATTGTGGGAGAACATCTCTGAGGCACTCTAAAACTTACACACTGGTTCTCATAGCCACCTGATAGGCTCAATAAACATGTGACTTCTAAAGAAGTCCAGCCCCTTCTAGACCCCTCCGCTCTCCTCACTTGGTCAGTTAGATATCTTCCATAGCTGTACCTGTGTACTTCGAATAAATTTAAGTTAGGTTAACAACCCCACCTTATATATATATATATATATATATATATATATATACTTCATACTCCAACTTTTTTAATTTAGGCATTTTAACATTTTAATTCCTATTAATGGCACTCTAATCTGAACCAGCCCATATGACATGCTGGTAATTCAGATACTTTCCTTGTCTAGTCATTTCCTATACATCATTTATGCCATGTCTATGAACAGTGTCCCATCAAGGAGGGATATGGAGTGCTTCAAAGATGTTCTCCCACAATCACCTTTACCAGGTGAGTAAACTACCATTGTGGGCAGAAAACTCTGAAGCACTACAAACCTTACTCACTGGGTCATTAAAAAGCAGTACAGAGTCCCAGTCAGGGTGGGGGAGACAGTTCATGAGTGGCTGAGTGGTCAAATGCTGCTCTTAATACAGCTGTGCCAAAGTTTGCCCTCGCAGCAGACAGTGTGTCCAGTCTGTAATGTCTTATAAACATGTGCACTGAAGCTCACCTAGCTGCCGCACATATCTCGTCAGTTGTTGCTAAGTTGTATTCCACCCACGAGGTAGCAACTACTGTAGTTGAGTGGGGTCCTATGTCTTTTGGTGGCACCAAGTCCTTGGATTTGCAGGAATATGATATTGTTTCTTTCAGCCAAACTGCAATTGTTGACTTGGAGGCTCTATGTCCTTTTCTCTTGCCCCACCATAGTATGAACATCTGGTCCATCTTCCGGAACTCCCTTGTTCTGTTCAGGTATGTCACCAACAGTCTCTTCATTCTTAATATGCCAAGTTCAGTTTGCTGTGAGGTATCTACTTCTGGCAGCTCATTTGGAAGCTCCATTGTTTGTGATGCTTGGAAACTTGAGTTGACCTTGGGCATGAATGAGGGAACTGTTCTCATAGTGATCCTGTCATGGTGGAATACTATGAACTGCGCTGTGGAAGCCAGTGTCAATAACTCACATGTCCTTCTGGCTGAGCATATGGCCATGATTAACACCGTTTTTAGTGTCAACCACTTCAGGTCTACTTCCTCTAGGGGTTCAAATGGGAAATGAAGTGAGAGCTTGCAGTACCACCACTAAGTCCAACAGCTCTGTGGTCTTTCTGGTCCTTGGTTTGATTATACTGACTGCCCTGATAAATCTAATTATGTCTGAGTGAGCCCCGGGTGCTGAGTCATCTATGTGGCCCCTAGCAGCTCTAACTGCTGCTACTTGCACTCTTGTGGAGGATGGAGAGAGGCCCTTTTCTAGTCCTTCCTGCAGGAATAAGAGGATCTCCGGGACCTCGACCACCTTCAGGTTGCTCCATCTCCTAGTGCACCAGTCAATGTATATACCACACTGTCTTTTGTATGTGTTTGAGGTGGATGATCATCTGGACATGGTCAGGGTCTCCACCACTTTCTCTGCATTACCAGCCTTCAGCAGTCTCTCCTTTTCAGGAGTCAAGCAGTAAGCAGTAGACTGCAAGGATCTGAGTATAGTACTGGGCCCTGGCAGACTATGTCCCACCTGTCCAGTAGTATCCAGGGATGCTGCAGTGTCATGGCTACCACCATCGTGAACCATACCCTCCTTGGCCAGTACGGCATCAGTACAATAACCCTTGCTCATGATTGTCTCACCTTGTGGAAAGAGCAGTTTGGGTGGAAACACATAAGCTATCATGAACCTCCATTCTCTGGATAGAGCAGCTACTCTGGCTGACAGGGGTTCCCTGGATCTGGAGTAAAACCTCTGCACCTGTGAATTGTCTGTGGTAGCCATCAACTCTAACTGTACCAGTCCCCAGCGTGAGTTGATCTCGTGAAACACTTGTGGGTTGAGCTGCCATTTCTCTGGGTGAATGAGTTGGTGGCTCAGCCAGTCTGCAGTCTGGTTCAATTTCCCTGCCAGATGTATCGCTGTTAGGGAGGTGACATTGGCTTCTGCCCAATTGAGTACCCTGGTTGCCTCCCTCTGCATTGCCATGCTCCTGGTGCCTCCCTGCTTTGCCAAGTATGCCACTGTGGCTGTGCTGTCTGAATGTACGAGTACATTCTTTTGTTGAACCCGAGCATGGAAAGCCCACAGCGCATTGAAAACTGCACACATTTCCAGCATGTTGATGGGAAGTCTCACCTTGGGGAAGGTCCACCTGCCCTGCACTAGCTGGTTGTCCAGGGATGCCCCCCAACCATGCAGGCTAGCTTCCATCTCTATGATTACCTCCATTCGTGGTTCCAGTGTTGCCCTCTTCATCAGGTTGTGTACCTGCAACCACCAGGTCAGGAAGCCTCTCAATCGAGGTGACATGACAAAGCAAGCTGACAGGTTTTGCTTTTCCTGATGTCCCTGTCTGATACAGTCCAGCAGAAGTGGCTTCATGTTCCACCTTACCCAGGGAATCAGTTCTATGCATTAGGCCATCATGCCCAGGTGCTTGGAGACCTCAAGCAGCAATGGCACCTTGTGGGTTATCAGCGCTGTGGTGAGGTGAAGCAGTGTCTGTGTCCGGATGTGTGAAGGATGAACCCTGCCTTCTGCGGTGTCTATAAGGGTACCTAGATGCTCAGTTTGCTGGCTGGGTGATAGGGTGCTTTTCTCCCTGTTTATCACCCAGTCACGGCTCTCTAGGCAGTGTATCACTATGTCTGTCTCCTTCTGGGCCTGCCGTAGTGATCTCACTCAGATCAGTTAGTCATGGAGACAGGGAATCACCTGAATGCCCTGTTCTCTCAGTGTACTCGTGGGATCAAATGGAGTCCAGCACATTTTCAGGATTGTAGAAATCAAACTTAAATTTATTCATACATCAGGAAAAATAAACAGACTAAAGGTGAAAAATAAAATGACACTAAGCAGAATGAAAAGAAAATACAATTCTACAGTTACATTCACTGAAGAAAGGGTTTGCCTAGAAACTGGCTAGACAACTGGTAGGCTTGCCTCCCTACCACACACTGACATAATACACTCTTTTGCACTCAATATATACTGTGGTCAGATCACATGGTAGAGGAAAACTCCTCCCTATACAGAATGAATCTAACTTTTTAACAGCAATCACAGTTTATATTTCACCTGAGTTTCAGTTTAGGCATTCATTTCACCACCACATGGTTTTCTGGTTCATTAAGGTTAAAAAATGTCTAGTAATTTCGTCTTTTACCCTTTTTCTGAGGGCAGCAGACTCCTCCCATCAGCTTTCATCATAAAAGAGGTGGAGCAAGGGCCGGTCGGCACTATAGACAGATGGAAAGCTAAGAGGAGAGGCTGCTGAACAAACAAGCCATTTTCAGGTCAGTTGTTTTTACTATTTACAACATTTGGAGCAAACAGCTTACACAGTGTGACTAGCTTAACAAAATATGCTACCTAATATAGTTCAGCAAGGTGGCTTTACAAACACCAAACAGTTCAAACCCTGCTTTATTTGTGAATGTTTGCACAAAGTTTGCTGGCTACAAGAAGCTGCATTCGCTTCAGTGACTTCACTTGCACTGAAGAAATACAAACCCTGAGGTTCTAAGCATCAGACTAAAGTGCTATTTCTTTATTTCAGTACTGACATGGAAGTGCTCACTAAACAGTGCAAAAATTCACATAAAGTCTTAGAAACTTTCTATGTGAAACTATATGGGGGATTTTCCACAGTCAAACAGCAGTTTTGGCAATATCTGGATGCAAAACAAAGAAAGAGGACACAAAGGGAGATTAGGGAGAGAGAGAGATTACTCACAGGTGGCCATTCCCTGAGCAGGGGAGCAGATGAAATAAACAAAAGAATACTGGGACAGAAGAGAGAGCAGATAGCTAAGTACTGTTGCAAAAGGTTTCTACACAGAGAAAAAGTTCCTGTTTTCCAGCCCAAATAATTGAAAACTTTATCTGCCATTTGACTTCAGATAGATATTTACAAACACCCATTTAACACTTCAAAATACACGGGGATAGAGAGCAGCCAACCCCTACCACATTCAGGCTGGCAGCCAACACCACCACTGCCTTGGTAAAAACCCGTGGGGCCACAGCCAGTCTGAACGGGAATGCTGTGTACTGGAAATATTTGCCCAGGATGTGAAATCTCAGGAACTTGTGGCGAGACAGACGAATGGGAATGTGTAGGTAAGTGTCCTTTAGATCTATAGACATCAGGTAATCTTCTGGACTCAGTGCTTTGATCATAGATCGGATTGTCTCCATCTTGAACTGCTTGTACTGGATGAAGCGATTCAAGAATTTTAAGTCTAGTACTGGGCGAAGGTCTCCCATCTTCTTGGGCACCATAAAGGAGATGAAATAAATTCCCTGTCCCTGCTTGAGTTTTGGCACCTCTAATGGCCCCAGTATCTATGAGCTTGGCCAGTCTGTCCCTGACTTGGTCTGGTAATGCCCTCATTTTGGGCATTGGGGAGATGACTAACCTGTCCCTCTGAGGTATTTCTGTCAATTCTATTGCATAGCCCTCTGTTACTACTTCCCTGACCCATCTGTCTGTTGATGTTCTTGTCCATTCATGGGCAAATAATTTACATCGGGACCCGTTGGGGGGGGGGTATGTCATTCTCGCATCCCCTGCCCTGTAGTCATTGTTTGTTCTTCTTGGGCTTGAAAGTGTTATTGGGTTGATTCCTGTTGTGTTTGTATTTGCTTCTTGGTTTGTATTGGTAACTCCTATTGCCTTGCTGGTGCTGTCCCTGGTAGTTACTTGTGCCCTGGTTTTGTTGTCTATCATGAAACTTACATCTCTTCCTGGGTCTCGACCTGTCCAGTAGACATGTGTAAGATGATGACTGGTCCTTCACCATCTCCCTACCATCCTTCTGTCCTTTCAGGAATCTCTCCATTCCTTCACTGAACAGTGATGTTCCTTTGAATGGTATTTTCAAAAGCATGGTCTTAGACTCCTGGTCCATGTCCCATATCTTCATTCAAATGAGCCTCCTGGCCTTGTTGGTTACAGTTGTTGACCTGGCTTTAATTCTCAGTGAGTTCACTGCCATGTCTGCCAGGTATTTTGCTACTGATGTGGAATGATCCAGCAGAGTCCTCTCTGGTGAGTTGGGTGTTAGAGTCTTCTGGATATCCTGGACCCAGGTGACTTTGGCCCTGGTCGTGTATATCGCTGTGGTAGCCGCTCTCAGTCCCAGCCCGGCCAGCTCATAGTTCTTTTTTATGTAACTCTGCTAATCTCTTATCTGTCAGCTCCTTAAGGGCCGAAGCCCCTTCAGCTGGCAGCACCATCTTCTTATTTAGAGAGGCGATCTGTGGGTCCAGCTGTGGGGCTATGCACCATGATTTCAGTTTGTTCACTTGGAATGGGTACATCTTGTCCCATGACCTCCATTCTGGGATCCTGCTAGGTTCCACTAACTCCCATTCTTTCTGGATGACCTCCTGCACTGACACACAGATCAGAAAGGTGCTTGAGGATTTGGGGCTGGGTTTAGTGAGGCAATCAGTTTTGACAGGGGTTCTGTGAACCCCAACATCTCCTTTATCATCTTTAACAGGTTGAGTACTTGATTAGGAGTGCAGTATTTAGCCATTAGGGTTTGCAGGTCCTATTCCATAGATTCCTGTGGTTCTGGTTCACCATGTGATGGGGTATTGGATTCATCAACTGATTCCTCTGGGCTTTCTAAGCAGGATAGGGAGGGGAGCAGCCTTGAAGATTATGGTGCTGTCCCAGCTGGTGTCCTGGGCTGGGAAATCTCAGCCAGTTTTTGCAGCATGGCCGTCATGAACTGCTGCTGTTGTTGGATCAGTGTGTTCATGGCCTGTAGATTCTGTAGGAGCAGAGCCACTGTATCTGGCTGAAAATTCTCCCTGGAGAGGGTGCTGGTTGATGCTGCCCCTTGAGAGGATGAGCCGTGGTCCTGCTTGGACCGGTTGGAGTGTTCGGACATTTCGTCATTCAAACATTTGGAGCAGAGCTGGATCATATTTGCTGGCAGAAGATGTATTTTGCAGGTCTTGCATATCCTTGTCTTCACCATTGTTCCTTTTTCTGTGGAGACATAATGGGAGGTGGGTACTTTTAGTTGATTGCCTTATCTGGGCCCTATCCATCCTATGTGTTCCTCATCCTTCCCCCTCTATTGTTAGTGTGTCTTAGTGGGAACCGGTAGGCTGCCTGAAGAACTACTAAAATGGCTACCTGTGTAGTTCTGTAGGGCTCCCTGGTGCACTACCAAGATGGACCCCCGTGTAGTCTCTCATAGGACTACAAATATGGCTGCCTCAACTCCGACTCATGTGACCCTTGCTTTTGCGCTCTGTTTTTATGATGGTGCTATCCTTATTATTCATTACTTCTTCAGGTAAAGACTGCAGCTCTACCCACTAGGCCACTGATCAAAGTTCTTCCTATTTGTGGGTCACCATTCCCCTTCTCCATTAGTCGCTGTGTCAGCACTACAGCAGAGGTGACTGCCTGGGGTGTGCATGTGCTGAAGCGCTTGCTTAATGATCATCTGCAAAGTCCAACAAATCCCAGTGAATATCAAGGAAGGCAAGGCAGGGGTCAGACCAAAATGGCCCTGGTCCTTCCCAGATCCCAGATGGACCCCAATGCAATGACTGCCTTGTCTCTTGCCAGGTAGGGAACTCCTGCTCCTGCAATGTTCTTCTTCTGCAGCATCCTCCTCTCCGGTGACAGGCAGATCACTGTGCAGCCACTAGCAGGGACTGCACAGTGCTGCCCGCAATGCCAGTGGACCTAGAGCATCTCGCTAGCAGGGAGGTGCTCCAGTGGTCCTACAGTCTGGCGTTATAGACCTGATTGGACTGCTGCTTCAGGGATCTGATTGGGTTGCCTGTAATACCTTCTTCTTTTTTCTCTTGTGCCCTGAAACAACAGAGGTATCATTCACCTTGTAATGGGTTTCCTCATTCTACAGTTTAATTAACACACCAATGTGGTTCTAGAATGGAATAGCGCCCACCCAGGCATAGAAATGTGGGGTAGCCAGTGTTAGTATTAGCCTGCACTAGTAAGGGGTTATTGAATAAGATATCTTACATTCTAATATTACTTTGTCTGGTGTTTTGCTCAGGAGCTGCATTCTGTGCATGTATTTATTTATTTTTTATTTAGTTTTTGTTGACCGGGTAAGTGCACTAGACAAATCCTGCCTATTTTCAGGCATGACCTGGGGAAGGGGATACAGATGAATGCCAACTGACCTTGAACCAGATTAAGCTGTTGGTGGTACTTTTTTAGTGAATGAGGGAAATTTGGCCAGGACACCGGGGAAATTCCCCTACTCTTTTTGATAAGTGCCATGGGATCTTTAACATCCACCTGAACTACCACCAATCCAGGCAGATGGGACCTCGGTTTAACGTCTCATCAGAAAGACGGCACCTCAGAAGTGCAGCACCTCTCTCATGCTGCACTACAGTGTCAGTACTGGGATATTACCCCAAGTGCCAGATGTGGGAACTGAACCCACAGCCCTCTGATCTCCCAGCCTCAGAGGTGAGTCTGCTACCTGCTGAGCCACTGACACTGATATAGTGTATCAGTGTATACTGGTCAGATGCACATGAATAACTGATCAAGTAAGGACAGAGGAGGGGTCTAGCAGGGGCTGGACTTTGTTAGAATTCACATGTGCATCGAGGCTATCAGGTGGCTATGAGACCCAGTGTGTAAGGCTTGGAGTGCCTCAGATATTTTTTCCCCACAATGACTCATAAAGCAGCCCACCACCCCTTTTATCTTCAATCTGTCCATTCCTTCCTCTTCCCTCATACTCTATCTGTTGATATATTAGAAGAGGCTCTACTACATGTTTTCTTACTTACAATTGGCAACTTGAGTACCACTGTTTATGATGCATGGACTTGCTTCAGTTTTGAAATTATGGACTCTTATTTAATAAAATTTGGTATTTATGAAGGCCTTTTGTGTAACTGAAGGATGGGTGTGATTTAGCTGTGAAAGTGGGTTTCAGTTACCAGTGACTTTTTTATCTTGTTTTTCATGAGTCAGGGAACCTCCTTTTAGCCACACTCTCCAATATCTTCAGAAATGTTACATTCTTGGTGGCTAAATGCAGGAGCTTCAGAGTATGGTGTGGTAGCTTGTGACTGTTCAGGGTTGGGGGTTCAGTACTATGTCTTTTGCAGTTGGGGGTCAGTGTTGTGAGTGTTGGGGTGAGGGGTCAGTGCAGTGACTTGGTGGGTGACTGTGTCCAGACTGGGTTGGGGGTCAGTGCTATAACTGTTGGGTGGGAGGTCAATGCTGGGACTGTTGTGTGAGGGCAGAGTCTAGACTATTGTAGGGGGTCAGTGCTCTAACTGTTGAGGATTGGGAGTCACTGCTGACTGTTGAGGGTTGGAAGTTAGTGCTGTGACTTTTGGGAGTTAAGAGTCAGTGCAGTGACTAGGGGCAGGGGTCAGTGCCATGAGTGTTGAGGATTGTAAGTTAGCGCTGTGACTTTTGGGGGTTAGGAGTTAGTGCGATGACTAAGGGTGGGGGTCAATGCTGTGACTGTTAGAGATGGTGGGTTAGAGCTGTGACTGCAGTGGTTCAGTATTGCGACTGCTGGGTTGAGGGGAAGGGTCTAGACTGGGGTGGGAGCAATTCTGTGATTGTCTGGGTTGTGAGTCAGTGCTGTATCTGAGTGTGAGGGGTAACTGCTGTGATTGTTGGATGGGGACAGTGGTGTGGCTGTTGGGGAAGGGTCAGTGCTGAGACTTTTGGGGGTGGGGTCTGTCCTGTGACTACTAGGTGTGGGGGGTCACTACTGTGACTATTGGGTGCAGGGGATCAGTGCAATGACTTGGTGGGAGGGTCAGTGCTTTGACTTGGTGGGAGGTCAGTGCTGTGACTCTTTGGTGGGGGGCAATGTCTAAACTGGGGTTGTGGGTTTCTGATGTGACTGTTGGGTGGGGGCAGTGTCCAGACTGGAGTGGCTGGTCAGTGTTGTCTGTGACTGTTAGGGTGAGGGACTAGACTGAGGTGGGGACAATTTTGTAATTCTCAGGGTTGTGAGTCAGTGCTGTATCTGGGTGTGGGGGGTCACTGCTGTAATTGTTGGATGGGGACAGTGGTGTGACTGTTGGGAGAGGGGCAGTGCTGTGACTTTTGGGGTGGGGTCAGTCCTGTAACTACTGGGTGTGGGGGGTGACTGCTGTGATTATTGGGTGCAGGGGGTCAGTGCTGTGACTTGGTAGGGGGTCAGTGCTATGACTTGGTAGGAGGGCGGTGCTGGGAGTTAATGGGACATCAGTGTTGTGACTCTTTGTTAGGGGCAATGTCTAGACTGGGGTTGTGGGTTGCTGATGTGACTGTTGTGTGGTGGCAGTGCTGTGACATTTTAGGTAGGGGTCAATACTGTAACTACTGGGTGTGGGGGTCACTGCTGTAACTATTGGGTGTGGGGGTCAGTGATGTGACTTGGTGGGGGGTCAGTGTTGTGCCTTGGTAGGAGGTCAGTGCTGGGAGTTGTTAGGAGGTCAATACTGTGATTCTTTGGTGGGGGCAATGTTTAGACTGGGGTGGTGGATTGGTGATGTGACTGTTGGGGGGGGTCAGTGTCCAGACTTCAGTGGTTGGTCAGTGTTGTCTGTGACTGTTAGGGTGAGGGTTTAGTGCTATGACTGTTGGGTTGAAGTAGTGCCCAGACATGGAGGGTGGAAGTTAGTGATGTATCCGTCAGTGGTGGGAGAAGTCAGTGCTATGACTGTTTGGGGTGTGGGGTCAGTGCTGTGACTCCTGGGGGTGATGGGCCTGTGATGTGACTGTTTGGGGTTCAGTGCTGTGACTGCTGGGTTTAGAGGAAAGGTCTAGACTGGGGTGGGGGAAACTCTGTGTCTGTCAGGGGTGTGGGTCAATGCTGTGTCTGTCAGGTGTGGGGGCAATTCTGTGATTGCTGGATTGGGTCAGTGAAGTGACTGCTGGGGATGGGGGGGTCATTGCTGTTACACTTGGGGTAGGAGTTAGTCCTGTGACTATTGAGTGTGGGGATCACTGCTGTGATTATTGGGTGCAGCAGGTCAGTGCTGTGACTTAATAAGGGTTCAGTGCTGTGACTGGGTGGGAGGTAAGTGCAGTGACTCATGGGTGTTGGCCGTGTTAAGACTGGGGTGGGGGAGCAATGCTGTGACTATTGTGTGATGGCAGCATCCAGACTGGAGTGAGTGATAGATGCTATGACTGGTAGGGGTGAGAGGTTAGTGCTATGACTAGGTGGAGGCTTTGCCCAGACATGGAGGGGCATCAGTGATATGTCTATCAGAGGAGGGAGGAGTCAGTGCTATGACTGTTTGGGGGTGTGAAGTAAGTACTGTGACTGTTTGGGGTCAGTGCTATGATCATTTTGGGCGCAAAGTCAGTGCTGTGACTGACTGGGGGTGTCAGTGTTGTGTCTGTGGGTGTGGGGCAGAGTGCAGACTGGACTGGGGGTTAGTGCTGTGACTGTTGTGGATCAGTGCTATGACTGTTGGATCGGGAACAGTATCCTGACTGGGGTGGGAGTCAGTGCTGTTGCTTTTGTGGGTGGGGAGCAGTGTCCAGAATGAGGTAATGGTTTCTGAGGGGTGAGTGCTGTGACTGTTGGGGAGTGGGGTCATCATTGTGACTGTTGGGGGTTGGGAGACAATGCTGTGACTGTCAGAGTTGGAGGTCAGTGCTGTTTGTCATGGGTGGGGTCAGTGCTGTGACTGCTCAGTGGGTAATCAGTGCTGTTAATGATAGGGTTTGGGGATCAGGGTTGTGACTACTGGGGTTGATAGTCAGTGCTATGACTACTGGGTGTGGGGCAGTGTCCAGAGTGGGGATAGTGTTTGTGACTGTTGACGATGGGAGACAGTGCTGTAATTCTTGGGCATGGGTGGCAGTGCGGTGACTGTTGGGGGTAGGGGGTCAGTGTTGTGACTGTTGTGGGTGGGGAGTTAGTGCTGTGACTGGGGCAGGCTGGTCAGAGCTGTGATTGTTGGGCTTGATGGTCATGTTGTGACTACTGGGTGGAGGCAATGTCCAGTCTGTGATGGGGCAGTGCTGTGACTATTGAAGCTGTGCAGTATAGCCTACAGGTTATAGAAATGAGCTGTTAATTAGCTTGCTACAACCAGCAGACCTGGATCTGATTACCACAACTGCCACTTGCATGCTGTGTGACTGAACAACTTAACCTCCCCAATGTTCCCGGGTCACCCCTGAAAACAGGCACATGTGTCTAGTGGACCTTACTCACTTACAAAAGAATAAAAAAAACAAAGGATTCTGGCACAGTGGTGTAAATGTTGGGGGCCTGTGCTGTGACTCTTGGGAGAGAGGCAGTGTCCCTGTGGTGGTGGGGGTTTAGTATTGTGATTGTCAGAGGTGGTGGTTAGGGCTATAACTGTTGCAGTGGGGAAGCAGTGTTATGCTGGGGGGGGTCAGACCTGTGACTGTCAGGTTGGGGGTCAGTGCTATTTCTTTCAAGGGTGGATGGCTATTGCTACAACTACTGGGTGGAGGTAATGCTGTGACAGGGCAGTGTATAGTCATGTGACTGGTGAGAGTAGGGAGTGAGTGTTGACTATTGGAGGATGGGCACTGTTAGAATTATGCTGAGGTTTTCTGGGGCTGAGCTCTGGTAGCTATCAAAGGAACCCTGGCAACTATGAAAAATAAATCTATGTAGTAGGGCCAGTGCCATGTCCCCGTAGCTCTTCCTTCAGGTTAACCCCTCATCTCTAAGAAAGAGCCACATATGAAAATCACTTTGCATTGACATTTATTTAATTCGGGTGTGAAGGGGTTAAATATGTACTCCTGGCTTGCACTGTTAACATTGCAGCTTTATGCTGTAATCAGCAAGGAGTACAGCTCAAGATTTATAGCCGACCTTGACATCCTTACAGATCTGTGTAGTGCTGAACCAGTGTGTTTCAGTTTACAGATAAGAGGAGAGGAGAGGAGAGGAGAGGAGAGGAGAGGAGAGGAGAGGAGAAGAGAAGAGAAGAAGAGAAGAAGAGAAGAAGAGAAGAGAAGAGAAGCCTGATGCTTTTTGTCCCTTGTCCTTCAGAGTGTTGCTGATTGAGCCATCTATCCCTTACTCAAGTCATTGAGCTTCCCTATTGCCTACACTGTGTTCACCTGGCTGGTCTCTATTACAAGACTCATCACTGGCTGGAGGGGAAAAAAGTAAGTTTTTTTAATTATTAGAGAGCTAAGAAAGACAGGACCCATATGAGTGGAATGGTAAGGTCATGCATAAGAGAGGGGAGGAGCAGTTGGAGATATATCAGAGTGCTCAGATCTACAGAGATGCCTGCATTTTATACCAAAATGCAGGCATTTAAAGGAAAATTGCTCCCATAGACTTTCATTGGCTATAAGGGAAAACAGATTAATTTGGTGTCCATAGGGAAAATGTCAAATCATTCTTGAAGCATTGATACATGGTTGGGCTGGCAGTACAGCCTAGAGGATAGAGTAACACATTGTGAATGAGCTTGGAACATCCAGCAGATCAGGGATTTATTCCCACAATCTCCACTTGCATACTATGTGACTCTGCCCAGGTCACTTAATCTCCCTATTGCTCCCTGGTTGCACTTGTATTGTCCATAGGACTGCTCTCCTCCTCTGGGGGAAAGCTTGGGCAAAAGTCGGGTTCTTGCCTAGCCCTTGGCAGAAGCTAAAATAAAGACAACTCGGGCCAGAAGAACTGCCAGAAAGAGAAGAAAAATACAACAAGCTGTATTTTTAATAGGTAGCAGATTAATGGGATGGGTGTCAGGATTCCTTCCTCTCTCCCTTCCCAGAAACACTGCACTGGCTGTGTGATTTTGCTGACTCAGGTGCTGCAGTCTACTTCCAACAAGGGAGATAGGCTATCTGTCTCTCTTGGGTCCTGTGAGAATCAACTGAATGGGATTCATTCTTTCAGGGCCTTACTTTTTTACTGAAATCTCAAATCTTGACTCAGTAGGGGAAGCAGTGTAGTCCAGTGGTTGGACTAGTGACCTGCAAAACCAGATGATTATCTGGTTTTGAATTCTGCCAGAATCACTGGCTCACAGTGTAAGTCACATGACCTCCTTCATGCTCCAGTCCCTCCCCAACTGGACAAATGGGTAGTCCTTACCCACTGTTAATGTGATGTGGCATCTCCGCTGGGAAATCCAGGATACAGAAACTTAAAAAATAAATAAAATACAAAGATGGCTGCAGCATCGCTTCTCTCAAACAGTAGCGAGAAAGTGTAATAGCCTTCCAAGTGAGGTACTAGAGTCACAAAAAATATATTTGTTTAAGACTAACTTAAATGAATAGATGAGGGAGCTGATCTCTGGTGTTAATACTGCTGAGAACAAATACAAAAGATGGCGCACTTGAGAGCTGTTGATAAATGTTTTCACTTATTTTATTATGTGGAAAATTAGGTCAGTGAGATTGTTAGGCAAGTCCCATTTAAAGCACAGTGACTCTATATGGGACTTGCTTAACAAAACACTGATTACATTTTTCAAAGAATGTAGTCAGTGAAAACATTTTTGAACAACACTTGAGTGTGCCGTCTTTTGTATGTATTTTGTACATTTCTGGTATATTCTGCACCATCTTGCTTAATCCCATCCCCATCATGATGCCGTCCCATCCAACCACCAACCCACCCCACGGGACAAATATCGGTTTTATCTGAAGGAGAGAAGACTGTCTCCATCCAAGTCCACTCCTCCTTCTGAAGTAAGTTTCCTTGTGCTGCTTGCTGTTGGGACAAAGCGGGGAGACTCTCAGAGATTGATTGAATGGTGGTGGGGGTGAGGGACAAATTGAACTGTTGGCCATGAGGCCAATGCTGCAATAGGGTGGGATGCAATTGGGATTGGGATGGGTCAGGAGCTAGTTCAGCATTCAGGAGGTCATGATCAGCAGAACCAAGCAGAAGTTAGAAAGGAAAAAGTGCGCTCACAGCCAGCAGACAGAGTGCATGTGTGTGGTTGACAGCCAGATGATGCTCATCATGAGCTGCTGAGCTGCAGCCTGTCATGACTCTGTCTGTTGCCTGCAAGTGCAACGGGGTGGGGATAGGTGGACGGACTCAGAGATGGATGTATGGCCTTGTCCAGAAGAGGACAATTTGTCTCCTATTCCAGCCTCTGGCTGCTGTAGTTTACTGTACCAGCTACTGCTCCACCTGCTTATAAGATGACTGTTGTCAGTGTCAAGGAAAAAATACAGGTCTCCCATCTCCTGAGTCCCACCATGCCACCACCACAGAATAGATTTGTAATTGTTTTTTAACAAATAAGCAGACGCTGCTGTAATAATAATAATAATAATAATAATAATAATTTCTTTGCTTTCCTGCAACTGGGTGGGGGGGATTCGGTGATAGGGACAGATGGAATTGGCTCTGACACACACTGTTGACCTTACCATCTGGCAGGCTGCTCTGCCTGCATTCTCAACTCTTGAGGGTGGGATACAAGTTTTTTCTGATGTAAGAAACTGTATCAGCCTTATAATGTAGTACTTCATCATGGTGGTCTGTAATGTATTTTGCCAAAGTCTAAAATGCAGGAAAATTCATCATTTACAGTGTTTTTGGTTTTAATGTACTGTGGAAGCATGCTCTCAGACCCACCTAGATTTGTCAGGAGTTTTAGCCCCTTTTGTTCACTGCTCCTGCACATGCCTCTGTCCCTGATCCAAAATGTTAGCCCCCCCACTCTGGAAGTATAATTCCAACACTCTGGATGAGGATCAGTACTGTAACTGCTGGGGGTGGGTGATCAGTGCTGTGAATATCAGTTGGGGACTGTGCTGTGAGTGCTGGGTTTGGATGTCAGCACTGTGACTGCTGGGTGTGGGCAGTGCAGTGACGGTTGGGAGTAAGTCCATTTTTCCATGCTATTCATTTTTGTCTCTCTCACCCATGCTATATTGTTAGTTGTTTCTGAAATTTGAATTTTGAGGTGTGAATGGCAGGGTTCTCCAAAACTGTGTTCACTTTTGAGGTTTCCAGTTACTAAAGTTGTCCATAAACAATGGATAATGTGACCACTCATCATCCTTCATTTTTACACTGTAGTTTTTATGCTGAAGGTTTATGCCTTTCAGTACCTTTGGTACTTAGATTCTTAAATGACATTCCATCAGTCTGTCTCTCCTTACACATACACATATTCATGGACAATATGGCACTCTTTGCTTCTGGTGCATTAGTCCCTGAGCTGGGATCATTACACAAGTGGGACTTGATAACATTTAACACTGGTTCCACTCAAATCAAATCAAAGGTGAGTGGTTCTGATGTTCTAAGAATGTAAGAATGACCACTGTTACAACTGTAAGAGTGGTCTCAGTGGCTGTATTACTATATTATTGATAGAGCATTATCAAAAAAAATATATATATATGTATGTGTGTGTGTATATATATATTTATAGAATGGGGTGGCTGATAAACTTTGCAGATAAAAACATGTATTCTCACTAAAGTGAGATAAATCTTGGTGACGTAGGAACTGTGGTAGATATTTACATTTACACACACACTTTCTACGTCAGCAAGTGATATTCTCACAGTAGCTATGTCATCAGGAAAAGATGTGCAGGCATTACAGTATCCTAGCAACTGAAGCAAATCACATTCTCCTGTTAAAATAGTTAAAATGTTAAAGCAGCTTGAGTTTCCCATGCTACTGACTTAACTGCTGTTTCTAATTACACACATTAACAGTAAAAAAGCATTGCGCAGTGCCAAGTTACAGAAATACAACCGTGAATGCAGGGCAGGTCTATCGAACATGCAAACTGTGAAAACAACAGCCCTCCTCACAAGAAAGCAAAGCAAATTTTCTCTGATAGCAATGCAAAATAATAACAAATACTTTAAATGCAGCAGCCGTGGCAAAACTCCGAACTCCAAAGCCGTGAACAAGTCCGTTCACAAACTGAAAAGAAACTCACACAAGCACCCCATTTAAAAAAATAAAGTAACACAACACATACATAAGGCATAAAATTAAATAAATAAACTTATTTACAATCTCTTTACGGCAAACCGAGATGCCTCAAACATGGAAGTCTTCTTCAAAAAAAAAAGACACGCCCACTCTCACTCACAAACCTATGAAAACACAACTCCCACTATCAATCACTACTTCCGACCAATGGTACAACACAAATAGCAACCCATGCAATACATTTCTACACAAAATCACATGCAGATACCAATGAAAAACCACTACCATGCCACAAAAGCCAATCCAACAACAGGCAACAGACTTATTCATAAAAAACGGCACTCCCCATTACCAATACAGCCTCATCACAGTGAAGCAACACTTAGAAATAAAATAACACACATTTTTGTACCTTGTACACACAAATAGCCAACAAATACCCTATTGTATAAATTGAACATGTGATAGGCATGAGTGGGATGTGTAAAATATTCTCACTCCTGCCTTGTGAGGCATAGATATCTCACTCGTGCCTTCAGCACTCTTGAGATATCCATGCCTCACTCTACAGGAGTGAGAATATTTTACATATTCCACTCATGCCTATCATGTATCCCCTATATACACAGTTTTTTTTAACTTACTCGAATGTACTTGTTTCTAAGGCAGCTGCCTGGGGGACACTTTTCACAAAATAGAAATGTCTCGTGCACAGAGAAAAGGGGAACTCTGGATTGGAGTGCTCCTTCAAACTATAAAATGCAAAAAAGGCTATGTCTGAATCCTGTGCCAATTAGCAGAGGGTAGCAAGACTACAACATATCCCAGCTATCACTATTAAAGATGATGCTCAACTAGAAGCTGTAACTGTGACAGAAATGGGAACAAAGGAGTTAATGGGTTGGATTTTTCTGGCCTTTTGAGAAAAAAAAAACACTGGGATTCTACTTCACAAGCAGCCTCTGGATAAGGTAATGGGCTAGGTAATAAATTTCAGAGAGAGTGGCCAAGAAGGGGAATAGACAGGCACACTTACCTACACACAGAGTTTGAAAGAATTGGACCACTCAAATATAAACTAGATGTTAAATGGATATAATGGGGCACCTATATGTGTTTAAACTGATTGGAACAGTTATTCACATGCATGGTAAATGGTTGGTACGTTCAAAGGGAACAACAATTATTTACACAAAAGGGGACTATAAAATCAGTGTCAGTGGCTTAGTAGGTAGCACACTCGCCTCTAAGGCTGGGAGATCAGAGGGCTGTGGGTTCAGTTCTCACAACTGACACTTGAGTTAATATCCCAGTACTGACACTGTAGTGCAGCATGAGAAGAGTGCTGCACTTCTGAGGTGCTGTCTTTCAGATGAGACGTTAAACCGAGGTCCCATCTGCCTGGATTGGTGGTAATGCAGGTGGATGTTAAAGATCCCATGGTACTTATCGAAAAGAGTAGGGGAATTTTCCCGGTGCCCTGGCCAAATTTCCCTCATTCACTAAAAATACCACCGACAGATTAATCTGGTTCAAGGTCAGTTGGCATTCATCTGTATCCCCCTCCCCCGGGTCATGCCTGAAAATAGGCAGGACTTGTCTAGTGCACTTACCCGGTCAACAAAAACTAAATAAATAAATAAAAGAAATAAAATTCTGAATGACAGTTACAAAAGGCAGTGTTCTGCTGGGTTACCATCTGAGAGGGTTTAAGCGGTGAGCCTACTGCTCTAGTTTTGGAGCTTCATTGGAGCTGTATAGATAACACAGGAATTCAGTCTCTTTCTCCAAGTATAGCAGAGGGTAATAAAGGGCAGCATAACTTAATTAATAGCCTTTTTCTTTTATCACCTGTTATTTAAAACCATTTGCTTTATTTTCCTGTAACAGTGTTCTTTTGTTGTGTTAGACATAAATATCATGTAATGCAACTTTTGACCTTCTTTTAAATAAAGTGCTGTTTATTTGCACAACAGTCGTGGCTGTGATTTAAATTATTACTAAGGTATTTTATGGTTTCCACTGGCTGAGGCAAAAACTCTGTTAGCATCCACCACCCCAGAGACACATTACTAGATGCTTAGTTGTGCAATTGCATGTTTGACCTCCCAGCTCTGTGTAGGGGGAAGGTGATTTTACTGGTAAACCAGCTGGTGGCAGTGACAATAAGTTAGGTGACAACTGTCTTAAGGCTGACCCAGTCTGTAAAGGGAGGATTGCCATCACAAATTGGTAGGCAGGGGTGGGATGACTTCAGACTTTCTAGCACACTGAGAGACAGAGTTTGCCAGTGGAATTTTTACCTTAGCAGTCATGAAACAGGCTATACAAGAGACTACACTTGTACAACTGTTTTTTTTTGTTTCTAGTCAACACAGTTTAGTGTAGGTAGAGAGGATGAGCTCCCAGGGCTACAAAGGGCTCACTGTGGCACAGCTTCAGGAGAAGTGCCTGCAAAAGTGGGTACAGTATAAAGGGCAAGGACAAGAAGGACCTCATATGGGCTATTTAGGACCATGACCTAAGGCAACGTGCCCCTACAAATGAGTTAGGAGCTGGAGTAGCAAACCCCCAAATCAACTTGATGCCCTGGAAGCAGAAAAAGAAGCAAAAAGAATGGAAGCAGAGAATGAGTGGGAAACAAAAGGATTGGAAGCAGAGGAAGAACTGGAAGCAAAAAGACTGGAGGACAGAGAAAAAGAACACCAGGACAGAGAAAAAGACCATCAGCAGGAAGTCCAGAGACAACAGCACATGAAGATGTTGTCTCTACATAAGCAAAATGTAAGTAATGGTGGTCGTGGGGGGTGTTCATCTCATGAATTCAAAATCAGTTCTATGTTGTTTCCACAATATAAAGAGGGATATGATCTTGATCTATTTATAAGGGCATTTGAAAGAATATGCTCTCAGTTCCAATTAGAAAAAAAACTTCATGGATGGTCCATCTTGCCCCCTTACTTAAAGAGCATGCTTTGCTGACAGTGAATAAAATGAACAATGTGAACTGTTTTGGCTATGATAAGGTTAAATCTGTGTTATTAAAACATTTTGAATCAACTCCTGAAACTTACAGAAAGAAATTTAGTGAGCTAAAGAAAAGCATAGAAGACAGTTACACAAAATTACGTGTTCAATTGTTCACTCATCTTGACCAGTGAGTGGATGGGTCAAAAGCAGACACTATGAAATTGATGAAAGATTTAATAGTAAGTAAGTAAGTAAAGTTTATTAATTTGACTATAAGTCATTACGATATATACAATACACAAAACAGGTTATAATCTCTAAATAAATAACATTAACTACAGAAATAGTACCAAATATCAGTGATAATGATCATGAGGGGCAGCTGGTTAACCATATACAATCCTGAAACTACTTTTATAAAAGTTAATCAGCTCAGACATAATTAAATTGAGGAACCCTAAGTTAAATACAGATTGATTTTCAATTTGGACTAAGCCCAAATTAATTAATAAATATTTCTAAACACTAGAAAAAGCACATAAAGTATTTAAAGTTATTAAAGTTGACATGCAGATAGACATCAATGTTTTAAGCCCTTCATACAATTAGAAATAAATTCCAACAGATCAAGGTGTGACTCCATTGTGATCAAAAGTCCATTCTTTTTAAACAGACATTCAAGGCTCCATTGACTCCATTAGCTCAGGAGTCCTTAAATTAGTATTAAAACTGAGGGACTCCGTATCATGTTCAGAGTTCATTAATTTGTTTGCTGGAGCAAAAGGAATTTAATTTTTAAGCAAAATGAGCTTATGCTGTCAGTAAATAATAGGTTCAGAGTCCCAGAGTTCATAAATGACAAAACTAGGATAACTGGGCAGCAGCGAAGTTACATCCTCATAATTAAAATGCTGCGATTTTGTGCATAAATAATTTTAAATGAGCACAGTGACTCAATACAAAAAATATAAGGTCCCACTGCAAGATTTTATGTATAATAAAATTAAGAATGCTCTGCTTTGTTTAGTGAGCATTATAATCAAGTTGCTAACCACTTAATCATTGTTAATCAAAATAGGTGTAAGAGTCTTCATAAGTCACTCATATAGTGACATCATGGAGTAAGTAGCTCCAGATTGAACTTAATAGAAATCCTCCTGATGTGAAAAATAAAACCTAAACCAGACATTCAATAACATACTAACAAAGATAAACATTCAGACAGCTTATAATATAAAAATAAAAATAAACATCAGAATAGACTGGGCATTCATTTTAAGACTCCAGTATAACTAGGAGTCTCTGCATTTTGAACAGAGTTGAGAAGTTCCATAAGTTTATAGATGGGGATTATAGGCTCTGTTTACATTCTGGAGTCCTTTCAGACCATACAGCACCTCTTAAGAGGTAATTATCTTATCAATGAGCAGTGCTCAGCAGTGTCCCCAGGCCTACAAAGATTTAGCTGAGATTATAAACCCAGCAAATTTGAGTAGAAACATAGTAGCCTCACATCTTTTTTGGGGGGTGGGAGGGAATAACCCATGTCCTATCTTCCTAAGTCAACAATAAGATGCAAATAAAGCATCCCCTTTATATTCCCAAAACATTTTAACATTAGGTCAAGTGAGTTAATAATTATCCAAAGGCTGGGGATTCAATCCAAACAGCATAACCCCCTACTAACAATTATTATTGCTGCTTTGCCTCCTGCAGGAGCCATATTCCAAGGCATATACAAATGTAATGTTCATCTGCAACACTGGGAGTCCTATGGCTTACAGCATACATATCAGGAAAAAACTTTCCATATACCTCAGAACCATTGAAGACTCATGTGATACAATGCAGCTCCTCAATGACAACATGAAAGCATATGTGTGAATTTATCAATGAGGCTCCATGGCCCTTTCAAATGTGCTCCATCTCCTTGTACTGGGGGTCTGTTTAATTTAGTTTCACTCAGAATGGGCTCAAAATAGGACGATGCTCAAAGAGTCCATAGATACATACATAGATACATAGACAGTGTCGGCAGATAAGGGCCTATGGCCCACCCAGTCTGCCCATTTGAGCTTGTAAGTTCAGTTTGTTTTCCTAGAAGTCTGTTGCCCCTTACCCCTGACCTCTAGAATTCCTTTATGTCTATCCCATGCATTCTTAAATCCCGTGATTGTTTCAGCCCCCACCACTTCCTCTGGCAGGGTGTTTCATTTGTCCACCACCCGTTCTGTGAAGGAATTCTTTCTCATGTTTCCTCTGAATCGTCCTCCCTCCAACTTCATCCCATGCCCTCTAGTCCTGGAACATTTTTTTTGCTTAAAAATAGTGTTTTCCTGCACCCTGTTCCTCCCTGTAAGATACTTGTATGTCTCTATCATATCCCCTCTCTCCCTTCTCTCCTCCAGGGAGTACATGTTCAGTTCTTTCAACCTGTCTTCATAGGACTTGTGATGCAATCCATGCACCATCTTTGTTGCCCTCCTCTGAACCTTCTCTACCCTATGTCCTTACGTAGGTATGGTCTCCAGAACTGTACACTGTACTCCAGGTGGGGCCTCACTAGTGTCTTGTGTAGCGGAATTATGACCTCCCTTTTCCTGCTGGTGATGCCCTGCCTATACATCCCAGCATCCATTTGCTTTACCTGCTGCCTTGTCCACTATTTCCCTACCTTGAGGTCATCAGAGATGACAACCCAAGATCCCTTTCCTGCTTGGTGCATGCTATATCCTCACCCCCAACTGATATATTGTGCAAGGGTTTTGTGCCCCATATGCATTATCTTGCACTTCTTTGCATTGAATTTCAACTGCCAAACCCTTGACCATTCTTCAAGTTTCTGCAGGTCGCTTCTCATTCTGTCTACACCCTCTGGTGTGTCTACTCTATTACAGAGCTTTGTGTCATCAGCGAACAGTGAAATTCTGCCTTCTAGATCTGTGCAATGCCACTGATGAAAATGTTGAATAGGACCGGTCCCAGCACTGATCCCTGTGGTACCCCACTGGTCACTCTTCCCTCTGTGGAGTGACAGCCATTTACCACCACCTCTATGTCCTGCCACCCAGCCAGTTACCTACCCACCACACTACTGTCCCCCCACCCATATTCCCCAGTTTGTGTAATAGTCTTCTATGTGGCACAGTGTCAAGGCCTTGCTGAAGTCCACATAGGCCATGTCCTGCCATCCCCAGTCCACCTCCCTAGTAACCCAGTCAAAAATTCCAGAGGTTGGTCTGACATGACCTCCCTGGTGAAACCATGCTGCCTTGGGTCCTGTAGTCCATTGACAACCAGATGTTCCACCAATCTCTCCTTCAGTAGTGCTTCCATGATCTTCCCCACTACCGAGGTGAGGCTGACTGGTCTGTAGTTCCCTGCTTCCTCTTTGTTCCCACTTTTGTATAAGAGGACTATATCTGCTGTCCTCCAGTCTTTGGGTACCTCCCCTGTTTCCAGTGATCGGCTAAACAGGATAGCCAGAGGCTCAGCCACCACCTCTCTTAGTTCTTAAGGACCTGGGGTGCACCCGTCTGGCCCCATTGCTTTATCAACTCTTATTACTTCCAGTTCCTTCAGGACCCTTTCTCGTGTAAAGGGACTTGTGTCCATTCTGCACCATTCTCACCTTTGTACTCCCTTCAGACCCATTACCCCCTCTTTCTCCAGTAAAGACTGAGCAGAAATACCTGTTCAATATGTCCAGCTCTACTGTTTCATCCTCCACGCGACTCCCATCCTCCCCTTCAGTCTCACTATCCCTCCTTTGTCTTTTTCTCCTTATGTACCTGTAAAGGTTTGTCCCTCTACCCACTTATTTTGCAATGTGTTCTTCTGTCTGAGCTTTGGCTTCCCTTACTGACCTCCTGCCTCCCTTTGCTTCTCCTGGTACTTCTTCCTATCCCTTCTGCCTGTGTCTTTTTGTATTGCCTGAATGCAATCTTTTTGGCTTTCACTTTCTTTGCTACCTCTTTGGAAAACCATAATGGTCTCCTCTTCCTTTTCCTCTTGCTAACCTGCTTAATGCATAATTCTGTTGTTCTTGTAATCCCCATTTTAAATACTGCCACTGTTCCTCAATCCCTGATTCCTGTCCCATTCCCTTAATGCCTCTTTCAAGTATCTCCCATTTTCCCAAAGTCTGCCCCCTAAAATCCAGGATCGTGTTTTGTGTGGTTTGTTTCTGCTCTTTCCGTGATTTCAAACCACAATGACTGGTAGTCACTGTTACCCAGGTGTTCCCCACTGTTACCCCTCACACACTGTCCCTGTTTGTGAGCACAGGTCCAGTATTGCCTTCTGCAGAGTTGGTTCCATGACCAGTTGCTTGAGGAAGGCACCCTGAAGAGTCCAGGATAAATCTGCTCTAGTTGATGCTGCTGCTGGGGATGCTCCAATCCACATCTGGAATATTGAAGTCTCCAACCAGTACTACCTCACCCTTGTCTGCCATCCTTTGGATGGCTAGCATCAACTCCTATCTGTTTCTTCCTCCTGGGCTGGTGGTCTATAGACCACACCTGTGAGATGGCTGTCCCCATTTTCCTTTCCAGCTTAACCCACAGTATCTCTCCCCATTTTGTTCCTCCTGGATCTCTGTGGCCCTTATGTCATTTTCACATACAGTGCCACTCCTCCTCCCTTCCTGCCTGCTCTGTCTCTTCTGAATATGTTGTAGCAGGTATGGCCATCTCCCAGTCATGGTTATCATTACACCAGGTTTCAGTGATGGCCACAATGTCCAGGTCTGACTGTACCATGACAGCCTCCAGATCTTCCATCTTGTTGCTAAGGCTCCTGGCATTTGCATACATGGCTTTCCATGATTTGACCTCCCTAGACTGCTTCACTGTTCTACTCCAGCCCCTTCCTTAGTTGTCATTTATCCCTGGTTCTCCTTGCTGTCTGCCCTTCTGCTGAATTTTGCCCCTTTTCTGATTATCCACCTCTTGTGCACTAATCTCCATCTTTTGCACACTGCTTTGCAGAGATAGCCACTCCTCTGGTTCACTGGTTCCACTGCTAGCTGTGGGGGGTGAGCAAGTAGGTACCCTCCTTGCTGGCCTGCCACCCACCTTTGCTAGTTTAAATGCTTGTCAATGTAGCATTTAAACTTATCATTGAGTGCTTGGATTCCCCTCCAGGATGGATGCAGGCCGTCAGGCTTGAACAAACCTCCATCCCTCCAGGTGGGTCCCCAGTCACCAATGAATCCAAACCCTTCCTCACAGCACCAGTTCTTCAACCATGAGCAAGGCCACTGTTTTTCGGTTTTTACCGGAAAACCTGGTAAAATTCCGGAATTAAGGCTGCCTGAAAACCGGTAAAAACACAGATTTCATGGAATCTGGCATTTTATATCAGATCAGTAAATCTACAAAACTTGCATTTTTCTAATAATTCCTTCCTGTACTAGTTTCAGTTTGCTTTATTTAAGGCTCTGTATATTAAGCTTTCTTTAATTCTGATTCTTTATGCACATACTAAAAGAATGATAGCAGAATCCCGGTAAAATCCGGAAATTAGAGTAACAATCACCGGTGCAATTCCGGAATCTGTAGTCCTGAAAATGGAATTTCATTGTTTTAATCACTGTAAATCAGTGGCCTTGACCATGAGTTAAAGTTCCTGGTGCATGCACTCCTATGCTCTCCCTTGCCTCTCACAGGTAGTACTTCTAAGAAAGTGACAGAAGTAGCTACTTGCTTGAGACCCCTTCCCAGTTTCCTAAACTCTTCCTGAACTTCCTTTGGCTCCCCATTTGCCAGGTCATTAGTACCCAGGTGGATAATGACATCCAGCACACTCCTCCGTCTTGCCTTCCCAGTGATTCCCAGGATCTTCCTTCCATCCCTCCATGCCGTAGCACCTGGTAGGCACCTCACCTCCCTGTCCTCCCCCTCCTGTGTTCCTAGCTGGATCCCTCTTACGATGGAGTCCCCCACCATGATTCACTTCCTCCTCCTCTGGGGTCCACTGCTTTCCCCGCTGAGGTCACCTCCTTGGCTAATCTCCACATCCTTTCCTTCCACTTCTCTGGGTACCTCTATTTGGTTGCCCTCATTTGCCAGTGTGGCATATGAATTCTTGAGTGGAATAGGATCTGGGATGTGCCTCTGCCTGACTGCTCTAACCCTCCCTGAGCCCACTGTCATCCAAGTGCTCCTCGTTCTTGGCATCCTTTGAGGTAGCTGCATTGGACTGGGTGGTCCCTGGATAGGGGTGATGGTACTACTGACCCAGTTTACTTCCACTCTGAGTCTGGCTACCTCATCCCACAGTCCAGAGAGATGCATGCAGATAGGGCAGCACCTCAGTGTCCAGAACGTCTGCCTGAATATGGCTGCCCCACAGCCACTGCATTGCACCACTCCCCACATTATACTGCAATTCCACTACTTGTCTGCTACTGAAGCTCTCCTAGTTCTCTTTTTATTAATTTACTGTACTAAAATCCTGTCACTAATCCTCAGATATTTTTTAAGGAAAAAAAACCAATAAATAAATAAATGAGTCAAAACACTTGTGCTGGGTGGGCTTCTTCCCCTTATGCCCTCTACTTCCACACCCCTACTATTCCTGTGTTTAGCTCCTGTCAATCAGATTTATCAGGGCATATAATTAAGAGTTGGGGGAAGGAGGGGGGGAGAAAATTTGCAGCAATTAAAGACAGCACAGAATTACACCACCACTATGTTTTAAATTTTCAACAGCCCAACAACAATTATAAGTAAAGACAACAAAGAAAGTATAGTGTCACTAAACGCCCACAATCTAAGTTTAAAAGAAAAATAGCAATTGCCAGTTACTCTAAAGCACTGAATTGAATATGTTTCCTTCCTTCCCTTCTGGCTTCTTCTGAGAAAATAAACCTCTGCTTGCTACTTTAACTCTGACTAAGCCCCACCTCCAGTTATCACGTAGCTGAGGTCAGAGGCCAGACAATTAACACCCTTCCCAACTACAGGGCAGTCAGACAAGCCAAGATAAAATTTGCAGCAATTAAAGACAGCACAGAATTACACCACCACTATGTTTTAAATTTTCAACAGCCCAAAACAATTATAAGTAAAGACAACAAAGAAAGTATAGTGTCACTAAACGCCCACAATCTAAGTTTAAAAGAAAATAGCAATTACCAGTTACTCTAAAGCACTGAATTGAATATGTTTCCTTCCTTCCCCTTCTGGCTTCTTCTGAGAAAATAAACCTCTGCTTGCTACTTTAACTCTGACTATTCCCACCTCCAGTTATCACGTAGCTGAGGTCAGAGGCCAGACAATTAACACCCTTCACCCAACTACAGGGCAGTCAGACAAGCCAAGATAAAATTTGCAGCAATTAAAGACTGCACAGAATTACACCACCACTATGTTTTAAATTTTCAACAGCCCAAAAAACAATTATAAGTAAAGACAACAAAGAAAGTATAGTGTCACTAAACACCCACAATCTAAGTTTAAAAGAAAAATAGCAATTACCAGTTACTCTAAAGCACTGAATTGAATATGTTTCCTTCCTTCCCCTTCTGGCTTCTTCAGTGTAGCTGTCATAAAATAAAACCAAAACAGTACCTCTGTAAGTTGAGACCAATCCCCATGAGCAGGTGTTTTCTGATCTCTGTGCAAATTACCCTTAGTTGATAGTGTCTGTATCAGCTTTGCTGTCAATTTAAATCTCCACCATTTCTGGTAGATTATCTAGACTCTCAACCCAGAGAGTTTATGAAAAAACCTGTCAATACCTCTTCTCTCTCCAAAGTGGTCCTCTAGTATTCTCTCTTCTGCAGCTCTGATGCTGGCAGTATACATGCCTATTTAAACAGAACAAGGAAAGCACTCCTCTAAGCGCAGTAAATCCAGGACTATCAGTTAAAATATACATTAGAAACCCCAGCCCCAGGGCAACAGTAGCATACCTTTTAAAGGCTTAAACAAGCTTGTCAGCACATGAAGTGTCTTCATGATTTTGGTGACCTTCTTTCCATACGAGGCACCCACTGTTAAAATATCTGTAGGCATGTCTGCTCATCCAATGCACCCGCTGACCATCTCTTTGTCCTGACATCTCTTCCGAACTTCAGCTTGCAGTCATCTCATCTATTTGCCTGTCTTAGGCAACTCACTCCATTCTTCAGGTCTCATAGCTATTTGAGACTGCTAAAATGACCCTGTAAATGGGCCAGGAAGACATGGCTGAAAACCGAGATAAACTTTACCTGTGGCAACTGTCCCAGACAACTTGCAGCTTCACAGGGTCCACAGATCTCACAATCACTGAAAAAGATAAAAAACCCTAAAGTTTAATTCATAATCTAGATACTTATAATTCACTTGGGATATAAAAGAACCAGAATGCTCAGAGAAGCATAGTTTGGTGAGGAGCAGAGTGGCATCATGGCCATCTTGCCACCCAGCCCTCCCTCCAGACAGAAAGATAGAGTGCCTCTGCCAGTGAGTGGCATTCTCAGATTTAATGGTAAAGGAACAATTACTTAGAATTGTACCTGAGGAATTACACATATGGTTGCTAGACAGGGCATGCACCTCCTCAAAGGAAGTGGAAAAAGCACTGACCTGTACATGGCCAGTAGACCATATGCACAGGCTAAGTCTCATGGGGGGCACCATATGGTTCTAAGGGGTCCCATGGGGGGTCACCTGAAGGAAACCCACCTGCACCTGAGCTCAAAGCAGCCCCCCAGTTCTAAAGGGAACCAAGAGCCAGGGCCCAAAAAATTTTATATTTGTAATCAAGTGGGACATTTGAGGTATAACTGCCCTCAGAAAATGATTAAGGGGCAAAGGCCTGGGGGATGGGGTGATCAAAATAGCACTAATCTGATGGTAGGTTATGTTCAGCCTGAAGTACCAAATCCCTCCTCCAAGCATATGCACCCTGTTGTAGTTAATAGGACAGTAACCCAGGGATTAAGGGACACAGGTGCTTACATCTCCCTAGTGAGGCAGAATCTAATCCAGACAGAGCATATGTTGCTTGGGCAATACTCCAAGATCAAGGGAGTCACCAGGCCAGCAGTCCAAATATCAATGGCTCAAGTCTTCCTGAGCTGAGATGGAGGCCATGGAGAAAGGGAGGTAGGAGTTATAGAGGATCTCCCTGTAAATGTGATCATGGAAAATGATTTTAACCACAGGGAATCTCTGGTGTGTGTTGCAACCCACAGTCAGAAAAAAAGTCAGACTTCTGAGGATAAAAAGGGGGTGACCCAGCCAGTATCAGCCCTCCCTTAGCAGCTGATGGAGTGGCCAGTATGAGTGAAGGGCTGGAGAATAACAGCAGTCCTGAGCCCCAGTCATGAAAGGAGGAGACCACAGGACTTCCTTCTGAAGGAAAGCTGGGAAGGGTCAGATGAGGGGAGCTGGGCACGGCACAGCTGGCTGACCCTACTTTGCAAAAACTAAGAAAAATAGCTAACAGGACTGAGAGCCCTTGGGGAGAAAGAGTAAGCTTACTGGAACAATGGACTGTTATATAGAGAATGTACAGTAAGGGAAGGGCTAGATGGAGAGGTGCTCCAGCAGCAGGTGGCCCCTAAGCTTTACTGCCAGCAGCTTTTAGCCCTTGCCCATAATATCCATTTTTCAGGCCACTTGGGTGTGAGGAGCCTGAAAAAGCAGCTGACCAACAATTTCTTCTGGTCTGGTATTGGCAAAGATGTGCTAAATTACTGTAGGACTTGTCCACAGTGTCGGGGGGGGGGAATGGTGGATAAGGCCAAGTCAGCTTTGTGCCCCTGTCCATTATTGATGAACCCTTCAGAAGGGTATCTGTGGATATAGTGGGGCCACTAAGTACCCCAAGTAGCACTGGAAAGTGGTATATCCTGGTGGTATTTAATTATGCCACCAGATAACAGGAGGCAGTGGCCATATTGTCCATTGATGCAAAAAAGGTATCTGACACACTGTTGGGAATATTTAGCCACATGGGCTCCCTCCAGGAGTTACTGACAGATTAGGGTGCCAATTTCATGTCTGGGATAATGAGTAGTTTATGAGAGAAGTGTGGGTTAAAGCAGATCAAAACTTCCCGATTTCATCCCCGAACTAATGGTCTGGTGGAGTGATTTAATTCATCCCTTAAGACCATGTTAAGGACCTTCAATGACCAGCACAAGAGGAAGTGGGACAAATACTTGCCTCATCTCCCTTTTGTATGCAGGAAAGTCCCACAGGAGTCCACAGGGTTCTCACCTTTCGAGCTCCTGTTTGGTCATAGGGTGAGGGGGCCTCTATATTTGATTCAGAATAAATGGAAGAGTGACTGTGCCTCCTAAGGGAAGTCTATTGTGGAGTGTGTTCTCAACTTGAGGACCCACCTCAAGAAGCTCATGAGGCTTTCTCAGGAACACCTGGCCACTGTGCAGCAGTGGCAGAAAGTCTGGTATGACCACATGGCCTGAACCAGAGAATATAAGGTGGGACAGCAAGTGATGGTACTCATCCCTGTCCAACAGAATAAACTACAGGCAGCATGGGAGGGGTCATTCTCCATTGTCCAAAAGATGAGTAATGTCAATTACATAATAGAGCCAAATGCCAGGAGATGCATGCAAAAGGTGCATCATGTTAACATGATGAAGCTGTACTATGAGAAGGAAAAATTGGTCCTCGTTGTGTGCAGCACCCCAAAAAATAAAACTGAAGCTGATCCACTGGTAGACCTGCTTGGGGAGGCCCAGGTCAGATTGTCTGTGGACCTCACCCTCTCCAACTAGCTGACACCAACCCAGGTGCAGAAAATTCGGGGGGGGGTGTTGAGAGAACTTGGGGACATGTTCACAGGAAAACCGAGATATACCACACTGGCCAAGCACCACATGAATACTGGAATCCAGGTGCCTCTAAGACAGTCTCCCTACAGGGTACCAGAGAAGTTTAATCAGACCATGAAAGAGGAGCTCAAGGAGATAATAAAACTTGGAGTAATCCAGAAATCCAGTACCCTGTGGGCCTTTCCCATTGTATTGATCCCCAAAAAGGATGGTACCACATGATTTTGCATTGACTACTAGAGGCTCAACAGCTGAAACTAGTCAGATGCCTATCCCATGCCCAGAACAGATGAGACCCTGGAGTGACTGGAGGAAGCCAAGTATCTGATCACAATAGACTTAACAAAGGGCTACTGGCAGGTACCTCTGTCCCCTGCAGCCAGGAAGAGATCAGTTTTTGTCACCCCATTTAGCTTATACAGATTCAAGGTAATGCCCTTTAAAATAAACAATGCACCCACAATCTTTCAATGGCTTGTGGACCACATTCTGTCTGGAGCAGGTGAGTCTGCACTGGCATATATGGATGACATAGCCATACACAGCCAGACCTAAAAGGAGAACATCAAGAATGTACAAGAGGTGTTCCACAGGCTAAAGGATGCAGATCTGACTGTCAAGGCAAAAAAGTGCCAGATAGGTATGGCAAAAGTGTCCTACCTTGGGCACCAGGTGGGCAGTGGATGCATCCATCTGTAGCCTGACAAGATCAATGCCAACCTGACCTGGCATACTCCTACCACCAAAAAACAGGTAAGAGCATTTCTGGGGACAGTGGAGTACTACCAAATGTTTGTTCTTCACTATAGTGATCTGGCCAAGCCCCTGACAAACCTAACAAAAAAGGAAAAGCCAGAAAAGGTGCAGTGGATAAAGGGCTATGAGGCTGTTTTTCAAAAGCTAAAGAAGGCCTTCAGTGGGCCAGCTGTATTAGCCAGCCCCAGTTGCAGTGTAAAGTTCATCGTCCATGTGGACACCTCAGACCAAGGGGTGGGGGTTGTGCTGACTCAGGTTACACAGCAGGGAGAGGAGCACCCTGTAGTGTACTTCAGTCAGAGGCTTCTGGCCAGGGAGGAAGCTTATACCACACTCAAGGAGGAGTGCATAGAAATAGTTTGGGCCCTTTAGAAGCTGCAGCCTTACATATATGGGGAAAACTTTATTGTGGTCACAGATCATAATCCCCTGATCTGGCTTCATAGGTCAACTGGGCAAAATGAAAAACGACTACATTGGAGCTTGGTACTGTAGGCATACAACATGACCATCCAGCACCACAGTGTAAACAAAATGGCAATGCGAATGGGCTATCTAGGAAAGTCTAACAGCAAGGATGGATACTTTGGGCACTTCCCAACAGCTTGTCAGGAGGTCTAAACCTCATTTTCTGATTCTTGGCAATAAAGGGCATGCAAGGAATCACAGACACATTGCATAAGAGCAATAAAGCTTGTTTTTTACTACCAAAAGGAAACTCACAGTTGCCTTAAGCAGTTCTAACCATTAGCAACTGGGAGCCAATACTAAGCGTTCCCTATACCTCACAGAATCTCCGTGTCTCCTGGGGTCTCTGAGGTAGAAGACGTAATGTCTTATATTATATACCTAAGATAATTACCATAGTTACTGTAAGATAAAAACATATCTATTTACAGAGATGAGGACTATTGGCTAAATTAGAGGTGGCTTCTCAGTCCAAAATAACATTATACAATTTTGTTATAGTCATCACTTTGTAGAAACAAAGTTGTACAGTTTGTACATAGCCATATAGTACTACAAATCATCAGAAGATGGCGATGCTGACTTATATATCATAATCATTACAAGGGCACAGATCTCTTACCATCTTATAAGCAAGAAATACATGTGTATATTGGAAAGTAAAGTGTATAACAATTATATGCATAGATATCCTGACATCTACTCTTATACAGTAGATGCCATTAGCCCTATATGTTAGTATAACATATACCTAAATGCTAGCTGTCTATGGTGTACCTCTGGTGGTACCAATCAGGGTGCAGGGACCTTGTATAACATTTTCCCCTTGTTGCCTCAAAAGGGGCAACACAAGCAAGAGTAAGGAAGTGGAGAGAGAGCAGGGGCCATTTACAGACCCTATGTGCAAGCCTTGTAAAGGAACTCCAGCTGCTCATGGTGTAGGCATAATGTGCGCCATAGGCAGCAACGCATAATAATAAGAAAAAGACATCAAAAATGCTTAGATAACAACTAAACCTTTAAAGGTAATCTCTAGCCATGTATTCGAGATCATGAAAGAGACCGATGATGGTAGCGGTAATACATGAGCTATAGGCAGAGCATTATATTTCACGGGTAATGTACTGCTTATCTGCTTCTTTATTGTTTTGTATGATTAGTGCTTTAATCTTATCTTTAGAATCTGTAAATGCCTTAGCAATGTCGTGCATATTGTATACAGTGTATCTTTCTTCCTGACTAAGGCCATTCACATCATGCAATAATGGGGGCATGATGTCGTTGATCACGCCAGTTTTAAACTTCTATGAATGTGCTTTAATAGTAGCAATGTCTGCTTTATTCCAGATAGACATTGCAGTACCAAAAACACCAGTGAAAGTGCCCGTGGCACCAGTGACATCAGATGTGTCACGGGTATTTCATTTTATGACTTTAATCATCTGTTTTAGGTTTTCTCCTAAAATTGCCTCTATGCTTGGTGGTATGTACCCCGGCAATAGGGTCTTGGTTATGAATTTGAAAAGCTGCTAAACTATCAAGTAACAAAGTAATATAAAACAGTGATGTATTAGTAGTATGACACATACCAATTTTTTTCATATTCCAGTAAGTCTAGTTAAATAAAACAGGTACATGCATATATTGTAGATTGTTAATCAGTGAACTAGGTGAAGCAGTGGCTGTGAGACCACTATGAGGACCAGGGGTTTGTTTTGGACATTCCAAAAGCTGTTTCTCAGTAGAGGGTAACACAGATAGGTATATGGCAGCTGATGCCATGTTGTGTACAGCATAAAATTTCCTGGCAGAATCTTTAGACAATGAATCACAATATGAAGGGTCTGTTAAGGCAGTGATATTGTATAAACCAGAATGTCTAAGAGAGGTTTGGTGAAAGGACAAAGTACCATTTGGGGGTAATTTTGTGTTAGGCCATTCATGGAAAGTTCCCTTGGAAAGTTTGGCCATGGGGAGTATTTGTCCTTGAGACTTGGTTTGCCACTCAATTTGTAGGGTAGCTTTATCAGGAACAACAACTGAGGCAGTGAGGTAGGCATCTGAACCTTCCTGAATGGTAATCAAATTGTCGGGAATGTTGATGGAGACTCCCTCTAGGGTAGCTGCAGGTGGATCAAAGTGAAAAAGGAGTTGCTTAACCATGCCTTGGATGCAGGGGATAACTCCTGAGATGAGGAGAAAATGAAATGGGATAGCCATCTTGTCAGAGTATCTGAAAAGGAAACTCAAACATTAGCAAATTAGTACTATTCCACCCAATGGTGTGATGAAAAGTAATTATACACCTTTATACAGTTTCAACTGGTTTGCATGTAACCATTGGACAGTCAGTTTGTTGTTTTGCATGAGTCTAACCTGATAGACTGCTGGACTGAACTTGTTGATAATTGGGTAGGGGCCTTCCCTCTTCTTGGAGAAAGAATGTGTTAGATGCGCAGATCTGAGAACCATTACCTGATCTCCAACTTGCCAATCCATTTCTTGTGTGAGTTTGTTGAACTGAATTTGGACTGTTGCTGAGCCTTGCCCATGCAGTTGGCAGCAGACAAATGAGTGTGTATGAGGTCTTGTGTGCATTTTTCCACGTATTGGTCCACTGAAACATGGTCTGTGGAAGGAGTGTGCAGGTCAAGCAACAGGTGTTCAGGTAATCTCATGTTTCTACCAGTAATCACCTCAAAGGGTGTCAACTGGGTGGTGGCTGAGGGTGTGACCCAACTTGCCATAAGGAGAAATGGCAGTAGGGAATCCCAGTCCTTGGGATTGTCCTCAATATATTTGGAAAGTATTTGCTTAATCCATCTGTTGGCTCTTTCTACTTGACCTGAAGATTAGGGGTGGTAGGGTATGTGGAATTTTTGATGAACTCCGAAGAGTTCAATGACTTCTTTTAGCAACTTACCTGTAAAGCTGGTTCCTTAGTCTGAGTCTACCTTGAGAGGTAGGACCCACCTGGAGAAATATGTTCCACCAGGGTTTTGGCAGTGGTTTTAGCAGTGCATGTCTTAATGGGGAAATCTTCAATCCACTTAGAGAAAAGATCAGTTACCACAAGGGCATATTTGTTGTTTCTGCTGGTATTAGTTAAAGGACCAATAAAATCAATCTGTCTGGCATGTCAAGGGCCAGAATGCCATTGTGGTAGTAGTTTGGCAGGGATGGGGTTGTTTGTGCTCAAACAAGGCAGTTGTCTATATACTGTTTAACATCCTTGGTGACATCAGGCCACCATGGGGTGGTTGAGCCTTTGGAGTGTGTTTTCCACTTCCTGGTGTCCACCAGTGGGGGTATCATGCACTTGGTGCAGAAATATGGACCTAAGATGACAGGGGACCACCCACAATTTGGTGGGGGTGGCATCCGGTTAATACCACATGAACTTGTCATCTGGGGATAGGTGTAGCTTACCTTCATGCCTTCGGTAGGGGTTGTGGGTATGTAAATTCTTCTCAGTACCTTTGTTCAGGGATCTGAACACATCTCTGAGTTCAGAGTCTGCATGCTGGGCTTCTGACAAATCCAAGAAGGAGAAGGGCACAGGTTTCTTCCTGACTGTTGCAATGTGTACGGCTGCTCTGGCCTCTGGACGGTCCATCATCCAGGTGTCCCTCCCCAGGCCCCTTCCTTTGCATGGGTGTCAGCAGTGTCATTGAAGGCATGATAGGGATCATGTATAGAGTGGGCCTTAACCTTTTGTACATAGAGTTTGTGTGCAAATTTCTGTGCCAGTGAATTAATGTATATTACCAATTCCTTGTGTTTCACAGGGATGCCATCAGAAGAGGTAAAGGAGTTCTTCTGCCAGAAAGGAATGAATTCTGTAAGAGAGCAACAAAACCAGTTAGAGTCTGTAAAAATGATGGCATCCTCAGTTCTATGTTGGATGAATTCGAGGGCACAGGCCACTGCTGCCATCGCTGCATACTGTGATGATGCCACACTGCAATGTTTAGAAATCTTAACAGTGTTACCAAAAGAGTAAATTACTGATATGCCCATTCCTATCTGTTCTCCCTGATAATAGAAAGATGATCCATCTGTGAAGACACAACACAATGAGGTGTTCTCAAGTAGTTGTGGCCTAGCAGGAAGGAAAGGACCTGGATCTGGTAGATCAGGTGGCTGCAGTGTACAGTCATGGGGTTCTCCTTGGAAAAGGAGACCATGCTCCAGCATGGATGGCATTTTGGCGGGGTGGATCTTGATGTCTCTGTCCTGGAGAAGGAGGGACCAGTGTGTCAGTCTGGTATTAGAGACTGACCCATCCTTCACTCTATCTGACAGCAGAAAGGTTGTTGGGGTGTGGTTTGTATTAATAATCAGGGCGGAGTATCCATCGATATACAGGAAGTGCTTGACAGTCCAGTAGGTGGTCAGAAGGTTTCTTTCACAAAGGCTGTACTTCTGTTCCACTTGGGTCAAGAGCTGTGATGCATATGCAGTGGGTCTCAGGGTACCATGGACCTTCTGGGCCAGCACTGCAGACATAGTAATGTCAGAGGTGGTGGATTCCAGATAGAATGGCAAGGCTGGATTGGGGTTAACCAAAGCTGGAGCTGAGGCCAGGGCCTATTTCAGTGACATCACAGCTTGGGTATGAATGAGGCCCCAAGTCCAAGGGACATCCTTTTTCAGGAGCTCATACAGAGAGCAGCCTTCTGAGCAAAATCACAAATAAAATCTCTAGAATGATTTACCACACCTAGGAAGCAGTGTCAGTGGCTCAGTAGGTAGCACACTCGTCTCTGAGGCCGTGAAATCAGAAGGCTGTGGGTTCAGTTCCCACATCTGGCACTTGGGTTAATATCCCAGTACTGACACTGTAGTGCAGCATGAGAGGGGTGCTGCACTTCTGAGGTGCCGTCTTTCAGATGAGACGTTAAACCGAGGTCCCATCTGCCTGGATTGGTGGTACTTCAGGTGGATGTTAAAGATCCCATGGCACTTATCGAAAAGAGTAGGGGAGTTTTTATTGATAAAAATAAATAATGTAAACAATATAAACAATATAAACAAAAAACAGTTTCAGAAGAAAACATCAGTCAAACAAGCAGTACACAAAACAGATATACCTTACAAATGATCACAACAGATGAACAGAAAGTAAAGGTAACCAAAGAATAAACTTTTACAACAGGCAAAACAGGTCCAATAAGTTTGAACTAAGAACTAAAGGCATTTAAGGAACAAATATACAAGAAAATACCCTGCTTATAAGTCATTATTCATAGATTCACATTATTTAAACTTTATAAAGTGAAGAAAACCTTTCCACCATTTAAGAAGAGTCCTTGACTCTACTCGTGATGCATCTTGAGTATAAATTGGCATAAGTTATTTTACAATCAACAAACTAACACAGGAATAAGGCATTTTTTTAATTTTGATAAAGAACCCATTGAACCCTAGCTTGCCATAAATAATATCGTAAAGACCCCAAAAATAAGGATAAAGTCCCAACATGAAACCCAGAGAAATGAACCGGGTAACATTCTAGGATCAAAAATTCATAAGACATACTAGACAGCCACTGAAAACCCCGTACATTTGCTGAAAATGCCCATAAACCTTTAGCATATGTACAATGTAGAAAAAAATGTTCCATCAATTCTTCTATATTAATGCATTCCAAATATGGGCACAGTCTTTCCTGTAATGCTTTATACTTAGCATTACCTCTAACATTTAATCGACCGTAAAAAATCAGCCACTGGGTTTCCCATTGTTTCTGAGGCATCCTATGGTTGTTTGAGCCAAAATAATAGAGTTCAGTGCAGAAGGACAGTTTTTAAAACCAGGCCCTGAGGGAAGTAATAGTGACATTAAATAGTGATAGAGCTCCTTCATACAGTGATTTAAAATTAATCCTTTCTGCATTTTCCATTTAAATAGTTTCGGTGCTGCAGGCCTGAAATACAATGGGATATACAAGTGCTGATTTAATTTTGGGGCAAAATTGTGCCAATTCTTAAAATATTTACCCATTGATTTTAAGGTTAAAGAGTCTTCTGCCTTCAACTCGGCTACTAATCCAGCCTTTATTGAATGTGCAATGAATAAAGAGTGGGCAAAGACTACTGGATCTATCATTCCCAAACTGCCCGAATTCCTCTGTAAATAAATATAGCCTCACTTTACTGGATTCAATCGGTTTCCCCAGAGCATCTGAAAAAACAAGCTATACATTCTAGTCTCCAAAGGCACCGGGAGGGGGAAAATCATTGCCACATACTGAACACAGGGGAGAAGAAACTGTTTAATCACCTGAACGCGTTTTAATTTTGATAGTTTCCACTTTTTCCACCTTTGCACCTTAATCTCTACTTTTTGGAGAACAGCTTCCCAGTTTTCACTTGGCATATTCTGGGGGCCAAATCTAATCCCCAAAATGTTAAGCGGATTCCTAGAAAAAAGAATACCTGCTTGCCAAGCCTCATCCAAGCCAGATGCACCAATGAATAATCCCTTGGTCTTACTTAAATTTAGTTTTGCGTTTGAGACTTTAGCAAAGGCATCAAAAGCTGACAAGAAACCAGCCACTGAAGTAATATCTTCCAAGTAGAGAACTAAATCATCTGCATAGGCTTGTATCATTAACTGAGGATCCATCTGTACAGTAACTGGGATACCCTGCCATTTCTGTAATAAAATCGCAGTTCGCAAAAAGGGATCTAAGGCAAAGGTGTAAAGAAGCGGGCTAAGAGGACACCCCTGACAAATACCTGTAAATAAACGGAAACTTTTGGCCTTACAACCCTTCAAAAATGGGAACACCTCATAGTGATCATACAATTTTTCTATGATTGTCACCATTTGTTGTGGAACCCCATAATGTGCAACAGTCAGAAAAAGAAAGGGTAGATACACTCTGTCAAAAGCTTTATCCAAATCTGAAGCAATCAAACACCGAGACGCTCCTATGTCAGTAAGATGTTCAATAACATCTCTAATCAACATAAGGGCAGATTGCACCTGTCTGTCTAGTAGGCCGCTAAATTGGTAAGGTGAAATAACCCCTCTGGCAAAGTTTTTCAACCGATTGTTTAAAATACAAGTAAAGATTTTGTAGTCTGAATTTAAGAGGGTAATTGGCCTCCAATTAGCAAAATTCTGATTATCCCCTGTTTTAAATATGTATGTTAATAACCCTTCTGAAAAAGAGGAAAAAATAACCATTTTATCTAAAAAAAACTTAAATAATATATTCAAACACTGACTTAATTCTTCAACAAAACCTTTATACAAATTATTGGACAGACCATCTATGCCGGGTGAAATGTTCATTTTCAATTTACTAATTATACTTAAAATTTCTACTTGTGAAATAGGGCCCCACAATTCTGCTTGATCTATTTGAGTGATAGGGACTACAATCTTATTTAAATAGGAGGTCATGTCCTTTGTAGAAATTGATACTAGGGGATCAAGAGACCGAAAATGCCCCACTATAACGTCAGAGTTGTGCCACGGAAGTAGCCAAAGAACCATCTGGTTTCTGTAGTGCATCCATCATCATGGAGTCCCTTAACTGCTTGCACATTTCAAAAGGATCTCCAATAGGTGATTTTTTTGTTTCATTGGTAAGAATAGCTTGTATAGTTTTACCTCTGTCATATTGGAATTCTCTCATTTTCTTTTTTAAAATAGAGATCTGCTCAGAATAGTCTAATCTAGATGTGTAAGGTATGGACATAAGTCTTTGTAATTGGGTTCCAGGAGGCCGGGAGAAGCAGGCAGAAGAAGGCGCAGCCCTTGAGATCCAAAGAGCGGAGGGGCTCCGAGACGCCGGCGGGTTGGCGGCACCTGTGCAACCGACCAAGGGTTCCAGGAGGCCGGGAGAAGCAGGCAGAAGAAGGCGCAGCCCCGAGATCCAAAGAGCGGATGGGCTCCGAGACGCCAGCTGGTCGGCGGCATCAGCAAATCACCATAGGGTTCCAGGAGGCCGGGAGAAGCAGGCAGAAGGTACGGGCAAAGCCGCAAACCAATCGGAAAGCGACCGCAGACTGTGCCTTGCTTCCGATTGGTGCGCCTTCCCCATAGACTTAAACTGGGGTTGCTGCACTATTCTGGCTGGGATTTCTGCTTTTCTGTAATTTATTTTGAATTTCTCATAAAAAGTGCTGTTTTCTCTTACTTTGTGCCTGGTTTATGGGCTGTTTTTCCCTATGTTAAAATTAAGTGTTACAGTCTTTTGAATTGTTGTGTGGGCTAGACGCTTAGGCGCCTAACCCCCATACCCTCCCAGTCTATTGTTGTGCAGATCTCAAGTTTTAGCACCTTGTTGCAGATTACTGCAATAAAGGTACTTTACTGACTGCCTTTTCCTCTGTCCCCCACCTTGTAGAAGGCACAGCCCTCGAGATCCAAAGAGCGGAGGGGCTCCGAGATGCCAGCGGGTCGGCGGCACCTGTGCAACCGACCAAGGGTTCCAGGAGGCCGGGAGAAGCAGGCAGAAGGTACGGGCAAAGCCGCAAACCAATCGGAAAGTGACCGCAGACTGTGCCTTGCTTCAGATTGGTGCGCCTTCCCCATAGACTTAAACTGGGGTTTGCTGCACTATTCTGGCTGGGATTTCTGCTTTTCTGTAATTTATTTTGAATTTCTCATAAAAAGTGCTGTTTTCTCTTACTTTGTGCCTGGTTTATGGGCTGTTTTTCCCTATGTTAAAATTAAGTGTTACAGTCTTTTGAATTGTTGTGTGGGCTAGACGCTTAGCGGCCTAACCCCCCCCCATACCCTCCCAGTCTATTGTTGTGCAGATCTCAAGTTTTAGCACCTTGTTGCAGATTACTGCAATAAAGGTACTTTACTGACTGCCTTCTCCTCTGTCCCCCACCTTGTAGAAGGCGCAGCCCTCGAGATCCAAAGAGCGGAGGGGCTCCGAGACGGCAGGGGGTCGGCGGCACCTGTGCAGCCGACCAAGGGTTCCAGGAGGCCGGGAGAAGCAGGCAGAAGGTACGGGCAGCTGCAAAATTTTGCCCGCCCCTTGGTTGATTCTTTATACACTTTCTCCCCACTTCTTAATCCACCCACATCCCTTCCCTTCCTCCCTTAACCCATACCCTAACCTCCACAATGCTACTTTGCTCCCTTTGCTCTGAGCCTTATACTCACCCAATCCTTATGATATCAATGCTATACCCAGTGTCAAGATAAATAACTCAGTTAATACGACCTGCCCATCTCTCCACCATCCAAAGGGCCAACCACGGATTCCTTATTCATCCTGAAACCATGTTTGCAATGCAACCTCTGGGATATCCCACATAAGGCCACCCTATCAATTCAGCACAGCCCTGGCACCCTACTTGTATCATGGCTTTTATTAACCCACTATGCCTGTCCATTAAAATATTATACTATGAAAAATTTTGCATCCATATATCAGGACCATCACTCAGCTCACAGCAGGCACCCAGGATTAGGAGGAAACGCCTGACCACTCACTATCCTTGTCCCTTGGTGCCCTCCTCAAATTAATTTTCTACCTTCTGATCTGTTTTGTACCATTGAAATAAATCCTGGCCCCACTGAAAGTATTTTTCCCTGCTGATTTATCCTCTATAAATGGCCTAAGCTTCCTACATATCAATGCCTGCAGCCTTTTAAAAAAATTCTCATGTAATACAGGCCTGGTGGCACATACCCTGCCTGACTTTCTGGTCATCTCTGAATCTTGGCTCAGAACCGACCAAAGACAGTGTTGTAAACCTTACCAACTGTCAGCTCTTCAGAGCAGATCGCCCTTCCAGGGGTGGTGGGGTGGCCATATACATTAAGGACACCATCTCTGCAGCCTGCCTCATCATCACATCCGAACCAAAGGAATTTGAATGTTTATCAATCAAAATATCCCTTCCAAACTTGTCTCCATTTAAATTGATTGGCTGCTATAGGCCCCCCTCAGCAGGCCTCAAATTACTATCTCACCTGGGGTCAATAACCAATCTAGGCCCTGAAGATACCATCATCCTTGGTGACTTGAATTTAAACTGGCTATCTAATGCATCTGCTCCATTGGTAACCTTCTGTGACACCTATGGCTTTACACAGCTAATAAAAGACCCAACCAGGGTTAACCAAAAAATTCTAGCAACAGCTCACTCCTGGATATTATGTTGGTAAATAAGCCTCATATATACTCATGCAGGAGTACTACAGAATGATGTAAGTGACCATTGTCCCATAGCTGGCATAAGATCTTCACCCAAACCATCCAACCCTGCTGAATTTGTCCCCAAAGGTCAAAAGAAGTTCAACATACCAGGTTACCTCCATGACCTGAGTAACACAATATATTGGCAAGATTTCTACCTTACAACCTCAGTGGAAATAGCTCTCCAGATCTTAAAGGACATTATCACTAATGCTCTAAATATTCATGCACCATTCACCAATATCAGAACTAAAGCAAGGTCCTGCCCCTGGTTCACCACTGATCTTAAACAGCCTTGCTAGCCAGAGACAAACTGTGGAAAAAGGCAAAAACTAAGGACTCCATAGATTGACTAAATTTCAGAAAAGCAAAGAAATTCATGTACAACACAAATAAGATTCTGCAAAGTGGCCTATTATAGAGCTGAATTGGATGCGACCTATAATAACCCAACCAGGCTCTGGGGAACTATAAAGGTATCTTGGGACAAAACTCTACTCCTGCCTTAACCTGAAAACTGCTACTAAATAACACAGAAATTACGGATAAACAAGAAATTCTAAATACCTTCAATGACCACTTCACCACAGCTGGACTAGCATTTGACTCTTCACCTGCAAATCTCCTGAGATCTTCCTTGAATCTTCAATCCACAGTAATAAAAGGCTACATCAACCTTCTTCAACCCAATATCATTGAAAGAAGTGAAGATCTCCTCTCAATTTGGATACTTCAAAAAGTGCAGGTACAGACTCCCTGGACCCTACTTCCTCAAGATTGCATGCAAGTCTTATCTGCCCCCTCACTCATCTCTTCAATCTTTCCTCACCACTGGATCCATTCCCTCTATTTGGAAAACAGCTCAAGTAGTTCCTTTACTCAAATCTGGTGATCCCATGGATCTCAATAATTACAGGCCCATTTCCATCCTATCAGTTCTGTCCAAGATGCTCGAAAAGTTAGTAAACTCACAATTAAGGGTCTACCTGGATAACAATAACCTCCTAAACACAGCACAATCAGGATTTAGATCAAGGCACAGCACCATTTCAGCCCTAGCCAAAGTAACCAACGACTGGCAGACTGCTATGGATAAGAAGAATAGTACCTGTGCTGTGTTCCTGGATTGAACAAAGCATTTGACACAGTGGATCATGAATCACTGATCACCTCCTTGGTTCAATAGGATTGGATTCCCTTCACTCAATTGGTTCAAGTGCTATCTATCAGACAGATCACAACTGGTAAAAATGGAAACTACCTATCCACTTTAAAATCACTGCTAAGAGGTGTACATAAGGCTCTATTCTTGGCCCCATCCTCTTTGCCATCTATATTAATAATATTGATGCTAACCTCACTCAATTAAACATCCATCTGTTTGCTGATGATACTGTGCTATATGTTAGCAATCCTTCATTATCTAAAGCCTGTGAACTGCTACAATCTGAATTCTCCATCCTACAACACAACTTACTGGATAAAAACTACTTCTAAATGCCAAAAACAAAAGCTATGCTCTTTTCCTCCCAAAGTTGCTCTGCCACTACCCATCATCTACCACCCTACAACTAACCACCTTACTTGGAGAGAAGCTGGAATACGTTGATAACTTCAAATATCTTGGTGTCTGGATTGATAACAAACTTGACTTTTCTGTACATATTGAGGAGCTACTAAAGAAACTGAGACAAAGGCTTGGTTTATTTTTTAGAATAAAGCACTACCTCAACAGAGACTCCAAAAAAAGATTAATCCAGGCTTCATTCCTATCCCTCATTGACTATACTGACTTTCTGTATGGACACTGTTCACTCCCCCTCTTAAATAAACTGGACACCCTATACCACAGGTCCATCAGATTCATTACTGACCTTCCCTTCAGCACCCACCATTGTTCCCTTTATAAGGCAGTTAACTGGTCATCATTACAACACAGAAGAAACAGGAATGCTGCAATTTGATATTCAAAGCCTTATCAGGCAAGCTACCTACCTATATCTCGACTGTTTTACTCAAATCACTTCTAGGCCATACAACCTAAGGATCAGCAAAATTATCATTCTTAAGGTCCCCAATGCCTGCACCCAGCTTGGGAGGGCTGCTGTCAGCTACTCACTAGCAATTGTTTGGAACTCACTCCAAAAACCATGAAGCTAAATAACCTCCCACCCTTAATATCCTTCAAAGATTATTCACCACCCTATTCCCAGAACTCTGCAACTGCTTCCACAAGGCCTAATTCACGGCCCTACCCACCCCCTTTTCTGCTCGTGTTTCTATATGCTGAAAAACTCCAGTTCCCAGTCCCAAGATTCACCCTCAAAATGCCTGCTAGGTCCTATAATCTACATATAACTCTGATGTGCCAACTGCCTACTGTCTCCCAGATTAAAAGTGTTAATGCCTTGTACATATGTATATTGTTATATACTAGCACTTATGTCATTGTATTACTGTTTTTTGTTACCCCTGTCATTGTATTACTGTTTATGATACCCTTGTCAATGTAATAACACTTGCACTTCTTGACCACTCAGGTCCATCTTGTAAATGAGCTATGCTCAATGATGTTCGCCTGATTAAATAAAGATTTTTTTGATTGATTGAATTGCTGCCAGAGACCTAAATAGTGCAGAAATTTATAATTTTTAGTTCTGACTCCTTGTGCTTTAAACCAGTCTCGTAAATTAGCTTTTGTTTCTAACCACCAGTCCTCTAGATCTGTATATAAAAAGGCTACCGATAATCTGGCTTTTAAGAGACATTTAACCCCAAATTGTATATAAGGGAGAACCAAAGATGAGTTATTAAGTTTCCATCTCAGTTGTCTTTTTTCCAGAGAGACTGATGGAAAAAAAATACAGTGCAAAAAGGAATGATCCGAGAATTCACAAGGCAACATGTGAAAGGATTCTACTTGCATATTTGGTGAGACCAACATATGGTCAATTAAGGTGAAACTTTTCCCTTTTTGAAAAGAAAAATTAGCCCCTGCCAAAAAAGAGGAGCTACAATTTAACAGACCAGCATCTTTGATAATTTAACCCAACGCATTAGAGTAACAATATGTTTTTTTTTTCTTTAGAGCGAGAGGAAGCCGGGATGGGACAAATAAAGTCTCCCCCCCCATAATACTCTAACAGAAGTTAACAGAAAGGGCTGTATAGCTTTTAGGCAATTTACCCTACCTGCTTTTGTTTAAGGGTTATGTATGTTAATAAACCAAAAACATAAGCCTTGCCACTTCCCATCCACGATCAACACCCTTCCCGGAATTAGGTCAATCAAATTGTGCAACTGAAGTGCGTATGAATTAAACACTATACCTATGCCATCAGCTGAATCTTCACCAAATGACCAAAAAGAAGGGCCCCAAACCCAATCCCTTTTGAAAGCTGCAAGCTGCTCCATAGAAAACATCCATGTCTCCTGTAAAAAACACACAGAGAAATGATGATCATGGATATAAGAAAAAATAGCTTGTCTCTTAGCCAAATTTAAAAGGCTATGCATATTCAAAGAACCCCAAACCAATTGCATGTCCGATTAATGTCCCTACCATTGTTTTTTCCTCTTTTTCTTTTTTCCTTATAGCTATCTACTGGCTGTGATCTAGTAGAAAAGGAGGATTTTTGTGAATCTGAATCCCCCATGTCCTGCTCAGTGTCACCCCATGGGGAAAAAAGGGCTGCATATGAATTACTAGTTTCTAGGGACACCACCTGAGAGGGGGGATGTTTGGGGTGCAAGTTCCTAGAGGACCTTCTTTGGGGCAAAATCGATAAAGGGCCAACTGCTGAAGGGTTAACACCTGCCCCCACTGTGACTTCTTCAGAATAACAAACCGGAGAAAACTGTAAAGGATCCGGGGGACCCATGCTCGCTTTGGGCACAGTAGCTACATCAGAGGCAAACCGTTTAACATTCACCAAAATAGGTTTATTGTCAACCAAGATTATATATTTTGACTGTCTTTCTGGTGCAATTTGTGTCCTAACAGGGGGAAGTTTTGTCTGTAAAGTAGCAGAAGAGAGAGGGAGACCAGCAGGAGGAAGGGGCACCTGCACTATCGCTTCTTGTGCTTTCTGGATAAGTATGTCAGAGTTAGAGCAGGAGGATTTATTCTTGGCAGCCCTGGGGCATACTTTAAACACATGACCCTTGCCTTCACATAAATCACAACATGATTGATTATTTCAAAACATGGTCAAATGGCCCACCTCCCCGCAATTATCACAGCGAGGTTGGTCACAAACACTAGAAAGATGTGTCTTGGCTCCACACTTGTAGCACGCACGGGGTTTCCCACTATAAAAACATACACCCCTATCCAGCAAAGAGGAGTTAGGGATATGCTCTATCCCAGTCTCCGATTGCCAAAGCTTAATTTTATACTTCCAAACCCCTGTCCAAAACTGCTCAGAGTCCAGAATGGGATCAGGCTCGCTCAACACCTCACATTTTTTTTTTTAACCAAAAGGAGATGTCCTCTACCCTAACCCCTTCATTTTGAAACATGACAGTTATGAACTTGATCAGAGGTTTGGAAAGGGGGATAACAAAAAAGGGGTCCACACAGGAGAAAACTTCACCTGACCATACCTCACCCAGAATAGGTCTAAAGCATGTTGTGTATGAAAACTAATGTTGAAATTATCCTCCCCTGAAATGTTTATAAAAGCATAAACATCATGCGGAGTAAAGTGTATTGAATCTTTCAACAGGGTTTTCCCCACATAATCTGTCAGGCCTAACTTCCAACCCTCCTTTATACCTCAGCCGCACAGCATTACGCCTGGGAGCAGCTTCCCTATTGGAGTTAGAAAAAAGCTCAGACATCAATGGCTTGTGATCTGGGGGGGGGGCAAACTAGCTATGTCATGACCCTCATGTAAACTCTCCTGAGGTTTTTTATCCCGACTCAAGGATACTGTGGGATAATTGTCAGACCCTGGAATACCCAAGGGGGGCTGCAGAATCTCTTTTTCAGTAGTTTGATGCTGCTGATAATTCTTCCCCCCTAGGCTGTTGGCCAGCAGGTTTCCACTCTGGAGAGTGTTGTGAAAGAGACAAATCTGAGTCCCATGTTGGGTCAGGCTTCCATATACCCAATTCTGCCTGCTTCCAGCCCATCTCATGTAAAGCTTTCTGGGGAGACCAAGAGTCTTGGATGTCCTTGTCCTGTAATTGAAGGGGTTCAGCTACTTGAGAGTAACTGTCTGAAGACAGAGTTTGCTTAGGTGCTGATTTACTTGAAAAATAAAAGTCAGTAACCCCAAGTTGTGAAACCTGAGAAGGTTGATAAGTCACTGGAGGTAGCACTGACATATTGTCCTGTTTTCGGTGTTTCAAAGCAAAACCAGTTACTTTATTCAGGGGAGTCACCTCATGCTGAACAAAAGTCCCGGAACCAATATGTTGACTAGTAATAGTGACAGTGCTTTGATGAAGGTTTCCAGACATTAGGACAGGCTGTAGGCACTCGCTATCACCAACGATAAAACTGCCAGCCTGTAAATCAGTTAAAATACCAACAGACCTCCCTGGTATAATAGTAGGGATATGAGCCTCCATATTCTGCCCCTTGGGATCAACAATACTCTTCTGGTCTACCGGGGAATTAACAATCAGCTCCCTACAGCTGTCACTAAAGCAAACACCTGGAGGCTCTGCGCCAGACTGCAAAACGTCAGAACATGATGAAGCAGTCAGAGGTACTATCATTTGTGCAGTATCACTTTTAGGCAAAAGCAAACCTCCTGTAGTAATGTTTAATGATTGTAGAGTACCTGCAAACCCAACAGCCTCAGATTCAAAAGCCGCCGTCCTGCCGACCCTAATCTTCATCTCCATACCTGACATTCCACAGCCATTTGAGGAAGCCTGCATTTGTAAAACTTCGTCGTATCCCTCGGAACCTCTCGAGGGAGAAGCACTCTGTTGTCTGGGAAAAAAAAGCCGAAACTGCGCTTTCGCAATGCTCTTGACCATTCAGCCATCTGGAAATCGCTTCTGTGGGCTCCAAAGATGAGGCTATGCTAGCCGTTGCAGAATCCCTCTCAGGTAGTGCTGCATTCTTTAAACCAGGTAATCCTTTAACTGTCGAGGCTGTAGCAGGTAGCGAAAGCTCCCAATTCACTACAGTATCCTGGAACTCAGTATCAGAATCTATTTCAGCCACAACCTTGGCTGTAGCCTCTGTGAAATTCAGAGCGGGAGCTGAGGCTAGCTGTCCCATTCCACAGACATCCTTTTCCTTTGGTAGTCCACTGCGAGTGGCCATCTTGGCAATGGCCCATCCCCCACTGGCATCAATGCAGCAACTGAGTAGGGGAATTTCCCCGGTGTCCTGGCCAAATTCCCCTCATTCACTGAAAATACCACAGACAGCTTAATCTGGTTCAAGGTCATTTGGCATTCATCTGTATCCCCCTTCCCCTGGTTGTACCTGAAAATAGGCAGGGTTTGTCTAGTGCACTTACCCGGTCAACAAAAACTAAATAAATAAATAAAGTAAATAAAACCTCCTAAGGGTGGCCATGCTGGTGTACAGTGGCAGATCTTGCAGTCCCTGTATCTTCTTCTAAGTAGGGCTTCGGCCTTAGTCTGTTATCCTCAGGCCCAGAAAGAGTACCTCTTTCTGACATAGTTGTGCTTTTGCTGGGTTACATTTGAGGCATGCCCTCTGGATGAGGATCAGTAGTTCATCTAAGAGATCCAGATATTGTTCCTGTGTGGCTGTGGCCAACAAGATATCCTCCACATACTGCAAGAGACACTGGGGTGTAGAGAAACCCTCAAGGGGGTCCATCATGTGCAAATGGAACAGGGAGGGGCTGTTATGGAACCCTTGTTGTAAGCAGGTCCATGTGTACTGCCTGCCCTCAAAGGTGAAGACAAACTTATATTGACTTTTGGGGGCCAATGGCAATGATCAAAAACCATTGGAGATGTCCAGGGCACTAAACCACTGTTGGTCAGGGGTCTGTAGTCGTAGTATGTTGGGTGCTGAAGCCACAGTTAGGGCACAACTGGGGGTGACCTGGTTTAGTCTCCTGTAGTCAATAGCAAGTCTCCAGGCACCTGTGTTTTTTTTCACAGGCCAAACGGGGGAATTTGCAGTGGAAACACATGCTCTGATTACCCCATGCTTGAGGAGTGATTTAATTGTTTCCCTAAGAGAAGGCAAGGCCTCAGGTGGAAAGGGGTATTGCCATTGCCTCTCATGTGCTGGGCCTTTCACTTCATTGACAGTGTGCATCCTGCCACAGTCATGCTTGTTGGTGGCAAATGCCTCCAGATGTCTTTGTAGGATGGGGAGGAGCTTTGGGAAAAACTCATGGTTCTTAAACAAATCTATGACGTCATAATTTTTGTTGTTTGCAGAAATTACTTCAACCACATGTGAGTCAGGGATCACGATGGTGTGATATTGTCCCTGAATTTGTATCAGTTGCATGTTGACTAGGTTCACCACACAGCCGTGTGGTGCCAAAAAGTCAATTCTGATTATACTAGGGTGATCATGCAATACCATCAGTTGAAAGATGTGATATGCCTTCAGGTGTCCAAGTGTCACAAGTAGTGGCAGGGAGCGGTATGCAGGTAACCTAGTTCTATCTACCCCAGACATATTGGTCCTCCATCCAGTAGACTAAGGTGATGTGCCTGGGCTGTCATCCTGTAATACAGACACAGCCACGCCTGTACCCAGTAGTACTGTCAGTAGGCTTACCCTACCTCAGTCCCTGTGCAGGGACTTCCATTTGTATGCAAGACCAACCTGTTTACAATACAGACCGGGGCCTGTAATTGTTAATCTGTACCACTGGCAGCATGGGGGAGTTCTTGAAATACAGCCTGGGCCTGGTTCCTGTGAACCATCTCACCATGCTGTACTGATGCTATATAGGTAGTCATTTCTGGGTTCAAGTCTGTAGGGGCCTGAGAGCCTGGACTTCCCATATCCCCATGGCCTGTGGAGGACTGCTCTCCTGGTTGTATTGCAGCAAGAGCCCATACTGGAACAGCGTCCTCTATGGGGTGCACTTTCCCAAGGAGGTCTTGAAGACTCCGGTTCTCATTGGCTATTTCCCTATAAGAAGGGCCTGGTCTTTGTTGTTTACCCTTATTATTCTTAAGGTGTTTTTTTATTCCTATGGTAGTTCCTGTTCCCACCCCAGGATTGTTGTTGTTGTTGGGCCTGCTGGGAGTGTTGGTTATCTGTGGGGAAGGGCTGTCTCTCTTGGGCCTGCCCCTCCACCATGTAGTGTGTCGTGGCCTCCGGGATGGCTTCCATGGCAGCTACTTTCTTGGAACCAGAGCCTGAATTATGGATGTAGAGTTGATAAACTCTCTCTGTTTTCTGAGGAATATCAGCAAATCTCTTTGTGTTGGGATAGTTGGTTGGCTCTACCTTTTCTCTTACTGCAGGGATCATGTTCCTAAGGAACAGGGTTTTGTATTCAATGAGGTCCTCGTCTGTGGCTTCTCCTGCAAGGTGCTTTCCTGCTCAGTAGACCATCCAGAGCCTCTGGTGGAAAGTCGCTGGACTTTTCTTCACATTCTTTTTCACGGGGTATGCAAGCATCACTCCTACCACACCTGGGTTGTGTGCAGTGATGAGTTCAGATGCTACTTCATTGAAGGTGGATTGGCTGTCCTGGTGGACAACATCAGGGAGTTTCACCCACAGGCCAGGATTGACGGTCTGGTGTAGGATCTGGACTTGGTAGTCTGCAGTGAGACTAAGCATTTCACATTTAGCATGCACCTTCTCCAAGTGGCAACAGGTTGTCGGATGGGCTCATCCGACCAATACTGTCAGCTATTTGCTGAACAGATTGAGCCATTTGTATGGGGAGTATTGGGATGAGCAAGCAGAGGTAGATTACCTAGGGTGCCATCCAGGGCTGCCTGAGCTGCAGCTTCAGCCACAGTGCTGACCATTCCCTCCTTTGTGCCAGCCTCTGGTAGAAGCTGCTTAATCTGTGTCTTGAGAACCCGCTTGTTTTTCTCGGGGATCGACACATTGCCTAAGGCATTCTCAATAATTTTCTCTATCTCCTTCCTGTTTTCCACATTAATAATGGCAATCAGTGGTGGTGTCATTGGGACTAGGCCTGGGCCTGCTCCTCCCATCATGGGGATCGCCATGTTGGCATCGCCCATGATAAGTGTCATGCTGTTGATGATGTAGGGATGTGATGTCATGTGACTGGGTTGCGCCATGTTGTGGATGGCAGAGAATGGTGTCTGGGCCATAGTAAGGGTGTGACTGGGCATTGTACTGAGAGATGTCATCATCTAACGCCTCCTCCTCAGATGACATCGATAAGGCAGGGGCTACACTTCCCATTGCTTTGACATGACCAGGCAATACCTCTTTCTGATGGCACAGTTTCGCCATTTTATATTCACAATCCTCATGACTCACTTTTGCAACATTCTGATCCACATCATCCTGCATCTGCTTCTGTAACACTCTATACGCAGTGCTTAATTTGCAGTTGTCCCTAATAGCTACTAATAAGTCATTACATACCTGGTTTATCTCGTCCTGTAACTCTCCCAACTCCTCACTTATCTGATCATTCATTCTACTTAACAAGTCATTCATTTGCAAAGCCTGCCCCTTATCCTGTCTCAAACTTTAACACTCCTGCTTCAACATACAAAGTTCCTGTTCACTTGCCTGAGAAGAATGATGCAAAAGGGAATCCTTTTAATTCCGCTGAGTTTGGAGTTCAGACTCCAAATCCTGCTCATATTGTACACATTCAGTTTCCTGCAATCCCATCTCCTGCTTAAGAGACGAGATTTGCAGTTCAAGGGTTCAAAACCTCGCTTCGGAGGCCTCCAAAGCAGCATAGAGAGCTGAGACAGACAGCCCTTTAGCTTCCCACTTTCTGACTCTGTCTCATCTCTGAGTACTGGGTTGAAATACCCAATATGAGGTTCTCAGATTGACTTGCGACCTGCGCGGTCAGACCATCCTCCATGGGAGGCAAGGAAGTTTGAGACATCGAGTCTCAGGTCTACGCAGATATTTGGTATGGTGGCCATTGTGTGGGAAGGAACGAAAAATCAAATTGTGAAAAGGTGCCATGCTGTGTATTGATCCACAACAGGTGCAGTAGTTCACAGGCAGGCTACTGTGCATTTGTAAGCTTGCAATTCAAAACTACCATGGGGTGAGGTGAGTTGGCATTGACCACACCCAGTAAGCAGCCAAACTTTTCAGGTGATTACAAAGTGGGTGAAAAATGGGAGAGGTGGTGCAAGAATGCACACCTACAGTCCCCATTCAGAAGGGGAAGTTGTAGCAACAAGTGAAACTTTGCAAACTCCAAATATTGCCTGCACACGGTTGACAATTGTCAGGAGGTCTAAGCCTCACTCTCAGGTTCTTGGCAATAATGGGCATGCAAGGAATCACAGACACATTGTATAAGAGTAATAAAGCTTGTTTATTACTACCAAAAGAAAATCACAGTTGCCCTAAGCAGTTCTTACCATTAGGAACTGTGAGCCAATGCTAAGCATGCCCTATACCTCATGGAATGTCTTACATTATATACCTAAGATAATTACCATAGTTACTGTAAGATAGAAATATTTCTATTTACAGAGATGAGCCCTATTGGCTAAATCAGAGGTGGCTCCTCAGTCTAAGAAAACATAATATAATTTTGTTATAGTCATTACTTTGTAGAAACAAAGAGGTACAGTTTATACATAGCAGTGTAGTACTACAAAGCATCAGAAGATGGCAATGCTGACTTATATATCATAAATTATGATATATATGATTCATAATCATTACAAGGACACAGATGTTCTAACATCTTATAAGCAAGAAATACATGTGTATATTGGAAAGTAAAGTGTATAACAATTATATGCATACAAATCCTGACATCTACTCTTATACAGTAGATGCTCTTAGCCCTATATGTTAGTATAACATATACCTAAATGCTAGCTGCTTGCGGTGTACCTCTGGGGGTACCAGTCAGGGTGCAGGGACATTGTGTAACAAGCTGCATGAACAACTGTTTCACTTGGAGTGACCCAAAGGACACACCTTCATCACTTTGGGGGGAGGAGATATGACAGAAATGGAAATGAATGAGTTAATGGGTTGGATTTTTCTGGCCTTCTGAAGGAAAAAAACACAGGGATTCTACTTCACTAACATCCTCTGGATAAGGTAATGGGCTAGGTAATACATTTCAGAGAGAGTGACCAAGGGGGGAGTGGACATACACACTTACATACACACATAGTTTGAAATGATTAGACTACTCAAATATAAACTGGATTTTAAATGGCTATAATTCGGCACCTATAGGAATTTAAACTGATTGGAACAGTTAAACACATACATGGTAAATGGCTGGTGTATTAAAAAGGAACAAGAATTACCTACTCACAGGGGTACTATAAAATTCTGAATAACAGTTACAAAAGGCAGTGTTCTGCTGGGTTACCATCCAAGAGGGTTTAAGCTGTGAGCCTACTGCTCTAGCTATGGAGGTTTGTGGGAGCTGTACAGATAACATAGGTATTCAGTCTCTCTCTCTCCAAGCATAGCAGAGGGTAAGAAAGGGTAGCATAACTTAATTAATAGTCTTCATCTTTTGTCATCTATTATTTAAAACCATTTATTTAATTTTCCTGTAACACTGTTCTTTTCTTGTGTTAGACATATATATCCTGTAATGCAGCTTTTGACCTTCTTTTAAGTAATGAACTATTTATTTACACAACAGTCATGGCTGTGATTTAAATTATTACTAAGTTATTTTATGTTTTCCACTGGCTGAGGCAAAAACGTTGTTAGCATCCACCACCCAAAAGGCACACCACCAGATGCTTAGCTGAGCAATTGCATGTCGGACCTCCCAGCCTGTGCAGGGGGAAGGTGATTTTGCTGGTGACAGTGACAACAAGTTAGGTGACAACCCCCTTAAGGCTGACCCAGTCTGTAAAGGGAAGGTTACCATCACAGTAACGGACATTAATATCTGGGTGCATTGCTGGTCAAAAACCACATGTTCTTGACCCTCAGAAACACAATGCACAAAAAAACCTAAACCTAAGCCTAAGCTACACACTCTGCACTCCAACAGATCCTACCTTTCAATCTTGGTCTGCCACAAGAGTAACATCAAGATGACCCTGCTAATGTTTGACTAAGAATATTTGGTATATAGTGCTGCCATCAAATCCCTCTAGCAAGACTGAACCTCCTTTAACACTCCATCTGCCATTTTGCCATAAACACCCCACTTTTTCCCCATCTCTTGTCCTTTTATTCTTTTTCTTTCCTTGTTTGAGAATGTTGCTTCATGGCCCTTTCCTAATTTAATACTGATTCGGCTCTCTCTTAGTTTAATGCTGATTCACCACTATTCCATCACACCTTTTCTCTTTTGTCACTGCCTCCTTTCTATTGTCATACTGACTTCACTGCTCTGATGCTCAGTCTTTCCACATCCCTCACTGCTAAACCTCCACTGGCCAGTCAGCCATTTCTGTTTGCTTTCCAACTAGAGATGCAGTGAAATTAAAATCCAATGGCAAAGTGAATGCAAAGTGGCCACTTCGCATTGTCATAACACTACGTGAAGTGACCATAGTAAAGTGCTCAGTTCGCCATGTTATTGTGACTTCGCATTGTCATTCCACCTTAACATTAAGTAAGGCAAAGTGACAACAATATAGGCAGCCCCCCACACATCACATGGCTTACAGTACTGTAAGTCACATGCTTTAGCCAGGCAGGAAGGAAGTGAGTCATACAAGCAGATACTTTCACTTTCTCCTGTGCTGAGTAACAGAAAGGATGCATTTTGTAGGAGAAGAGTAGAGATGATTGTTGCTAAACGTGATCAAACCTGAAAGCTTTCCTCATAGCTAATTGTTTAGTTGTTTTTTTGTACTGTTTTGGCAGTTCATTTTTTCTTGTGTGACTGTGTGTGTGCCTGTGTTGTGTGAGTGTGTGTTCTATGTTGTGTAGTGCGTATAAAGTCATTGGCGATGACATTGCTAGTCAGAGAGGAAAGATGGGATTCTATTGAAATGGAGCAGGGACAGGATATGGATCATCCAAGTCAGAACTTGGAGGGAATGCATGGGACTGTGCTGGGGGCAGTGGAGCCATGTGGCATCATTGCTGGCAGGAGAGGAGGAGTGCGCACACATGGGTGGCATTGCCGGGCGGTGTTGGACCACTCAAAAGTCTTTGTTCTCCCCCCTGAAGCAACAGCACCACCAAGACCACCAAGTCCACCACCACCACCACCAGTGGCAGCTGCTGGAGCTCCCACAGCACCACCTCCAGAGCAGCAGGTCACACCCCACCGTGTCCATGCTGCCGGCACTGCATTTTAATTTGTTTAACCAGGAGTAGCACCTAAGCTGAAAGCTTTTTTGCAGGTGCATTCTGGGAGCACAGGGAAGTTAAGTGACTTGCTCAGGGTCACACAGTATGTAAGTGGAAGCTGTGGGATTCAAACCCAGGTCTGGTCTGCTGGATATCACCAGATTTGCAGCTCAGAGCCTTAAACCACTGTGCTATACTGCCTCTCATAAAATACTGCATCTGCTCCTCCCATGCCTGGCCCCCCCCCCAGCTCCCCAGTCTGGCAGTTTTTCAGCTATATCAGGGAACAGCAGCCTTGTTGTATGCAGACTTTGTGGGGTTGAGGTGCACCGTGGCCCCCAGAGGACATATCTGGGGATTCAGGGCCAGCATACTCATATGCTGAACCAGCACAAGGTGGAGTGGCAGGCAGCCTTAGAATGGGCCAGGCCTCCACCTGCTGGCCCTTCTGTGGCAGTAGCAGAGGGTGCTGCTGTTATGCATCATTGCAGCAGGAGGAGGGCCACAGCAGCAGCTGCTCCACCACTGCCACCAGCACCACCCTCACCACCACTACCTGGTGTACCACCATCAGTGGAACCCACAATGCCTGCAACTCAGGCAGACATTGCACTTTTGTGGGCCATAGTGGAAGAAACTAATAAGAGGGTGGGTGCTGTCCACCAGTAGTTGGAGCAGATAGAGTGACACCAGTTACAGATTATGTTGATGCTCCATCTGCTGCTGGACCAGCAGGGGATTGCCCATTAAACATTTTTTTTGCACCCCCCCACCGCTGTACTGTTTTGTCTTTTGTTTAATAACAGAGATAGGGAAGGCCACAGTAGTAGTTTAAATATATACATACACATACATACATACATACATACATGCTCCTTATTGCCCTGTTATTATAATCCAGTGCCTCAGTAATGTTTACTTTCTGTTGTGGAGTGGTTGTGGAAAAGCAGGACTGAGAAGTGCTTGTATAATGTGTTCAATTGCATGTGTGCAGTCAGTGTTGTTTCCTGTGTGTGTGTGTGTTTCTTCAGACACTGTCCAGCTTCTTGCAAACATATATACGTTGACTTGTTGCAGTGTTTATGGTATAAAGAATAGAGATAAGAATATATAATGTATATTTTATTGCCACCTCAACATCATCAGCAGTGGACTAAGTGATATGATATTATTTCAGAGTTGTCTGGCCAGAGTGCACCGTAGTCACATACTGCACACATGACTTTTAGGGGAGCATGCATTTTTTGTGCTATTATCTCCACCAAGTCATGTGTGTACTGTGAGTGACTTGAGGTGCACAGTGGCCCAAGACCTCTGAAAAAATATCATTTCAATATCATATTCCACTGGCACTGATGGTACAAATAAAATACATGTCAGATAGTCTTTCTTATCTTTATTCTTCAAATACTGCAACAAGTCACATCATATATATGTTTGCACAAAGCTGGACAATATCTGCACACACAGGAAAGAACACTGATGGCACACATGCAGTTTAGCGCAGCATACTTGCACTGCTCAGTCCTGCTTTTTGACAAACACTACATGAGTCCTGGCACAAAGTAAACATTAATGAGGCTCCAGAAATATTTATTTTCTGAAATAGACATTAAAGCAGCAGTGCAACAATCTGGTGAAAATTTTGACCTATACTTTTTTATGCTATTTTAATTTGCCACATTACTTACCTCCTGACTTGCATGATACCATTCTTTTCAGTATTTGAGTCTGCTTTAGTACTTTTTTCATGTCTGAAATAATAAATAGAGTGCTTCTTTTAATACGTTGTGGACCAGGTCTTCATCAGTATTTTTCACTGTTTTTGTCCATCAGTTGTTTATATATCACTTCTGTTGTGACTAAAATTAACAATTATGCAGCAGGAAAGAGTTTTCTGACCTCATAGAACAATATATTTTCAAAAACAGCTGCAAATACTGATGAAAACCTGGTCAGAGCCATATTAAAGGAGTGCTCCTTTAATTTGTTCAGATATGAGTAAAAGTACTAAAGCAGACACAAACTGTGAAAGGAAAGGTATCATACAAGTCAGAAGATAAGTGGCTGGCAATCTAAACTAGCATAAAAAGTATAGATCAACATTTTCACCAGATCACTGCACTGCTGCTTTAATTTATAATTTAATTATGACATGATGTGCACACAAAATGCAACCGTCTTGTGTACAGAAAATTCCCAAGTACTGACAAAGTGAAATGGGAGTGGTACAACTCATGTGAAGTCCCCCAGAATTTATTGCGCAGTCACTCATGCATGTAGTAGTCACATAGCATCCCAAGAACTGTTCTGCATCCCCAAAATGCAACTGTCTTGTGTCCAGAAAATGAACATACCATGATGATGATGTCATGATGCACAGTGTCTTGCCAAACCATGTGAAAGAGGGATAACATGACATGAATGACCATTCAGTGTTCCATCACAAATGATGACAGTAAAAGAACTGTTACTTGTCCAAAGTGTGCTGAGAATGCAATGTGATCACCTCATCTGGATGGAAGAGTGCCCTTTGTGTGTACACTAATAGTAGCCTTGGTGAGTTTAGAGCAAGTCACTTAACCTCCTTGTGCTCCCAGGTCGCTCCTGTAAAAAAGCTTTCAGCTTAGTGTGCTATACCTGGTTAAACAACTAAATAATAAAAAAAAAATTAAAAATTAATATATGTATGTGTATATATATATACTGTATACAGTATATATATATATTTATAAAATGGGTAGGAAAAATCAATCAACAATAGCATACCTGATTGGATAAAACACATCACATGACAGTGTGTATACCAAAGCGCAACCACACACCAGCACTTTTACCACCTCCAAAACAATTTTGACATTTTATAAGATAGATAAACCACTCTGAGGTATGCGGTCGCTCTGATATATGCCGCCTTGGTTACACACCAAAGGCGTCATATCATAGCAGCGATCACGACACCTCAGAGTAGTATATCTATTACATATATATATATATACACACACATATATAGCTATAAAACTTCGGTGTTGTGCACATTCCCGTGCTTGATGAAAAATGTTGGCATTGGAATTGGAAATGGAATACTCTCAAGCCAATGAACGTAAGTATATTTTTTTGAGGGGGGGAGAAGCATATTTGCAAGTTGGTCTCAATAATGGTTTATTATTTGGTTATGTCTTCACAGATTTTATCTGCATCATTCTCCAGTCTGGTAATGATGGTCATGGTCATCATTGATTCAAATGACTTCTGCTTGTTGCATGTCTGCCCCAGTCCGAGGAGGGGACATGATGTTGAAGAAGTTCTTTGGAAAAGGCAACAATGACACCACAAAGCATTTGGAAGTTTCCTAAAAATAGAAATGAAGGACTTATTACAACTTGATTGCAGCAGTAAGACATTATGTTTAAGTTGTGGCTGTTCCACCACAGGTATCTGGATTAACACAGATAGCAAGCTGTCCCACGGCAATCATCAGATCACAGTTTCATTTAGTACCAGACTGTAACAAATACACTGTGTCAGTATCCCTGTGTCTCAACTCAAGTTACTGTACATTTTAAAACCACATCTTGTCAAGTAACATGACCTGGGTCCAACTTTTTCAATACTGTCATGGCTGCACAGCTGCAAATTTGGAATACAGTGCATGATATGTTGCAGAAATATTTTTTGTGATGTACATGTCACCTAGTTTATGAATCATCAGTCAGATTGTTTGCACTCTTATGAAAAAAAGAAACAGATGAAATAAAATTGATATACTTACCAGTATGGATTGGAAATGGATATACTATAGTTTCCTGTAGACAGTACTGCTGCTGTACAATTGATACAGACCTTCAGCGCAGGAGAGTCATTTGTTGTTAACCTGTAAAAAAAATAAATAATTTGACTGTATGCGTTTGACCATTGCAACGCAGAAAAGCAACAGAAAACAAAACACATAGCTAAAGGAAGTTGAATAGCATGAAAAACATTAGCACACATACTCACTTTATAGTTTTAATAGTAAGAAGTCTTGTGCCTGTGGCTGACGGATGTGGTATCCTGTTCAACTCCCTCTGCCTTGGCATGGTCAAGACATGTAATGGAAAACATCATCACAATGGTGGAGGTGGGTGGTGGTGGTCATAGCTGAGGAACATGATGACACTCCCTCTCACATTTTCTTGCATCTGGTGGTGGTGGCAGTGGCTAACAGTGGTCTTATGATGGTGGTAGTCCAGGGAGACACATGGTTACATTTCCTATGATGGCAGTGGTGAACAGTGGTTTTATGGTAGTGGTAGTCCAGGGGGTCACATGGTCACATTCTCTATGGTGGCAGTAGTGAACAACAGTTTTATAGTGGTGGTAGTCCAGGGGAACACATGGCCACATTCTCTATGGTGGCACTGGAGAACAGCTGTCTTATGGTGGTGGTGGTGGTAGTCCAGGGGGACACACGGTCACATCCCCTATGATGGCAGTGGTGAAAGTGGTTTTATGGTGGTGGTAGTCTGGGGGGACAAACATTCACATTCCCTATGGTTGCAGTGGTGAACAGGTAACAGCTTTCTTATGGTGGTGGTAGTCCAGGGGCCAGAATATACTGTGCTCTATGTTATAAATGTGATATGACATGGAATTTGAGTCTATGAGTGGGACACTGATTTAACTTTAAGAAAAAGAAAACATGTATCATACAAGAAATGTGACAGCCTTTAAACCACTTACGTTAAAACCTGCCAACATTAACCTCATCATCATTCATCATCAGCATCATCCTCATGAAGAAAGCTGCCCTTCACAGTCTTCTATGTCTGAATTCTGACCACTGGGAAATTCTTTCTCCATTGTGTTATCGTCTGCATCAGTGGTAGGCCGTTTCATGCTGCCAGTGCACCAGGAAGGTCCCTTTCTACAACATCAGCACAACAATGACTATGCCAGGGTACAAATACTGAGATTGCAGTCTGAGCTGGTATGTGCCTCTCATTCATTTTTATGAATGTCAGCAAACTGACATTTGTAGGAGAGAGGTTTGTATGATTATCCCGAGCTATTTCACCTGCTAAGCTGAATACCATCTCGACACTCACACTGGAGGGTGGGCATGTCAGGTACTTCAGTGCCACAGCGGTCAACTCTGGCCATTAACTGATCTTTCCACTCCAGTATAAAAGGGGATAATCGGGATTGACAGATACCTGTTTTCAGACAAATACTGTATGACTCAATCATTCTCTGTCCTGCACTAGGTTAAGTGGTTAATGCATCATCCGCTTCTCCATAAAATCATTTATGTCACCAATCCTCACTTGGGACAAAGCCTCCCCAAGTGGATTAACACCAACCAGTTTAGATGACATACCACCTGGAACTGCAGTCCCCTTTCCCTTACAGGATATACTTGATACTACTCCAGGTTCACCTTCAGCCTGATTATGCTGCTCAGGTTTGCTGACCTTGGCACGTGACTTCAGTGCCCCATGAACCAAGTGTACCAGGTGCCCACTGACAGTTTTTACCTCTTCAGGCCCACCCTCCACTACTGAGGCAATTCTACTTTTGTATCGTGGGTCCAGCATTGTTGCTATTGCAAAGTTGACACTATGCTGAAAGATCAAGATGTGACGATTCTGATCGAATACTGTGAGCATGTGTTTCAGCAACACACTGCTACTGTAGCACTGTCTCCGGCAACATCAAGGCTATGCTGTACATTCACCAGTGTCTACCTCAGCAGCCACAGCAGTGAAATTGATTGGCTAATGGAGGCAGACTCACCACTCACTGCCTGTGTGGCATGTTCAAAGGCGTCAGGATTGTTATTATAGAGTCCATGAGGTGCCACTGTTCAGTCATCATAGACATGGAGGCCCAGAACTATCACGGCTAGTGTGCATGACAAGATATTCTGAGATGGCTTTGTACTGCTCACACAACCTCTCTGCCATGTATAAAGTGGAGTTACACTGGGTGACAACTTCCAGCTTCAAGTGGTGCTGTGGGAGGCTGATTCAGATCTGCAATTGCCAAAGTTGGTCAAGGGCCTTTGCAGAGCCTGAAAAGTGAGAACAGATACGGCCTGCAACTGTCAGCATTTCCTTTATATCAGGGCTGCAGAAACTCCTGCATCACAAGATTTAAATAGTGGGCCATGCATGTAACCCGAAAAAAGCCACCATTCATGATGCATTTCACCATTTGACCCATTGTCACTTGCTATGAACCCAGTTCTCAGGGACAGGGGAGTTCAGCCACTTGTCAATTTCGGTCATTACCAGGTCCAACATGTTTTCACCAGTGTGTGAACAGGTCACATTGTGCATAGCAATCGTTGCATACTGTCGAATTCCTGGAAGATTGCTACCACAATGCTCTACCTTACTACACTGATTATTCACACTACCAACAGCACAAACAACACCTGGCACCTGCTCCCAATGTGCAGTTATACACAAATATGAACTCCCCCCTGTTTTGCCACTTGTCCACATATCCATACTTAAATGGATGAATGGAGAAGAGGAATTGTGACTGGCATGTCTTACAGAGTCAGACACAATACGGTACAACTCAGGGACAGCACAGGTGGAAAAGTATGTCCTGGATGGGATTTTCCATTTTGGACAGGCACGTGCAGCAAACTGCCAAAACCCAGAATTCTGCACAAAGGAGAAGGGCAAAAGATCAATTGCCAGCTTTTCAGCTACAGCAGCATTAAGTTCACGAGACACTGTATGATTGAGTGGGTACTTCAGCTTATGCGCAAAAACACTCTGTAACATGGGTGGTCTTAAACATTTTACACTGGGTGTGATGACAAATGGCTCTGCTCTGCACATCGCAGTGGTGGAGTGTGGATGTGTGATGAAGACAGTTGCACAGATGATGACAAATCCAGAAATGCAGTTATTTTCCTAGATTTACCAACAGAGGTTGCTGTACCTCTTGCACTAGACATACTGCAGTAACCACCACCACCACCAAAACTGCTACTCTCACCACCACTTGACAACATTTCAAAATCATTATGCTCCTCCACCTCATCATGCCTGTAGTAATCCTCTGCTGTTATTTCATCACTACTGCACACATTTAAGTTTCTACTTGATGTTACAGTCATGGAAGGGGATAACATGCTCATTATGGTTGATGACGAGAGTGAAAGCCCCTCTGTGGTATAGGTATTAGCTGCCATCTTGAGCTGGGTCCACAGTACCATGTGCCTGTTCTTAAGATGTGTATGCTGTCCCTCTGTGCCCAGATCGCTCCCCCTTTTTATCTTGCCTCACAGGTGCCTGGCAAACATGGCAGATTGCAACTGACTCATCATTTGCATCTTGCACAAAAAAATCCCAAACAAGGGATTGTGATGCTCTAGTTTTAACATGTCCCTGATGCTGCTTATTAGACTCTGATTTTTTAAGCCATGAAGTTGGGGTGTGGTACATGATTTTTCAGACAGGACACACTTGGACTGCAACTGACCACCACAACTACCTATCATTATTACTGGGTCATCATCATCATCAACTGAAACTGGTAAATCACAACATTTTACGGGGGGGAGTGAGTTAATGCAAACTGACTCAGACCCAGCCATCTTGAATTTCTTTTTCTTCGGTTCCCAACAGGGGTCACTGACATTATCATCATATTCATCAACATCATCCACATCTTCTGCTTGGATGCTGGCATGCTACAACAACAGCAACATCAACATCATCAGATTCATCATCAACAACACCACCATCACCCAATATTTTTTCACCACACTGTGAATCACTGCATGGCAAATGCATGACCTGAACTGCAATGGAAGAAATGTGACATTGTGTGGTCTCATTGACATGATGATCATAATCCTCATGTTCAGTTACTGGGATGTTACTGGGGAGTATGACATTGTCTACACTGTCACTCACTGGCACTGCTTCACATTCCACTATATTTCTGGACACAGTAAACTGGTCAGAAGTGGAAATTGAGGCAGCAATACTCATACCACCGCCAGCAACTGCACTAACACCACCAGCTGGGACAACATCATCTCCTCCAACTATGAGTGAAGCTACTGATTGTGCTGTAAAAAACACTGAAGGAGAAATACCTTACCTCACATCAGCAATGAACTTCTGCAACTGCGTACTACCATGCCCACAGACAATCTTTCCACTGGCAGCAATGCCATGGCGAGAAATAGCTTTGCTCACGTCTCTTTATGGGCATTTTGGGGGATCAACAAGAATATTCTAAACAAATTTAGATTTTGGAACACTCATTCTGGGTGGGGGATGGGGGGGCCCTGAATGTGAAGCCAAAAATCAACTGTGACTTCAACAAGAGATACAGATGCAAAGTTACAACAAGTTCAACAACACCTTAATTAACCAGTGGTGCTCTCAAGTCACAAACAATCCAATCTGGAAAAGAATACCTTTTGCTGGTGGGGCACTGACTGCAGATTACTGCAGTGCAAAACCAAGAAAATATACCACAATGACAGTACAAAATCACGCAGGTGCAGTGGATAGCAGGTTCACACTGTTGCACCTGCAATTACACAGTGACACAATAAAAGGTGTATTATTTGATGTCATGCACCACACACACACACACACACACACACACAATTTGTCTACAAGTAATACGTAGCAAATTGAAAACTTCAGTAATATACCACATATTTTAAACAACCTGAAATTACGCACTGCTGCACCAGGTCCACAACACACACAATCAGCAAAACAATTTCAACAATTACTGAACATATTACTGTGTGTACATTAACACAGTCAGTTTTACAAGAAAAATATAGCCAAAATACAAAGCACTCCCTATTTCTCCAACTTAAGTCTATGCACACCACAGATATGTCCCTCCCCCAAAGCACACTTCCACTGTTTCTCAGTTCACAGACTGAATGTTGTACATTAACATTCAAAATCCAGATACAAACAATACACGCTTGATGATATGAGCACAGGAGGGTTTCCTACAATCGACGAACTAAAGTTTCAGCAAAAAAAAAAGACTCAAAAAGGATTTTTTTAACAGCTTTTAGAAGGTTTGAATCACATAGAGCTCTCAGAGCAGACTGTCTCCTACAGCTTCCTACACACGCTACCCTGAATTGAGGCTGTGCAGAACAATCTAGAGCCTATGTGACCTGAAATCCCATGAATCACTGCACAATTTGCCTTTGTAGCTTAAAACAAGGCAAAGTGAGGCGAAGTACATTGCCTTCAATGTACTTCGCCTTAACATTTGTGGAGTAGTGGTTTGGGGAAGGTGAAGTAATGTGAAGTCATTGTTTTCAATGGACTTCGCTTTACCCATTATGACGTGAAGTAATCCGTTTCATGCCACGGAGCACTTTGCGAATTCGCCTTCACTCTGCGAATCGCTTCATGGAGTGAATTGAAGCCACTTCACCCACCACTATTTCCAACCCTCTGGAATAATCTTAATCTCCCTATTTGTCTATCATCCAACCCTACTCCTGCAGCTGACCACTTACTCTGGTTTTTGATTGTTCTCATTTAAAGGGAAAGTGTCCTCAACATTTTTTTCTGTATATTTTTGTCATTATTAGGCAAGAACAATGATTCCCTCTCTCTCATCCCCTAACTGCATCCTAATTTAAATTAACATGAAGTTCACTTGCTTCACTCTGTTCTGCCCTAGGGTGAAAACCTGTTTGACTCCAATGCAAAGATCATGACCTGACTCATGTAAGGTATCATGGGAGTTAATTATGCTTAACATATCTTTCAACCTGACTGGGCCCAAATGAGGGACACTGCCCATTAAAATCTGGAACAACTGCTAAAAATCAGGGATACCATTTTTTACTCAATGTACAGTAGAGAGCATCGTCACAATTTCTACATCAACTTTAAATGCATGAAATTCCTGGACTTCTTTAATATTTCATAACTACAGTAAAAAGCACTATATATCTTTCTTTGAAACTTTGTTTATATATATTTACAATAATATTTTGAATTCATTCAATTAAAAATTGCTACAGACCGATAAGTGAAAATAGAAAACTATGTACATGTACACAATGTTTTACATTCTTGTCCATACTAAAAAACCTTCAGTATGTATATATATATATATATATATATATATATATATATATATATATATATATGGTTCCATGTCAGAATAACTAACCAGTAAGGATGAACCATGGAAGGGTGCAGGCAGCCCAGAACAGGCATGAATGGCACCTGGATAATGACCATGACCATTAAAACAGCAAACCCGGACTGATTTAAAAAAATTAAAATGCATCCAACACTATCAATGAAAGCACAGAATGCAGAGGAACAGTGAAAGCAGTGCAGGACAACACCCAGGATAGTGCACACAGACACGGAACAACATGACACGCAAGCCTGGCCATCATGGTGCGGGGGAATGCAGGGGCACCACAAGTAGCAGGAGAAAACAGACAGCCACAGGTCATGGGGGGAGACACAATGGAACCAGACAGCAGGCACAGTAACTGGTACGAGATTGGCAAGCAGCACCCACACATCAATGCCTGGGGCAGGTGCAGGAGCACACAACATCAGGCATGGTGAAGGGTGGGCACCACGAATGGCACACAATGGGAGCTGTTGGGGGCAATGCACATCTGACAGGGGACACGGGTGCAGCATGAGGAATCTGCAAGTAGGTGACACAGCACAGCAGGGTGTAGTAGCCCACTAGACAATAGAAAAAGAAATGGGCAGACTGGATGGGCCTTGCAGTCCTTATCTGCTGTCAACTTCTATGTTTCTATGTTTCTATAGACATGGAGCTGGAAATTATACACCAGTCCCCACAGGTAGTTGGCCACACTCAGCACCCCATACTCCCCAACTATGGCTTCAATCATCTGGGTCATATCCTTGTATCTCTTGTGTTTGGCTGCAGCACCTGACCCAGAGATGAGTTGCTCCATCCACAGCTTGCTGAGGTGCTGCTCCTCATGGAGGCAATCTATAAACCTCCATATGCTGGGATGGCTGGCACCATGTTGGGTATTGAATCCCCAGTGCAAGCCCTCAATAGCATTGTTTGACCATGCCAGATGGTCACAGCTGACATCAAACATATTCCAGTCCTCCAGCTGGAACAGAGGGTGCCTCCTACCAGAACGGCCAAAAGGGTGGCCGATCCAGGTGTCCTCAACATAGTCGAGGATGGGCTGCAACAGCATCTCATGCTCCTTGTAGACTCAAAGTCCAGAAGCTCCTTATAGACGTGGACAACATCTACCACGGGCATGAATGCCAGGGCAAGTACCATCCACCGCTGCAGGGCGAACTCTTTGTCTGCAGAATAGCAGGCTTGCACCTTGGGTGTCTGCTGTACCCTGTGCCAAACAGCCTGACAAAAATGGAAGAAGTAGCCCCTGATGGCCACCTCCTTGAACACAGACATGAATGCCCACCATGCCGCCCTATCAAAGTCCATGAGGGCAGTTTTAAGCTTGCAGTCCCCCAACAGCTGCCTCACCTCTGTGAATACCTGCATGTACATTTGCACCTTTCACGTACACATCAGCACATATACTGCATGACCACCTTGTAACGCATGCCGTGAACCATGTATAGTTTACTGAAGAGTGGTGGTGAGGCACAGAAGGTGCTATCATGGAAACAATCCCCGCTGTCACCCAGGAAGCACAGGGAATGCTGGGTGGTGAATATCAGCACCCTGTCCTCTGATGGCCCACTGTCATGGAGGAGGAAATGCTCAGCTATCCTGGTGACAGTGTACTCATGGGGGATGGTGAGTTCCTCCATGATGGCTGGGATGGTGGGACAGCCCCTAGCTGCTTGTCACACATGCTGCACTGTTTGAGCAGGAGCACTGCCAGCAGCCTGCCAGCAATGGCATCAGGCATCCTGGAGGTACACTGTACTACCACCTGGGAGGTGCTCTCCATGCTTGTTCTGACACACTCCCTGACATTGCCCAGCACAGCCCTGATGCCAATTTTCCCTGCATCAGGGACATGGTTGTTTGGGCACCCTCTGAAGACCACATGGTTCACTTCAGTGTGTATCCATGCAGGACACTGGAACCTGTGTTACTGTGCACAGCTCCAGTACACTTTTCCCCTCACCTCCTTGTCCCTGCAATAGATGTGTCCAGAGAGTGAGAGTGGGTGGTCTTCTCTTCAGCCCAGTGATGAAATCCAGTGTGTCCATATCCATTATTCACCATATCTGTAAGATGGCAAAACTTCCTGGTAGCAGCCCTTTCATACTTCCTGCATGCGTCAGGTGATGCCTCACCTGTGTAGCATGCATGTGTGTCCCTGCCTGCCTGGGTCTGCCATTGGAATAAAATGTAATGCTCATGTGCATACCAATGTGGTGGATGCTCTACTGGTGCAGCATGCTGGCATGTCCATTGATGTGAACCCATCTGGTATCATGCTTTTGTGCGTGGCTATAGGCACAGCACATGGCAGTAAGTCTGTTTTCCCTGTGATGTGGCTCACCTAACCATGTTATGTTGTACTGATTCCATGTTGTCAGCAGAGTGGAGTGGTGATGCATTTTGTGCTTCAAAGATTCAAACCTCCATTACTCATTAGCCCCTGCATTGTAGCCCTGACGTGTGAACACCTGATGGACTATGCCATGATGGTGGCATGCTTCTCAGCACACCATCAGACAGCCACAAGTCCATCAGGTGTGCATGGGTGATGTACATGTCATGGAGGCATGCCCAGGTTGTGCAGGTGCAAGTGTGCATGTGCACATGCTTGCTCATTCAGAAATCGCCTAATTTGCCAGTCGCTGTTTTGACTGGTCATTCAAATGCCCCATTCACTATTTTGACATTGGTGGACATGACCATTCACTGTTATGACGTGCATTCCAAATGCACAGTAGCCCATGTGTGTAGAATGCCATTTGGTGACAGTAGCAAAATACAATTCGGCATTGTCCACAAGCTCATTTTGCAAGCGCTTACATTCACAGCACTGGATACCTATATACAACATGGTAAAATGTGTAGAACTGTAGACAGATGACCTTTTTTTGTGGTACAAAAGAAAAATCTTGTTTCTGTTTTACAGTCACTTTTATGGCAATGTGCTTCCAGCTGCAGAACAAGGTTGCTTTTTCTGCAGCTTGTAGACTTTTCTATTGAGTGACATTAAAGCAGTTTCAGTCTTTGAGTACTTTTATGGCCAATAAAGAGCTCAAGAACTTTGAATTTAAGGATTGTCTTAGTGCTGCTTTCACTTTTCTGACCATGCTAAAGGTCCTGTCTGGTTCTGCATTGGAGTGTGATAGACATAATACTATTTCCATTAGATGCCAGAACAAGGGTAGATCTTGGTCATTGGGGTATAGCTGGGAAAGTACCATTCCTCAGAACTTCAGAATTTAAGAGTTTGTTGCAAATGCCTTTACTGCATTTCCAATTTCCCCAAACTGATACGTGCCAATTTCTTCTTGAAGTTGCTCAAATTTACCATGTGTATGGCACACACTAATCTGCTTGCCTAGGTTCTCCACAGTGCTTCCAGAAAGCTTAACTTAACTTATGGCTTTAGTGGTGTTGCCACATGTCTCATGACCTTGGTTTTTAGAAGGAATTTTGTCAAAATCATGTATAAAACAATAGAGTAAAAGGATTTGGTTTTTCTGAAAATGTTCAGCTCCTCTGGTGTGCCAACAATGTCCTCACTGGTTGTCATGCAGCATAGCACTTCAGGACCAATGTGGATTTCTTTTAGTGGCAGAAAATTCTCCTCACTCTTTTTATTTTCTTGTATTGTGGGAAGGTTTAGGATTTGGAGCTTATTTTGGAGTTGTCTTTTTGTGGGAATGTGTCTGGGACAGAGACCCTTAAGGTGCAGCTACTTGAGGGACTACCTACATGATTTCCATTCCTTCAAGCTCCCAGCACTTTTGGTGGAGGCCTACCGGGGATGTAGGGCTTTAGGAATAGCTCATGGGAGGTGGTGGTGCCCAAGTGTCTGCCGGGGTGTTTGGGATCTGGGTGGTGAGGCCAAGGAGATGCTCTGGGGCAAAGTGGGAACATGAGAGGGGGTTGCCTTGTCTGGTTCCCATACCCAAGAGCTCCACAATGTATTGTGGGCAGCTGGCTGGTCCAGCAACCCCACCTCATCCTACTCGGGTTGTGTTATGCAATGTCAGGTTGATGAGTAAGAAGACTGCCATAATGGCTGACCTGATATCCTAAGTCAACCTGGCATACATCACGGAGACCTGGCTGTATGAAAATGCCACCCCAGTTTGGAGGCAACGGTGCCGGACGGGTACTCCATGATACCCAGCCTGAGGGAGGATCACAGGGTCGGGGGGTAGCCATTTGTTTTAAATCTGGCTTGAACCTCACGGTGCTGCCCGTGGGTCAGACATGATCCTTTTAGTGTGTGGCTACCAGAGGGGGCATGTGTGCGGGCTTTAGGGTCCTTGTGCCCTATCATCCTCCTGGGTTAGATGGGGACTTTCTATGGGAGTTTGAAGACCTCATCACCGGCCTGGTCTTGGAGTCTCCCATGTGGTTAATCCTGGGGACTTCAATGCCTGGGTCGAAGGTGGGCTCTCGAATTTTGGGAACAACCTCCTTAGGAGCATGGGGGCCCTGGGCTTGCCACAGAATGTAACAACTGTCATGTACTTGGGTGGCCACACACTGGATCTGGTCTTTTCTTTGGGTTTAGAGGCAAGTGACCTCAGTGTGGATTCGATGATCTGGTCAGACCACAGCACCATGGGGTTCATATTTGGGGCATCCCCCTTTAGATGGTCCTGCCCCTGTGGAGATGGTCCAGTACCATCCATTAAGAGAAATTTTCTCTATGGGACTATCAGCGGTGCTGAACCTATCGAATGTTGGGATGGCTTGTGCAAATGGGTTGGAGGAGGCAGTGGAAGCCTATAATGGGGCTATGGCTGCGGCCTTTGACTCCATTGCACCCATTCATGTTCACCCTTTGTCTATTCAGCAGAGACCTCCATGGTATGATGAGGATCTCCAGCATTTGAAGACTAAGGGGAGGAGGTTAGAGAGAGACACTGGAGGATATCCTGCCTGAAGGGGGACAAATTGGCCCTGAAGTCACATTATGTTGACTATCAGGGGGCAATCTCCCATAAGTAGGCAGAATGTTTGTCCAGGGAGATTGCTGCAGTGAGGAACAGAGCTGCTCAGCTCTTCCGCATGGTGGATGGGCTTTTACATCTTGTCTGTCTCCGTGTTGGGGGAGCAGGTTCTAACACTAGGTGCAAGGAGCTGGCTCTGTTCTTCACCTACAAGGTGTCCTCCATCAGGGATGAGGTTCTTCGAACACCTCTAGAAAGGGATACAGTGTCCAGCCTGAGGTGTACTGAAACAATCCACCTGTCTAGCCTGAATTTGAGCTGGCTGGAGTGGAGGAGGAGGTGGTGGAGATAATCTAGAAGTTGTTGCCAACCCAGTATGATCTGGACCCAGATTCAGCCTGACTTTCAGTTGGTTGTTTGGACCTGATTGGACCTGTGGCTGCTGAGGTCATCTGGAGTTCTTTGAGGAGTGGGGTTTTTCTATTGGTGTTGAAGGAGGCCCTGGTTAGGCCTTTTTTGAAGAAACTATCATTGGACAGGGACTGCCTCAACAACTACAGGCTGGTCTCTAATCTCCCATTTTTAAGGAAGGTTATTGAGAAAGTAGTGGCCATTCAGATTGAGAGACATCTTGCCTCTTCCTCTACCTATGCATCTTTCCAGTCTGGGTTGCAGATGGGGTATAGTATGGAGACTGCCCTGGTGAGGGTGCTGAATGATCTCCTGATGGTGAGAGATAGGAGAGACTGCACCATCTTGGTTCTCCTAGATCTATCTGTGGCGTTTGACACCGTGGACCATGAGGTGTTGCTTGACCATTTGCTGTTCTGGTGTGGCCTGTCCGGTAACATCATCAACTGGTTCAGGTCATACCTGACAGACAGAGTGCAAAGAGTGACAATTGGGTTAGCCTCAACTTCTCCGAAGCCTCTGTGCTGTGGGATTCTGCAGTGTTCAGTCTTGTCACCCTTTTTGTTCACGGTGTATATGCTGCAATTAGGGGACATTATCAGGTGGTAAGGGCTGGGTTTTCACTGCTATGCAGATGATACCTAGCTGTGCCTGTCTTGTGCACTGATACTCAGGTGTCTTCCTCTGTATTTAACAGCTACATCAAGAAGATCCAGTTGTAGATGACTCACAATTGGCTTAGGCATAACCCAGACAAGACTGAGGTACTGGTGGTGGATCTGTGTCATCGAGGTGAAGGGGGGGTGAGGGGTTACCCCCTGGCCTAGGGTTAGGAGGTGTTTCGCTTGTCCATTCTAGACAGGTGAAGGATTTGGGAGTGATTCTGGATGCTGGCCCAACTCTGGATGCCTGGGTGTCAGCCATGGTTGAGTATTTTTTTTTCATCAAGGGAACATTACCCAAATCCGAGCCTTGACCCCACTTGAGGACCTCACCACGCTGGTGCATGCTTTCATTACTACCAGGTTGGACTACTGTAATGCCCTGTACATAGGGTTATTTGGAGGCAACCTCTGCAGGCTGCAGCTGGTGCAGAATGCAGTAGCAAGACCATCAATGGGGATGAGAAGATGTGAGCATATCAACCCAGTCCACCACGAACTCTACTGGTTGCCGGTCAGGTGGAGGATTGTCTTCAAGGTAGAGCTCCTGACCTACAAGACCCTGCATAAAAGGGGACCTGTCAGTCTATAAAATCTCCTTGTCACCTACCACCTGCCCTGGGCTCTCTGTTCTACTGGGGGAGGCCTCCTGGCAGTCCCCAGGGTCAGGTTGCAGCATTCCAGAGACAGAGCATTCTAAGGGGCTATGCCTCCCTGTGGAACTCATTACCTATTTCTTTAAGGGAGGCTCCCTCGGTGGAAGCCTTTAAGAAGGACCTAAAACCATATCTGTTCCAGCAAGAATTTATAAATTGATTACTGTTAATGCGGGTGATTTTATCGAGATGGTGATTTTAAATGTGCTCTCAGTGGATTAGTTTATCTATCTATCTATCTATCTATCTATCTATCTATCTATCTATCTATCTAGCTATCTAACTATCTATCTATCTATCTATCTATGTATAGATCCATTACTTCAATTTCTTTATACAAGGTGATTGCAACCTCAGCTTGCAAAAGACTGCTTGCATACAGCAGGATTAATTTGCAGATTTCCCCCTGAAGAGTCAATCATCTGGCTCATCTCAATAGCTTCCTATTAAATTAGCACAGTAATTCAAGTGCATATTTTAGAAACAGAAAGGTCATTTGAACTTCCTGGCTGCTGAGGCAGTCAGCTACAAGTCTGACTTTGGCCCTCGGGATTCAAAGGGCATAAAGTAAGATAGCAGAGCTGGTAACATGTCAGTAATTCTTTGCACCACTTTAGTCAAACTCATCCATCTAGTTGGTGCAAGCTTTATAATTTTTAATGGCGCAATGTCCACAAAGAGAGCAAACTCATTCAGCTGCTGCTGACATAGTGTACTTGAGGAAAAATCACAGTAAATATCTGAAATTAGTTCTTCAACTGGAGAGAACAAGGCTTTGAATCCTGATTTGGAGCAAAGATTGGACAGATAGCATAGACATATCATTTGTATTATGTTAGGGTTCGTATTTTCAGTTTTGAAATAATTGAGTTGTGCTTTCCAATCATTGTATGATGAAAATGTAACCATGTTTGTCACAGGGATGTCCAACTGTTCAAGGGTTTTCATTATGCAATCAAACATGGCTTGTCCGAGCCAACCTGGTGGCATGAAGGGTTGAAGCACTGAACACTTTACCTCCTACCATGCCACAGACACATGTTCAGGAATGAGCATGGGTTTCCAGGGATCGGCGGTGTGAGACACGATTGAACATCTCAGGGCATTCTCTTCTCTGTCAGGGAGGCGTGGCTAATTGTCTTGGCCACTGTCTGCCACCGGTTGGAGGATGGTGGCAGTGAGGGTTTCAAGCTGCTCGATGGGTGGGGCCACAATTCTGCAGGATGTGCAGAACTCCATGTGCACATACAGAAGCCTCACCATGGCAGGGGTTAAGAAAAAGGAAAAGTGAGAGGATGGGCTTAATGAGGCCCTGACCAGTCCCACATGGCCAGCACTGCAACTTAACTCTGGGGAAAAAAGTATGTATTGACCAAGGGGAGGGTCCCCCTCTGCCTCCAGGACCTACCATGGGGGAAAAATCCATAGGACAATTGTTCCCAGGTCAAGAAAGGAGAGTGCCATTCTCATAAGGGGTAAAGGCTGAGAAAGTCTGCTCACCCTCCCTGGAGGAAAAGAGCTCTATGGAAAAAAAAAATGTCTTGTCCTTTCCCAGAACTGCATGTTGGCATATCTAGAAAGTGTATGACATAGAAACATAAAAACTTAGAACTTGATGGCAGATAAGGACTACTTGGCCCACCTAGTTGCCCATTTCCACTGCCTACAGTATCATTGCAGATCCTGCTTGATCTCTGGTCTGTTATCCTTCCACCTATTTCTTTGCTCTAAGATTCCCTTGTGCCTGTCCCATACATTCTTAAACCCCACAACTGTTTTTGTTCCCATCACCTTTGCTTGAAGGCCATTCCAGGAATCCACCACTCTTTCTGTGGAGAAGTGCTTCCACACATCTTCTGAATTTACCCCACTCCAGCTTCGTATCGTGTCCTCTTGTTCTTGAGCACCATTTGTTTCTGAAAAGTGCTGCCTCCTGTATCGTAGCTACCCCTGTGAGGTATTTAAAGGTCTCTATCATATCCCCACTTTCTCTTCTCTCTTCCTGTGTACACATACAGTATTCAGGTCCCGAAGGCTCTCCTTGTAGAGCTTCTGATGCAGACCCTACACCATTTTAATTACCCTCCTCTGAACTGCCTCCACTCTGTCTATGTCCTTTCAGAGATGTGGTCTCCAGAACAGGACACAGTACTCTAGGTGTGTCTTACCAGTGATTTATACAGAAGCAACACCACCTCCCCCTTTCTGCTGGTGATACTTCACCCTTTGCACCTTAGCATCCTACTAGCCCTCCTAACTCCTTGTCTCACTGCCTGGCCACCATTAGGTTATCTAATATGAGTATCCCAGGTCTCTTTCCTGTTTTGTGGTCGGCAGTGCCACCCCACCCATTTTGTACTCTGCCCTCAGGTTTCCATGCACCAAGAGTATTATTTTGCACTTTTCACATTGAAACCCAGATTCCATACTCTTGACTACTCCAAATGTTAACTCATGTTACTGCTCATCCTTTCCATCCACCTGGAGTGTCCACCCTGCTTCAGATTTTCATGTCACCCACAAAGAGGCATTCATTCCCCTACAGTTCCTCTGCAATGTCACTTAAAAAGACATTAAAGAGGACCAGTCCCAGCACTGATTCCTGAGGCATCCCGCTAGACACCCTCCCTTCCTCTGAGTGAACACCTTTCACCACTACATTCTATCACCTATCCCTAGACCAATTTCTTACCTAGTTAACCACCTTTGAACCTGCCCCTAAGCCACCTAGCTTGTGTATGAGTCTCTTATGTAGAATAGTGTCAAAAGCTTTACTGAAATCTAGGTAGGCTATATCCACCACTCTAGTCTGATCTAGTACCTTGGTCACCCAGTCAAATAAATCTATCAGATTCATTTGGCATGACCCTCCTCCCCTGTGAATCCTTGCTGCTTCAGGTCCTGTAACCCACTGTGTTCAAGATATTGTACAATCCTCACCTTCAGCAGTAATTCCATTATGTTTCCAACCACCAGAGTCAAACTGACTGGCTCATAATTGCCAGCCTCTCTCTTGCTACTATTATTGAGTAGTGGGACTACATCCACCTTCCTCCAGAACCACGCCTTTTCCAAATGAGATGTTAAACAGGACTGTCAGAGGTGCAGCTAGTACCTCATGAGCTCCCTCAATGCCCTTGTATGCACCTCATCTGGCACCATAGCTTTTTCCAGTTTCAGATTAGTGAGTCTCTTCAGGACTCTCCCTCTGAGAACAGATCAGTGTCCACCTCCCTCTCTCCAATGCTCCTATCACATTGGTTCCTTTCAAAACATTATAGCAGCCTGCAAGGATGACCAGCAGTTTTTCATATTGCATGTCAGTGCTCTGGTTGATGTAGAGGCAAAATGACACCCAAAAACAAAGGGAATCTGCATAGTGCATTGTCCTAGTAACTTTGTCACTATCACTATTGTCACTATTGTAAAGGGAGCAAGAAAAGCCCAAGGCCCAAACGAGCTCCTACTAAGCAATAAGGCATGACCAGGGGTAAGATTAACAGCCTGTTAATCACCCCCTAGGGGTGTAATGTGGCACAAGACGCAGCCAAGTGCCATATTGCCCCTAGGGGGTGATTAACTGACTGTTAATCTTATTGCTATTATAAAAAATTATTCCAAAAGAATAGTGTTAAAAGTATACTTTTTGAATGTTTTCTTCATTTTGAGGGGAAATTTGTAATAAAATAGTTCTGCCACCAACAGTTTCAGAATGCTGGTTCAAAATCAGAATGCAGCATTCCAGTCATTCAGCAGTGCTAGAGGATGGAATGCTGACAGGAAGAATCCATGTGCCATGGTAATCAGGCTGTACATGACAGTATAACATGGATTAATGTAAGGCTGTTATAATCCTAACAGTCAATCAGATTGCAGCATTTCTGAGACCCTTCTTATAATGTGTTATAATAGTATTTCATTCTTTCATATTTCAGCATGAATGTATCTAATCTGTTTTTAAAAGTCTCTTTATTTGTACTTATAACTATTTTCACTGGCAAACCATTCCATAAGTTGACTGCCCTCTCAGTGAAGAAGAACTTGGTTTATCACTCCTAAACATACTGCCCTGAACTTGCAAGGCATGTCCTCTGGTTATGGAGTTCGGGTTTTTAAATACAATAGTCAGCTCATGGACTGAACTCATGAACATGGACATAGGACATCTCTGGCAATGCAAGTGCATTTCATTGCTCCATAGCTCATCTACTTCACCATGTCTAGATTTATTCAATAAATGTTATGTGAGCTACACAATAAAATTATAGGTTGTGCTTCACTAACTGGTAAAATGGCACCTCAGCTTCTACAACTTTAGATGTTATCTGTGCTTGTAAATCTCTATCAGCTTCTTCCCTATAACACGTTTCTGACTCTTTTGATGCTTTTGAGAAGATTTGTGCTTCTGCGCTTAATGTCATCCACCGTGGCTGATGCTGATATCACATCCACATGTCCTACAGAAAGCGTACAAGGGTACTTTTTTCCCGGCTGCTGTCAACTCAAAAGATGTCTTAAAAGTACTTTGGAACACCAAATTCTACTTCATTTTCTTTGTTAGTGTTGTATGACCATGGTATTGTTAGTACTGTGTAGAATTTTCATATTCCGGCAGAATAAAATTTCATGGAAGTTTTGAAATTCTACCGAATTTCACAAGAAACAGAATGGTGGAATTCCATGGCAGAAAATCAATGCTGAATAATTTTCAATGGAAAAAAAGCTGTTCTACAGAATATTATTCCTCAGATCTCAATATTTTCTGTGGAAATGGTTGCAGAATGATTTTCCATAGAAAAATACTGTTCTGTGAAATATTATTCTCTGTGGACCACGGCAGGAGGAATTCTACGGAAGAACCAGTGAAATTCTGGTGGAAATTCCACCGGTGGAATGGTCATTCTGTATTAATTTTGCTGGCAGAATTCTGCATTCTGCACAGGTGTTGTGTTGCTTTTTTTTCAGAAAAAAATGGTGTTGCAGTCCATTTCCTATAAAGTCTGCAATATATAAAAATTAACATTGACTTTATGGTGGATCCAGATAGCATTTCTTTAACAGGAGGCAAAATATCAAGCAACACTGTCACTAGTAAGGAAGTTGAATCAGCTTAACACCTTCACCAGGTTTGAGATTCATCTGCAAGGTGCACCCCAGCAGCTGCTAATGAGTCCAAAGGTGTGTGCATTTTTAATAATTGTTCTAGGACTTCTATTAGGTGCACTTAAAGAGCTGCTAATGAGACACAAGTTGAATGAGTCACGTATTTTGCACATTTGCAAAGGTCCTCCAGGTCTGAAAGTTGGAAACTTTAACCCACAGTCAACAAGAGTATGAGACTGAGAGGGAAAAAACACTCATCCATTTGTACTCCATACAGTATCCAAAGAGAAGGGCTTTGATGTAGCAGCACTGCCCACCAGTGATCCACTTACGGAGCCCTTTCTTTTGAACAATCTTACATCATCTTTTTTTTCCATCATTTATGTCCTGAACTGCTCTTGCTATCCTCTTCCTACCACCCCCCAAGCCCATCACTTGGTTTCTCCATGACTTGCCTTCCCACCATCATCCTCTGACACAGGACTGTGGGGGCTCCGGGTCACCAGATTGGGGCCTCTGAGGAGTCGGTTGTCATCCTACAGCTGGGCTGTTTTTTCACCGATTTTCTCCCAGGGCCCACAGAATGTGCAATGAGTACAATTTATGAGCTCTCCCTCCATGGAGGTGCCTCCAATACCCTGAACATAGGTTATCATCTTTCTCTTCCCTCTCCTGATGAACATTGTGTGCACTACCTAGTCAGATAGGGAGCCATATCAACTCCCCTCCCAAAGGAGGAAAACAGTCCTACAGACATTCAATTCTCCCTCATCCCGACAGCCCCTGAGCAACCCACGTCCATTTCTGAACCTGGGTCGCTGGCATGGCATTTGGTGAAGCACCCAACGCTTCAGCCCTCCATGCCACTTGGCTGACTATCTTACATCATCTTTAAATGTATCAAATTGCAGGAGTTTAAAAACATGGAAAAGTCACAGAATTACTATGTTGTATCCCAGGGAATCATTTACACAATATGAAAAGTAATGATCCTCCAATGATATTGAAAATAAACATTTCACAACAATTGTGACAGTGCAATATATTTCACAAGAGAACATTATGTTTCTTTGGGTACTTTTCAGAAGAGAAGGTGCACATCAACAAGGGAGCATGTAATGAAGCTGAACCCTCCCACCCTTCTTGCCTGTTAGCCTCTGCTTCCTATTTTTCCTACTAACTTTGCTTCATGGAGTCCCACACCTTCTCCATTCCCTACCCTCAGTCTTCTGCTGGCTAAGCAGCCTTCTGCTATTACCTCCCCTCTCCCTGGAATCTGCTCCACTCCCCCATCTGCCTCTCCCCATCCATTTCTGACCTGAGACTCCACCTAAAACAACTTCCTGCACCTGCCTGTTCTGGTCTACCCCCTCGCTAACCCCATATCCTCTCCCTTGACCCACTCCTGTACAGTCCCCTTTACCCTTGATGCCTCTCTATGTCAGTTTAGTTAGATCACATTTGGAGCATTGCTCCCCTTTATGTGTCCCAGTCCTCATAAAAGAGGAGACATTAATTAAAATGGTTCAGAGAAAGGCTACAAGGAAAACATGCAATCTTAAAAACTTAGACTATGCCACGAGATTAAAGTTACTAGGACTATATTCCATGCAGTATAGGAGATTAAGGGGTGACCTATGTCTTGCCTACACTGCCCTGCATAATGAGACCATTTTAGAAACCACTGGATTAGTCAAATGCAAATCAAATAATATTACTAGATCTCATAATGTAAAATTGAAGGGAGACCATTATAAAACTGTTAAAAGTAGCCAATGGTTCACCCAGAGAATAGTAACACACTGGAACACTCTAGCAGAAAGTGTTGTAGAAAGTGAAACCATGACTATCTTCAAGATAGGACTAGATGTACTGTACATATAGGTAGTAAAAAATTTGACTAGTACCACTAAATGGTGGCGAGTTCATAAAAGGACCCTAAGCCTCATGAACTTAACTCACTATGAAACCCCTACACCAACACATACTGTGCACTTTGTCCCATACATGATTGTTCATTGTTCACTGCTGTATAAAAGTTGTTTTTATATTACAGTAGCACATTTATTGATGCCTCTGTATGCACCCATTATCCTGTAATGTAATACTGCTTCTGTTTTTATATTGTAAGTTGTTATCCCAAACCCCTTCCAGACATCAAACCTGGAAATTAGCCTCAGCTCACTGTGCCTTTTCTGGTTACCAACTTTGGAAGGAAAGAAAGAAAGAAAGAAAGAAAGAAAGAAAGAAAGAAAGAAAGAAAGAAAGAAAGAAAGAAAGAAAGAAAGAAAGAAAGAAAGAAATGAGGAGGGATATGAGGAAGTACTTCTTCACTGTATAAGTTGTGGACACCTGGAACAGTCTTCCAGTGGAGGTGGTGGGGGTAAAAACAGTGGTGGGCTTCAAACATGTGTAGGGTAGGCAAACAAGAATCTTGGAATGAATGCACGGGAGGGAAGCAGCAGACAACCAGGAAGGGTCTGCGGTGACAATATAGGCAGGAATGATGGGCAAACTGTGTGGTCCAAACGGTCCTTATCTGCTAACAAATTTTGTTTCAGTCAATATACCCCACCACCACCAATTGCAATACAACTTTAAAAATGGATTGTCAGTGAAAATGGTGACCATGATCTTTTATTCCATTTTAGATTGATACTATTCTGTTTTTCCATTCATGTGAAATATCATTTCATAATTTTGTTCTGCTTTAACACAGGCTTTACATTTGATATGAAACAACAAACATTCACCTATAATATGACTATTCACCATAATCCTTTTAAACTTCCACATCCTTTATTCCATAATGTCAAGTTCAGGAAGCAGTGCTTGTCTAATGCTAGTTCATTTTAGTCTCAGGAAAGTGATGTTAATTAGTAACTCAGAAAGATGAGGAAACACATATTCAGATGAGCTGCATGGCATATCCCTGGATGCACCGCACATCTCCAGCTTTGAGTGGGCTGTAGGGGGTGTGTCTATATTCAAAGGCCACTGATGCACCCCACATCCCTGACTGCACCACAGTATACAACATTGTGATGCATGTATGCAGTTGAGAGGTCCCTCATGCAGATGCCGCACATCACAATACTGGAACCCCCCCAAGGGGTAACTGTGGCTGGCTGCATTGGCACATAGTTATGCTTTGGAAACCCTACTTTAACTATGGATGGGGCAGGGTGGTGCACTGTGCATAGTCGAGAGTCAGGTACACAGTCCTCTCCCCAGCACCGATCGCTGTTTAAATTAAATAAAGTGCTCTGATCCTCCTTTTCCATAGTGTAGTGTCCCCCTTCCCAAGTACCAGTTTCTGTTTAAATTAAATAAAGTGCTCTGATTCCCATTTTCCATAATGTAGTGTCCCCCTCCACTGCCCTGAGCACTGTCACAGGTAAAATAACTCCTGAGTCACTTTTTCCATAGTGTAGGGAGCCCTCTCCTCTGCTCCAAGCTCTGTCATAAAGTAAAAAATCCCTGGTTTCCTTTTCCATAGTGTAGAGACCCCCCCAACCTGGTAGGCAGTAACCCACGATCTACCACCCGCACTCCCATCCCATTCCATGCCAGTGACTAGCACAGCCTTTCTCATTCTGCTATGGCCCGCCAATGACTGATCATTACCCAAGTAGATACAGTAAACAGTATATGCTCAATGGTTGTCGTTCGACAACCAATGAGTGCATATTATTTACTGTATGCATGTGAGTAGGGATCAGTCAGTGGCTGGCCATACCAGAGTGAGGAGGGCTGTGCCAGTTGCTAGCACAGTGTAGAATGGGGGAGTGAAGGAAGTGGGTTGCTGCCTACTGGGGGGGGTATCTACACTACGGAAAAGGGATTTGGGGATTGTTTTTTATGATGGTGCTCGAGCAGGGGTGGGGTCCCTACACTATGGAAAAAGGGATTCAGGGGGTGATTTTACCAGTCACAGTGCTCTGGGAAGAGGAGGGGGGACACTACATTATGGAAAAGGGGTCTCAGAGTAGTTTATTGTATTTAAGCAGAGATCGGGGCTCTGGGGCACTACACTATGGAAAAGGGGGATTGGAGCACTTTATTTAAATTAAACAGAAATTGGGACTGGGGAGGGGGACACTACACTATGGAAAATGGCATTGGGGAGTGTTTTTCATTACAACAGTGTTCCGGGCATGGGGCTGGTCTGGCACATTCCATCAGGTGCAGCCATGCAAATGAGCCCATAATGGGCATGCAAATAGCTCCTGTGTGCCGTACATGCCTAATGGTCTCATTTGCATGTTTGGAATGAATATCACCTATGGGGACTGTGGCACATACAGGCATGTGCCACGCATTCCCCTATGGGCAGTCCTCAGCACCGCATCTTGGATGCACCATGCCATACACGGTGGCCTCTTGCTATGCACCATGCATCCACAGTCTGATGTTCAAACAGAATGTGCAGTCTGTTCCCATCATGCATTGTTTTAATATTGCAACACAGCTGGCCAGTGCAACTTATTTGCTCGATGCACTGTTATGCACGTAAATCTGTCGGGCTCTGATTATGTCACCATGTAGCTTTAATGTTTGACACTACTTTTTCTTTACAATCCATGTTGTTCAGCGACAAAAACACAAATTTTATGAGGGACAGGGAACATTGTGTGGCAAAATCAGATATTTCCCTAAAATCAGGAAAAGTTGAGATGTATGGGATACTGATTAAAACTAGTAAAATATAGAATGTTCCTTTGTGATTTCAAATGTAAAAAGTAAAAGTGCTAAGGCAGACTTCAGATTGTGAAAGATTGCTAATAGGACTGGAAAAAAAAGCAGAAATTTAAAATAGCATAAAAGGTCCAGCACTTCCACATATACTCTGCAAAATGCACCTCAATACCATTTACTACACTTAGCAATTATATTGCAATTGCTCGAAAAAGCTATTTGTCAGATTTACCATATTGTATGATGTAGTTATGAATGAACTGAAAACTTGCTTTGCATCAAATGTCCCCAGATCAAATATAGACTACCAAATATAGTTTAATTGCTATTAAACATCAACTACAAAACCAGTGTGATACACACACGACAAACATTAAATTATGTAAGAAAAAATACAAGTGCCACTAAATTTAAGAGGGGTGGAACAGGTACAGGGGAAGGGTTCTGGAAGCAAAATCCAGTGCAGTGAGAATATCCAGAACTGGGAAGGGAGAAGCCAGAGAAGGCAAGGGGGGCAGCATGGTCAGCTCCCAGGGTTGGGGCTGACCAAATGAGCAGACACGAAAGACCATTAGGCCTATTCTTCTGGCATTTTAGTATGTTAGTATGTAACCAGACCGGGGCCAATTTCTGAAGAGGGTTCATTTGATCAATTTTGCAATCAGCAACATGCATGTTGCAAAACCCACAATCTGGTAACATCAAAACCAAAAGTGAAGAGCACTAGGGGTAGATTTTCTATAAATTTAAATAGATGCAGTCATTTTCTAAGTATCAGTATCGTATCAAAATAGTCAAGAAGACATCTCTTTTTATTGCATGTATTTTATTATATTTTTATGCAGACATTTCCAGATATATTTGCCTATAGCATAGCATAATGTGCTCTAATTGTGCAAATCTATCTTGTTGTACTTCATACAATTGCAAAAATAAAGAGATGTCTCCCAGACTATTTTGATACTGTAATGTCCCAGAGTTGGGGCACCACAGTAAAGAAATAGAGGTCTAGGGGTTTACAGGTGCCAATGGTGCCTGCAGTAGGTGTGGGCAGCAGGGTACAGTCAAAAGGGGCCCTCCTAAGTAAAATTTCCCCTCGCTGAAAGTGGGAAATTCTGTAAATAATTAAAAAGTGCCCTGTGCACTCAAAATCTGGTCAAAAGATAGATTTAATGCAGCACATGTAACAATGGCTTAGATGGAATACTGTGCTGAGCTGCTCATGCACAGCATTCCAGTCCAAACACTGTAGAACCAGAAGTTTTTTTTTTTTTAAGTTTAACAGTTCTTCTGGGTAATTATTGCTAGCTGTGGAAAGGAGAGGACACAGAAGGTTAAGGGGAACCTGGAAAGGGCTTACCGTGTGGCTGAAGCCATTCCCCGAGGGCCATTCTGTGTGCCTGTTCTGACTCCAGTCAGTGAAGACTCTGGTGAAGCTCCAATTCAGTCTGTGGTGCCATCAGGGCACCATGAAGAAAGTAAACAGCCATTGTGCTCGCATTTGGGCTGTGAACCCTGTCGTTTTCTTATTTTTGCCCTTAATTTTGTTTTAAAAGTTAATTTCAGTCCCCTTTCGGCAGCTGTTCCCAGAGCCACATCAACAGTTGTCCTGTCGGCCGTCTGAGGACCTGCCCAGGCTGTTTCTTGCATTGCCTGTGCCGGCTCCCTCCCTCTGCCAAACAGCCTCCCACCTCCCAACTGCAGATCTCTTCAACTTGGCCAGGATGGTGAGTCAGACAGCAGCGCGTAGGAGTGTGCTGGCCATCCAATGATAGAGGAAAGGGTGTTTTTAATTTTTTATTAAATTGTTAGCGCTGTAGGTGCTTGGGGAAGCAGCCGAGTGCTGCAGGACAGTGGGGTCATAAGGACCCAAATTTAATATTCATTAGGGGGGCAGGCTAGCAACGTCCATGGGGAGGGGCCAGAGAAGCAAGGCCATAGCGAAGGCCTGTTGAATATTTATTAGAGGGGAGGGACAAAGGATGTGACAGGCCACAGGAGTGACAGCTCTCAGAGAGCTGCAGAAATAAAAAAGGCAACACCAAGCCCAAGATTAAAAGGGGCCCTGCCACAGAAATAAAGAGGCTACCAGGCCCAAAGTGAAGTGGGCATCAGGCCCAGGTTTAAAGAGGGCACAAGGCCCATGATATTGGGAGGGCTACTAGACCCACGATATGAATTAGAGCTACCAGGCCCATGGTATTAGAAAGAGCACCAGGCCCCAAAGTAATAAAGAGGGCAACAGGCCCATAGTAGTAAAGGGCAGCCAGGCCCAGTAAAGGAAGGCACCAGGCCCATGGTAGTAAAAGGCACCAGGCCCAGTAAAGTGGGGGCAGCCAGGCCCATAGTAGTAAATGGGAAACAGGTCCAGTAATGGTAGGGCATCCCAGTCCATAGGGAAGAGGGCAGCAGGTATACGGACAATCAGTATAATCAGGCTAAATAGCTGGGGCAATTACCTTAGAGTGCTCAGGAGTAGCCAGATCCTAATGAAGACAGACCCCAAGAGGGAAAGGTCCTGACTAAGGGGTGTTTAAACACACAACCTGTTACAAAGTGATTATCAGCTGTTTTACTGTTTCTACGAACTGTTTATTCTTCCAGCATCTCAGGTGTTGTGTCTATTGCAGGAAGCACCAAGACTGTATTGTATAATATTAGGACTGTTGTCATTTGCACCTGACAGTGAACGATTGCCCCGGATTTTTGCAATTTGCCCCTGCTCCAGGCAAGTTGCCCTGCCAGTGAACAATTGCCCCAGATTGTTGCAATTTACCCTTGCTCCCGTGAACTTACCCCTGAAAGTGAATATTTCAGTATATCGTGATAACAGAAGTACCATTGTGCAGCATTTGGCACTGATTCAATCTTCAGCCCCCATCAACTCTTCACCATAGCAATCTTCAGCCTCCATCAACTCTTCACTATAGCAATCTTCAGCCAGCAGAAGCCTTCAGCAACTTCTTGTCCTTTTGTCCGCCATAGTCAAAATAGAGATCCTTTGTGTAGTCGTGGCAGCCAGTTCCTGATCAGCTTGGAAGAAAAGATGGCTGAGAAGTACCTTGTCCATCCCTCCCAGACACCCGCCAGTAGACGGGTTTGTCGTACCTAAGTGTGATCGTGGCTGTCGTTTCGTATTTTGTTCTTCATCTTTGTGGAATCCTAATTTTCACCTTCTACTCCTTCTTGCTTGTGTCATCCTGCATTGCCAGTGCAATCCTCAGGGTAGCAGCTTGAGTTTGGTGGTCCTTCAAGTGGATCTGTCACCAAAAGCACCTCAGCAGTTCTTCTTCTTCATCCTTGGAAGTCCTCCAAGTGGATTCTTCACCAAGTCTGGTATTTGTTTGGCAGCCCTTGTCGAGAGTAGGTGCCAGGAAAACCCTCAGCAGTTCTTCTTCATCCTTGGCAACCCTGGTTGAGGGTTGGTGCCGAAGAGAAAGCAGCAGATTCCTTCTACTGTGGCAATCCTGCAGGTGGATTCCTTGCCACATTTTAGTTCTTCATCCTTGGCAGCCCAGTTCAAGGGTTTTGGTGCCAAGAAAGAGCATTCCCCAAGTCTTTCAGTTCATGCTCTTGTATTCCGGCAATCCTAGAGAGCGGGTTGGCCGATGCCTATGGTCTGTTTACCAATCTCTCCATTCCCTATTTGCAACTTCTCATAGATTTTCCGGTGAGCTTGGTGCCAAGTAAGGGTTCCCCTTTCTCTTGAACCCTATTCTTAAATTGTGCACGAAGACAATGGACATCTTTATCTAATGGACTTTTAAGACTGTGAGACCATTTGCTGATTGTATAGTGAATGCTTGTCACATTGTATTGTAAAGTAATAAGGTACTCTTGATGCATAGATCTCTGAGTAGGAAATTGTAAGAGTGAGAGATAAGAATATTATAGAGTGGCCTTAGGCTGACGTACAAATGGAGTGACTAGAGTGGTAATTGTTAGTTATTGTCTATAAGTAAGAGTTACTCCCTGACTTTCCCTGGTGACTGTGTCTACCTTTCTCTGGTGTAAATAAAAGCCTGCTGGGCATCAATCTTCAGATTGTCTCCTGCCTCTCCATAAAGAGTGTTTCTTGGCACCCAACTTGATTCAGACCACAGGGTTGTCTCGCCAGTCTATCTGCTTCAGGCGATGCTGAGGTGTGCAGCTGGGACAGGCAATCTTCTAGGATAGCACCCCAGTTGATAAGATCACCACACCGAAAAAAAAAACATTATTTGGCATAGTTGGTAGGATTTCAATTTAAGGAGTCTAAAGCCAGAGCTTTTGAAATAATGATGCAAGCAGTACCCAGGTGTGGCAGTGCAATGTCCGGAGGGGAAAACACAGTTATTGGCAATGAAGATATAGGGACTGGGATGGAAGACAGAGAAAATATAGCTCCCTCACCCCTCACAATGCCATATTACTTCGGGGCACCATGGCTTCCCCAGTTCATGGGAGAGAAGGATGAAAATAGAGGGAGCAGTTTAGGGGAGTTCAGATCCGAGATGCAAGCCATGTTCCAACTGTATCAGGTCCCGGAAAGACATAAAGTAGAGATACAAATTGGACAGTTAAAAGGGGCTGCCCACAGAGAGGTACAATCATGGCCTGCAGGTTTGAAAACCATAACAGACCAAATTTTGCAGAGGCTGCAACAAATTTTTGATACCCATACTGTGTCTCATCTTAAGATGAAATTTTTCTCTAGAATGCAGAGGCCCCATGAGACCCTTCAGGAGTATGCTCTAAGCCTCCAGGAATTGCTGAGAGCAATTGAAGGAGTGGACTCCCAAGAGATCACAGATCCAGATCGGGTACTAACAGAGAAATATTTGGAAGGAGCTTATGGTGAAGCTCTCAGAAGGGAATTGAGAATGTTACAGCTCCAAGACCCAGATGCGGACTTCTTCAATTTCAAGGAAAAAGCCATAAATGTGCTAGGATCAAGTCAAGTGGGAGAGGATGTGGTGACCTACCAACAGATGGTGACACCTCTGAATGCAGCATGGCCGGGGTATCCGATAGAGAGATCGGATCAAGAAGGCCCATGGCACAGGCAGCCAGCAAGTGAGGAAATGGTAGGCAAAGAGTGGATGTACAGTCGAGAGTCCACCGGTGAGCACCCATGTTATCTCACAGATACCAGACCCTTGTGCGGGCAAATGGTGCCGGCACCGATCCATCCCATGGCTAACGCCTCTCTTCAGAATTCAGATTTGTTGGAACAAACAGCTACCTTGACACGAGCTGTGGAGGAAGTGTATCAGGATGTCAAGGGGCTCAAAGAAGGCTGGAAAAGAGAAACTGCCCAGATGCAGGGTGAATGAGAAAGATGACTGGACAAACTCCAGTACAGAAGAAGAGGAGAAAGAAGGCATCCTACAGATCAATTCAATGGTCAGGACAGGCCTATATGCTGTAAATGTGGACTCAGTGGTCATATTGCAAGGTGGTGCTAGCTGCCTCCAGAACCTGTGGTGGCTTTAAACTGGGAATCTTCAGGGATGGGGACCAATCCTTGGAGAGTGTTCAATCGGGTCCAAACTCAGCAACGAAACAATCAAATTTCATTGGACGGAGCCCAATGGTTCCGGTGTTGGTGGATTGAATTGAATTAATGGCCCTGTTAGACACTGGATCTTAAGTCCCAACCATGCAGAGGCAGTATTTTCGCCGATATTGGAAGACGAAAGATCTTCAGTCACTCAGTATAGTTCCTTTAAACTGGAATTTTTAGCCTTGGTTTGGGCAGTGACAGAAAAATTTAAGTACTAATTAGCAGTCACTCTGTTTACTGTGTTTACTGATAATAACCCACTGGTGCATTTGAACACAGCAAGACTAGATGCTCTAGAGCAGCGATGAGCTTCCAGACTCGATGATTACCAGTTTTCCCTAAAATATAATTCAGGTAGCTCTAATATTAATGCAGATGCACTATCTCGAATGTCGAATCCAACAGAAAATGAGATGGATGAGATGCACCTAGAGAACACTGAAATGCCCCATTTGCTTCAGGTACCATCAGAAATTGTTCAGGCCTGTAGTTACATCAATACAAGAGAAGATGTAGAAGTAGATCAAGAACCAGAGTGTATGGACCAGCTGGTGAAACAGAGTAACCTGTGGGTACAACTGCAAGACCAAGACCCAGTAATTAAGCAAGCCAAGTCGTATGTTGCAGACAGACAAAATATACCCCTTCATGAATGAAAGAAGATGGATCCAGAAGCTATAAGGTTATGGAGACATAGGACTCAATTGACCATAAAAGACTTTAAGCTTATTCGTCACACCGAGACCCCACCACTCACTGTGAGATCTCCCGGACCATTGTTCCAAAGAAAAGTGCATCCATAGAGCTTGAAGAATATCATGACCATTTTGGACACTTCGGTAATAAGAAAACAGAGGCCATAATCAGGAAAAGATTTTATTGGATTGGTATGAGAAGTGACATTATTAAATGATGTGAAGAATGCCCAACCTGTAGTCTGAAACACCCCAATAGAAGCAACCAGCGAGCTCCTCTGCATCCCATAATTAGTAAAGCACCTCTTGAGTTAGTTGCTTTGGATCACCTCAAACTATAATCAAGTGCCAATGGACAAACATATGTCTTAACCATGGTAGATCATTATTCTAAGTTTATGGTCATCAGTGCTGTAAAAGATTTGTCTGCCAGAACCACAGCTGAGACATTTGTAAAGCTTTTTGTTCATCCTTTTGGTTATCCAACCAAGATATTGACTGATCAAGGAACCGCATTTGAATCGCAGCTCTTCAGAGAATTCTGCGACCTATATGGCAGTAAGAAAATAAAAACCACTGCAGATCACCCTCAGTGCAATGGACCGTGTGAGTGAACAAACCAGACACTACTAGGAATGTTAAGAGCTCTTCCAGAATATAAACGTCCATATTGGCCAGCTTTGCTTCCTGAATTTGCTTATTTGTATAACAATACAATCCACTGTTCTACTGGATACACCCCACACTATGTAATGTTTGGTTGCCATGGTAGACTTCCTGTGGATCTGGTACTCGAAGTTCAACCAAATGAATCACCTGTTACTGACTGGGTAAAACAGCATAACAAGAGATTACAAGAAGCTGGGCAAGTTGTAAGTCAATGCATGGAATAAGTACAACTTATGCAAAAGGTGAACTATGATGCTAAGGCCAAAGCAACCCCATTGCAGATTGGAGAATGAGTATTGCTCAAAAGTACTCAGAAATGCCATAAATTAGCTACCAGATGGGAACCAGAACCTCATTGTCGAAATCCCCTACCCTGACCTACCCATGTACAAGATTGAAAAAGAAACTGGTAGCGGCACAAAAATAGTGCATAGATATCTTCTTAAACCTTGTACCTTCAGAGACAGTGCTCTAATCGATACTACTAGAAAAGCTACATCAGAGGAGAGGCAGGAGGTCCCTACCCGCCAAGTAAAGGAGATGGATTTACCAACAAAATGATGTATAGATCCTTGGGTTAGATATTCGTATGTACGTTCAGATCATTGCCCTTTGGCAGAACCTATAGCAATGCCAGAAACTCCTGATTTACCTGAACCAGCAGTTAATCCAGTAAGACCAGTAGCTTTTCAGCCACGTAGATCTCAGAGATGTCATTTTGGTATACCTCCTAGGAGATACATTTTAGAAGCTCCTCAAATAGTACCTTCCTTCCAGGGATAGTTCTGTTCAAAGGGATTCCCCATGACACGGTCACACAGTTAAGTAAATAAGGATGTTTTCTGAAAGTTATATGTAGGCTATGTCATGGTGCCTCCCTTTTGTAACCACTACTTGGCTAGCCTAGGTTCGGGGAGAAAACATTTGCTCAGCATCATGGCTAGGTTTGTACTTCTGGTAAGTGGTGCCTAAGTAACTCTGGCACAGGAAGGAATAACTGAAAATGTCAAAACCAGGAATGGGATTCTAGAGTGTGGCTTTTATTCACATCAACACAGGAATAACAAAGCAAAGATGGACCTCCACAGGGCTACACTCACTGGCAATGCAGATTTACAAAGGACAGAGCACATCTTCTTCACTACACGAAAATCCTCAGGTTCTGAACTACTCTGGGCTCTCATGGCCCAAACTGGTATTCTCCTACTTTGATTCCTTGACATGGCACCCCAGCCAGTCCTTGGACACTTTTCCATATGGCATGGAGTTTAATGGTGGCTTCCTAAACCACCCACCAGCACTTTCTAGCTCTAAAGGGAAAATCATCCTTAATCCCATGTCTGGGTACTTTCTGCAGACACTGGCCAAGTGCCTGGGAGAAAGCTATAGGTGCCCAAAGTGAATCCGTAGAGGTAAACCTGGTTACTCCAGATGGGGGTCTCCCACCTCTTGCTCCCAAATCTAAACCTGGCCATTCATTTGGAACAACACCTTTCTTCAAAACTACAGGTTGTAGATGCTATCTCGAAATTTATATAAAATTTAAAATTCTACACTGTCTTTAAGTAGTGTCCTGACTTAAAATGTTCTGTTAGTGGCTCTGTCCATTTTCCTAGACCCCCACTGCTTCAGATGCTTCCAAGTCATACACAAAATTAAAGCACTGTACTTGGCTAGTCTTCTCCTGACCCCACAGTAGGCAGATACTTTTACACAACTCTGTCGTGGTGAACATAGGCCCCATATCAGAACAAACTCAGCATGATATGCAGGTGCCCCAGGGCTTCTCTCAAAGGACACAAACAAATTATCTGGTACCTCAGTACAGTCTCTGCTGTAAGGCAGCATTTCCTTTTCCAGGTAGGGCCAGGGGATTGCCCCTGAAATGCTGGAATTCCCCCCATCCCTCCAAGGATGGAGCACTGGAACAACACTGGGAAGAGTCTCTACCACTTTCCCTGGTCTCTTCTGTGTTTCTTTCTAGGGTGAGAACACACAACCCACTTTCTGATGTAGCTCTAAATCAGAGCTAGGCTCTGAGGGGCTGCCAACTGAAGCACACCTCTTCTTCTGACTGCAGACTCCTTCAGATTGACTTGAATTCCCCAACGTTCTAACACTAACCCCAGCTGTGAGCATTCCATTGTTGCTTATGCTGCTGAGAGAATTCTATGGTGATGTCATCCTTCCAGCTCAGCTGAGAATGAGGACAAAGTGAGAAAGTATGAAACCCATTTAACTGGTGTCTCACAAGCTGCCTATCCCTGCCTGCCACTGGTTCTTAGTGGGATTCTAGTAACCCCTGGTAACATGGGGGTTACACCCACCCTCAGCCATGAAAATGACTGTCCGCAGTCATTACTTACCCGGCCCAGGCCATCCTACCGTATGTGCTACCTACGGAGAGGGGTCATCAGGCCCTCTCCTACCATGTGCTAGACACAGGCAGGCAACACTAAGGGCCCAGAGGCCATCGACTGATGCATCAGCTCTACTCTATGATTCTGCTATGGTTACCTAGTGGCCCTAGAAGAATTGCCCAGAGCATAGCCCTAATAGATCAGCACTGCAGCCCCTCCAGCCAGTCAGGACCACAGCCTGTCTATCCCCCCTAGCCTTCTAGGGAAAATCTATCTGACCAGGACCCAAGACTACCCCAAAACACAGGGGAACCTCCCCCCATCCCTGGCACCTGCAACCAAAGTACAAGGGAAGTAACACTACACTCTAGGTATTACTCCCACACTCCCCCACAACCATATCTGTGGAAGGAAAAGTTAACATATGTCAACAACAACACTGCACTTTAAACACAATTTCTTTAAAGCACTTGGGGGAACTCCTATGAGTCCCTAACTCCTCTTCTTGTCTTCTCTTCTGTCTTCTGTTCTTGTCTTCATCAGGATCATCTGCAAGAGAAAAGACAAAAAAAACCCTAATCTGAAAACACAGAAACTATCTAACCCCTACCATCAAAACACTGGAGAATCCCAAAAATATTTTTTACAAAAGTAGAAAAACAATAGAAACAGTAAAAACAGTATAAAAAGATTAACATTATTTACAATACACTTTTTGGGGATGGAATGCCCTAAATTGTCCCATCTAGTGAAAACAGTGTTCAAAGACAAGTCCAAGAAAGAGTCTCTCCTGGCCAAAGCCCGGTGAAGCACAGTTCTGGTAGGACTGTAGTCCCAAAGGGGAAGAGTCTTTGTGGACAGTTCATACAGTCTGAAGTCTGCTAGGTGTAGGGTGTGTACTGCAATGTCATTTAAGATAGAAAAGTCTGGCCTTACCAGTCCCTTGAAAAACGAAAATGATACAGCACCTGGATCTCCAGTTGAAGACTGTCCCTGGCAGAATTCTTTGGCTACAGCTGGGCGGACATCTTCCAGGAAACAACAGAATGGCACTTCTGGAAACTGCTGGGAAGATGTCATCTATCCATCATGGCGCCGCGGACAGCAGCCTCGGTGTTGCGCTCTCTGGTGCCTTTTCTGTTTTTGAGCATTTTTGTTTGTTCGGTCTTCGGCTTTCCTTCTCGGATTACATTTAGTAGAGAGGAACTTTTGCATATTCAACAATTTACTTGTCGAGCTTTTTTTCCCATTTTTCATTCAGCCTGGAAGTTTTGCAGAGCTTTTGGTCAGAGAAGCAGCGGCTCTCTATGGGATTAATAGAGGAGGCCGATGAGGAAAGCGAGCCGGAGTGCTCGTTAAGCTGCGACAGCGGGGATTTCGGACTGTGCTCCTTCAATACATCTGGTGAATGTCCGTTCTTTGGCCAACAAGACGGATGAACTGCTGTTCTAAATAGAATAAATATGGACTTTTCAGATCTGCTGCCTTTGCTTCACTGAAACTTGGCTTGTGAGCATATCCTGATAGCACATTACAACTGCCTGGCTTCCAACTATTCCGAGCAGATCGTATTATGGAGCTCTCGGGGAAAGCGAGGGGAGGCGGAATCTGTTTTTATATAAACGAAGGTTGGTGTACAGATGTTACTGTGTTAAATAAATCATGTAGTCCTCACTTAGAGTCCATTTTTAATGACTGTAAACCGTTTTATTCACCGTGGGAGTTTTCCTCATTTATTCTGGTTGGTGTTTACATTCCACCTCAGGCCTGTGTTAGTGAAGCTTTACAACACCTGGCTGGCTGGATAACTGACATGGAGCACAAACACCCAGACTCCTGCTTATTGTTCTTGGGATTTTAACAGAGCAAATCTCAGCCAATTACCAAAATATAGACAGCATATTAAGTGTCCTACCAGGAAAAAGTACACTGGACCATCTGCATACTACATTAAAGGATGCTTATCGCTCTGTTCCTGTGCAGCGTTGGGACTCTCTGATCATTGTTTGTCTATCTTCTCCCAACCTACACGCAAAATTAAAATCTGCAAAGCCTGTGGTCAAGACTGTGAAGAGATGGACCAATGAGGCAAAGCTGGAACTACAGGCCTGCTTTGACTGCACTGATTGGAGTGTTTTTGAGGCTGCAGCTACAGACCTGGACGACCTCACTGACACTGTGACATCGTACGTCAGTTTTTGTGAGGACATGTGTGTGCCAACTAAAACTTTTCGTATGTACAGTAACAATAAACCCTGGTTTACAGCAAAACTCAGGCAGCTTCGTCGGGCCAAGGAGGAGGCTTATAGAAGTGGGGACCGAATCCTGTATAACCAGGCCAGGAACACACTGACAAAGGAAATCAGAGTAGCAAAGAGATGCTACACTGAAAAGCTGAAAAATAGGTTTTCAGCCAATGACCCTGCATCGGTGTAGAGAGGCCTGCAGGATATTACCAACTACAGAAGACCATCTCCCCACACTGCAGAGAACCATCAACTGGCCAATGACCTGAATGTGTTTTACTGTAGGTTTGACAAGTCCAATTTCACATCTCTTACCCTTTCCGACCACATTACACAACAAATTACATCCCCTACCACTCCCCTACCTCTCCCCATTGCTACTCCACCTGCATTTAGGGTCTGTGAAGAAGAGGTGATTCAGCTCTTCAGGAGACAGAAGATCAGGAAGGCACCAGGTCCAGATGGTGTGTCACCTTCCTGTTTGAAGGTCTGTGCTGACCAGCTGGCCCCTGTTTTCACAAGATCTTCAACAGATCTCTGGAGCTGTGTGAAGTTCCCTCCTGTTTCAAGCACTCTACAATCATCCCGGTGCCTAAGAAATCCTCTATCACAGGATTAAATGACTACAGGCCGGTCACCTTGACGTCTGTGGTCATGAAATCCTTTGAGCGACTGGTGCTGACCCATATGAAAGACATTACAGGCCCCTTGCTAGATCCCCTGCAGTTTGCTTACCGGGCAAACAGGTCAGCGGATGATGTAGTCAATATGGGACTGCATTACATCCTGAAACATCTTGACTCCCCAGGGACATATGCTAGGGTCCTGTTTGTGGACTTCAGCTCAGCGTTCAACACCATTGTCCCAGAAGTTCTTCATTCTAAACTCACTCAGGTTACTGTACCAGCCTCCACCTGTCATTGGATTACAAACTTTCTGACGGATAGGAGGCAGCAGGTGAGGCTGGGGATGATTACATCCAGCACTCGGACAATTAGCACTGGAACTCCTCAGGGATGTGTTCTCTCCCCACTTTTTCTCTCTACACAAATGACTGCACCTCAGGAGACCTGTCTGTTAAACTCCTGAAGTTTGCAGATGATACAACGGTCATCGGCCTTATTAGGGACGGTGATGAGTCTGCATACAGACGGGAGGTTGAACGGTTGATCCTCTGGTGCAGTCGGAACAATCTGGAGCTGAATACTCTCAAAACTGTGGAGATGATAGTGGATTTCAGGAGGAGTTCTCCAGTATTGCCCCCTCTTACCATACTTAACAGCACTGTGTCTGCTGTGGAGACCTTTAGGTTTCTGGGATCTACAATTTCCCAGGACCTGAAATGGGCGTCCAACATAGGTACAATTGTCAAAAAGGCTCAGCAGAGGATGTACTTCCTGCGTCAGCTTCCTCAGGAGCTGCTGATTCAGTTCTATTCTGCAATAATTCAGTCTGTTCTGTGTACATCTATCACTGTCTGGTTTGGATCGGCCACCAAACAGGACAGAAACAGACTACAACGGACAGTTAGGACTGCAGAAAAAATCATTGGTGCTGACCTGCCCTCCATTCAGGATTTATATACGTCCAGAGTTAGGAAACGGGCAGGCAACATCACTGCAGATTTATCACACCCTGGACACAATTTGTTTCAACTCCTCCTTCTGGCATGCTATAGAGCTCTGTACCAAAACAACTAGATATATGAATAGTTTTTTCCACAGGCTATCACTTTGATGAATACTTGAGCCAGTCACACAGTTGAACAATCTTCGTGAAATAATCTGTAACATTAAATGTTTACTGTAATTATAAAATGAAATTTTAGGATGTTATATATATACATATGTACTGTATATATTCTGTTGTACATATGTATATATTGTTAAATTCACTTACCTCATGTATATAAAGTATCAGCTAATTTATTGCATATTTATTTTAGCATTTTGCACTTTGCATTATTGTTTTTATTGTTTTGTTGTTTTTTGGTTTTATTGTATGTCTGTTAAGTATATTGAGAGCAACGGAAAAAAAAACGGAGTTAAATTCCTTGTATGTGTATACATACTTGGCCAATAAAGTTGATTCTGATTCTGATTCTGATCTAGGAGATGAAACCTTGGAACAGGAAAGGAAACAGCTGGTCTGAAATCATCTGAAATCCCAGGCGATGAATCAGAATACAGCTGGACTAGTGTCCTCTCTGGATATGAAGTCATCTGGAAGGCCAGGTGATGGAATCTGGAAAGCCAGTCGATGGAATCTGGAAGGCACACTGCAAGGCTAATGAATCTGGGGCACCTGGATCCTGGAATACCAGTCTGGCAGAATAACATAGGTATGGCAATGTCTGGATGGCAGCACTGGCTACCACCACTCTGCTCTCCACTTGGTAGGCATGGGCACATTCGCAGGAAGTTGGTTGCATTAAGGAAAGTAACACAATGGGTCAGGTGCAAAGATTATTACCCTGTCTGGGTGCTCATAATTCATATTGTAGAAGGTTTCATGACCCTCTCTATCCATTATCCAAACAGTGTCTATGAATAGTGTTCTGCCCATTTTCCATTGTTTGAATTTTTCTTTGAAGACTCTGTCTTGGACATACTGACTTGCATCTGGATGCACATGTTTTGTTGACTCTTCCACTATCCAGGACTTTCTGTTTCTTTCAATCTCCTCCCAGACTCTCCGAGGAAAGGTAGGAAAGGATATCCCATAGATCTCATTCACCTTCCTATGAACCAGTCTTTCCTTTTTACTACACTTAGTCAACTTTAGACCTCTGGCCTGGCTTAGGGGCAGTCAGTCCTGGTTCTGCCAGCTACGCCTACTAAATGCAATGTAAAATGGATCTTTGACTCCTCCTTCTGGGGACAGGCCTGTGGAGTCACCAATCTCTCATTCTTTGTGTTCCTCTGAGGCAAGAGCCAGAGGCTGTGGACCCGCATCTTCTTCATAAGGCCACATAGGTTCCCTCTTATCCTCTTCCTTGCTGAGGATCTGAGCCCAGGAGTGAGCAGTCGTCCTCACTCCTGAGACTATCCACTCTTCACTGGGTGTGGAGGTCGACACCTCCCATTCAAGAGTCTCTCTCATCTCAACTTATCCGATGAGACTAGGGCTCAGCTCCTCTCTCCACGGGTCTGCTGATGTCCCTCCGCACTGTCTTTCTGTGACCCAGACTTGGATACATCAGCACTACTTTGCTCTGCCTGTAGATCTACACTCTCTTCCTTTGTGCCACACTCTGCTGAGCTTCCTCCAACAGGCTCCACCTGGTGCTGTGTGCTACCAACTGCAGATTCTTGAAGTTTTGTCCACATGGGAGTCAAACGAATCTTGGGTGCTTTGGTTAGGCCGTGTCTCTCTAGGCACCCAGAACAGTGAGGAACCATGAAGATGTTCTTTCCAGCCTTTAAGCACATTATGCACACTCTAACTGGATATCCAGGAATCACCACATGAAGAGGCAAACGTCCCCCCTAGTAACATCTCTCAATGTCTTTCAACCTGTTAACTTCTTCTACCATCATAGCCCAGGTATGATCTGGCTAACGGGCTAATCCTGAAGCCATGACTTCAGAGAAAAACCAAAACTGACACCTATCTCAAGTCCCACTTTGTTGGAAAACTTTTACAAAATGGCTCCCCTGTTGCTGTGTGTACTTTACTACCCCACCCTGTCATGGCGGCGGCAGCACTCTTGGTGCATCAACTTTCTGTTTCTGACTCAAGCCACTGGACATTCGATTTACACGCTTTACTGATAAAGTTCACTCAGACTGCATAAACTTCACTGTTTGCTCTCTCTGCACATATAAATGATTTTTTACAGGACTTTTCATTTGCTTTAAATCACTGTTCTTGCTTAAAGTCCCTAAAGCGACAGTATTTCATTGCCAGGACTGTCTGTATTTCATTGCATCTTTCATACAACCCACAGTCTCTCACTTTGCTTTGAAAATTATACTGTTGCTGTACCCACAATTAGGCTCATAGTCTAATGCTCAGAAGTCTTGTTTATCTTGATTAACTTGACACAGTCCTTCTTTGCAAAACAATCACACTGTTACACACAGATTCAGCTGGCTTTAATTAAAATCACACATAGTTTGAGCTATTTCTCTGGATACTCACTTAATCAGTAGCTTGCTATTGCGATGGAAAATTCAGCCTACATCCAGTCTTGGACGCCTTTGTAATGAAGCGGGCTGGCAGTCTTGCCGATTGTCCCTCCGAACACCTCACTTTTTCCCAGATGATCAAAATGCAGGTTGAGTCCGATTTTAAACAGAAAAGTCAGATTTTATTACTTTTACGTTTTCAGTCACCGTGACGCCCCTCCTGGCAAGCCAGTTCACACACTACTCTCTCTTTCCCTCTCGAACACTGTGCAGTCACTCTAGAGCTGGCTTGGGGATGGGACTGACTGCAGTCTCACCAATCACTCGATGCCATGCAAATGAGCCTCTTTCTTCTCGTGCTCTTCTGCTCCACAGCGATCATCGAGCAGGCAACATTTAAACTGCAAACCACAGTTTTTTTTTTCAACTGTGACTCCTCGGCGGGAGCACCTTTTCGACCATTTTTCATGGCATTTTTTCTCAGCAACTCCCCCAGTCCACACAACAAGCACTTTAAACCTCTAGGGTGTAAATCTCTCTTTGTTTCCCAAAGCTTTCCATAATTTTTCTTTTCACACATGAACTTTAAAAGCTGGCAAACGTTATATTTTTGATGGAGGACAAGGGGCATACTCAATCTGGCTTTACTGCTCCTTGAAAAACAGGTGGCACAAATACAGCAGCACATGAACAGCAGCACACAATGGCACATTTGGGTGGCAATGCTTCCGACTTTTTGGGCTACCTACTGCCAGACAGCCAAAACGCTAGCCCTTATCAGAGCAACTTTCTTGTTCTCTCCCTAAAATTCAAAACAAATCCTCAGCGGTGCTTCCATTTTGTAACCACTACTTGGCTAGCCTAGGTTTGGGTAGAAAACATTTGCTCAGCATCATGGTTAGGTTTGTACTTCTGGTAAGTGGTGCTCAAGTAACTCTGGACACAGGAAGCAATAACTGAAAATGTCCAAACCAGGAATGGGATTCTAGAGTGTGGCTTTTATTCACATCAACACAGGAATAACAAACAAAGATGGACCTCCACAGGGCTACACTCACTGGCAATGCAGATTTACAGAGGACAGAGCACATCTTCTTCACTACACAAAAACCCTCAGGTTCTGAACTACTCTGGGCTCTCATGGCCCAAACTGGTACTCTCCTACTTCGATTCCTTGACATGGCACCCCAGCCAGTCCTTGGACACTTTTCCATATGGCATGGAGTTTGATGGTGGCTCCCTAAACCACCCACAAGCACTTTCTAGCTCTAAAGGGAAAATCATCCTTAATCCCATGTCTGGGTACTTTCTGCAGACACTTGCCAAGTGCCTGGGAGAAAGCTATAGGTGCCCAAAGTGAATCCGTAGAGGTAAACCTGGTTACTCCAGTTGGGGGTCTCCCACCTCTTGCTCCCAAATCTATACCTGGCCATTCATTTGGAACAACACCTTTCTTCAAAACTACAGGTTGTAGATGCTATCTCGAAATGCATATCAAATTTAAAATTCTACACTATCTTTAAGTAGTGTCCTGACTTAAAATGTTCTGATAGTGGCTCTGTCCATTTTCCTAGACCCCCACTGCTTTAGATGCTTCCAAGTCATACATAAAATTAAAGCACTGTACTTGGCTAGTCTTCTTCTGACCCCACAGTAGGCAGATACTTTTACACAACTCCGTCTTGGTGAACATATGCTCTATATCAGAGCAAACTCACCGTGTTATGCAGGTGCCCCAGGGCTTCTCTCAAAGCACACAAACAAATTATCTGGTACCTCAGTACAATCTCTTCTGTCAGGCAGCTTTTCCCTTTCCAGGCAGGGTCAGGGGATTGCCCCTGAAATGCTGGAATCCCCTCCCCATCCCTTAGAGGATGGGGCTCTGGAAGAACACTGGGAATGATCTCTACCACTTTTCCTGGTCTCTTCTGTGTTCCTCTCTAGGATGAGAACACACAACCCACTTTCTGATGTAGCTCTAAATCAGAGCTAGGCTCTGAGGGGCTGCCAACTGCAGCACAACTCTTCCTCTGACTGCAGACTCCTTCAGACTGACTTGAATTCCCCAACATTCTAACACTAACCCCTGCTGGGAGCATTCCATTATGGCTTATGCTGCTGGGAGAATTCTTTGGCGATGTCATCCCTCCAGCTCAACTGAGACTGAGGACAGAGTGAAACAGTGTGAAACCCATTTAACTGGTGTCTCACAAGCTGCCTTTCCCTGCCTGCCACTGGTTCTAAGTGGAATTCTAGTAACCCCAGGTGACAGGGGGGTTACATGTAGAAGCTTTAATAATGTTTTAATTAAAGTAGATAGAGTTTTAAGTTGAATGTTAAAGTGGTAAGAGATATTCTAAGAAACCTAAAGAAGTAATGTTTAAGAAGTGTTACATAACATGTTCAAAGGGAATACATGGGGACATATATTTTTAGGTGGGCCTGAATCTGTAATACTCCAGAGTTGGGGCACCACAGTAAAGAAATAGAAGTCTAGGGGTTTACAGGTGTCCAGGGTGTCTGCAGTAGGTGTGGGCAGTAGGGTACAGTCCAAAGGGACCCTTCTAACTAAAATTTTCCCTCTCTGAAAGTGGGAAATGCTGTAAATAATAGAAAAGTGCCCTGTGCACTCAAAACCTGGTCAGAAGATAGATTTAATGCAGCCCATGTAACAATGGCTTGGATGGAATACTGTGCTGAGCTGCTCATGCACAGCATTCCAGTCTAAACACTCTAGAACCAGAAGTTTGTTTTTTTAAAAAGTTTAACAGCCTTTATGGGTAGTTCCTGCTGGCTGTGGAGAGGAGAGAACACAGGAGGTTAAAGGGAACCTGGAAAGGGCTTACCGTGTGGTTGAAGCCATTCCTTGAGGGACATTCTGTGTGCCTGTTCTGGCTCCAGTCAGTGAAGACTCCGATGAAGCTCCAATTCAGTCAGTGGTGCCATCGGAGCACCACGAAGAAAGTAAACAGCCATTGTGCTCTCATTTGGGCTGTGAGCCCAGTTGTGTTCTTATTTTTTTGCCCCTTAATTTTGTTTTAAAATTTAATTTAGGTCCCCCGTCAGCGGCTGTTCCCAGAGCCGCATCGCTGGTCATCCTGACGGCTGTCTGAGGCCCCCCCAGGCTGTCCCTCGCATTGTCTGTACTGGCTCCTCCCTCTGCCAAACAGCATCCCACTTCCTAACTGCAGCTCTCTTCAACGCAGCTGGGGTGGTGAGTCAGACGGCAGTACGTAAGAGTGTGCTGGCCATCCAACGATAGAGGAAAGAATGTTTTTTTTTTTAATTAAATTGTTAGTGCTGAAGGCACTTGGGGAAGCGGCTGAGCGCTGCAGAGCATTCGGGTCATAAGGACCCAAATTTAATATTCATTGGGGGGCAGGCTAGCGACGCCCATAGGGAGGGGCCAGGGAAGCAAGGCCACAGTGAAGGCCTGTTGAATGCTTATTAGAGGGATGAGACAAAGGAGACAACAGGCCACAGGAGTGACAGCTCTCACACAGCTGCAGAATTAAAAGGGGCAACGCCAAGCCCAATATTAAAAGGGGCCCTGCCACAGAAATAAAGGGGCTACCATGCCCGAAGTGAAGTGGGCATCAGGCCCAGGTTTAAAGAAGGCACAAGGCCTGTGATATTGGGAGGGCTACCAGGCCCACAATATGAATTAGGGCTACTGGGTCCATGGTATTAGAAAGGGCACCAGGCCCCAAAGTAATAAAGAGGGCACCAGGCCCATAGTAGTAAAGGGCAGCCAGGCCCAGTAAATGGAGGGCACCAGGCCTGTAGTAGTAAAGGGCAGCCAGGCCAAGTAAAGGAAGGGCACCAGACCCATAGTAGTAAAGGGCAGTCAGGCCCAGTAAAGGGAGGGCACCAGGCCCGTAGTAGTAAAGGCCAGCCAGGCCCAGTAAAGGAAGGGCACCAGGCCCATGGTAGTAAAGGGCACCAGGCCCAGTAAAGGTAGGGCATCCCAGCCCATAGGGAAGAGGGCAGCAGGTATACAGGCAATTAGAATAACCAGGCTAAATAGCTGGGGCAATTACCTTAGAGTGCTCGGGGTAGCCAGATCCTAATGAAGACAGACCCCCAGAGGAAGAGGGTCCGACTAAGGAGTGTTTAAGCACACAACCTGTTTCAAAGTGATTATCAGCTTTTGTACTGTTTCTACAAACTGTTTATTCTTACAGCATCTCAAGTGTTATGTCTATTGCAAAAAGAACCAAGACTGTATTGTATAATATTAGAATTGTGGTCATTTGCCCCTGACAGTGAATAATTGCCTCAGATTATTGCAATTTGCCCCTGCTCTAGGCAAGTTGCCACAGCCAGTGAACAATTGCCCCAGATTGTTGCAATTTGCCCCTGCTCCAGGCAACTTGCCTCTGCCAATGAACAATTGCTCCAGATTGTTGCAATGTGCCCCTGCTCCTGGCAAATTGCCCCTGAAAGTGAATATTTCAGTATATCGTGCTAACAGAAGTACCGCTGTGCAGCACCAGGCCCTGATTCAATCTTGAGACTCCACCAAATCTTCACCACAGCAATTTTCAGCCTCCATCGACTCTTCACTATAGCAATCTTCAGCCTCCATCAAATCTTCACTATAGCAAACTTCAGCCAGCAGAAGCCTTCAGCAACTCCTTGTCCTTTCATCTGCTGTAGTCGAAATCGACTTCCTTTGTGTAGTTGCCACCGCCCGTTTCTGATCAGCTTGGAAAAAAAGATGACTGAGAAGTGCCTCGTCCATCCCTCCCAGATGCCTGCCAGTAGATGAGTCCATCATAGCCAAGTGTGATCATGGCCCCCATTTCTTATTTTGTTCTTCAGCTTTGTGGAATCCTGATCTTCACCTTCTACTCCTTCTTGCTTATGTTGTCCTGCATTGCCAGTGCAATCCTCAGGGTAGCAGCTTGAGTTTGGTGGTCCTTCAAGCAGATCTGTCTCCAAAAGCAGCTCAGCAGTTCTTCTTCTTCTCCTTGAAAGTCCTCCTAGTGGATTCTTCACCAAGTCCGGTGTTCGTTTGGCAGCACTAGTTGAGGGTAGGTGCCAGGAAAACACTCAGCAGTTCTTCTTCGTCCTTGGCATCCCTGGTCATGGGTCAGTGCCGAGGAGAAAGCAGCAGATTCCTTCTACTGCGGCAATCCTGCAAGTGGATTCCTTGCCACATTTTAGTTCTTCATCCTTTGCAGCCCAGTTCAAGGGTTTTGGTGCCAAGAAAGAGCGTTCCCCAAGTCAGTCAGTTCACGCTCCTGTATTCCGGCAATCCTGGAGAGTGGGTTGGCTGATGCCTATGTTCTGTTTACCAATCTCTCCATTCCCTGTTTGCAACCTCACATAGGTTTTCCGGTGAGCTTGGTGCCAAGCAAGGGTTCCCCTGTCTCTTGACCCCTATTATTCAGTTGTGCATGAAGATGACAGACATCTTCATCTAATGTACTTTTGAGACTGTGAGACCATTTGCTGATTTGTATATTGAATGCTTGTCAAGTGGTATTATAAAGTAATAAGGTACTCTTGATGCATAGATCTCTGGGTAGGAAATTGTAAGAGTGATAGATAAGAATATTATAGAGTGGTCTTAGGCTGACGTACATATGAAGTGATTAGAGTGGTAATTGTTAGTTATTGTCTTTAAGTAAGAGTTACTCCCCGACTTTCCCTTGCGACTGTGTCTACCTTTCCCTGGTATAAATAAAAGCCTGCTGGGCATCAAACTTCAGATTGTCTCCTGCCTCTCCATAAAGAGTGTTTCTTGGCACACAACTTGATTCAGACAACAGGGTTGTCTCGCCAGTCCACCTGCTTGAGGGGATGCTGGGTGTGCAGCTGGGACAGGCAATCTTCTAGGATAGCACCCCAGTTGATAAGATCACCATGATACTACCCTATACATTAAAATGCTGGTGGCATCTATCTGAATTTTAGAGACCATACTGTACTGGTGCAGTCCTCCAGTTTTGGTTTTCATGTTAATAAATTATTTGGGGATTAGCCCCAGGAGTAGCACCATTCCTGTACGGTGAAGAATGCAAGTGTGTGCCTTTCTGGACTGTAGCACAATTTATTTAGTACCTTTTAATTACTTAAAGAAGTTAAATTTCTCAGCACCTCACATCAACCAACCCTGGGACCTCACCACACCATGCAATGGCTCTGCAGGCATACCTATTTGGATCACAGCATATTACAACATAGTAAATACATATAAAATATTGTAGAAGGTATCTGCAGTAGGCTCTGTATCTTTGCTGATGTCACTAAACTCTGTAGGAGGGAGGATTGTGACGAGAACAGCAGGGACATGCAGAGTGACTTACAAAAGCCAGAGGGGCAGCCTCAGGTTTGGCATTTGATATTCAAGGCCAAAAAGTGCTATGTAATGCACTTAGGGAATAAGAATTCCTGGACAGAGTACTGGATGGGTGGGGTGAGACTTAACACTGTGACTGAAGAAAGTGACTTAGGAGTTGTCGTCATTGACACCCCCCAAGCAGTCGAGTCAGTACAATAGGGCCTATGGTAAGGCAAGAAGGATACTGGGGTGTATAGGGAGAGGTATTGATTGCAGGGGGAAAGAGGTAATACTACTCCTTTAAAGATCATTAGTGAGGCTGTACCTAGAGTACTGCACTCAGTTCTGGAGCCCTCACCTCAGGATCGATAGGGACAGGCTGGAGATGATGCAGTGCAGGCTGACAAAAATGATTCAGGATCAACAAGGCAGGTCTTATGAGAAGTGCCTCAAAGCACTGAACATGAACTTGCTAGAGACCAGAAAGGAGAGTAGAAGTTTGATTGGTTTCATAGGTTTAGACAGAGCTCACAAAGACTAGAGTCCATTATTGCTTGCCAAGCTGATTTAGTTATACCCAAGGATGTTATTGTCTACCAGGTGTTTATCCAATTTGCTCTTAAAATCTATCATATTACTACTGGCTACTACCTCAACTGGAAGTTCATTTCACATCTTCACTACTCTTAGTGTGGTATCTTTCTTTTGTTAGCTATAATGGATGGGCTCTTGTACAGTATTTCTGTTCCCTAAAATCCAAGCCGAGCTGTTTCCATAGCCCTGTGTCTGATGAGGCTTTAACAATCAGACACGTTACCCCTTAAGCTATGGAACTCCAGGGAATGCAACCCCAGTGCCTCCAGTCTCTCATCATATTCCTTAACCCTAATGTCCTTTATTATGCTTGTAGCCCTCCTCTGAACCCTTTCAAGTGCCTTAACTTTGTTTTTTCTTCCGATGACCAGAACTGGGCCACAATATTCCATATGGGGTCTCCCCAACGAAGTGCACAGTGGAAGCAGCACCTCTCTCTCTCTCTCTCTCTCTCTCTTTTTTTTTTTTTGCATTATTGCTTTATCCCCTCCTACATGCCCTGAATCTGCCATTTCCTTCAGGCAGCCATGATCGGCGACATCCACCTACTGTCCTCCCTTGGAACCCCCTACCTCAGATAGCAGCCAACCCTAGGGTAGCTCGGCATAACCCTTTGCCGAGTGGGTCTCCCACCTCCGAGGGGGAAGGCACTGGTAAAGCAGCCAGCACACTCTTTCTCTCAGCCCCAGGGTGCTGCTGAGATGGTCAGGCTCCTCGAGAGTTCTTCGGTGGTGTTGGCAGATCGTCTACCATCATCCTGGCCAATCCAAGATGTTTTTTCCATTTTTCCTGGCACCTCTGACATCATGCCACATCTTGTAGTGCTCCTGGTCTCCACGGGGGTCCACTATAGAGTGAGACAGCCCCCTAATCCACCCCAGGAGAGGACAGCAGTCCCTCAGATGCTGAATCCTCTCCTGTTCCCACTGACCCCCTGTGACCCGAGTCCTTTCCTGAACATGGGTCACCAGTGTGGTTTGAGGTAAGGCACCAGCACCTTAGCCCTCTACACCACTGGGCCGGCTGCTCTCTCTGCTCCTAATGTATATATTGATGCAGTACAATATACTGCTAGCCTTTTTACCCACCTGATTACAGTGCAATTTGAAACTTAGGTCATTACTAATTCTAATTCCAAGGTCCCTTTTATCTATGACTTCCCTCAAGATTGTCTCATCCAGTACATATTAAGTTTCTTGTTTTTATTCCCAGGATGCATCACAGTACACTTATCAGATTTTTTTTATGTATACTTTATTTAAATAAAGAAGGACACAATTACATATTCCCCCCGCTTATATTGTGAGGAGAGAATTGTAAACTTGAAAACAAGCTTATGTTGTTTACATTGTTTAAGTATATACCATCTTCTAGTTAGGCTTTAAACTGTTTATATCAAAAGAGACTTAGCAGCTTGTATAGTTACATTACACAATTTGTTCAGGTTATGAAGGGACTAGATAACTAGTAGGATTCTCTTACCCCCCATGCATTCAATGGGTATCTTAAAAACTGGGGAACCAATCTCGTGGCAAAGCTTTCTCCAATGGAAGCCAGGCTTCTTCATATTTTTCCAGCTGGCCCTTTATTGAATATTGGATTCTTTCTAATTTCATACATTCTAAGAGTAAATTTATCCAAAAGGCCACAGTGGGAGTCTCCTTCAACCTCCAATGTAGCTATAAGGCCCGCAAACCCACCACCACTCCCAGCCTCCACAACTGGTTGTTTCCCCCTGGCTGACTACCTGTGCCTCTCTGCAGCCCTAGGACAAGTCTCACAGGATCAGGGACCAATAGGGTCTGAAGGGATTTAGACAATATGGATAATATGGTCCTCCAGAAGTCTTGAACTACAGGGCAGTCCCAAATCATGTGGAAAAATGTGCCTTCTCATGTCATACATTTGGGGCACAATACGGAATTCATAGGGTCAATCTCATGAGCCAAGTCTGGCGTATAGTAAGTATGCATTAGGATATTGTATTGTATAGCTCTTAGTCTATTATTCACTGAACATTTTAGTATGTTTTTTAATATGTAGTTCCAGTCACCCCCCCATCGGGGTCTCTTCCTGTATATCTGTCTCCCACTTGCTCCTAATTTTATCCATTGAGTCAGGCAATACACCTATGAGAAGCTTGTATGAGCCTCTCAATGGTCTGGATTTGGGGGAGCAGTTTACAAAGAACTCCTTGAAAGGGGAGTGAGCAGGGAGTTGACCTTCATGTTCTCTTAACCAGGCCTCTATCTTTGCTTTAAGATGGAGATCAAGGAGGTAGTATGTTACATTTAGATTAAATTGATTCACCGGGGCTTTATAGTTTTTTGATTTTTCTCTACTCTAACATCTGGTTCAAGAGGGTAGTCCTTGTGTCTGCCAGTGTTGAAGCCCTCTCATGTCAGCCTTGGTAAACTCCCATCCTCATTCCAAAGAGAAGCCCAGGGTGGCATCTGGGACAAGGGGCATTCTGGTCTATTAAATTATGTGTGAGTTTACAAACCCTTGAAGAGGTTCTCTTACAAGGATTACTTACAGTCTGTTCAGAGGTGCCCTCAGAGAGTTTACTAATACCTGATAGTATATGGAGCTCTCCTGGGTTTCTTCCAGGGTCACCAAGGAAGGGAGGATTTCTCCACCTTACCAAATCCTGGATGCGGCCAGCTGAGAAGCCATGTAGCAATAATAGATATTTGGGAGGCCTAGCCCACCCTGCTAACTGGACACCAAAGTATTTCTTTCTTTATTCTCAGTCTGCCCCTTCCATAATAGATGAGTGATGGCTCCCTCCATAGATTTGATGTATTTTTGAGGTACCCCTATCAGGAGAGTCTGAAATAAGTAGAGAAATTGAGGAAAAATACTCATTTTTATAAGACTGACTTGGCCCAAGAAGGTTAAAGGCAGTGCTTTCCATTTAAAGCAGTCCTCTTGACTTTTTTAATAACTGGGAGGTAATTAAGGTTAATTATAGTGGAAAGTTTACTGGGTAGATGGATCCCAAGATATTTGATCTCTTTCGAGGGATCTATATCTATGTCTACTATGTTAATTGAGGTTTTCCTTTCTCCGAGAGGAAGACACTCACACTTTCCCCAGTTAATTTTATGACCAGACAGTAGGCTGTAGACCTTAAAAATTTCTGTCAGGGCAGGGAGGGACAAGTGTGGCTGGTCCAAAAACAGCAAAATGTCATCTGCAAAATGCAAGATAACATGGTTTTCTTCCCTCCAATGGCACCCCCTAATTCTAGGGTATCCCCTAATAGCTCCTGCCAAAGCCTCGATGGTAAGGACACATAGCAGGGGAACAGAGGGCAACCCTGTCTTTACCTCGAGTCAATCCAAAGGGCATAGATAATGTATTATCTGTTAGGATTTGGGCCTGAGGGGAAGTATAAAGAGCCTTCAGCCAGCTGACTATAGTGTCCTCCATGTCAATTTTTGCAGTACCATGAACATAAAGGGCCATTCCACCCAGTCAAAGGCCTTCTCGCATCAAATGCCAGAAGGTCTTGAACTCCTCTTCTCTGGTCTGGAACCATCTGTGCATTTTGTTAAGGGTATGTCTCCAGTTATGTTTTGCCTGCCGCCCTTTCACAAGGCCCCCTGGTCTTGATGGACCAGTCCCAGAAGAACTTTCTCTAATCTAGTGGCCAGTACTTTAGCTAGTACTTTGTAATAAGCAGTGAGGAGAGATATAGGGTGATAGGAACTGCATTTAAGGAGATCATACCCTGGTTTTGCCAGTACTGTGATAGTAGCAAGTAATTGGGATGTGAGTAGGGTTCCTCCCTCCAGTGCTTCCTGGATCATGGTATGCATCGGGGTCCCAGACCTTCCCAAGTTAATTTGTAAAATTATGCTGGGATCCCGTCCGGCCTTGGTGCTTTTCCCTTTTTGATTTTCCAAATTGCTGCTTTGAGTTCTTTTAACGTTACTGGCTGATTCAGCTCTTCCCTTAATTTTGCGTCTAGAGTGGGCAAGTGGACACCTTTTAGGAATTCCTCCAGTTTCCCATTAAGGGGCACTTGGGATGTATAGAGGGTGGCATAAAAGTCTCTAAATGTATCATTTATTTCTTTTTATTTATGTTAACTTCCCACTCGAGTGCTCCAGCCCTAGAATAGATATCTCAGCCCTTTTCTTCTTTACCAGTCCTGCCAGCCATTTCCCCACCTTCTCCTCCTCAAAATAATTGTGAGATTGTGTAATCATTGCATCCCTTCCCAGTCTTTTAGTTGTTAACTGATTTATTTGGCCTTAAAGGCATTTTAGTCCTTTGGTAATTAATGGGTTAGGGTCCTGCATTGCCTTCTTTTCTGCTGTTTGTATTTGTTTGGTCAGTTTTTCTTCTTCTTGAACTTTGGCTTTTTCTTAAAGGCCATGTATGAAATGGTTTCACCCTTATTAAACGCCTTCATTGCATACCAGACAAAATTAATATGTATGTCCCTCTGTTGTTTATGTTTATAAATTCTTTAAGTTTTCTATTGATTTGGGCCACAAGTTGTTTGTTCAATAATATGGATAGGTCCCTCCTCCATTGTGAAGGTGAGGTGTCACCTATTTGTGGGATCAGTTTCACCTTCAGCGAAGCGTGATCTGAGACGATCATAGGGCCATACGAGGCTTGTAATCCCTCCACAATCAATCCCAGAGATATAAACATATAATCTAGCCTGGTTTATATTGCATGGGCATGTGAGTAGAAGGAGTATTCCCTAGTTTGTGGATGACACTGTCTCCACACTTCTATCAATGCTCTTCCCTCTGTTAGATTTTCAGAGCTGCCACACTACATGGGGGTGGTCTATTTCTTTTTCCTGAGTGGTCCATATGTGGGTCACAATATGTGTTAAAATCACCACCCATTACTATATTGTCTGAGTAGACCATAGTCACCGCCAGGTGTGTGAAAAAATATGGAGAATCATAATTAGGGCCATATACAGACACTAGGGTATGTACCTGTCGCCTCCCCTGATCCACTTCAGCAATTACAAAATGTCCCTGAGGGTCCAAAATCACTTTCTGTGCTCTGTGGGGCAGGTTAGAACACATCCCATAGCCACTCCCTAGCTTTAGAGGTAAATGGGGCTACCAGCAGGAACCTCCCCAAGAGGAGGCCACGACACTGCCTTCTCCTTCGTTGAATGTATTTCTTGCAAGAAGACAATGTCACCCTTCATTTTCTTCATCTGCGACCACACCCTTTTCCTCTTTGCCTCCATTTTCAACACATTGACATTCCAAGTTACAAACATCAGGTTTGCTATTTAAAGATCTTTATACGTGATAAACAAACAAGCTGCTTTCTGTGCACAAAATTGTATGAGCCTAATACATCTCTATACTTAGTGAACCTTCTATATTTTTCTTTTAATCCAACACAAACCCCAGCATCTCTTTCCCCACTTTATTGTAGGTTATAAACCCTGACTTTGCCCCCTCCTCCAAACCCCTTCTTAATAGTAAAATTAACAGAACAACGACTGTCAAAAACCCCTTACCCCCGCCCCCTCGAATCACACATTCTATTTATCATTTCCCACTACTTCTTGTGGATTGAGCTGGGATTCCACCTTTTCCTTTATTTAGTTACAAATTTTATTTTATCTCCCCATCCCATCTGGGCGTGGTAAGGGGAGGCTACCCTCCCCCGACAGAGAAGAGAGGGTACAGAGTGGAGCGGTCATGCCTGCATCATGGCATCCCATGTTAAATTCAAGTGCGGTTAGTAGTATGGAGGATAGCCCCTCCACATGATGTTATCTCCCCAGGGGCTAGTTGTGGGAAGTCCCTTCCTGTCCTCAGTAACAGGATTCATTCCCCAACATACAAACTGCTCTTCCTTCCATCAAATGTTACCCCTTGGGCAGCCGTCTTGACTACACCTAAGATGCCTACATGGTTGGCTCATTTGTCAAGGCTCATCCCCCGAGAGACCAACCCCAAATCAATGCCGTATTTAGTAACTGCGTCATATATTGTCATGCTGTTTTTATGTATACAATGAAAGTAACAACCACTCCACAAGACCCAGCTGCATAATTGGCAGACTTGATTGCAGGCAAAATCAGATTCCCTACTGTAGCGCTAAACAAATTATTTAATTTCAAGGCATAAGTCCTGATGTTTTCTGTCATCAAAGGTTTGAGAGTCTAAGCTTGTGTAGTGTCACAGAGTGGCTCTGTGATGGATTGGGAGCCTTGTAGTTTTGTGGTAGGATTCTTTACTTAATGTCCTTTTGTTAGAAAAATCATGGGTAATCACCAAAATAAATTAAATGAAAGAAGGATTTATTGTTTAAATTAAAATAGTAAAAATGATGCTGGTTTAAAATAAAAGATAGCTAGGTAAAATACATAGCTTCAGTGTTAATGTGATTTTGGCCCATATATTTCCTATGCCTTTTTAGGTATCATAGGAAATTAAAATAAACATAGGGACATGATACCTTCCTTGCCCCAACACTCCCAGGTATTGTAGTTTTACTGTGACACTTGCGTTGAGAGTGTTTGTAGCTGTAACCCTCAAAAAAAAAAAGAGGTGTGCAGGTAATAAGAGTCCTGTTTTTCCTACAGTTAAGGAATGTTTAAAATTATTTTTACTGCATAAGCTAATCCCGACTTAAAAGCCTGCTTTAGCCCATTTTGGTGAGGGTTTGTATAGCCCTATGTTTTGAAATATTAGGGCATTACTCTAAAATATCTTAGAGAAGCCTTGTTTTGCCCTATTATGTTTCCATGGGCTTGCTGCGACCTGCAAGAATAAAAATAAAAACGTGTTAAGAACCTCTTGGTTCTTTTTCCTATCCCTCATTTTGTTTTCTGGCAGGTACTCATGAAAAGTTGTGGCTTTTCCTTGCAAATATGTCACTGAGCTTCTGCATGACTATGCTAACGCAAGCGCCAGTGATTTCAGACCCGCTTGATTATATGCTCTGCCATGAAGGCATTTAGCCTTCTATCTTACTTTAACATGATGTTTTCTGGATAAAACTCAGAGAATGAAGTTATGCATACTCTCCTGAGTTGACTTCAAGCATATGTCAGTGCTCTTTAAGTTTTGATAAAACGAGGCTATTGTTGCTTCATTTGGCATTTTAAAACCGTGGGTTTAGTCTCCCTCAGCTGTAGCATCTCTTCTAAGAGCCGGCCACATAGTGATTTCTTTTATGTGGTAATTAGAAGTGGGTGGTGCTTACTAAGCGCTCAGCTAATTGTAAATGTTTTAAATGATTAAAATATATTTTGGGAACTAAATATAAGTGCTAATAACTATTTAAATGTATATGTATTGAGTAAAATAAATATTGGTCCAGTGTTTAAAGAAATTAGATTTGAAATATATTAGTGGGTGGAGTTAATGTATCACCTGATGGTTGAATCATATAAAAGAACAGCTATCTCTTAGAGATTTCAGATGTGACCCCAAGAGTAGGGTCTGGAGAGAACTCCAGGGAGTGATGTACAATTGCTATATAAATGTGTTCTTCTAGACATTTGAAGTGATTCTGAATGAGCTTGCTGTATGGAATATGTCCTGTCTCAGAAGAAAATATGAAACTACCAAATAAATTTTGAACTATATAAAGAACTGCTATGATGTCACCCTACTTGATCTGTCCATGCACACCTGCGCCCTATCACAGTAAGCTTGTGTAATAACCCAGGGGATGAGCAAGCAAGAGGTGTGTGGAGGGAAATTTCTGGAAATGGTGTAAAAGTGAAATTCTCTAGTGGTACAGTACAGCCAGGTGGTCCCCCTGCTTCTCTTCATCCACCTGAGAGCAATGGTTTCATTCGGGACTGGGGAGTAGAGGAAATAGAGAGAAAGACTCTGCAGAGAAAGCACACCACAGCCCAGCCTTATAGGCCACAGAAAATTGGTGTGACGGATGATGGACATGTATGCCTCCTCCTCAGCCCCCCCAAGGGCCTGTTCTAGTTACAGTACCTACATAGTAAGCTCTTCAATCGCTCATCCTTCTGCTGGGGGCTCAGGTTGATCTTTTCTTTCTCTATCCATTTCTTTTATGAATTCTAATGCCACATCTGGGTCTGTGAATATTCTTTGCCTCCTGCCCTGCTGCCAGATTATCAGCTGTGCAGGGGAAACCAGGGGAAAAAGGACAGCTAAATTTGTGGAGGTTTTTCTTTATTTCATTAAAGGCCTGTCTCTGGTTTGGAGTTGCCTGAGTAATCCAGGAATATGCTAACTCTGGAGCGCTGGATGGTAAGCAGCACAAGTTTCTCCATGGCTTCCAACACACTTTGCCTATCTTGGTGCCTTAGGAATTTTTTCAAGAGATGTCTAGGCTGCTGATCCAGAGAGGGTTTCATACCAGGTGAGCGATGTGCCATTTGGATTTCTAAAGATACTTCAGGGTGCAGTTGTAGAGTTCGATGGAGCCATTTTTTCATAAGTGCTGCATAATCTTTCCCCTCTTGCCCCTCTGGCATACCTATTACCCTTATATTACAATGTCTCTCTCAGTTTTCATGGTTGCCAATGGCCTGTTTGAGATAATCTATTTCCTTTAAAGCTTTTTGTAAACTGGAAACCATATTATTACTTGTGTCTTCCTGGGCTACTATCCTTGATTCCAGCTCAGTTATTTTAGTTTTGTGGGCTTCTATCACCTCTGAAACAGTATTCACTATTTGCTGTAAGTGTTGGAGCTGAGCAGTCACATTTTTGAATCCTGCCTGCATACAGGTGCCCAGGTTGTACTTAAGATCTCTTATCAGTCTCTCCGATGTTTAGTGTCTGTTCTCTGGGTCCGACATCTCCTGGTGGTAGCAGGGTCCCACACGGGGTCTTGGTCTGGTAGGCATTTGAGCCACAGGACCTCCCAAGCCTGGATGTATTGTAGCTTCACTGCATGGTTTAAATGGGGGGATACTGGGATGCATAGGGAGAGGCATCATCAGTAGAAAATAAGAAGTTATTATCCCTCTGTACAGACAGCTGGTCAGACCCCATCTGGAGTACTGCGTGCAGTTCTGGAGACCCAATCTCCACAAAGACAAAGACAGGATGGAAGCTGTCCAGAGGAGGGCAACTAAAATGGTGCAGGGTCTGCACCAGAAGACATATGAAGAGAGACTAAAGGAGCTTAATATGTATAGCCTTGAGGAAAGGGGGGACATGATAGAAACTTTCAAGTACCTCAAGGGAATCAACAAAGTCCAAGAGGGTAGCATCTTTCAAAAAAAGAGGTGTGCAAGAACAAGGGGCACAATTTGAAGATAGAGGGGCAGCTCAGATGTAATTTAAGGAAGTATTATTTCACAGAGAGGGTTGTGGATGCATGGAACGGCCTTCTGGAGGAGGTTGTGGAGTCAAAAACAGTGGTGGAATTCAAGCATGCATGGACAGTCATAAGGCCATTCTAGGGGTGGGGTAGGAAGAAGTAAGCTGCTGGTTAACTAGGATCTGCAGCTTATCCAGTAGGTAGGGAAATGGCAGACTGGGTGGGCCAAGCGTCCTTATCTGACATCAAATTTATGTTTCTATGTTTCTAAAGTGGAGTTTCACCTGTTTCATTGCCAATTTTGAGGTAGAAGGCACCAGAGCACTTAACGCAGCAAATTGCCATGGTTTTTAAGAGTATAGATGATGGGATGGCATTGATATGTGGTGGATTCAGTGGGAGCTCGCTATTCAGCCCTCCATCTTGATGCCCAGCTAGGCCATGCCCCAACTTATCAGTATTAAATGTTAATTTGTAGTATTTGGCCCAATGCTCCAACTCCCCCAGTGCAGTCTGTAGGATGTTTGCTTCTTCTATGTGATTTACTATTAGCTGTATCTGGGTATCATCAGCAAATTTTGATTCCCATACTTTTGTTTTGGTCGTCATAGTAGAGATATATATGTTGAATAAACAAGGGCCTAATATGGATCCCTGGGGCATCCAGCTGGTTACTTCCACACATTCAGAGTATGAACCTCTGACACAGACTCTCTGTTTCCTGTTGGTCAGCCACAAAGCTATCCACCGGAATAGGTTCCCCAGTATTTTGTGCTCAATTAGGGCATTAACCAATTCCCCATGTGGTACTTTGTCAAATGCTTTAGAAAAGTCCAAGAAAATGGCATCAACTGAGTGCCCACTGTCCAGTGCCTTGCTGACTTTACCATAGAAGTCCAAAGATTGGTCTGGCAAGAATGGCCCTTGGCAAACCCATGCTGTGCATAATCAGTGTCTGCTGTCTGATGCAGAAAGTCTGTGATATGATACTTAATGATCCCCACTAATATTTTGCCTAGTACAGCTGTCAGGCAGACCAGCCTGTAATTACCCACATCCTGCTTGGTTCCTTTTTTATGTATGGGCACCATATCTGCCCACCTCCAAACCTCCAGAATCTCCCCTGGTCAATAGATTTCTGAAAGAGAGTCATCAAAGGACCTGCCGGTTCCTCTGCCAGTTCCCTAATGACTCTGGGGTGTAACCCATCCAGACCCCGGGCCTTGTTTTGATCGAGCTTCAATAATCTATTTTTAATATCTGCTATTTCTAATACCAGGCTGTGTTCCTCTACAGTATCTAAATGATTATTGACCCCTTATTGTTTTATTGTTATATACTGAGGTGAAGTAATTATTGTAGTGATCAGCCATTTTGTGATTGTCTGTGATCAACGCCCCATCTATGTTTTTCAGAGGACCAGTTGTTTTTAATGTATGAATAAAATGATTTATAATTATCTTTAACTTTGTTAGCCAATCTAAATTTATGGTTACTTCTGGTATGTTTGATGTTATTTTTTGTTTTCTTCAAAGCTTCCTTGTGAGAACCCCAGCATGCCTGATGGCCACTTTTCTTAGCCCTTGCTTAAGCTTTATTTTTCATTTTTATGCATTTCTTGACCCTGGGTGTTATCCATGCTGGTGAGACTCTTGCTCCCTTCTTATATTTTCTTCTAGATGGTATATACCTCTGAACTAAGTTGACGATTTTGTTGTCTAGTATCATAGGTAGTACAAGTTCAAGGACTAGTTCATAATTGAACTCACCATCATTAATGATGGAAATGAAATTTTGATCACCCATATATAAATCAAGTTCTCTTTTAAACTGGTTTAAATCTGACTCATTACCACCTCATTTGGAAGTGAGTTCCATATATGGGACTCTCTGCATCACAAACTGTTTTATCCATTGTGTTTTACAAGTTTCAGCGCATAGCCTTAACTTATGTGATCTGGTGCACTCAACCGTAATAGTCTCATCAAACAATTGGTCTCAACAAACAGGTCATCCCCAAAGGCTTTATAGGCCGAACACAGTTCCCCCCTGCTGGTCCTATATTCTTGAGAAAAAAGACCTAGATTCCTGACACTGTCCCCATATTCCAAATTTACTACTTTTGAGATTGATCTAGTCATTTTATGTTATATTGATTCATATATTTTCATGTCTTTAGTAGTTATAGGGACAGAAAGGGGCACAGTACTCCAAATGTATCCTCACCAGAGTAGCATACAAGGGAACAATAACCTCTGCCTCATTACTTTTAATACGTTTTAAAATACATTTCAGAATGACATAGCATTTTTAGCCATTTTGTTGATGTGAAGATTAAACTTCATATTATTTGCGATGGTAACCCCCAGAATTCTCTCGGAGGTTGTTATTTGAAGTTTAGAGTAATTAATATAGTAACTAGCTAATCTATTTTTGCTCCCAGAATGCATAACTTTGCATTTATCAATGTTAAAAACTAGCTTATTTTCTTTTGCCCAAGTGTAAAGCTGATTTAGATTATCCTGAAGTAACTGGGTGGCATTGCTGTTATTCACTATACCTCCAAGTTTACTGTCATTGGCATATTTTTGCAACCAGACTCCATTATTAACCTGCATACTAGCCACCATGATATTAAATAGGGTAGGTCTGAATACAGAACCCTGGGGAACTCCACTACTGACAGGGCCCCATTCTTATTTATTTATTTATTTAATTATTTTATTTATTGAATTCTCGGATTACAACCTTTGAGCTACAAGCTCATTTACAAAGGTTCCAGTCAGGAAGAAAATGTGAATGTACAATAGTAAAACACAGGGTTACAATGAACATTAAACAATTGTCAATGGTAATATGACTGACATAGTTCATGGTATAGGGATTGTGCCTTAACAAACAGGCAAAGTCAGGGCTGCAGCAGTAATCAGCACAAGAGAGTGGGCGGAGGAGGAAGAAGGGAGGTTCAAGAGTGAAGGGGGGGAAATGGGGAGGTGTTTAGCTTGCGGGAACCACTGGCTCAGAGTCACCTTGTCAGGAAAGGTTGGGGGAGAGTGGAGGGATGGGGGGTTGTGAGATAGGTGGGGCATAGATCCCTGGGGAAAAGAGGGGGTGTGACTGGGGCTGAGGTTGGGGGAGGGGTTGGTGGAGGAGGGTAGGAGTGGGAAGTAGCAGATTGGGTGATTGCTAAGTGTGCATTGGTGGGGTAGTCAGAATTTTTATCCAGGTGGGTTGGTCAGGTAGGGCAGGTGCATTTCCCTTGGCTGGACAAGTGGGAACTAAGTGCAGATTTGAACAGGCCCATTTTGCTAATAGTGGTTAGTTTTTGTGGGAGTGAGGTAAGCTATAGCAGGGACCAGTATTCAAAGGATTGCTGACCTTGGGTGGTGCGATGGTAGGGACTCTTGAAGGAGATCTTATAGGATGTCCTTGTAGCCCTTGTTGGTGTGACCTGGTGTATGAGGGAGCTGGGCCCCGGAGTCAGTAGGCCCAGAGTTGCTTTTCTGGCAAGGAGACAGGTTTGATAGTGGGCCCTGTCATTCAGATTTAGCCAGCCAGTTTGCTGCAGGCAAGTGGTCAGCGGGGCTCCAGTGCAAGTCTGCAGGCTTTGTTGAGCATGGTGATGAGTCACCTGGGGGTGCTGTCAGAGGCTGCACTGTAGATAACAAGGCCATGATCAATGGTTGGGAGGACTGAGCTGGTTATGGAAAGCTGGAGGGCTTTATCAGAGAAGCAGCTTCGATGCTTATATAGCAACTGAGCTTCCTATTAGCTACAGTGGCCACATGATCGATATGTGTGGTGTATGAGAGGGACCTGCCAAGGGTGAGGCCCAGGTATTTGAATTTGGGACCATTTCAATGGCGATCTTTTGTAGATTCTGGATGTTCAGGGTTGCAGCCCTGTGGTGGCTGTGCACAGGGGCAAAGAGCATGGACTTCATCTTTTAATGGTTGACTAGGAGTTTAGCTTTGTTAAACCAGTCTTTGACATCGTAAAACTCCTGCTGAAGATGCTGTTCCAGTGTGATAGGGTCAGAATGACTGGAGTACATCACCACATAATCAGCATGGAGAAGGATTTTTTGTTGATAGGCTAGTGGTAGGTTGTTTAGAAAGAGGCTAAAGAGGAGGGGCCCAGGATGGATCCTTGGGGACTCAATGGACACTTGAAGAGGGTCAGAGAGATCATTGCATATTTTTACCTGCTGAACATGTCCAGAGAGGTAGCTCCGAACCAGCACAGTGAGTCAGAGGAGAGACCAATTACCTCTAATTGGGCCAAGAGGAGGTCATGGTTGACCATGTTAAAGGCTTTGGTGAGGTTGATAAAGGTTGCTCCCACCAAGTGCCCCAGGTCGAAGGCTCTGTGAATGTAACCCATGAACTCAAGAAGCGCTGTGGTAGTGCAGTGGTGTTGACGGAAGCCATGCTGCTGCTGGCATTGTAGTTGGTATTTGTCAAGGTGTTCCACCAGCTGATCGTAGACTATATGCTCGAGGGCTTTTGAGATGGGTGGTAGGATTGAAATTTGGTGGTAGTTGGCATGGTCAGACTTTCTGCCTGCTTTATGGACTAGTGTTATGATTGCAGCTTTCCAGAGTTTTAGGAAGGTACCTGTGGTGAGGGACAGATTTATGATACAGGTCAGTGGGGTTAGCAGTCGTCAAGGGTAAGAGAGATTAATTTTAGATCAAGACCCTCGGAGCTGTGCCTGAACTTTGCAAGGACTTTGAGAGATATTTTTTACCTCACCTTTAGATAGTACTCTGAGGTAGAATGGGGGCTTGGAACATTGTGGGGAACTTTGGGGCTGGGCTGGTTGATACCAGCTTGGTTTTGAAAACTGGGTGGGAGCACTGTACTGAGGTCAGTGAAGGCTTTGTTGACGATGTCTGTGATGGATCTGGGGTCTTGTGTAAGGGATCCACTGTGGCTCAGCATTGTGGGTCCTGAGGTATCTCATTTCCCAGTGATTGCATTAATGCTATCCCAGAAGCAGCGGCTGACTCCCCAGTTGGAGTTGAGCTTGAGTCTCTGGAAGTTAGCTTTAGCCTGACAGATTGCGATGGTGCATTTATTCCATGCAGCCTTGCAGTTTTGCATATGCTGGTCAGAGAGAGTATTTTTGTGCTTATACCATAGGTGGTCCCTGGTGCACATCAGGGCAAGGAGGTGAGGGGTTATCCACATTTTTTGTGAGCCGCTGATTTCCCTTTTAGATAAGGGGGCAAATATATCACAAGCAGTATTGAAGCTAGCTATAAATTTACTCAGAGCTGTGTCAATGTCTTTGGCATTTAGGATAGGTGCCCAGCTCAGTTGCAGGAGGTATTGCTTAAAGAGCCCTAACATGCCCTTTTTTAGTATGCAGGATTTTATCAACTTGATGGGCGGTTTAGGGGCCTTGTTAGACCAGGCGAGAATGATGGGTGAATGGTCACTTAGGGAGTCTGAGAGCACTTTTAGGCCAGAGATACATTTGGGGTGGTTAGTTAGTACCCAGTCTAACAAGGTACTGGTGCCTAATCTGTTTTTTTGTACAGGTGGGTTGTTCCATGAGCTGAAGGAAGTTGATTGAGGAGACTGCATCCTTATATGTGGTGGAGTCCTGAGACAACCAATTGATATTGAAAGCCCCCAGCACCATGACTTCACTACTAGATTCAAAACCTCTTAAAACAACTCATTGCTTCCTGTCATCCAACCATGAACTTATCCATTTTATAATTTGAGGATATATTTCAAATTCCTGGAGTTGTTCTAATAGAATCTTATGTCATACTGAATCAAAGGCTTCTTCATAGTCTAAACATATAATATCCACTGGGAGATTGTTGTACAAGGCCTTACTGACTGGCTCAAGAAAACTAATCAAATTACTCATGCATGACCTCCCCTGTGTAAAGCCATACTGAGTTATGTCATGATTTCCTGTACTGTGTAGATGTTCAATAATTTTTTATTGCAGTAATCTTTCCATGATTTTTCCAACACATGATGTTATACTTATGGGCCTGTAATTCACAACATTATTTTTGGAACCTTTTTATAAATAGAGGTAACATTAGTTAACTTCTAGTCCTCTAAGACAAAATCCTTTTATAGATGTATTAAAAGGGTTAGCATGCCAATCAATTCCTTAGAAAGATTCTTGATAAAACTAGTGGGAATGCCATCAATCCTGGATGATGAACTGGATTTAGTACTATTTATAGCATTGGCAGTGTCACTCTCCATAAAAATAATACCACATCTGTTGGAAAGACTGTTTTGCAAAGGCATCCTCCCTCTTTCAATCGGTCAATTATTTTTTATAGTTTGGAAATCTTCCTTCCATAGTTAAGGAGAACAGTATCTCCTGTATGCATACCTTACCCCCCTCTACACAGAATCCCACCATGGAATGGTCACTTGAGCCCAGAGGTGCTAATACCATGCAGTCTTATATATTATTAATCATGTTACTCAGAACCAAATCCAACACGTTTCCCCTTGGTGTTTTCCTCCAAAAACTGTTCCATTCCAGCTAGGTTAAATGCTTCCATGAAGCATAGTTCAGTGGATGTTTTAACCCTCAGATTATCCCAATCAATCCCTGGAAGATTGAAATTACCTAACAGTATGACATTATCAGCTGTTGTTAGTTTATTAATGATGTCTAAAAGTTTTGTGTCCTCCAGATGGGAATTGGAGGGTGATCTGAATACCACTCCTATGTTGATTCTGGTGCTGTGGGGTGGGGAAATTTTAATCCATAATAACGCAGAAGTTTCTTAATTAGAAGATAGAGATCTTCAAGCTCCTAAATGAAATAAATACAGTGAACTGCAAGGAACTTTTTAACTTGTATGCTAGTTCAAGTACACAGGATCATAAATGAAAACTGACAGGATGGAGAGCAGGAAGAACATGAGGAAATTTTATTTTCCAGAACGGGCGATGGAGCCATGGAACAATCTACTAGCCAAGGTGGTGGGTGCTAAAACAGTTGTCAGTTTCAAGCTTAGTTGGGGCAGAGTAAAGGGTATAGGGATCAATTTAGAGTGACAGGCTTAGGAAAGAAAGTAAGGGAAGAAGGGGGCTAGGACCCTGGATGGATAATAAGTTCTAGGGTTGGATAGGGAATTCAGGCAGACTGGATGGACCATTGGTCTTTTTCTGCTGTCATTTTATACAGTATGTTTCTATGTTTGTATGTACTGGAGTGGACCACTGGTAGTATTTTAAAGGTGCCCTTGATTTGGTGGCAATAATATTTTCCTTTCACAGTCTTCACTTCCAGCTCTCCTTCCTCCATGAGGGTGACTGTCAACTGTTCTTAGTGCAAGCTGTTTAGTAAAAATAAAAACAGAAATGCTTTCTATGGACCAGTGTAACTAATGTATGTGGTATGCTATGCTATTATTCTTTAGTGTTATGTGGTATGGTTGTAATGCATTTCACAATTTGAATTTTGAGGCTTTATCTCACACATCCCATGTTAAATCAAAAAATCACACTGTAGGGCAGAGCGCCAAAGTGAAACAAATGCCAGGAAACCCTAAGTTGCATGGCTAGCATATACATACCTCTACGGTACAGTATGCTAGTTTTATGCTGGTCTGTATTCCTTTACCAACATCAAATAGAATTCACACAAACTAAATTACACAGCAAACAGGCAGCCAACCACAAACAAAAAGAAATATACTGCAAACAGCAAATAGTAGTGGTTTCTGTCTTTGCAGTCTACAGTTTGCTCATATTTTAAACACCACTGCAACCTGTCCTAAGGGTAACAATGCATCACTGCCATTAATACATACAATACTCTCTTGTAAAAGGCATGCATATTAATCCAGCAAACCAAAGGTAAATTGGCATTGCAGAAAACAATTGCACAAGTAAAAATGATGAGTGAGCAAGAGCTTATTCTGAATCTGTGTTTTGCGCAAGACAAGTCCTAAATATTAACTATCTTGTCTGATACTTTATGAACAAGAAGCGTCAAAACACGTCACATTCAATAAGACACTGTACAAGCACAACACAAACATTTGCAGTTTATAATCTGTGTACTGAAGTATTTAGATCACTATAAAAGATATAAGGACTAGATTATAATCATAGATAACAAAAAGGTTCCAGTTGTGATATTCTATTAGTCATAATATCTCATTGCTTCAATTGAAACAAGCATTTGTCAATGCAGAATGTTTTTCACTTGGATTGTTGTTGTACTGGGTCTTGCTTGTACACATTCTAATGTATATTTATTCAAGATGGACCAGATGAGAAGTAATATGCCATTTACAATGGGGTCCTGATTTTACACAGTTTTATCCTGCATTTATCCAGGATAGTAGAGGTGAGATGTGATATCTTGTTTTTAGTGTGGTCCTGCTTATTTAATGTATGTTTGTAGGACAGCTCTTTGATGCAACATCTACTTTTTTATTTATTTATTTTATATTTAGAATAAATCAGAATTACAAACCTTTCAATCAGAGACTCCTTTGCAAAGGCTCCACATCATGATATTAAAGACAGTATAAAAGGTAATACATCATAAGATTAAAACTATACATCGAATACTAAGCAGGTAACAAAGTTGTAGCACAGGGTAGTCATAGTATGTCCATATAGGGTACAACTGTCAATAACAGTTGTAGACAGCAGTTAAATATACCCAGGAATGTACAGTATAAATAGGCTGCCAATGGTCAGACTGAGCAAGGTGTAAAACAAAGATCTATAAAAGTTAATTTAGAGCAGTAGGTCTCACCAATTACTGAGATAACATAATAAGGAGTGTTTGGAGAGAGAAAGTTACAGAATAAGAGGCGCAGTCAGAGGAGATATTGTTCTAAAGGAAAAGAGTGAAATAGGTTGTTGGAAAGTAGCATCATGTGCAGTCACAGACAGAGGAGGAGAGGAGAGGAGTAGGTCTTTGAGCTTGGCTTTGAAGGGGCCAGGTTTAGATTCTGCACAGATGTCAGTGGGCAGTTCATTTAGCCAGAGTGGGGCTCTATAGTAGAAGGCACACTGACCCAATGATGTCCTGCAGTGAGGTACAAACACAGGGGCTTTGGTGGATCTTTGTGTAGCACAGAGCACTAGGGCAGGTTATATAAGGCCATTGAGGATAGAGGGTAGGAGGCTACAGGTGACCTTTTTGGCTATAAGGCAGGTTTGATATTTGAGCCTCTCATCAAAATTCAGCCAGTTGGTGATCCGATAGAGGTCACACATGTGGGTTCATCTGTCACACCCTGTTACAAGCTTGCAGGCTCTATTCATAGCAACTTTGACCCTGCAGAGAGCAGAGTGGTCAGCTGACCCATAACAGACAATCCCATAGTCTACCAAGGAGAGGATAGAGGAGGTTACGGCCAGGCAGAGTGCCTCAGGAGGCAAACACCATTTGTGCCTGTAGAGAAGGCCAAGTCTGCTATTTATGGCTGAGTAAAGGTGGTAGATGTGGTCATGATAAGTAAGTAAGGAATCAATGGTGACCCCAGATATGTAATGGATGGCATGTGTTCTAGAGGGGAGTGCTGGCAGTTCATGCTGTTGAGGGAGTGTTCCTCCATTTATTTTGGTGATAGGCGAAGACCCGTAACCTTGTTTTTCTTTGTAGTTAAGACAAACTTATGTTCAGTGAGCCAGGCTTCAGACTCAGTGAACATGGTCTGGAGGGCACTTTGAAGAGGAAGAAGGTCAGAGTGGCTGCAGTAGAGTATTGCATCATCTGCATACAGGAGCACTTGACCAGAGTTGTCATTGGGAAGAGAGTTCAGGAAAAGACTAAAGAGTAACGGGCTCAGGATTGATCCTTGGGGAATGCGTGCGGACGGACAAGCAGCAGGATAGGATGGTGTTTAATTTGACTCATTGGGATCTTCCACTGAGGAAGTTTTTGAACCAGGTGATGGTGTCAGAATTAGGCCCAGGGAGGTAGAGACTCTAGCAGGAGGGCATGATTTACTGTATTGAACACCTTAGTCAGGTCTATGTATACAGACACAACTAGGTGTCTGCATTTCATGGCTTTATGGATAAAGGTGATGCATTCTAGAAGGGGGGGGGGTTGTGCTGTGGCTCTTTCTGAAGCCATGCTGGTTCCTGCATAGTAGGTCATATTTAGACAGATATTCAGAAAGTTGGTCTGAGACAAATCTTTCAAGAGCTTTAGGGGGAGATAGAGACAGGACAGTAGTTGTTAGTAGAGGTATGGTCACCCTCTTTATGGATGGGGGTGATGGCCAGTTTCCAGAGGGAATGGAATTGGCAGAGACAAAGGGAGAGGTTAAGAATATTGGTGAGGGGGGTAAGGACAACATCCAGTGCCAGGTGAAGGAGTTTTAGGTCCAGGGATTCACCACTATGCCTTGTTTTATCCAAAACACTTGATAGATAGGAGCTAGTCTCATGAGGGGAGACTATCCTGAACCTGAAAGGGGAAACATTAGGTGGAGGGGGTGGGTGGTGAGCGTCCATGGTAGGGTCGAAGAAGTTAAGACAGATTACACTACTGAGGTCCAAGAATGTGGTGTTAAGGGTGTTAGCTATTGTTAGGGGGTCCTGGGAAGGTGCACCATTAACAATGAGTTGTGAGGGTGGGGTTGGGGATACAGTTTTGCCATTGAGTTCCTTTAGGTTGTTCAAGAATTTCTGCCCCAAGCCCCACATGGATGACAGTGTTTCCTGGCAGTGAGCAGCATTAGCTTTTCAAATTTCCCAAGTACATTTATTTCTGGCCTCTCTGTACTGTTGCCTGTCAGCAGGTACACCAGAAGTGAGGGCCTTATGCCAAAGGTTATCCTGGCGGTGCATTAGGTCCAGAAGGGCCTGTGTGATTCAAGGTATATTAGGACCTTTGACAACCTGTTTAGTGATTGGGGAAAAGCGGTCACAGGTAGCATTGATAGAGGAAATGAAATGGGATAGGGCAGTCCCAAAAGATCTTTTGGTGTCAATGGGAGACCAATCACAGTTTCTAAGGAAGTGTTTGAATTGCTGAAGGGATCCCTTTTTTATTCAATGCTGATAAATAAATATAGGGGGAGACTTACTGGTCTTACTGGACCACATGCACAGTGGGGGGAGTGGTCACTTAGGGCATCCAGGAGTAAAGTGACCTTTGAGATTCTGTTGGGGCAATTTGTGAGGATAAGGTCCAGCAATGTGGATGTTCCTGTTTTAGGGTTCAGCCCTGTGGGGGAAGGTGCTACTTGGGTAAGGTTCATAGCTGCTCTAGCATCCTTATATGGGTGGGACATGGGTGACTGCCAATCAATGTTAAAATCCCCCATAGTCAAGATCTCAGTATTATCTGGAACCTGGGCTAGACAGGAGGTAATAGCATTGAAGGCCGGTTTCTGGTTCTGTGGTGGAATATATACTGTCATGATATGAAGGGACTTCCCGGAGTTTCCAACCTGAATTTTAACTACCAGGGCCTGTACCTCATGGGAGGGTGGTGAGATAGAGATTTTGACCCCTTGGAGGGAATCACATAAATAGAGGACACATCTGCCTCCCCTCGATGTCAGTCTGTCTTCCCTGAAGATGGTATAGCCACTAATAGCCAGTGCAGAGTCAGATGTTTTGGGGTTAAGCCAGGATTCTGCAATTGCCAGGATGTCTGGGTAATACTGGGCCATCCAGTTTTGAAGTATGTCATGTTTTTGAGCAAGCTACATGTGTTTATGCATGCTATAAGGAGACCCTCAGCATGACAGTGCAAGGTGGGGCAGACTGGGGTTAGGGTGGACATTACTGGATAGAAGTAGGAGAAGTAGGGCATGATGAAGGAAGGCAGCTTCAATCTCTCTCAAACTGGTGTCAGGGATACGGGTGTAGCAGCGAGGTTTGTGAGTGACTAGAGGGATTGGGAAGGCCTGGATGAGCGGGGCTAATAAAGATGTCAAGTTGACAAAGGGGTGGTTGGGGTGAGTAGTCAGCCCATGAAGTTGAGAGAAGTCCTGGGAGTAGACACTACTACTTCCTTTGAAGTGAATGTTAAGATGGGTAGGGTAAAGTGGGGCCAGCAGCTCTGTATAGGGGCTTGGGTGGAAGGGAGGGAAGGTGAGGAATAGTAGGCTGCTAATGCCTAGCAAGTTCCAAGGGTAGATCATAATTAAGCAGGTCAAGGCTTGGAGTGGGATCTGAGGGGATATACACAGTGATGATATTGAAAGGGTTAGGACTGGAAGAAAAGGACTGAGCTGATAGTTCAAAAGCTGGTTGGGAAGGATGGCACAGCAGTTGTTATCATCACCTCTGGAGCAGAGGGTCGAGGATTCTATTCCAGGGTCAGGCAAGAGTAAGAGGAGTAGCAAGAATGGACAGGAAAGAGAGTAGGGAGGGGTAAGGTACAGAAGAGAGAGGAGGTAGAGAAGAAGGAGGAGAGGGAATAGATGGAAACAAGTTACAAAATTTAGGCTCAGGACTGACCCCTAGTGGCCAACAGGTATATTCTGCTAATGGAGAAATGGGGACTTGCAATATTGGGTCATGTGACCTAATGACCTCAATAAAAAGAGGGATGGCCTTGGATGGAAGAGTGGCTGGCAGTGGGTGGGCAGTCGATGCAAAGCGTCAATGGGAAAACAACCCAGCAAAAAGTCCTTTCAGAATAGTGCAGCTTTTTACCTTTTGGTCCATTCCTGCTGTCCTCTCTCCCAGGCTGCTGTGTAGAGTGGTGTGGAAGGAGGGGTTTCCAGTGGAGGGCCTAGTAGCAGAGAGAGAGAGAGACAGATAGAGCGGGACAAAGGGGGGGATCAAGTAACCTGTTCATCGGTGGGAAGCTGAGACAATGGGACCATACCTGCACCTCATTGTGCATGTGCAAGGCGTAGCAAGGGTCCACAGAAAGAAGAGGGAAATGCAGAGGCTTGAGCAAAACTTTAAGTCCACATCCTAACACATTCACAGATTAGTATGTCACTATGAACATCCCACTCAAAGTACAATTCAAATCCCCCCAAATGCCCTCAAGAAAACTGTTCAGTTTGAAGATCCTCCTAAGAGTTAAGGTAACCCCACAAGACTCACAGTATCAGCGTACAGTCACTAGTGCTTGTCTGAGTGCAAAAACTATCTACTCACTCTGCTGATTAAGGTGTCTACTGTACAGTCCTGTTTTTACACGGCTTTGCAATATATTTACCTAGGATAACATGGCTGTGATGCAATATCTCATTTTCAATGTGGTCCTGCTTTGACAAATGTTTGTACTGTATTTACCCAAGATAGCATGGTTTTGTGTCAGAACGGCGACTGCAGAAGAGCATGGACCAGAACAGTGGTTGCAGAATACCAACAACTGAAACAGCCCAGCCCAGTTAGAGCCCATGTGAAAACAGCAAATCTGAGGACAAGAAAAAAGAAAAAACACCACCACCAAACATCACAGGCACAGCAAAAGGGAATGCCACGAGCACACCCACTGCTGGCAGTGGTACACCAGTACTCTCTGGCTGACATACCCACCACAGAAAAGTAAGATAGCAACACCACCAAAGCATGAAACACAGGCTGCCATGTACTGAAATGGAAACATAGACAGCACCGCACTGGACAGCAGCCCACAGCCACAGCATGAGGGAAGATCTGATTACACCTGTAGCTGGAAGTTGTAAGCCAGCCCACACAGGTAGTCATAATTGCTACGGACCCCATACTCGGTCACAGTGGCCTTGATTCCTTCTTGTCAGGTCATTGTACTTCTCTTCTTCCTCATGGTTGTCCCAGAGACGGACACCAGTTGCTCAAGTCACACATCTATGAGGCGCTGCTCCTCCTTCAGACAGTCAAGGAAGGGCCACACACTGGGATGGTATGCACCAAGCCTGGTGTTAAAACCCTTATGCCAGCTCTCAACAGTGTTATTGGTGCATACCAACCCAGTGCATGTGGCATCATACATATTTTATTTTATTTATTTATTTGATGAGAATCAGAATTACAATCCATTGAGTCATAGACTCCTTTTGCAAAGGCTTCGCAGTACAAAGAACACATATTAAACATTCTATACATACAGTGGTCACACAGTATTAAATTAAACATTGTATACATTGGTCATACAGAAAGTGTATTTCATTAGTTTACCACTGCTAGGATCTTATAGGACCCTGAGTCATTGTAGCGAGATGAGACAGGTTACAGAATGTTACTGGAAAAATGTGTCTCCATCATCCTGAATGGCTGAGAGGGCAGCCAATCCAGGTGTCCTCCATGTAGTTGACCACGGGCTGCAGCAACTCCTCATTCATATGGAAGAACTCCCATTCATGCAACTCCTCACATACAGGGAACATCACAGACAGGCACAAACACTAGGGCAAGAAGTATTCTGAGCTGTAGGGCAAACTCCTCATCCAATGCATATTTGCATTGGACTAATGGACACTGCTGTATGCAGTGCCACACAGCCTGGTAGACATGGAAAACATCCACGCACCTGCATCTCCTCAAACACAGCAGTGAAGCCCTTAATGCTGCATGTTCAAAATCCATGAGAGCAGTATGAGGCCAGAGCCCATTCCCAGTTTCTGTAGTTTGGTAAACACACAAATGTATACCGGCTTCTTCCTGGAGCACATGAGGATGTACACAGCAGGGACCACCACCTCAGCACGCATGCCATGGACCATGTACAGCTGGCTAAACAGTGGTGGTGTACAATGGAAGGTCCCATCAAGGAACCAGTCCTCGCAGCCCTCAAGGAAACAAACTGATGGCTGGGTGTCAAAGAGCAGCACTTGGTCCCCCTTCTGCCCACTGTCGTATAGGAGGAGTGACTCACCAGTGCTGGCCACCGTATACTCATCAGGGATGCACAGGTCCCAATCAGTAGCTGGTATCATGGGACAGCCCTCTCAGACTGCCAGACACTGTACTGTCTGTTTCAGCAGCTGAATCCCTGGTCGGCATCCTGCAACTGCACTGGGTACCTCGGAGGTGCACTGCACAAGCACCTGGGAGGTGGATTCAAGCCTAATCCATGCCCTGTCCTGCACAGAGCAAAGCACCTTCCAGACCCTAGTGTTTCCCACATCCAGGACATGGCTGTACTGCTGGCAGGTCTTCACCACATAGTCTGTCTCCATATGGATTCTGGCAGGGAATCTGAACCTGTGGTAGGAGGCGCAGTGCCAGTATACTTTCCCTCAACCTCCTTATCTTGCCTGTATAGGAAACTGCCATGGGACAGGAACATTCTTCCCTTTTCATTGTCAACGAACTCCATAGCATCCATCACATCCTCTCTACAACCATATGTGGCATCTGCATGGCTGCCCCCCCCCCCCCTTTACAGGGAGCGATGGCCATCATGTGGTCCCACACCTGTCTAGTGGTGATGTGGTACAACTGTGATGGATGGATGTGTTGGAATAAAAGGTAAACCATGAACAGAAGGGGTGTAATAGCAGTCATGACATGTGGCAGGCACTGTAGCACAATAAGATGTTGGAGACATGAAGCAACAGAAGTACTGGTGGACAGTGGAGGTAGGCAGCTTTACTTCACACTGGCAGACAGTGCAGGTAGGCACTGTTAATATCCACAGTCCACAGGTGTGGAGGGTGGTGTTCGGATGGTGGTGGCTGTATAAGTATGGAACCCACAACGGACACATCACTATGCTCCTATCTACCTGCCTATGAATCAGTCTAACAGTGCATGCTTCAATGTCAGTTTGGAGGCGAACAACAAAACACACACCTACATGACACCTGACACAGGGGTGCACCCACACATACTGTAGGAGCTTATGCAACTGCATGCACGCAGCACCCAGCATACAGTCCCCAATGCCAACACCATGCACCCACCCCCTCCCCCTCTCTGTCAAAAACAACTATCACTATTTTTCCAGTTGCACATATTCCCAGTCGCCCATGTTGTATAGTCACTGTTATGACACTCGCTGTTAAACCAGATCACTGTTACAACTGTCAACCATATGCACATTCATGCATCTGACAGTCACCCATCTGCAACCATAGCCATCATTACATGTGCTCAGTTTGAGTTGCTGACTGTGAGTGTCTCAAACTGATTCACCCACATAATGGGATACCACAGATAGCACAGTTCAGATGTTGTCTTGTTTTCTGTAGGATCTTGTTTTTCACAATGTTTACACTGTATGTACCCGGGACAGCAGAACTGAGATGCAATATCTCATTTCCAAGGGGGCCTTGCTTTTACCTATTTTTATATTGCATTTACCATGGCTAGCTCCGAGGAAGGTCAATTTATATAGTCAGTGGGGTACAGCTTTTACAATGGATTGTTCCCAGGATACAGCAGCATACATGTGCAGTTCAGTGGCAACTCTGCAGTACTGGGGTCCTGCTTTTACATCTTTTTACAACATATTTACTTAGGATAAACCATATAAGACACAATATCTCATTTTTATGTTGGCTTGCACACATGTGCAAGCAACATTTTGCAGTAATAACACTGTACCAGCACTTGCAAAGTGTATCAGTGTTGTGGTGAATCCAGGGGATGCTTTAGCCAGTGTGTTCTCAGCCACCAACCAGTGAGAATGCTGCCAATGACAGCAGTTTCAGAGAGTGCCACCAACTGGAAAAATCCACTGCTGCAATGAGAGACAGGCTCGTCATTGAAGCAGCAGATCTGACACACCTCCATTACGCTGCCATTCCTGGTGAGAAATTTCAATAAACATGGGAGCGTCTCTCACTGTCTACCTTTCGCAATCCATAGAAAGCTGACTTTGGGTGCCCAATCTCCCTGTCATCATGCCCTCCCAATTCAATTTGTTTGCAGATGGGGTGCCCAATCCCATCAGCATAATGCACCCCCATAGTTTTATTTGTCTGCCAATGGGGTGCCCAATCCCCTTTGGCATCAGACCCCCCAACACAGACACTCTTTATTTGCTGACTGGGTGCCCAGTCCCTGTTGGCTCCAATCCCCCCCTCAGAAAAATCAGGTGGCACACTGGGAGCCCACTCCAGTGTGCCCAAACATCTTAGTGTCATCTGTAAAAACCAAAACTTCCTCCAAAGTTTTTTTTTCCCTGCAAAACAAGAAAATGATCCCTCGTTGTTGGCGGTGCCCCATCCCCCAACCCGCACCCACCCTCTGCGCACCCCACCTCCCCACACCCCACACACACCTCCGGAGGTTGGCACAGAAATATTCGGTGAAGCGGAAACATGTCTGCACTCTTCAAAGCTGACTGCGAACTGAAGAAATACTGATAAGCTGTAAAATGGCATAAATTGGGGCTTTTCAAATTAGGTGGATATCTTGGCCATTTTTTCAACTTTTGGCTCCAAATTTTCAGCATGAGGTTCTTGGGACCCCATCTCATGAAATCAGTCACTGTCATTTCATTTCATTATTTGGTCCTGAAAGGTTATTTCGCAATCACTGCTCAGAATCACCTTTTGGGATGGATCAGTGAAATAACAGTGCCACTGTTCATGAGGCGAGCTCCCAAAAAGCCTATGTTGCAAATTTGGTGAAAAAATTCCAAAAAATGACTGTGTTACAAGCGTGCTTTGCACAGTTTTCACACACGCTCATAACTTCAAGAATTTTTTATATTTCCACTCCAGATTTTCAACATTGCCATTTTTTCACACATCCTTATGAATAGCACAGCTGTCATTTTTCACATCCTGCCCAAATGTGTTTTTGCACATGTGGCACACAATGGCTCGATCGTCGTGGGAAATCAATGTTCAGGACAGATTAAAAGAATCACAGTGACACTGTTCATGAGCAGAGGTCCTGAAATGCCTATGTTGAAAATTTGGTGAATAAATTCCAAAGAATGACTGTGTCATGAGTGTGTGTTGCGCAGTTTCCACGCACGCTTGTAACTTCGAGAATTGTTAATACTTTCTCTTCAGATTTTCAACATTGCCATTTTTGCACGCCTCTTTTTAAACAGTGCAGCTCTCATTTTTCACATCATGCCCAAAATGTGTTTTCGCACCTGTGGTGTACAATGGGCACGGTCGCTGTGCAAAATCAACTTTTGGGAAAAAGTAACAAAATCACAGTGCTACTGTTCATGAGGAGAGGTCCCAAAATATCCATGTTGAAAATCTGGTAAAACAAATCCCAAAAATGACCATATTACGGTGTGCATTGTGCAGTATCTACATGCTTGTAAGTTTGCAGATTTTTCATATTTTCTCTCCAGATTTTCATCATTGCCATTTTTCTATATCTCCTCATGAACAGTACAGCTGTCATTTTTTGCATCCTGACCAAAATGTGTTTCTGCACCTGTGTCTCCCAATGGCGCAGTTGCTGTGCAAAATCACCATTCAGGATTAAGTAACAAAATGATAACACCAGTGTTCATGAGCTGGAGTCCCAAAAAGCCACTGTTGAAAATTTGGAGTAAAAATACCAACAAACACCTGGGGCATTAAGGTTTCCAACCATAATCCCACCCTGTAGAGACTGACAGCCATTGGTGACATAACTTGGGTTCATCGTCCATAATGTTCACAGAATTCTACCCCCACCCCACCACCATACAGCAACTGACAGGCATTGAGGTGTGTCTTGGGTTCTGTCACCCTAATGTTCACCCCATTTTCCTATATTGCACCCATCTCAGCTTATTTCCTTATGGAATGGGGTGAGCATAAAGGCTGAAGACCCCAATGCACACCACTACACCAGTCTCTCTCTCTGCAGGGTGGAGTGAGGTGGAATGGTGTCAGTGTTATGGCCAACCCAAAGCCACACTCCCAGTGCCTTTCAGTCTCTGTGGGTGGGGGGTTGGGGTGGCATTACTTCAGTACTTCACTGAAATTCCTATTTTGCATTTCTAGCTCCTGCACTATCAATGCCAATGGCAGCAAGCCAACATTCAGCATTGTCAAATGCTTGTTAGTAGTGTTCTGCTTTTACACATTTTTAGATTGTGTTTACTTGAGATTGGCCAGCTGAGAGACAATATTTAATTTTCAGTGGGTTCTCACATACGGACTCCAAATTTCTAACATAGACTTTTATGACCTGGTATTATGCTCAAGACAGCTGACATTTTTAAAATCCCATCCAAAAGATGATTTTGCAGTGAACGTAAAAACATGTTTCCAGAGGATGTGAAAAATGTCATCTGTCATGTTCATGAGGTGGGATGACACAAGAGATATGTTGAACATTAGCCAAAATCTGCAGAAGTAAAGTTCTGAGTAAATGTTGAATAATTCAATCTTTCATCATAGCTTAGTTGTTTGTTATATTTTACCCCACATTTTCAACCTACTGTAGTATTTTATGACCCCAAACTACTATAAAGGCAAGTGGACTTCTACAAATCCTGTCCAAAGGGTGGTTTCATGAAGGAACTTTGAAAGCATGTTTCAAAGGGTGTTGAAAATGACACCTGTCATGTTCATGAGCTGGTGTGAAAAAATGGTTATGTTAAAAATTTGGGGTTAAAATATTGAAAACTTCCAAAGTTATGAGTGAGCATTGACACATTTCAATGTACCTTCATAACTTTGTTGGTTTTAATATTTGACTCCCAACATTTCCAACATCATCATCTTATGACACCATCTCATGAACTCAGAGGAAAGTTTTCAAATTCTACCTGAAAGATTATTTTGCAGCCGCAACTGCAAAATCACCTTAAGCCAGATTTGAAAACTTTTACCTACCTTGTTCATAAGGTGGTGTCCCAAGAAGGCCATGTTGAAAATTTGGGGAGAAAATATAAAAAAAATGACCAAGTAATGAGAACAAGTTTAAAATGCATTGACATACGATGACCACACTTTACCTGATTTCCTCAGTTCCAAGTCCAGGGTTGACAAATGACAATGTGCATCCAGTGCAGAAAGGATTATGGCACTTGATGTCCAGTAGGCAAGTAAGGAGTAGAGTGTGTGTGTGTGTGTGTGTGGTGGTGAGTGCTGAGTGGAGGGGGTTGGGTGGGGGAGGGTAAAGGTGGCTCGGGACAGGGGCAGCAAAGGACATCAATGAACCATTTTATTATTTACAGGGAGTAAAAAAATAAATAAACAAGGCTACAGTATGAGGTATAGTTTTCTTTATTTCAGTTACCAACACTGTGGATTGGGCACCATAGACGTGGTTTAATGTTTAGTAGGCACAGGAAGCAGCGGAGAGGTGGGAGGGATACTTTGCACAGGGTGGGATCTTCCATGGACATGGAAAGCAAATGAGGTGGCAACGATACTTGGCAGGGGTTGGAATTATTTTAAAGAAGTAGAGGCATGGGAAGTGACAGGGAGGTGGGAGGGATACTTAACAGGTGGTGGGATTGTCATTTGCATTGGGGGGGTACATGGCAGAAGTTGATCTTGATGCTTATCGGCTGTGCTTTCAGGGTAGCATCATGCAGATCAAAGCAAAAAGCCACCCTGCGATTCAGGTGGCTATTTTCTATGAACTTCATGACATTTTTTCCCAGCAAGCCCAGATGAGTATCATGATCAGCATGACTGATGATTGTTCTGACATTGTCAGCCCCTTGCAGACTACCCTTTATTGGACTAACAGTGTCACACCTCTCAAATCCACTATCACAGCAATATGTTTGCTTTGTGCAAGTGCAAACATACAAATGGATCAAAATAGCAGATAGGAAATTGAAATAATGTATAGATGTAGATATAAATATAGATATATACTTATTTGCATGGAAAAAACTCCACTGAGCCAATTTATTTACAGGGAGGCCCTGGGTAGGAAACAATACATAATTTAACCACATGAGTAGACCTTGGTGCAAAAATCTTTGATGCTGACTTTACAATGCTTTGGCTGACTAGGAAGTTAAGTTGCGAGATATGTTTTGCAGTGTATTCCATGCTGTGGGTATAACCCAGCTGATGTCAGATTTTCCAAACTGTGTAGTGTATTTCTGGTTTCCAAGAGAATGAGATTATTTTTTAGCACAGTCGATACAAGACCAGTGAAAAGGTCAGTGATGTAACATGCTAGTTCATTTAATAGAACCTTGTAGGCCCACATATGTAGATTTTTAGCCTACTAGTGACTAACTACGACCAGCCAACAGACATGTGCAATGTGCAATGATGAGCCTGGGGGGCATTGAATCAGTTATGAACCTGAGTGAGTGCCTTGTGGTAAGCACGTCACATTTGGCTAGGTGTAACTGGAATGGGATAAGAAGCTCTTCCAATTGTTATGCAGCAATAGTTATAGTAAAAGTAAGGATCTATTTTGTCCTCTCCTATCCTGTCCTTGTCTATCTCTTGCCTGTCTGATTGCACAATCAACATTTCATCGTGGCATCTAGGAAGTGGTTACTATAATGGTCCCACAATTTCCCATTATCTCCCTTCTTTCACTTTCTGCTTCTAGTTTTTTTCTCCTTGCTTCTCTGTGATTAAAAAGGTGACTTTCTATGTTAAATTAGGATCCAGTGGTTTGTAAATGAATATAATTATATTGTTATGAATGCAAACAACTACTTGGGTTTGTTAGAAAAGTTAGCAATTTGGAGCACAGGACAGTGACCTTGAGAAACCTTTTAGAAACATAGAAACATAGACTTTGATGGCAGATATGGACTGCTTGGCCCACCTAGTCTGCCCATTTCCCTACCTACTGGAGAAGCTGCAGATCCTAGTTATGCAACAGGCTATTTCTTCCGACCTCCCACAAGAATTGCCTTATATCTGTCCCATGCATTCTTGAAGTCCCCCACTGTTTTTGATCCCACAACCTCCTCAGGAAGACCGTTCCGAGTCATCCCCCAGCTATCTTCAAATTGTGTCCCCTTGTTCTTGCACATCTCTTTTTCTGAAAGATGCTACCCTTTTGGACTTTGATTCCCTTGAGATACTTATAAGATTCTATCATGTCTCCCACCACTTTCCTCAATGGTATACATATTAAGCTCCTTTAGTCTCTCCTTTGTATGACTTCTGTTGCAGATCCTGCACCATTTTAGTTGCCCTCCTCTGGACTGCCTCCATCCTGTTTATGTCCTTATGGAGATAGGTTCTCCAGAACTGGATGCAGTACTCCAGATGGGGTCTCACAAACTGTCTGTACAGAGGGATAACAACTTCATGTTTTCTACTGGTAATGCCTCTCCCTATACATCTGAGTATTCCCCCCAGCCATCCCTTCTGCCTTCTCACATCACTTGCTAATGTTTAGGTCATCTGTTATGATTACCCCCCCCCCGTCCCTTTCCATTTTTGTTGTTATTACTACCCACCCCATTGTGTACTCTTCCCATGGGTTTTTGTTTCAGGGTGCATTACTTTGTTTTTATTTGCATTGAATCCAAGCTGCCATACTTGACCATTCCTCCAACCTTGTGAAGTTCTTTCTCATCCTTTCCAGCCCCACTTGTGTATCAACCCTGTTGCAGATCTTCATGTTGTCTGCAAAGAGGCATACTTTTCCTTCAGTCCTCTGCAATGTCACTTATAAAAGATATTAAAAGGTCCAGCCCAGTACTGAACCCTCGGTACCCACTAATAACCCCTTTTCTTCAGAGTGGACTCCATTTACTATTACCTTCTGTGTCCTGTTGTTCAGTCAATGTTTTGAGGCTTCCACCCTGGGACCCTCTCCCAGGTTGGCTAGTTTGTTTATTAATCTTTTATGTGGGAATGTGTCAAATACTTTGCTAAAGTCTAAGTAGGCTATGTTCAGAGCCCCTTCCTGGTCTACTACTTTGGTCACCAAGTCAAATAAATTGATTAGATTCATCTGACATGACCTTCCTGCTGTGAATCCATGCTGCCTTGAGAACTGTGCCCTACTGGCCTCTAGGTACTGAACAATTCTTTCTTTCAGAAGTGATTATATCATTTTCCCTATCACTGAAGTCAATCTGACAGGTCTATAGTTTCCAGCCTCTGTCTTGCTCCCACTTTTGTGAAGAGGAATCACATCCACCCTCCTCCAGTCCTCAGGTACCACACCATCCTCCCATGATTTGTTATAAAGGGTAGTCAGTGGTTTCAATTGTTCTCCCCTTAATTCTTTTAGAATTCTGGGGTGAATCCCACCAGGCCCCATTGCTTCGCCCACCTTCAGTTTTAAGAGTTCATTCAGAATCCTTTCTTCTGTGAAAGGACTGGGATCAACCCCCCTATCCAGAGTGCTTCTATTGATTAGATTAGATACCACCCCTCCTCTTCTTTTGTGAATACTGAGCAGAAGTATTTGCTCAGCATCCCTGCTTTTTCACTGTGACTGTCTGCCCATCCACAGTCACCTTTAACCAGCCTCACTAACCGTCCCTTTGTCTTTCTATGCTCCCAATGTGATGGAGGGCATTGTCAAGGACAGGCTAGGGGGGCCTGGAAAATCGGTGCCTGGACGATAGACAGCATGGATTCGTCCCAGGAAATCATGTCAGACAAACCTTGTGGAGTTCTATGACTGGGTGATGACTGCCTTGGACCTGGGTAGACCAGCGAACGTCTTCTTTCTTGACTTCAGCAAGGCATTTGTCTTTGTTCCTTACAAGGGCCTGTTGGATAAGCTGGGAGAAATGGGGGTGGGTAACCAGATAATCAGATGGATAGACAATTGGCTCCAGGAATGGATCCAGAGGGTCGTAGTTGGAGGAATAGTCTCATTCCCAAGGAGGGTCATTAGTGGGGTCCCACAGGGATCAGTCCTTGGGTCTCTCCTGTTCAACGCTTATGTCTCTGACATAAGGACAGCTTTCAGGAGTGAGATGAGTCTCTTTGCGGGTGACTCAAAACTGGGGGAGGTGGTGGATGGGGATGAGGGGAGGGTGGCCCTCCAAGGGGACCTGGAGGTTCTGGAAAGATGGTCTAGAAAATGGAAGCTGAGGTTTAATGCAGGGAAATGCAAGGTACTGCACCTGGGGGCCAGAAACCCGGGCCACTTGTACACCCTGGGGGGGGAAATGCTACAAGTCTTGATGGCTGAGAGGGACCTGGGGGTGGTGGTGGATGTCATGATGAACAACTCAGAGACTTGTAGGAGGGCAGCAGCCAAGGCCAACAGGATGCTGGGATGCATCGCTAGGGGATCACCTCCAGAAGGAGGGAAGTGATACTCCCTCTGTATAACTGCTTGGTGAGGCCGCACCTCGAGTACTGCATGCAGTTTTGGAGGGCACACTGAAAGAGGGACATTAAATTCCTGGAAAGGGTCCAGAGGAGAACAATCAAAATGATTTGGGGCTTGGGGGACAGAACCTATGGGGAGAGGCTCAAAGAGCTAAATATGTACACATTGGAAGACAGAAGGGACTGGGGGGACATGATAGAGGTCTTCAGGTACATGAAGGGGGTAAATAGGGGAGGAGCAGTCAGGGTGCTTTGAAGGAAGGAGGGGCAACTAGAAGGCATGGGTGGAAGCTGGAAGGGGAAGATTCATGGGAGAAAGGAGGAGGTGCTACTTCACTGAGAGGGTGGTGGAGCCATGGAATGCGCTGCCCAGGGGGCTGGTGGAGGCAGAGACAGTGGAGGGTTCAAGAGGGATGGGACAGGTACAGGGGAAGGGTTCTGGAAACAAAATCCAGTGCAGCGAGAATATCTGGAACAGGGAAGGGAGAAGCCGGGAGAAGGCGAGGGGGCAGCAAGGTCGGCTCCCCAGGGTGGGGGCTGACCAAACAAGCAGACACTTAAGACCATTAGGCCTATTCTGCTGACATTTTAGTATGTTAGTAATGTACCTATGAAAGGTTTTATCACCCTTCTTAACCGAGTAGGCTATCTTTTCCTCAGTTTGGCCTTTGCTATTCTGACTGTCTTCCCCACTTCTTTCTGCTTTAACTGGTACAGTTCTCTATCCTGCTCCTTCTGTGTTTTCTTATACTTCCTAAATGCTATCTTTTTCTCCATAACCTTTCCCGCCACCTCTTTTGAGAACCATAGTGTTTTTTTCTTTCAATTTGATTTGTTTATTTGCTTCACACAAAGGTTTGTTGCCTCTGTGATGGCAGTTTTGATGTTTCCTCATTGTTGCTCCACCCCTCTTTCTTGCCTCTTTGCTAGTGCTTTTCTGAGGCACTCTCCCATTTTGAGAAAGTCAGACCTCCTGAAGTACAGTACCCTGGCTTTTGAATCTTCAGGTTGCTCATAGTAAGGGCAATGACAAAGTTTTGTTAAATTGTGTGAAAACAAGAGATATATAGCTTACTGAAAACAGAATGCAGAATTTAATTGCCAGGGAAAAACGTCTTGTAAAAAGAGATCAATTTGTTGTTTAGTTAGAGAGACTGAGATTTAAATTGAAAAGAGACTGTCAGATGAATGATTTTTTTGTACTACCTTTATAAAGTGCTATTAAATGCAATGTTATTTTTTATTTTACTGTTATTATCAATAATAATAATTGTCAATAATAAGCTACTTGTGAATTTTACAAATTCTCCTGTTTTGACCTCTGCCTCATCCACAGTTGGTATCAGTCAAAATGGGATCTACACCATGCATATTCTATGCTAGAAGATTTGTGTGTGGGTACTAGACCTGGTACCAGGGATGCACAGAAGAAAGGTATAGATCCTGCAGCAGCAAGCCAAGAAGTGATTACAGAAGAATAGTAGCCAAGCTAGAAAAAGTGTTCCATCTGAGATCTCTTTTCAATTTAAATCGCAGACTCTAACTAAACATTGGTCTCTTTGTATAAGATGTTTTCCACAATTAAATTCTCCATCCTGTTCTTGTTAAGCTACTGTATATCTTTCAACACTACAAAACTTAGTCATTGCTTTTCCTGTGACCTGTTTCTGAAGAGTGCAGCTAGCCTTCTTAACAGGTGCAACCAAGTAATGCATTCTGTCCAGTGCTGTATTCCTGCTGACAACTCTGTCAACAAGCTTCTGAAGATCAACAGGTTTCTCAAGGTCAATGTCATGTGCTCCAAATTGCTAAATTTTCTAACAAACCAAGTACTTATTTCCATTCATTTTAACAATATAATTATATACATTTGTATTCATTTATTTTCTTTATTGATTGTTCGGACACACCTTTGAGTGGAGCTCATTTAAAAAGGTTCCACGTCACATATACAGAGCTACAACAGTAGCATTAGGACATAACACATCATACATATAATACAACAACACCTTGTACATTGTTGTTTGTCAGGAGGCTACTTCATGGAAGTGTTTTCAGAAGGTAGGGTAGAAGGAGGGGAGAAGAAGGGAGGTAAGGGAAGAAGATAGTAAGTAAGACAGGGAGGTAGGGAATAAGATAGTAAGTAGCTGAGACAGTGGGAGGTAGAGGAATAGATGCCCGTTCCAGAGGTAAAGTGGAAGTTAAGTGCAGGTACAGGTGGTTTTGATAGAGAAGTATCTTTTCAGGGCCGTTTTGATTTGGGTGGGGCTGTTAACCCCAGGATGGAGGGCAAGAGCTCATTTAACCATGTTGGGGCACTAAAGGAGAAGGAACGAGTAGTCAGGATAGTGCTTCAGAAGGGGACATGAAGGGGTTCCTAAGAGTGTTACAGGTGACATGCTTGTTTTGGGCAGGGAGGAAAAGGGTCTGAAGGGTGGTGGTGGAGTAGCCCTGTAGAACTTCGATTCCCTGCAGGCATGCTTGATAGTTTATGCATAGGTTTAGGGGTAGCCAACACAGATTGGTATAGAGGCTGCAGATACGTGTCATTCTGTCAGCACCTAAGATGAGGCGACACTCATTATTCAGTGCTAATCTCACTCTATTTAAGGTTGAGTCAGCAAAGGCTGCATAGACCACGAGCCCGTAATCAATTGTCGGGAGTACTGATGAAGTGACTGCCAGATGCCTAGCCTCCTCTATCATATGGAATTTGTGTCGATATATAACACCCAGTTTTTTATTTACTGTTTTCACTGTTTGATCTTCATGATATGCAAAGGAGAGGTTTGTCATCTAGATATACACCTAGATATTTAAAGGTACTGACCTGCTCCAAGACAGCGCCCATCTGATTAAGGATATTTTTGAGAATAGGAAATCTACATTGATTTAGTTTTCTTAGAGTTTAGGATTAGTTTGTTTTGGAGGAACCAGTGATCCAAAGCCATGAAGCTTTACTGTAGGTTATGTGTGAGTTCCTCCTGTCTTTTGCTACTGTAGAAGATGACAGCATCGTCCTCATAGAGAAGTACATGAGAGTTCAGACAGGCCAGTGGGAGATCATTGATAAATAAACTAAAGAGAAGGGTCCCAAGATAGAGCCCTGTTGTACCCTTACTGAGACATGCCCCGTATCAGAGATTGTTTCATTGATTCTTACTTTTTGGGTGTGACCTGTTAGATATTCTTTGAAACAGTATACCGAGTCCTCAGAAAGCTCTAGGGTAGTGAGCTTATTAAGCAGAAGGATGTGATTAACAAGGTCAAAAGCCTTTCTTATATCAATGAAGATGGAGCCAACCAGATGTCTATTGTCTAGGGAAATGTGTGCAAAGTTGATGAATTCTAGTAGTGCAGTCATGGTACTATGCTGTTTTCTAAACCCATGCTGCTGCTGCTGGCACTGTATACCATACTGACTCAGGTGGGTTACCAGTTGTTTTGCAACTATCTTCTTCAATGCTTTGGAAAGAGGGATGTAATAGAGATGGTGTGATAGTGACAATAGTTTTGTCACCCCCTTTGTGCACAGGGGTGACCAAGGCTGTCTTCCAGATACTTCACAACTGGGCAAACTGTAATGAGTGGTTAAAGAGCTTTGTTATTGGCAGGATTAGGATATCTAGGGCTGAGGCAAGAAAGCTTCATGTTTAAAGTGTCATTGCGCATTCTTGCTTTCCCAAGTACCTCCTTGATGTGGCAGAGAGTGTCCGATGTGGATACTAATTTGAAGTGGAAATCTGGGTGGGTTGGAGAAGTAGGGGCTGCCCTGGGCTGATCCCTGTGTGGGTTGGGAGCTGTGATACTAGAGTCCATGGTGGTCACTATGTGGATATGGTTGGTGAAAGTAGGGATAAATACATTTTTAACATTGCTAGGATCTGTGATAATGGCATTAATATGGGAGACTAGGGTGAGGGAGGCCTCATCCTCTTTGCCAAGGAGATCCTTAACATTGTCCCAGAATTTTCTGCTGTTCCCCCATAGTTGGGCCTGTTTCAATTTGAAGTAGGTTGCATTAGCAGACCTAGCATCTCTAGTGCATTTATTTCTGGCTTCTTTATAATTCTGTAAGTCCCGCTGGGTACCAGTGCTTTGTACCATAACTGGTCTCTTAGCTTCATCTGGGCCCTTAAGAGGGTGGTAGCCACTAAGTAGTTTTACCACAAATTATTGTTTTTCTGTACGGAGTATATATGATTGCTGCCGTGTTAAATTCATTAGTAAAAAACTCCAGTGCTAGGTCTATATCTGGGATATAGTCCAGGACTCCCCAGTCAACTGCTACTAGATGCAGCTTGAAGGCATCTAGAGCACTACTGGGGAGGACCCTACTGTTCTCTAGCTTGAGAGGGGTCTGAGGAGTTTCACTTACCACTCACATAGCACCGGGGAGTGGTCGCTCAGGTAGTCGGGGAGTGCTGTAACCTTTACTGGCCTTTCTGGGTGTGTGGTGAGGACCCATTCAATTAGGGTGTGTTCCTGTTTTATTTTTAGTTCTTTTGCTTTTACCTGCATCAGATATAGGCTATTGGTTAGGTCCTTATGCGCACTATTTGATTATGAGTTCCAACTGATGTTAAAGTCACCTTAGACCAAAGTTTCCGAGAAGGGGCTCACCTCCTGGTAGTTTTGGCTGAAGGACTTGATACCAGTTTCATTGTTACAGGGGGGTTGGGGGAGTGTATATTGTTAGGATTTGCAGAGTTTTATTATCATTACCTATTGTTGGCTTTGTAGCCAGGCATTCGTAAAATGTGTCAAGGCAGTTGATGGTGATGTTTTGGGCCTGTAAGTGGCTTCTTATATATTGGAGGCAACCAACCCCACATTTCCTAGACCTGTCCTGTCTGAAGGTTATGTTATCTATCAGATCAATTGCTTAATCAGGTACATTGGTGGTGAGCCAGGACTCAGTGATGGAAATGATATCAGGTTGTATATGTGTAACCCATGCCTCAAATTGGGTGAATTTAGAGGGGAGACTGTCTATGTTTAACGATACGATACACAAGAGGCCTAATTTGCCCCTTGGTGACTGGTTACCTTGTAGTGGGCCAGTGTTAGGATGAATATTCCCTGATATTAGAAGAAGAAGTATCAGGGTTTTGCATAGAGGCCTGTAGGGAACTGGTTTACAAGTAGGTGTTTTTTTTCTTCTGTTTAGAGCTTGATAACACATCCTCTTATGCCTTCCTAGAGGATGGGCCAATGGCATAGATATACCTCAATGGTATTAGTTTTGCTTGTCACATAAGTGTCAGGGTACACAGTCACTTTGGCCTGAGACCAATCCAATGTTATTTTAAAGTGTGCATAGTGGTAGATCTGTGGGGTATGGGTGCTAGCTCTCTCACAGTGTGGGACAATGTAACAAGTGATTTTCATAGTTGCAGCCAGGACTGTAAGTAACAGTGTGAGGGTTCTGTTGAAGGAGGATGCATGATGAGGACTGCAATGCAGGCTATGGGGGATTAAAGATTTTGTGATGTACTGTAGATACTAAGGACAGGAGGCTTAATTTTGTACTAATATGGTGGTTCCATCTTGTTAGAGGATAGTGTGAAGTCTTAGTGATTTATAGCGGTGGACTAGTGTTACATGCAGATGGTGAAGTCAGTTGACTGTTTCTCATGTGATCAGAACATCCTATACAACTGAGTCCAGCTAAGGGTGAGAGGATGGGGTGGGTGGGGCAGCTGACGTGCAGGTGCTGGTGGAAGGAAATAGGCTGAACTTCCTACAGTGCTCCTGGCTAGCAGGCTTGTGTCATTTTAAACTTAAATTCTAGCAGTAAATAAATTTTAACTTAAATACTGGCAGTAAAAGCAATAAATAAATCCCTGATTTAAGCTAGCAGTAAAATAATTTCTGAAAGATGCGTGCAGTTGTAATGAACGATCTGCATGGTGAGGAGATCAAGTCTGCTCAAAAGATGGCGCCAAGTTCAAAATCTGTACCATAGCTCACTACATGGCATATTATTCTGCTGCATCCCTCTACTGTACTCCGGTGGCAGCTGGGAGCTCCTCTGTGAGCAGGTAAGCTGCTCAGTTGTATTTTAGCTGTTTGGGGTGGGGGTTATCTCTATTGTTCTATGGCAGTGGCTGGGAGCTCCTCTGGGAGCAGGTATGATGCTCGGTTGTATTTTAGCTGTTCAGGTTTGTAAACCACAGGATCCCAATTTAACATACAGATTTGCACATACTTTTTTAACCACAGACAAGCAAAAGGAGAAAGAAACAATAGAAACAGCAAGGGAAGGAGAGGAGATAACAGGGAAATTGTGGAACCATTGGAATGACCAATTCTAGGTGCCACAAGGAAAATTTGGTTGTGCAATCAGACAGGGAAGTGCTAGACAAGTGACGTAATAGGATATGACAATAGGTTCTTGCTTTTAACTCTCTCTAACAAATGGACAGGGACTTATCCCACCCCTGTCACTCTTGGCAAGTACTGGAGCAACAACTGTAAACTTGGTCTGCATAATCCAGAATTGGGAGGGAGGGTACCTCAACCAGATGCTTCTGGGCATCTACTGGAAAACAGTGCTTATTTCTGTAATAGAAACCAAATCCTGCCCAAAGTTTGTTACAGAGTGTCTCAATGCACCTGGAAAAAGACAGTCTATTATTGGGCCATATACCAAGGTATTCATAATTATCAACCACCTCAAGAGTATCCCAGTTATGTAGCAACGGAGGGGCTAAAATACAGGGTGAAGTTATATAATTTAAGGAGAAGAACAATACCTTAGTTTTACTGGCATTTAGAGCTTCTTTGAGTAAAAACAATTAATTAAACACAGTTTGGAGTTCAGAGCAAGCAGTGACCATGTTAGACCTTGTGATATACAGGGCAGTATCATTTGCATAAAAATGTTGATGAGCATCATTGATGTTCGCACCCAATTTGTTAATTTACAACATGAAAAGTAATGGGCAAAGGACAGCTCCTTGGGACATGCCTCTGAGAAGGGGAGCACAAGCAGAGAAGAGACCTTCTGCCTTTACCTGTTGCAGTCATCCACTTAAATAGTTGGAGAACCAACATAGGAATGCTGCACCAGTCTCTATGTTATGCAGCTTTTGTAGAAGGATTTGGTGATCGTCAGTTTTAAATACCTTCCTTTGCTCGAGGAAGATGGCCACCTATGAAGATAGAGTTGTAATCATGTTTAAACTAAAATACAATCAGGTTCACAGTTTCTGGATATCAGGCTGTTCTTGCTATCTTAACCTCTGGTAATAATAAAAAAACAATTTACAGGCAAAAACAGATTTAAGTCTAAAAATGCTGATTTTATAACTATTTTAGCCAACTTGGTTTTCATAATGTCAAACAGCCATTTTATTACAGGCATCAAAACATCATATCCCAGCCAGTCATTAGTTCTGCGTATTGTAAATTAACACCATTGAAGTAAAAGTTTCAGTTTTCTGTCAAGTTCAATGGTAGTTGCAGCTGATCTCAGGAAGGAATTTGAACACATTTAAAATATATTTTAATGTAAAAAAATTATCAGATACTGCAAACATTCAGCAATGCCCTGCATCACTCACCTCAGTAGTTAGCTTGCCACACAATCTAGCTGAAAAAGTGCGTCCATCCATCCTTCATGCTCCAATTCAAGCTGCCTGCTAGTGCTGTTTTTGTGGGGCTTAGAAGAAAGAATTTGAAGACATTATTCTTCAGTGATTTACAAGGCTTTTTTGTGTGGCTGCTTCTGGCTCTCGCAGACACAGGTCTGCTGACTAGAGTGCTGTGCGGACAGGTCAAGTCGAGGTCAGAGTAGAACAGGTGACTGTGCTCCTTAATCCACTCTTGGTGCTGCTGTGGGTCAGTCAGTCTTCTCTCTCTCCTCTCTCCCTCTCTCTCTCTCTCTCTCTCTCCTCTCTGCCTCTCCCCTCTCCCTCTCTCTCTCTCTCTCCCTCTCTGCCCTCTCCCCTCTCCCCTCTCTCCTCTCCCTCTCTCTCTCTCTCTCTCTCCCCCCCCCCGGTCCCAGAACTCAGGCTTCTAATTCCTACAGTGCTCTGGAGCTGACTGTAAAGCAGGAAGGATGATGGCTTAACCCAGTAGGTTGTCTCTTTCTGTGTTGTGGAGACAGACTTGGGGGGGGGCCCTAATCATCTGCACAGCACATCTGGCAAAAAAACCGCTGATGAGCATTTTTTTTAAATGTTACCATGTGCTTATAGCAGAAGTCTGATTGGTTGTTGCCACTGATGCACGATGTCAGATGCCAAAGGGCATCTGAAAACACAGAACTGAGTGTTCAGGCTGAGGGGGAAAATATCAAGAACATTGTCATTCTACAAATTGGGGAGCAAGTGCAGGCTGCTGCAGACTTTGGTACAGGGGCCTGAATTAAGGAGTTCTTAAAAAAAATTGAGAGAATTATGAGGTGTGACACTTAAACACACAACCCAGCAGAAGTGCTACTCTATCAGTCAGTTCAATGGGACTACACAACTTGGTATAGAGTTATGCTTGTGCAACTTGGATAATCTTTGGCTGTTCGCCTCTCTATCTATGGGATATACCACCCTGTTGGAATTTGTTTGATGACAGTGTTTCTAATCATTGGAGGAAGAAGAAAGGAGATCTGTTTTGTGGTTCCACTTTGCTTAGGGCCTGACGTTCATTGAAGAATTGCATGTAGTGAGGGGGGAGAAAAGTCTATGCTGGACTAATTGGATTTGTTTCAGGGTATCATGAAGGCTGTTTCCGCTTTGGCATCATGTGAGGAGGACTATTGCCAGGCATGTTAAAGACTCTCAATTCACTGGTTCTCATTGTGAATGGCTGTGGTCCACTCTGTCTTCATTGAGAGGGACTTTCTAAGACTTGGATCTGGTTAGAGCCTGAACTGTGGCTATGAGGATTGAGGGTGACCTAGAGGTGACTGGTTGGTGAGTGGTTCATCAATATCTGACTGGGGGTCCCAACGTGTGTCTAGAAACTAGGCTTAGGGTCTAGCCACAAGTTCAAGAGCTGCTAACTCCTGGGAGTTCCCCTGTTCCACCTTTCTGGCCACTGAAGTTGCCAGCAGCTTCTTCTGTTTTTGGAGCTGGGAACTGAATCTTGCCTCCCCACCTCACTTCCCCTTGATCTCTAACTGTGAGTGAGCAATGCAGCTTTCTCTGTGGGTGGCAGTGAGAGGACCACCCACAGGAGTTTTCTGTATCTGACAATCATTAATCAGTGGTAAGAGAACTGCTTTCTGATTACATCAACATAACAGTTATGACTAAACTGTTACCCATGGGAAAATACCTCCATTACTTCCCTCTAAAACAGTGGTAGGAGCAATGTTTTTTGGAGTCTTTAAACAGCTCCTTACTTCTCCTCTTCTTGACTGTGCAGACTGAAGTCCTTTCTCCTAGAAATGCACTTACTTTAAGTTTGAGGGATTCCCTTTGTTCTTTTTAATATATATTGTTAAAACTAGGGTGGATGTGGGGGGAATTACTGGGCTTAGAGAGAGAGTGTGATTGGAGAGTGTTTGTGTAGGGAATTTTTGATTGCATTGATTATATGAATGATGTATACATGAGTAGTTAGGATTGTGTGTGTTATTAGATGTGGTTATATTATTTCTGTGATATTGGTGTAGCTACATTAGTTATTTAGTTATGTGTATGAGTCGAGAGCCCCTCTGGATCAGCTACCCGGCAGCCCACCTTGCATGACCTCCGTCCCTTTTGTGACCCTCCCCCTTGCTACCTCTATAAGGTGTTGCAGGGAGGTGGCAACTGCAAGGTGGTGGAGGTGGTTGTTAGGCAGGGCACAGGGAGCTTAACGGCGGTGAGCAGGATCAGGGTGTTAAGGAGCACGAGGCACCCTAAGAAGAAGCTGAGCATTGAGACGTGTTTAGTCTCCATTCCCGGTACTCCCACTGGACTGCATGGGCAGGCAGCAAGAGGGCCTACATCCTTCACTGATCCACTCCGGGCAGCGTTTTACAATGCCAGGTCAATGAGGAACAAGACCGCAATTATGTCAGACTTCATTTCCTCAATCAGCCTGGCATGCATTATGGAGATCTGGCTGGTGGATGATGTGGGGCCAGTTTTAGAGGCATTGGTCCTGGCTGAGTACTCTGTGATACACTGCCAAGGAGGGATCGCAGGGGTGGGGGTGTAGCCACCTGCTTTAGATCTGACCTAAATTTCTCTGTGCATTAGGTGGGTTCTACCTCATTGTTTGAATGTGTGGTAGTGTGTGGAGGCCCAGGTGTGGGTTTCAGAATTCTCCTGGTTTACTGCCCCCGTGGTCGGGTGGAGAATATCTAAAGGAAGATGCAGAATTCATTACCCACAGGGTGCTGGAGTTGCCCAGATGGCTTATTCTGGGGGACTTCAATGCCTGGGTCAATGATGATTCCTGACAATTTGGTTCTGACCTCCTCCAGCTGATGACATTACTGGGCCTAGCACAGGCAGTTGGCTCTGTGACTCATCACCACAGCCACACCTTGGACCAGATATTCTCACTGGGTCTCGAGGTTACTGATTTTGAGATTGATTAGGTTCTTTGGTCCAATCACTGTACGGTGAAGTTCTCATTCAGGATTCCCCCTGATGGTCCCTCCCCTGTTGAGATGATCAGCTATTGCCCTTTTGGGGACTGTCCCCAGAGTGACTAATGGTGGTAGCTGATTTTTCTGGTGTTAGTGCTGTTAGTGCTGTGGCTTGGTTGAGTCGGTCACATCCTATAATAGGGCTGTTTCCAATGCGCTCATTACCATTGCACCAATCTATAAATGACCCAGGTCCTCTCACCCGAGACTGCCATGGTTTGATGGCGATCTTAGGGCGATGAAGACCATGGGTCAGAGATTGGAGTGTTGATGACACTGGACCTGGCTAGAGGAGGATAGACTGGCTTTGAGAAATCGCTACTGTGACTATCAAAGGGCAATTGACAGTAAGAAGGCAGAGTTCCTGTCCAGGGAGACTGCAGCAGGGAAGAACAGACCAGCTAAGCTTTTTTGCACTGCAGACCAGCTTCTCCATCCTGTCTGTATACAGCTGAAAAAAGCTTTTTCAGGAGCACTTTGCGAAGAGTTTGCTCTTTTCTTTTCCTCTGACAGGGTATCCTCTATTCAGGCTGGGATCTCACCAGTGGATCTGGACCAGACCCGCAGGGTGGAGTCTGGGTGTAGTAGGGACACTCCCATTGTCTGGGAAGAGTTTCGACTGGTGGGGGTGGCTGAGGTCTCCAAGGTGATTCTGAAACTGCGGCCCACTTATTCTGAACTGGACCCTGGTCCAGTGCACTCCTAGTGGGATGCATCAAGGCCATTTTCCCAGTGTTCACTGGAATAGTCGGGTGTTCACTTTCAGAGGGTGTCTTTCCCGACACCTTGAAGGAGGCACTGGTAAAACCCTTTCTGACAAAAATCATCTCTTGACCCTGATGACCTAACGAATAATAGACAAATCTCAAACCTCTCATTTCTATGGAAGGTTGTTGAGAAGATAGTGGCTCTGCAACTTGAGAAACACCTGGAGACCTATGACATTTGCAAGCCATTCCAGTCCAGGTTTAGGGTGAGGCATAGCACATAGATGGCACTAGTCCGGGTGCATTATGATCTCCTCATGGCAAGAGACCGAAGAGAATGGTCATTTTTCATTCTCCTCAATCTATCATCTGTATTTGATACTGTGGACCACATTGTGTTGCTGGATCACCTTAGAGAATATTGTAGATTCGCCGGTGTTGTCATCAACTAGTTTTAGTCCTTTCTCTCCAGTAGAAGGCAAAGGATCATAATGGGGAATTTCTCTTCCTCCTTTTGTCTCTGACCTGTGGAGTTCCTCAGGATTCGATCCTGTCACTGATGCTGTTCCTTGTATATATGCTGCCTTTCGGGAGAATCATCAGACAGTACAGTCTGAGTTTCCACTTCTATGCAGATGATACTCACCTGTACATGTCTTTTGCAACAGGGACTAACGGCGCTGTTGAAGTGCCTAATAAATGCCTCATCAAGATCCAGGACTGGATGAACTCTAACCGGCTGAGACTTAACATAGACAAGAGAAAGGTTCTAGTGATTGAGCCTTGCCTCGAGTGTGATGATGGCACCTCTGGGACGACAACAGGTTTGGTCCTGGAGTCCATACTTTGACAGCATCCTCTAGGGTGAGAAATATGGGCATGGTCTTTGACAACAAGCTGACATTTGAGACTCAGGTGTAGGTGGTCATCAAAAGCAGTTTTTACCATCTGAGGAACATTGCCCAGATTAAACCCCTAATTCTGCATAAGGATCTTCCATCACTAGTGTGCACCTTTGTGACATCAAGACTCAACTATTGTAATGCTCTATACCTTGGGTTCAGTGGAGGGAATCTCTGCCAGCTGCAGCTGGTGCAGAATGCAGTGGCCAGGCTGCTGACAGGACTATCAAGGTCTTGTCATGTGGCTGCAGTCCTGTGGGGTCTGCATTGGCTGACTGTCATGTGGTGGGTTCTCTTCAAGGTGGGCTTGCTCATCTATAAGGCCCTTTACAGATCAGGCCCTGACTACCTGTCCAACCTCCTTACTCCTGCCATCGGAGTCCGTTCCCTCCGTTTCTCCACCCGGGCATCCTGGTGGTTCTGAAGACCAGGCTGAAAACCTTGGGTGATCATTCATTTGGGGTGGCCAGCCCTGTCCTCTGGGAGTTGCTTCCAAGATCTTTGAGGGAGGCCCCTATGGTGGAGGCATTCAGAAGGGGTCTAAAGACTCACCTTTTTAAACTCACCTATCCTGTTGATATGTCTTAAAACAGCCCTGTATAATTTTATGAATATTCTGCTGTCTAGTTATAATTGTGATTTTATTATTTTGTGTATCTTGCTATTGTCTACTACTGTATGATGCCCAGAGACCCTGGGATTGGGCACCTAATGAAATAAATTTTACTTACTTATTGTAGGGGTGTGAAGGCAAGGAACCTTAGAGGAGGGTTCACCCCTAGAGGTGCTGCAGGAATTATTCCCTTAGTTAAAGGTACCTTAAGAAGGAGCCCATGGAAGAGAGATGAGCTCCTGGAGGAGGAGGAGGGGAAGGGAGGATGGTGGGGCAACAAGGAAATGATTGTGGGAGTAGTTTGAAGAAGTGGCCTTTTATGGCCCAAGCAGGGACATGGTTAGTTGCTCTACCCCATTGAACCACAGGCATAGCCTTCCAATTCAATGGGCCTACACAACTTGGTATAGTGTTATGCTTTTGCAACTTACATAATCTTTGGCTGTTTTCCTCTCTATCCATGGGATATGCTACCCTGTAGGGGTACGAAGGAAAGGAAACCTAGAGGAGAGTTCCACCCCTAGAGGTGCTGTGTGAATGATTGCCTTGGCTACAGATACCTTGGGAAAGAGCCAATGGAAGAGAGATGAGCTGCTGGAGGAGGAGGGGAGGATGGTGGTGCAATGAGGACAGGATCGAGGGAGCAGTTAGGAGGAATGGCCTTTTCTGGCCCAAGTGAGGGCACGGTTAGTTGCTCTGCCCCATTGAACCACAGGCACAGCCTTCCAATTCAATGGGCCTATGCAATTTGGTATAATGCTATGCTTGTGTAACTTAGATAATCTTTGGCTGTTTACCTCTCTATCCATAGGATATACCACCCTATACAGTTACAAAGGCAAGAACCCTAGAGAAGGGTTCCGCCCCTAGAGGTGATGCAAGAAAGATTCCCTTGGCTGAAGATACCTTAGGAAGGTTCCCAAAAAGAGTCTTTGAGCAGCACGTGTAAGGTGAAGAATGCTTATCTGTATTGAAAACCTGAACGTAGGTCGGCACTTGTAGTAGAGATAGGAGCATGATTAGAGAAACAGTAGACAACAGATAAATAATGACCCACTATAACTCAGAATGTCAGGCATGGAGGCATGACTTCATAAGGAGAAAAGGAACAGATAGGGGGCCACCATCTGTCTCCATCCAACAGCAGAAACCTAACTACATAACCTAGGGAATATTATTACACCTATCTAGGTATTATGACCATTGGCAAGGAGGAGAGGAGAGGAGAGGAAAACCCCCCTTTGAGGAGGAAATATCTGGGGATCCGAGGCCTAGATCTACTTCCCTCCAGGCTTCAGATCATTTAGTATAAGACAAAGCCTGCCATGGCGAGATGCAAATGTGCCATCTTCCACCATGGCCACACTAAGATGCACCGTAACCCACGAGGGTGACACATGCTGTAACCCATTGTGACTGTACCCAGATGCACCATAACCTGCTATGATGACACAATGTACCGTAACCCGCTATGGCTATACCCAGATGCCACATAACCCACTATGGTGACATGATATGCTGTAACCCGCTACAGCTATACCCAGATGTGCCATAACACACTATGGTGACATGACTTACCATAACGCACTGCGGCTATACCCAGATGCTTCCTAACCCACTATGACAACACAACATGCCATAACCTACTACAGCTATACCCAGACAAATCATAATCCAGTATTGTGACACAACATGCCGTAAACCGCTATGGCTATCCCAGATGTGCCATAACTCACTATGGTGACATGACATGCCACAACCCTGCTATAGCTAAACCCAGACATGCTATAACCCACTACAGTGACACAATGGGCTGTAACACACTACAGCTATACCCAGACACATTGTAACCCACTATGGCTACACATAAGTGTGCCAGAATGCCCCATGGTGACACATCTGAGCCGTAACCTGCTTTGGCTATACCCAGATACTCCATAACCCGCTATGGTGAAACAATGTGCTGTAACCCACTACGGCTATACCCAGACACACAATAACCTGTTATGGTAACACAATAAGCTGTAACCTGCTATGGCTAAACCCTGATGCGCCATAACCTGCTATGGCTACACACAGACATGCCATAACCTGCTATGTCACCACACATATGTCCCTCTACAGAAACACATAGACATGCCAAAACTTACTCCCAGTTATATATGGAGAAATTGCTGCAACTACTTGAAGTCACAGTGCCCACTATGACCATGCAGTCCCCTGCCATGGGAAAAACAGAGAAGCCATAACCAGGCACTGTGACACCAAACTGTTAATTAAATGTTTAAGATAAAATTAATTGAGTTACACCAGCAGCTGTAACTGGACTGATATGACATAGAGTAAATTGCATGCTGAGAGATCATGAACACAGGCCTAGGATAACAAAAAATATGTGACTAAGATGGAGATTAGTGCCCAAGAGGTGGATAAGCAGAAAAGGGGCAAAATTGAGCAGAAGGGCAGACAGCAAGGAGAACCAGGGATAAATGACAACCAAGGAAGGGGCTGGAGTAGAACAGTGAAACAGTCTAGGGAGGTCAAATCATGGAAGGCCATGTGTGCAAATGCCAGGAGCCTTAGCAACAAGATGGAAGATCTGGAGGCTGTCATGGTACAGTCAGACCTGGACATTGTGGCCATCACTGAAACCTGGTGTAATGATAACGATGACTGGGAGATGGCCATACCTGGCTACAACATATTCAGAAGAGACAGAGCAGGCAGGAAGGAGGAGGTGGCACTGTATGTGAAAAATGACATAAGGACCACAGAGATCCAGGAGGAACAAATGGGGAGAGATACTGTGGGTTAAGCTGGAAAGGAAAATGGGGACAGCCATCCGCACAGGTGTGGTCTATAGACCACCAGCCCAGGAGGAAGAAACAGATAGGGAGTTGATGCTAGCCATCCAAAGGATGGCAGACAAGAGTGAGGTACTGGTTGGAGACTCAATATTCCAGACGTGGACTGGAGCATCCCAGCAGCAGCATCAACTAGGAGCAGATTTATCCTGGACTCCTTCAGGTGCCTTCCTCAAGCAACTGGTCATGGAACCAACTCGGCAGAAGGCAATACTGGACCTTGTGCTCACAAACAGGGACAGTGTGATGGGGGTAACAGTGGGGGAGCACCTGGGAAACAGTGACCATCAGTCATTGTGGTTTGAAATCACAGAAAGAGCAGAACCAAACCACACAAAAACACGTATCCTGGATTTTAGGGGGTCAGACTTTGGAAAAATGGGGAGATACTTGAAAGAGGCATTAAAGGGAATGGGACAGGAATCAGGGGTTGAGGAACAGTGGGCAGTATTTAAAATGGGGATTACAAGAACAACAGAATTATGCATTAAGCAGGTTAGCAAGAGGAAAAGGAAGAGGAGACCATTATGGCTTTCCAAAGAGGTAGCAAATAAAGTGAAAGCCAAAAGATTGCATTCAGGCAATACAAAAGACACAGGCAGAAGGGGATAGGGAGAAGTACCAAGAGAAGCAAAGGAGGCAGGAGGTCAGTAAGGGAAGCCAAAGCTTAGACAGAAGAACACATTGCAAAATCAGTGGGTAGAGGACAAAACCTTTACAGGTACATAAGTGAAAAAAGAAAGACAAAGGGAGGATAGTGAGACTGAAGGGGAAGGATGGGGCGCGTGGAGGATGACAACAGTAAAGCTGACATATTGAACAGGTATTTCTGCTCAGTCTTTACTGAGGAAGAGGAGGGTAATGGGTCTGAAGGGAGTACAAGGGGTGAGAATGGTGCAGAAATGGACACAAGTACCTTTACACGAGAAAGGGTCCTGAAGGAACTGGAAGTAATAAGAGTTGATAAAGCAATGGGGCCAGATGGGGTGCACCCCAGGGTCCTTAAAGAACTAAGAGAGGTGGTGGATGAACCTCTGGCTATCCTGTTTAGCCGATCACTGGAAACAGGGGAGTTACCCAAAGACTGGAGGACAGCAGATGTAGTCCCCTTATACAAAAGTGGGAACAAAGAGGAAGCAGGGAACTACAGACCAGTCAGCCTCACCTCGGTAGTGGGGAAGATCATTGAAGCACTGCTGAAGGAGAGATTGGTGGAACATCTAGTTGTCAATGGACTACAGGACACAAGGCAGCATGGTTTCACCAGGGGGAGGTCATGTCAGACCAATCTCGTTGAATTTTTTGACTGGGTGACTAGGGAAGTTGATCAGGGGAGGGCAGTGGACATGGCCTATCTGGACTTCAGCAAGGCCTTTGACACTGTGCCACATAGAAGACTATTACACAAACTGGGGAATATGGGTGTGGGCAGGACAGTAGTGTGGTGGGTAGGTAACTGGCTGGGTGGCAGGACACAGAGGGTGGTGGTAAATGGCTGTCACTCCACAGAGGGAAGAGTGACCAGTGGGGTACCACAGGGATCAGTGCTGGGACTGGTTCTATTCAACATCTTCATCAGTGACATTGGGCAGGACCTAGAAGGCAGAATTTCACTGTTCGCTGATGACACAAAGCTCTGTAATAGAGTAGACACACAAGAGGGTGTAGACAGAATGAGAAGCGACCTGCAGAAACTTGAAGAATGGTCAGAGGTTTGGCAGTTGAAATTCAATGCAAAGAAGTGCAAGATAATGCATATGGGGCACAAAAACCCTGGCACAATATATCAGTTGGGGGGTGAGGATATAGCATGCACCAAGCAGGAAAGGGATCTTGGGGTTGTCATCTCTGATGACCCTCAAGGTAGGAAACATGTGACAAGGCAGCAGGTAAAGCAAATAGGATGCTGGGATGTATAGGCAGGGGCATCACCAGCAGGAAAAGGGAGGTCATAATTCTGCTATACAAGACACTAGTGAGGCCCCACCTGGAGTACAGTGTACAGTTCTGAGACCATACCTACGTAAGGACATAGACAGGGAGAGAAGGTTCAGAGGAGGGCAACAAAGATGGTGCATGGATTGCATCACATGTCCTATGAAGACAGGCTGAAGGAACTGAACATGTACTCCTGGAGGAGAGGAGGGAGAGGGGATATGATAGAGACATACAAGTATCTTACAGGGAGGAACAGGGTGCAGGAAAACACTATTTTAAGTGAAAAAGATGTTCTAGGACTAGAGGGCATGGGATGAAGCTGGAGGAGGACGATTCAGAGGAAACATGAGAAAGAATTTCTTCACAGAATGGGTGGTGGACAAGTGGAACACACCTGCCAGAGGAAGTGGTGGGGGCTGAAACAATCACGGGATTTAAGAATGCATTGGATAGACATAAAGGAATTCTGGAGGTCAGGGGTAAGAGGCAACAGACTTCTAGGAAAACAAACTGAACTTACAAGCTCAAATGGGCAGACTGGGTGGGCCATAGGCCCTTATCTGCCGACACTGTCTATGTATCTATGTATCTATGTATCTATGACTAGTAAAATATATTTGCTAAGGCAGAAAACCAACTAAAAGAAAGCAAATACAGCAAGCTGGTCAGAGACATGAGCCAAAGAGCAGGAAACATCATACAGAGTGCACACAGCTAGGAAGGCATGAGCATACCAGTCTAGCAGGAAGGGTGAGCACAAATTGTAAGACAGCATGAAAGAGCAGGGCAAAGGAAAAAAGCCAAGGATGCCATCCATGGAGGAACAATGGGGTACCGTGGACAGAGGAAGTACCCACGGCCTGAAGAAAATTAGTTCAGGTGCTCGACAGAAGAGAGAGAGAGAGCACCAAAGCAGGATGATGGCCTAACCAAGGAAAGCACCAACTAAGGCAGCCAGTTGGAAGGAAACCCCTGAAGAGAAGCATGAACAAGGCTGAGGGGGATGACATGAGATAGCAGGAAATGAGGGGTCAGCCATTGGGGGAGCAGAGAAAAGGAGGAACAACAGAGCAGAAAGGGGGCAGACAGCCCCAGAGGGAAGAAGGAGAGAGCAGCCCACCTGAGCAGGTGGTGGGTGAATAAGCGAGCAGGCCAGGGGGAGGCAACAGGAAGGGCTACCAGCAGAAAGAAATGCCAGAGAAAGTGACAGATGAAAGGGAGAGGACACTGTGGAAGGGGAGAGGAAGCTGCAGGGTGAGCAGTAGGAGATGGAAAATAACAGAGCAGGGAGGGTGATGGACCAGGGAGAGAGACAAATGGGAGTGAGGGACAACATAAGCCATGGGGCAGCAAAAAAAAAAAATAACAACAGAGGTGATGGCTGCAATGGCAGGCCGAAGAGCACAGGGAAAAATAAACAGAAGGGGAATCCGGGAAAAGATGAGGATCACCAAGGGCAGCCAGAGGCAATACAAAAGAGGGGACAGGGAATAACAAAAACAAATAAAAGGAGCAAGCAGGAGAAGGAACAGCTGATAGAGCCTCCAGCCACAATGAGGAAATGATCATGCGAGCAGTTAGGAGGAGCGGCCTTTTATGGCCTGATTGAGGGCATGGTTAGTTGCGCTGCTCCATTGAACCACAGACATAGCCTTTCAATTCTGTTGGATATCTTCTGAAGTCCCTGAGTTCTTGTCTTGTGCTGGCCATTGTGCTGTTTTTTATATACCTTTGGAAGTACCAGGAAAGGGAGGTATTTTGTGCTGAAAGTTTGGATTAAACCTGGGGGGACAGCAAGTCTGTTTTTTCATTAATTTGTATGTATTCATTTGTGATTTGTGACCACCAGGGGAGATGGATACATGAACTAAAAGCTGGACCTGAAACCTTGGGGTGGGGGGAAGCAAAAAACAGCAAGTCTGTAAGCACCAAATGTACTGAGTCTACTAAAAGTCTTAGCCTAGAACCAACCCTAAAGTGGGGGGGGGGGGCAGATATCTGAGCTGAAAGCCTGGCCTTAAATCTGGTCTGGTACTTACATTGTTGTGTGTCCAAAATCCTATAATTATATGTTTAAACCAGTGCTTGTCCTGAAACTTAGTACCTGGAAACTGTCTGTAAAGTACCACAAACCTCCCTGCAGCTTTTAGAATGCATTTCCTATGGTTATTTTATTAAAACCAAGCATTTGTTAATGCCAAATGTTTGCTTGCAGTGTTTCTTGGCTTTAAAGAGCCCCTGTTGTTGCTGAGGCAGCTCTGAAAAACATAATATCTAGACACAATTTAGTTTATATTTCACCACTTTTTTTGTCATTTTCACACAAATTTGTTTATTACTAAGGCCATTGCCATGGAAATATAGGGCCAGATTTTTGAAGGGTGGTGCAGGACATACATTAATCCCTACATCAAACCCTTTCCATGTGCCATATGGGTTTTCTGCAATTGCACCCAGTTTTCAAAGATTGGGCACAGTTACAACAGTTTACCCACTTTACAGCAGCTTGCATCAAATCTCAGGTGCAAGCTCCCTTAAAACAGTCCCCAGTACTGATGCAAGCTGGACTGGAAAAAGATGGTCTAGCTTGCATCAATTGTCACAAGAGATTGAAAATCCCTGCCTTCCGGTGATGTCTCAGCTGTGGTGAAAGCTGTCTTGCTTGGCTCTGTCCTCCAGCTTCTATCATAACTTATCTTTTATCCGAAAAATACTAGATTCTTAATTAAAACTACACTTAATACTCACCAAACTTTATTTCGTCTTATACTGATTAACTTGGGCCAACAGAAATTGAGGTAGAGATGAAGAATCTGATAAAGTATACACAGCCTCCAACAGCAAACTGCATGGGTATCTTGAAACAATCTAAGCAAGCTCCCACTATGAACTCTGCTTCAGTCTCTGGAAATAATTATTTAGCAGAGGAGAAATTCACAGAGGAACTAAAATCCCTCAAAGAAGCAATTCTTACTCTGGCAGAGGAATCAAAGATCACCAGAGGGGTGATCAAGGGGATTAATAAAAGGCTGTCTTATGCAGAAACTAGGATTTCATCTATTGAGAACTGGAAAGGTAGAACTGAACTAGATTTACCAGCCTTGCAGCAAAAGATTTGAAAATTAGAAGCAAAATTAGAGGACTCAGAAGGAAGGTCCAGAAGAAACAATGTGGTCATATATGGGCTACAAGAGCAATCCAAAGGCACAGATCCAATACATTTTACTCAAGTAATATGTGAAAATGTGGGCAATTCTCCTAATGGCACAAGTTATCTAACAGAAAGGGTGCATAGAGCCTTGCATCCATTGCCGGCAAGACTGAACCTCCTTAGCCCTCCTTAATAAAATTTCTGAATTGCTTGGATAAAGTCCATCTGCTCAACCAAACTAAAGACTCTCAAAAGCTATCCTGGGATGGTAAGACATTTTGCACCATCCAATATCTACCCTAAGTGGTCAGGCAGAGAAGGAGAGAGTTTTATCCTTTGGTCAACAAACTGATTATGGCTGGCATCAGATTCAGGATGTTGTATCCAGCAAGCCTTTCATTCTACAAAGATAGCAAGTATTATACTTTTGAGTCTCCTGAAAAAGCCAGAAAACAATTAGCTCAATATCTCCCTGACTTGTTTAAAGTTGGTTGAAGAAAGAATGTTTCTATTCTGCAAGAAGGACTTATGCCTTTTGCTCTCATGGGGAAATTGTGTACATGTTCTGTTATTTTTGGAAATATAATATAAAGAATATGTATTAGATTTGTTTTATTAATAATCAGAATGCACAAGAGTCTTGAAATGCATCGGTTAACCAAGGATGAGCTGGGTAATTAAAACTTTTCTAACCTTGAGCTGCTGGGAAGGTTTAAGTAAGTATAGGGTGAAGTCTTGATATGAGTTGAGCTTGTTTTTCTTTTTTTTCCATAATTTTAACCAACTTTAAAGTGAGTTTGCTATTTGTAAGGGATACGGTCCTTAAATGAGCCATGATATGAACATTAAGTTATAAAGTATAGATTTACAGATCCCTGATAGTACCATTTTCTGCTCTTATAATTTCAAGGTCCTAGATAAACATAATTAAAACAACCACACAATTACTGATTCTAAGTTTTCTGGAAGGTTCTATGATGCAGAGTTGCACTGTATTCTTATGACCCTGGGTGAAGTATGTGTAGTTAGCTTAATTCAGCAAGTTTTTGAAACATCATCATTTGTTTGGAGTAAATCATTGAAGCAGTGATATTGTTTCAGAGTGGTAAGTTGATTGTAGAAATACTCCATTAATAACAACAATGGTTTAAAACAGTCTTTATATGTTGTAACATTGTCTGTGCAAGGTCTTTGAGTTGTGATGTACTTTGGATTTATTAAGGAAGACAGAATAATCTTAGTACTAAGTAATGCATATAAACGATTTCATCCTTAAACTACCAATTTTGTTGTATCTTATTTTATATTACTGCTGGTTCAGATCGGAATTGTTTTTTGGTAGCTTTATATATATATGGAATATTTATGAGGTTTATCTTACAGTCTTTAACTAAAGACTTATTTAGTGTTGTTTCATTGTTCTTGAATATAATTTAATTTGTAGAACTGATTAGGTAAATTTAGTCTGAGTTGGGAATGTAACTAAAGTATAGTTTTAATTTTCCAAGGAGTTGATTTAAAATGCAGTGAGATATATGTTGAAATACATTTCTAAAACAAAAGCATTGCTACTTCTCCTTAGTATTCCAGAACCTTCTACTATTTAATGTAGCACTAAAGGTATTGGCCCCTGTTTAAGGTGGTCCATATCTGTTCGGTTTTGAATACTTAATGAAACGTTTCCTTCTTTTTTATTAGAATTACTGAAGCAGAGATTATGCTTATTTATGGTTATATGATAACAGTGATTATTCTATATTAAAAATAAAGGTTTGCAGTATACTTAGTAGGGCATTTGAATAGACTGCTGAAAGCTTCCGGTAATTCAGGTTTTGTTTTTCTTTCTGAGGGCATATTAAAGAGTTAATGCAAGCAACAGCAGTGTTTCTAATGCCTAAGACATCACTTTACTGCATATTTAGATAAGTTTTGATCTTTTTTTATTTATTACCTCTTCATTAATGAGAACCTATGAGATCTAATATTTAAATACTGGATTAAAGTATTATCTACTGCTATTTCAACACCATTGATATTAACAAGTATATAGAAAAGTATAGTTAGAAATTTCTTATATCAGGTTTTATAATGGGGCAAACCTCTAGTTATTAAAGCATATCCTTTTAAATTCAGGGAAGCATAAATATATTTTCAGCATCAGTGAAATCTGCGCAAACTCAAATGTTTCTTGGACTTATGTTCCCAATGTTATTATTAATTCAAGCTTGTTCGTGATAAATAGAGAAGGATAATTAATGCTGGATGGATAGGAGCTAAGTGGCTTCATAGGCTGAGATTTTCAGTGTTAAAATGAAGTTAGGAGTCCAGTCTAAGGGACTGAAGGAAAGAGAGAGCCTTTTTATGAGGGGGAGGGGCAGGGGGTAAAATTGTTAAATAAGGCAAAACTATATATGTCACAATATCTCTTATTATCAGCATTTGCTTCTTGGAAGGTTAAAGGACTGTGCTCCAAAGTTAAAACAATGCAGTTTTTGCACAATATTAATACTCTGGGATACAATAGTATTTTCTTACAAGACACACATATGTTATCATCTGAATCTGATATGTTTAAAAGATTTAAATTTAAAACTGTATATGGAGCTGAGAAATAAATCCCCTGTAGGTGGCTCAGGTCATTGGACTGGAAACTAAAATAAAATTTGTAGCAGAATATGCTTGCCCTGCCAGAGACAGAAAATCTGTGAGAAGAGGATGGGATTGGGAGTTAACACTCGAGGATCCCAAAAAAGTAGTGATCACTCAAGAGAGTTGAAGATGTTTGAACAGATGATGAACAGGGATGGAGTATTGCTGTTGTATTACTCGGGACAACCTTGCCATGAGAAAGAAAGGATCCCAGGGAGACATGCCGAAGTGGAGGACAAAAGTTAGGAGGAATGAGTTGGCCTGCTATCCTTATATTTGGATTACCAACCAGAGGTTGAGATGGGTCTTTGGACCAGCCAACCTTCATGTAGTAACAGATCTGCTTCAAGGCCTTAAGGGACCACATCAGTGGGATATTGTGTATTTGTGGAGGAAGGGAAGGGAAAAAGGGGGGACAAGCAAGAGTCTAGGAAGTTGTAAACCATATTGTAGGCAGAGTTGGGTCTCCAATGATAGCGACAGAGGTGCATAAGCCCCACTCTGGAGATCATCTGAGCATTGAGACCATTGAAAAATTTTGCAGCTGTGACGAGCACAATAATATAGGCAAAAGTCAGGTAACTGGAAACCCCCCTCCTCTTTAGAGAGTGTCAGTTTATAATAAGCCTGATGAACAGCCCCGCCTTTCCACAAAAATTCCAAAAGAAGACTCTGGAGTCGAAAGAACCAGACGTTCAGAAGAAAAGGGGTAAGCATACCTAAGGGGTATAGTATCTGGGGCAAAATATTCATTTTGATGGTTTTAACTCTTCCCCAGATGAAGAGTGGATGAGCCGACTACCTATGCAAATCTGCCTTAATTGCAGAAAGCAAGGGTGAGAAGTTCCTATCTGTCAACTCTGAGAGAGATTGAGAAATCTGAGTGAACAGAAAAGTGATCACCGTGGGTGCCCAACAATAACCCAAGTCCAAAATTTGCTGCTTAGAAATGTGAACATTTCAAAGGGTGGACCTGAGTCTTATAGAGATTGAGCTTGTATCCCGCTATGGAGGAGAACAGATGAATTTCCTCTAGAGCTGCAGGTATCAGTGTAGTGGGAAACTCCACATGTAGGAGGAGATCATCAGCATACAAGGTATATCAGAAGCCACATACTGAAATGCCCCAAATTGCCAGATTGATATGCACTTTATGGAGGAGGGGCTCTAAATACAGGTTAAATAAAAAGGGAGAAAGGAGACACCTTGCCTGGTTCCATGCTGAAGCAACACTGGAGTATACAGGACCCTATTACATCTGATCCTTGCCATTGCATTGTGGTAGAGTACCCTTATCCAATTACAAAAAGCATCTAGGAATCCAAACTTCTGAAGAGTGGTGAACAGGAATATCCAAGAAACCCAGTTGAAAGCTTTCTCCATGTCTAGTGAGACTAAAACAGCAGGTATGTTATTCTCCCCAGACATGGAAATGAGATGGAGAATCTTGTGGAAATGGTCACTAGAGTGGCAGCTGGCCATGAAACCCACCTGCTCAGGTGAAATCAGGTGATTCCAAACCTGAAGCAGCTGATTAGCAAGAACCTTGGAAAGTATCCTTAGATCAGTATTAAGAAGAGAAATGGGATGGTAACTACCAGGGAGTAGTGCCTTTTTCCCTGGCTTAAGGATCAGGGAAATTCAGATTTGAGTGAGGGAAGAGTCAGTTATTCCAGAGAATAGGAGATAAACAGATGAGTCAAAATAGGGGCAAGAATATCAACAAAAGTAGAATAAAAGAAATTGAGGAAGCCATCTGGGCCCGGAGCTTTCTCCGTGGGGAGGTGCTCCATCACCAGGTATATTTCCTGCAATGTTACAGGGGCTTTTAGGAAATCTGGCTGTTGGGTGGATAGAGTAGGCATGGTAAGAGTGGCAAGATACTCCTCTGTTTGCTGACTGGAGGGTAAAGATAAGGGTTCCTTGCTGTACAAAAAACTATAGAATGTATGAAAGTCTCTAGCAATTTCTCTGGGGTGAGTAAGGCCAGGACCTGCTGGGTTGGGCTGAAGGCTGGGAATGGCCATAAGAGAATCTTTATGTTTTAGACAGAGAGCTAGGAGTCTCCCAGCTTTTTTGCCTGCCTCCAGATATAATGTTTTTGTTCGCTGGAGCGCAAAGTCCGCCCTCTCGTCCAAAAGCTCTTAATACTGAGCACTAAGATTATGTAACCAGGACCAGGAGACCAAATTGTGCCTAGATGAGAGAGAGACTAGCAACACTCTAATTTGAGAGAGGAGGTCATCCAGTTTCTGGGAACGGTGCCTTTTAAGCATGATGGTCAATCTAATACACTCTCCTCTAACTGCACACCACAAAGCAGACCAAAGGGTATCTAAGACCTTTACTGAGCCCTCATTTTCTCTCAAAAAGTTATTGAGGAAGCCCTGAAGAACATCACGGGAGGCAGGGTCTTCAAAGAGAAAAGGACTGTGGCACCAGATTCGTTCTGACTCCTCGTGACCTGTGAGGGAGTAATCTAGTAATACAGATGCATGATCCGAAATTACCAATGGTGCAATACTACAGGACACTAAAACCAAAAGGATTTCTTTACTAACCAGAAAGAAATCAATTGGGGAATATGTAGAATGGGGAGCCAAGTAGAAAGTATATTGACGGGTAGAGGGGTAGAGAGTGCACTATGAATCAACCAAGGCCAGGGTGTCCATAAGATCCTGCAGCTCTCTTTGCCCAGGAGAGAGGTTGTCCAGAGATCCTAAAACTTTGGGGTGTACTTAAAAAAAAGTGGTGGATAAACTCAGGTTAAATAATGCATTTAACCTAGAGTGTTGTATTTTAGGTAATGTGGAGGGTCTTACATCATTATCAGATAACGCTATTATAAATTTAATATCAATATCAACTACACAAATAGTTGTAAAACATTGGATAGATAAAGACGCTGCATCTTTTACAGAATGATCGGCTAGTACACAACTTAATTTGCAAGTTATCAGTTTGATTGAATCCTTTTATGGTAGAAGCAGGCACTTTACTCATGTATGGGGAAAACTTTATGGTCTGTTTTTTTAAGGGTTGATTATTCTCCTTTAGTTTAAGTTTGCTTTGGTAGCGCACTCCCAGAGATATTACGCTATATGGTTATGCTAGGTACTGTATACATTTTGGATGCCCTTTATTTTAATTTGAATATAGAAATTGCATTAGTGTCAATTTTTATTTCTATCACCATTCTTATTTATTATATTCTTGCCTTGGATATCCATCTTGTTATACTAAGCATTCTATCTATATTTAGATGCCCCTGGTGATGCTGTAAATCAAGCTTCAATTTCAGGTCTGTATCTCTATTTATTGCACATATATCTGGCACATATAGTTTATCAGTTCTTCTTTCTCTTGCTATAGTTTATTATGCTAAGAGGGGCAGGGGGAGTTGCCTTCTATCGAGAAGGCTTTAGTTGTTGTGTTTTTGTTGGTTTCTTAATGTTATAATGTATTCAGATTTCATTGTCTGTTAATGGTTTTTATTGTTGATGTTTTCTTTTCTTATGTGTTAAAATTTATGAAATAAAGATAAGAAAGCAAAAAAAAAAATCCCTTTAGATTGCTACAAGCCTGGTGCATCATATCTTAAGCCCAGTGCGCTATATCTTTGGTGCACCTGGGGCTTGTGGCAATCTTGAGGTTTTGAAAATCCAGCCCAGATTTCTTCAAGATTTGCTCTGTGTGCTTGCTTACTTCTGCAGCCACCATTCTGTCTGTGACATCCCAGTTGCTATGGAGATAATTATGTTGTCATAAACAGGGCCTTTTGATGTCATGTGTAGACAAGACACCAAAGCTAATAAAGTCCAAGAGACAGTAATCTAGTTTTCATGTAATTTCCCTGAGTAACAAAGAAAAAAGGGAAATAATTGCTAAAATATAGTTCTGGATGAATGGTACAGAGGATAAAAGACAGATTCAGCCCCCCTCAGTACCACAAGCAGTATCTTCAAGAGAAATCTGAGTTACAGTTAACTTGTAGCCAGCCCAGTGGTATGGAGAGCTGAGGTGCTTGATGTTTTACCTCCCACTACACTGGAACCTGGATGTGGAAATGGACCAAGGTCCTTCACGGGCTGGCAGTGGGAAGGAGGACTTAATGTCCATCGATGGATCTCCTCCTTCAAGGTGGGGGAACAGTGTGTCCTGCTGCTTGGTTGACACCTAGTGGAGGGTAAGTGGCACAGCAGTGATCTCCTGAATTGAAAGTTGGAGGTGGGCATTGAAAGCATGCTCTGTTTTCATGGTCTACATGTGTGCCATTGCATGCTATTGCCTCTGGCTTAAGGGGAGTAAAAGGTGGAAAAGAACCCCTGTCTGCAGGATGGTGCTGCAACATTGAAGGCACTGTACCACCACCATCCATGGCACCCACTCACACAATGAGGTAGGAAGTAAGTGGGGTAAGTCCTGGAGGTGGGGTGAAGGGTCTGGGGTTCGACAGCAGAAGGGGGCTGAGGGGAGAGGCAGGCTGAAAATGTCAATATAAAAAAAAGATTGGAAAAATATTTGCATGGTATGCTGAATTGTATCTAACTCTCACATTTTCAAAGTTAACCAGCAGTTATCTTGGGATCCTGGGGGACCAATAATTAAAGTAAATCAAATATTGCTGGTGTTTTTTGTTCATTATTATTGCTGATATTTTAGATTTCCCTGCAGTTAGTTTCTGGCAAGGGAGCAATCTTGCTATCAGAACAAGGCAAAAGAGGGAGCTGACTAAAGCAGCCAGAACATTTCTCCTAGGACATTTCTGACCAAGGGGAAAGCAGACAGATACTTTATTAGAAGTGCAGGGTGTGCAAGGTAAATTGGGATCTTTGGTTTAGATTAAACACACACACACACACACACACACACACACACACACACCAAAGTGTGCTAGTCTGAGTTGGGAGAAGGGAACAGTTATCTTTTCAGTTAGCTGGGTGAGGAGGAGAGCTGTAAGCTGGGGTGTGTGGCTTAGGTAGAAGTAAAACAGGTGTCTATATATAGACTTCCCTGTAATTAGCGTTTGACCAGGGAGCAATCTTGCTATCAGAACAAGGTCAAGGAGGCAGCTAGAACCTTTCTGCTAGGACACCTCTGACTAGGGGGAAAGCAGACAAATGCTTTACTAGAAGTGTATGGTGTGCAATGTAAATTGGGACCTTCAATCAGGTAAAAATACACACACACACACACACACACATACACATGAGTTAGTCTGCTAGTCTGAGCTGTGGGAAGGGAACTGCTATCATCTTTGCAGTTAGCTGGTTGAAAAGAAGAGTTGTAAATTGGGGTGTGTGGCTTAGGTAGAAGTAAAACTGGAGTCTGCATTTAGACTTCCCTGTAGTTAGCTTTTGGCCAGGGAGCAATCTTAGATACACAGGTACATAGAATGTGACAGCAGATAAGGACCGCTTGTTCCACCCAGTCTGCGCAGTTTCCTACCTACTGCATAAACTCTAGATCCTAATTGATCTGTAGATTACCTTCTCTTTTCTACCACTAGGGTTGCCTTCTGCCTAGAGGTGTGTGGAAGAAAAATTCTACTGGTGGAATTTTGACAAAATGTGGATTTTCACTTCTACGAAAGTGTGGAAATCATTTTGCCAACTTTCGTAGAACTTCCGCCAAAAACTGCAGAATACATTTATGAAATGCTGGTTAACGTATAAAACTGCGGGAAAAAACTCCACAGAACTGCTAACTATCAGTGTTCAGTTCTGCGGCTTATGTATTAAACTATGTGAAAATACTCTGCAGAACTGAGAACATCACACAAAAGGAATATTCATTACTGTTGAACAGATATTCCATTGTTAGTATTTTTTGCAGGAAAACCAGCAGAAACCCACTTTGTTAAATTCAGAAAAGGCACAGTGATAGAGAAAGACAGAAAGCAAATATAGAGAAGAAAGGCAGAGCATATATGTTACAGAATATGCAAGATAATGTGTCTACAACTTTGGTCGCACAAAGCATTTTCATCAACATGCTTCCCTACCTCCTCTACCCCAGTCTGGTGTCCTGAAGCTCATGATTAGACTGACATCTGTAGACCAACAACTTAGTATCCGTACATATGTCTTATAGCAATTGCAGTGCCTCCAGAGTCTTACAGTCACAAGCATCCCCTAGGGGAGGAGCCAGGAAAATAAGTGCCCAGTTGTCCACCCTGGTAGCACACAACTGGGAAAAATGCAGCAATAATGCACATGCAGTAAACATGCAAAGGGCATGTCTCAGGCTCAACAGTCATATCCATCCACAGTCATTTGATGAACACGGGTTGTACATTTCATGCCCCTCCCCCACTCACTGGTTGAAGTAATTTGTACCTATGTACAATTCTACACAGCACGTGTGGTGCTTAAATGATCAGCAGAAGCAGCAGTGTCTCTGGGCCTAGTAGTTTTTCATTAAATCTGTTTATTATTTCTGTATTGTCAGTGGTTACAGTGTGCAGGCTTTAATGGCATAGCAGGAGTGGTGGAGTGGTGGTCAGATCAGTGGCAGCAGCAGTGGCATGTAATTCGCATACCTGAAAAAAAATCATAAAAAGATAGTTGCAGAGAAACAACACAGCAATCAACATTTAGTTAACTTATAAAATGATGATTGGTTCTGCAACAATAGCAGCTTCAACAGCGGTAATTATCCTAGTAGGCAATGTCTAACCTGACTGAACATAACAAACAATAACAGCAGTGGTTTGATCCTGAGGTAACATGGAAACATAGAAAACTAGAAATTGACAGCAAATAAGGACCACAAGGCCCATCCAGTCTGCCCATTTTCTCTACCTTATAAATGAACGATAGGCCTTTACTCTGTCAATGGCCTATCTAGTCATGCTCATCTGTATTGCTCCCTTATGCTTATTCTATGCCTGTTTGAAGCCCTGCAATGTATTCATGTCCACCACTTCCTGAGGTAGGCCGTTGCATGCATTCACCACTCTTTCTGTGAAAAAAGAACTTCCTCACATTACCCCTTAATCGGCCTCCCTCTAATCTCATGCTGTGTCCTCTTGTCCTGCTATTTTTCTTATATTGAAACAAGTTAGACTCCCACCTTGTTAATGCCCTTAAGATGTTTGAATGTTTCGATCATATCACCCCTCTCCCTCCTTTGTTCTAGGGTATACATATTGAGCTCTGCTAATCTGTCCTCATATGTTTTCTGATGCAGTCCCTGCACCATTTTGGTTGCCCTTCTCTGGGCTGCCTCCATTTTGTTAATGTCCTTGTGCAGGTGTAGCCTCCAGTACTGCACACAGTACTCCACATGGGGCTGAACCAGCGTCTTGTAAAGAGGGATTATTACCTCCCTCTTATGAATTGTGTTATCCCTACTAATACACCCCAACAACTTCCCGGCCTTACTTACTGCTTTAGTGGTCTACTTGGATGATTTCAGGTCATCTGTGATGATGATGCCTAAGTCTCTTTCTTCCATAGTGACTGCCAGCAACAACCCTCCTAACCTATAGGTAGCTTCAGGGTTTCTCTTCCCTATGTGAATGATCTTGCACTTCTTTGCGTTAAACCTCAGTTGCCACTCTTTCAACCATTTTGCCAGTTTTTCCAGATCGCTTCTCATTCTGCCCACCCCATCTGGATAATCTAAGCTGCTGCAGTTTTTTGTGTCATCTGTGAACAGGCAAACCTAACCCTCCAGTCCATCTGCAATGTCACTAATGAAGATATTGAAGATGACTGGCCCCAGGACTAATCCTTGAGGTATCACACTACTGACTTGCATCTCTTCTGACTGTATACCATTTACCACCACTCTCCGTTTTCTGCCCACTAACCACTTTGCCACCCAGTTTACCAACCTCTGACCCACCCGAGCCTACTCAGCTTATTAATCAATCTTCTATGTGGAACAGTATAAAAAGCTTTGCTGAAGTCAAGGTAGGCAACATCAACTGCACCTCCTTGTTGCACCACTCTAGTTACCCAGTCAAAGAAATCGATGAGATTAGTTTGACAGGACCTTTCTGTTGTAAACCCATGCTGTCTTGGATCCTGTGCTCCTATGGATTCCAGGTATTGCGCTATTCTTTCCTTAAGGAATACCTCCATAATCTTGCCCACTACTGAGGTAAGACTGATTGGTCTGTAGTCCCCTGCCTCCTCCCTGCTGCCACATTTGTGGAGAGGGATCACATGAGCCTTTCTCCAGTCTTCTGGCACCTCTCCTGTGCTCAGAGACTCACTAAACAGTTCTGCTAATTGCTCTGCTAGTTCCATTTCTTAGCTCATATAGTACTGTGGGATGCATGCTATCAGGTCCTATTGCCTTGTCCACCCTGAGTTTAGCAAGCTCTTGTAGGACCCTTTCTTTTGTGAAGTGACTTGTGCACACCTCCTTCTCCCCTATGTCCATGGTGCTGAGCAGTGGGCCCTGCCCTACCGTCTCCTCAGTAAATGCTGAAGAAAACTATTAATGATAGATGTTTTTCCTTGGTCCTTCTCCACACATTCCCCCTTATCCCCTTTGATCTTAGCAATACCCTCTCTGGACTTTCTCCTTTCATTAATATAGCTATAGAAAGTCTTGTCACCTTCTTTTATTGTGCGTGCTAGTGTTTCCTCGGTTTGGGCCTTTGCTGTCTTACTGCCTTCCCTGCTTCCCTTAAGGGAAGTTTGGTATGCATCCCTATCTTCGTCTCACTGAGTTCCCTTATATTTCCCGAAGGCCAACCTTTTGGCTCAGCTCTTTTCTGCTATTGATTTTGAGAACCAAAGTTGTTTCCTCCTTCTTTTGCTCTTGTTTTTCTCCCTAACACAATGGGATGAAGTTATTTTATTTATTTATTTTCATTTATTGAAATTTTGGATAACACCTTTGAGAACAAGTTCATTTCATAGGATCCACGTCAGACAAACAATACATATTAGAAAAGTAGGAAATGGAGAACAAACAAAACAAGGAATTAAACAAAACTTTACAGCAGTATATAACTAGAGATGTTCCAATACATGTGGCATTGCACAATGTATGCCAAGGTGCATATTTGATTAAAATCTGGAATTCAAAGGGTCATATTAGAGGGTGTGGGGTCTTATGAAACAATCCTTTACAGGAAAATGAGCACAGACTCAGCTTAATATCTAATAATCAACAAGGTAAGGGATGGCATCAGCCCAGGGGCCTCATCAGAGGTGAGAAAGTATGGGACAAAGCATTTTAAAGTGAGCAAGGGAGTTCAGGAGGTATAATGGGGGGAAGGGGATGGGGGAAATCCATAGAGGTGTGAGGGGAAAGAGTGGAAGGAATCAAGGGAAAATGTGAAAGGAGAATAATTAGCAACTTAGAACAGTAATTTACATGCTGAGAACATAAGGTCAGGATAGCATAAGGTTAGAATAAATGCTGGTCACTAGACAGAAGATTACTGGAAGCAGTCACAACTGTTGCTTAAAGTATTGCATCCTTAATGCTTGCCCACTTTGCCTGTACCCCCTCACCTGTATTTCATCTTGCTGGAGTTAGCTTAACTCTATTGGCCATCTTATCAAATCAGCTCCTCTGAAGTCACATATTTTTGCCATGGAATAGGATGATTTAGTTCTAGTGACCAAATTGAACCATACCATGTGATGGCCACTGGCCCCCAGGTGACCTTCTACCTGGAGATCTGTGATCCTTTCCCCATTAGTCAGTACTAGATCCAGGATAGCCTTGTCTCTTGTGGGATGTTGTATCAACTGTTTGAGGCCCTCCCCCTGTAAGGAATCCACTATGTGTCTAGTTCTGGAGGATGTTCCTGCTGATATTGACCAATCTGTATCTGGAAAGTTGAAGTCTCTCATTAACAGAACCTCCCCTTTGGCTGTCATGTTTTGTATATCTTCTAACAGTAATGTGTCTATGTCCTCCCCCTGGCCTGGTGGCCCGTAGACAACCCCAGTTGGTATGGTTGTCCCATTTCCTGTTTCCAGGGTTACCCACAGTTCTTCTGGTTCCTTATGTGTATTCTGAATTTCTGTAGCTTTGATATTTTCATTGACATAAAGGGCCACTCCACCCTGACCCCCTCCCCTTTTTGCACCTCAGTCTCTTCTGAACAGTACATAGCTGGGTACTGAAGTCTCCCAAGTGCAGTTACTGGTGAACCATGTCTTGCTAATGGCTAATATGTCGAGTTTAGCCTCCGTCTTTGTTGCCTCCGGGTCTGGGATCTTGTTTCCCAGACTGTGGGCATTTGTGAACATGACTTTCCATTGGCCAGATTTTGGTGCATTAGTTGTCACTACTTCAACCTCTCTGACCCCAAACCTGTCATACATTACTACCGGCTAACCTCCATGCATAAAAGTATGTGCATACTATGTACAGCAAGCTATAATCTGACACTTTTTTTAATGTGTATCTTTAAGGAGAAAAGATGTAACCCCCCCCACAAGAAAAATATACTCACCTTAACAATAAGTGAAAACACCATAGGTGGCCAGACTCCATGATAGTCCAAAAAGTTTATCCCAGACAGCATGAGCAGTAGTAGCAGTCACATATGTGTGGAGGGATGTAATCAGCATACCTTGAAAATAAACCAGAAAAAGAGAGTTTCAGAGAAACAACACAGCAAGCAACTTTGATTTAAGTTACAAAATTATGTTTTGTTCAGCAATAACAGCAGCTTCAACAACAATAATTATCCTAGTAGGTTACAAAAGTGAATTTCCTTTCCCCCTTTCTGTAGTGACAGTAACAATCACACTGAAATACTTACCTGAATGCCTGTCTTCCTTATCATTTGTCTAAAAAAAAAAAGTGTAATTGTAAAATACACAGACTTTACCACAACCTGCAGCTACTATGGTACCACCAGTAACACTTTGCTGTGCAACAGACATTGGAAGCATAACTCAAAACACTTGCCTGAAAGATTTCCTGAACTGACACTAAGAGAACACATAAACCATTAACCAGTTTCTCAGTTTCACTAGACGTTTAACTGAATATTATGTACTTACATGAACATTTAATTAATAATTAACAACTTCTACTGTACTAGCAGTACAAGTAGTTCAAATAAGTGGAAGAATTCAAATGTGATTGAATGTCCACACATTACTTGCTGAAAATAAAATGCACTGAATCACTTTAAATAGGGGTTTCTGAGGGGTGTGGTCTGGATGTCGGCAAGATGGCAGCTTAGAGAATTTGCTCCACCCCTACCTGGGCCTGTTTGCTTATCTAACGATGTGATTCATGAGCATCGGGCTTACACAATGTTATAGGCAGAGGGCTAAGGCCACCACTGCAAAATGTGAGCATCTCGAGCGGGTCGAGTACCACCAGGGAAGACATTTATTTATTTATTTATGTATTTATTTATTTAAATATCAGATTACAAATACCTTTGAGCTAGGGGAAGCTCATTTACAAAGGTTCCATGTCAAAGGAAAGGGTTACAAAAGGTTGGGAGGTATAGACAACATTCATGGTATCAACGGTGGTATAGACAACATTCATAGTATCATTGGAGCACAGCAAGTTAACTGGTAACTAAGTGGGAACAGTGTTACACACTCAAGAGTACAAGCAAGCATAGAAAACCATAAGGTGCATTTGAAGCAACATTAGTAATCAGAGGTGGGGGGAAGGGGAAGAGTAAGGAAGAGGTAAGGGGGATGAGAGGGCAGAGTCCAGATAGAGAAGGAGAAGAAAATATGGCAGCCAGGGCCTTGGCATAAGGTGAGAGGGAGGGGATGCTAAGGTGGGAGAAGGGGTAAAAGAGGGCAAAAGCAGGGTGGGGAAGAAGATAAGGGAGAGTGGGGACCAGAGGGCCTGGACAGGACCAGGAAGGGGGGGGGTCAGTGGGATAAGAGCAAGGAGGGGTGAAGTAAGGGAGGAGGTGGCAGGGAGAAAGAGGAAATTGCTCTGATAGGAGAAGTGAAACAGAACAGGAAGCCAAGTAAGAGCCTCAGAGAGTGAAAAAAGTGGTATAAGGGTGTCTGCAGAAGTGGGAAACTAGGCGTAACAATCACAAGTGCTTTCGGTTAGGAGATGCCGACAAAGCATAAGCTTAAATTGGGACAGACTAGAAAGACTGCTCAGTTGGTTGCTTAGATTATTAAACCACAGGGGGGCTGTGTATTGAAAGGATCGCTGGTATTGAGCAGTCCGACAGTGGGGTACTAGAAGGAGGTCAGAAACTGTGGTACGTGTGTGTTAGGTCTTAGGTGATTTGTTTAGCAGGCAACCAATGGTTGGGGGTAGTAATCCAAGTAGAGGTTTTTTGGACAGGAGGCAGGTTTGATATTTGATCCTGTTATTTAGTTAGAGCCAGCCATATTGAGCATATACTCATAGGTATGAGTGAGGTGTGCGGCACCCATAAGTAACCTACAGGCTTTGTTCAGGGCCACCGTGAGTCGTTTAAGAGATGTGGAGGTTGCAGCACAGTATATGATTAGACCATAATCAATGATTGAGAGGACCGAACTGTGAACTGCAACCTTCAGGGCTTCTTGAGTAAGACTTCGTCTGTGTCTGAAGATGAGCCCAATTCTGGTATTAACATCTCTGGCAACTTTTTCATTTTGAGGCACAAAGGTAAGGTGACTATCCAGGGTTATATCTAGGTATTTGAAAAGCTGAGTTTGTTCAAGAGCATCTCCGTGGTTGTTGGTGATAGTGAGTTGATGGACCTTAAACTTATTCCGAGAGGATAAAAACAGCTGGACTTTAGTTTTTTTGTAGTTTAGCACTAGTTTGTGATTATTAAACCATCTCTCTGCTTCTGTGAAGCCTTGTTGAAGACTGTTTTCAAGAGCATTGGGATCCAGGTGGCTAGTAAAGATGACCATGTCATCTGCATAGAGGAGAGTACGCTGGTTGCAGACAGCTGGAAGGTTATTCAGAGAAATACTGAGCAATAAGGGACCCAGGATTGAGTCTTGAGGTACCCCTGATTGGACAGCCCTCTGCTCCAAAACTACATTTGATAGTCTCACCCTCTGCAGTCTATCACTGAGGAAGTTTCCTAACCATTTCAGGGTGTTTGGGGCAACACCAGTTTTAGAGAGTTGGCCAAACAACAGTGTGTGATTCACTGTGTCAAAGGCTTTGTTAGGTCAACAAAGGCTGCACCTACAATCTTGCCTTGATCGATTGCCTGTTGTATGAAGCTTATGCATTCTAATAATGCTGTGGTAGTACTGTGCCCCTTTTTAAAGCCATGTTGTTGTTGTGGGCACTGGATGGAGTATGTGTCCAGATAAGCACCAAGCTGATTGGTAACAATTCACTTGAGCACCTTGGAGAGTGGAGGGAGAATGGATATAGGCCTATAGTTACCCTGTAAGGAACGATCACTGGTTTTATGCACTGGAGTTACGATGGCCATTTTCCAGGCATCAGGAAATTATCCCAGTGTAAGGAAAATGTTTAGAATCTTAGTTATAGGTAGGAGGACTTCATCTAGGGTTAGCGTGATAAGCTTAAGGTCTAGTCTGTCACTACTGTGTCTTGCATTTCTTTAGAACCTTAGCTAGTAGTTTTCTAACCAGATTACATGATACACTTTTAAAATAAAAAGGAGGGTGCTCAGGACTATTTTCATCACCGTGGCTTGTGAAGCAGGCAGCATCATTGAAAAAGTCAGGTGGGAGAACACAGTTCAAATTGGTAAAAGCATTGGTAAAAGCATTAGCAATTTCCAGAGGGTCAGCTGTAGGGGTCCCATTTACATTTAGCATTGTAGGCGATACTTTAGGTTTTTTGCCAGTGACATCATTTATATTAGACCAGAACCTTCTACTATCACCCTAGGAGTTGGTAAGCATCTCCCTATGGTACTTGTCTTTTGCCTGGCAAGACTCCCTTGTGCAGTTGTTTCTAGCAGCTTTATAGGCTTGTAGGTTCTGCTGCTTACCAGTGGCTTTCACACAGTGCCAGAGATGGTCCCAAAGCTTCATGTGGGAAAGGAGTTCAGGAGTGATCCAGGGGTTAACCATGCCAGACCTTAATCTTTTTGAGAGGGGCATGCGAATCACAAGCAGTGTTGAAAACCCTTATAAAGTGACATGTTGTGAAGTAGAGAAACGCATGGAGCAGACCGAATCTTGTGGGTAAATGGGCAAGTCGCAGCCTATAGAATGCATCAGGGGTGCACAGTGAGATGAGCACAATACATTGGGCACTTAGACTCCCCTTCCTTGTATGCATAAGTAAAGATCTCCTGCTCAGCTGTGCATAGAAATGCAGGACTGATCAGTTTGCCAGGACTTTTAAGTTTAAATCAACATACCTGTTTTCAGCAAAAATATGGCCTCTTCTACACAGTCACCTCAGCCTACCAACCACAGTTCATTGGACACCTCGGCCCCAGTAGCTGATTCCCTGTCCTACATCACCAAGATGTTAGAGACCTTACTGGTGTGGGTGAACAGCATCAGGGCTGCCTTGGCAGGGAATGTGGCCAATGTTCGACACCTGGAAAATCATGTTAACATGATGGAACAAGGACAAAGGACTTAGAACTCCAGCAGCACAGAATTTGGCAAAAGCTTCAAGAACATGAGGCCAAGTTGTATAAACTCTGGGAGAGGGCTGAGGATCAGGAACATCTGGGGTGCTGGAATAACTTCAGAATATTGGGCATCCCCGAGGGGCTGGAGGGTCCCAACATGGAGAGATTTCTTAATGATTTTATTCCCAGGATACTGGGGGAAAGATGGAGGGGCCCAATGGAGGTGGAGAGGACACACAGCATCAGGGGCAGGGCGGGCCTGCCTGGCTCACCCCCATGGCCGATTATTGCTTATTGCCTGAGATATTGAGTTAAAGAACAAGTCCTAAGAGCAGCCCATGATATTGGGGATATAGAGTGGAGGGGATTCCTCGTATCCTTTTACAGAGACTACTGCCATAAAGTGGCAGTGAAGTGGAAGGCCTACGCTCCTATAAAAGAAAAGAGAAAATAACTTCAAATACCATTTCAAGAGGCTGTCCACTCTCCACGTTTCCGGAGATGGCAAAGAAGTCTTGGTTGATTCACCCCAGAACATTATTAAGTGACACCAACAACACTGGCCTAGAATTTCAGCTGGTACTACATCCCCCAGAAGGCTTTGGGTCCCAGAGGAACATACATTTAGGAAGAGGAATGGCAGGGGAGAAGCAGGACCCAGAGGAGCATAAACAAGGTTGGACCAGTCAGTCCCCTTACCCTTCCACTGCAGGAGCAGATGCTATGCATGCCTCAGATCACCAACCCCAAGAGCCACCCACACATCTGAAGTGCTCAATGAAGGCAGAAGGGGTTGAGGACAAAGCAGGGGGAACCCCTCTGGAACAAAGAGCTTGACAAAGGTTCCGTAGTTGGCAGCACAGCACTGGTAAGAGGTTGATTTTCCCGACTTCCCTGCTGGCAAAGATACCCAGAGAAGATTCCTTCAGTGAGGATGAGCAGAACAGAGACCCTACAGGAAAGGCTGTAGAGTCTATGGACACTGCCCCCCCAATAGATTGGCCGAAGAATCCAAAAAGCAAAATGAAGCATTGGATGCAACTGAAATACTGGGGGCAAGTCAAGAACTGGTGAAACCAAGCTTAAAAACATTTGCAGAGGTTGCAGCAGGACCTCTCTCTCTCTGAAGACTGCTCACCACCCCCCAGCTCCAGACAGAAACTGATGATCTGCATGGACTTCCATATCTGAGGCCTTGACTTTGCAACATCTGTTAGACAAGACTAAGTACTCTCTTTTTTGTCTTGTCTCTTAGTGTGTTAAGCAGGAATGGTACAGGATTGGGGTACCTTAACTTGCTTCTTGGTGGCCTCTAGTTTATCCCACCACACCTTATGTGACAAGGCTAAGCCGATGCCTTACATTTGGACTGGGAGGGGCCAAGTGCCAAAATGCCAGGCTATTTCCCTCCTCTTCCTGAGCCCTGTCTCTCCCCTAATGCACTCAGTCCAGGCACCTCAGCTCTCTCCAGTCCTTGGCATTAGGTCACCAGTCTGCAGGACGTGAGGCCCCGCACTACACTAAGAGGGGTAGCGAGCACTGTATGAAGAGGGACTGGGGAAGGTGTTGCCTTATATACCTGAACAAACTTGTATGGACTAGGGGATTCCCCCCGCCCCCCTTCGGTAACTCTGTAGGTGAAGGATCAGTTCCTCTAGAAGTACACAATATTCCCTAACTAGCTGGAAAAGTGTGCCCTAATGAAGTCTTCCTCACCACATATTATGCTTCTCTGTGCCTCCTCACTGTGTCTAATGGGTCAATGGAGGTTCTGAAGTTCTCCCATCCCTGGGGACTTAATATACCTTTCCTATCTTTGATCACAAGTAAAAAATTATATGGTGAATTAGATGTTCAGTTCGTGTATGTTCATGTTTTATAAGCTCAGATGTTGATCACTTTCTTGTGGTTTATCATTTATTACTGCTGTTTTCCTACTATATGCCAAAGCTAGGTTCCTGGGGAGGATTACTTCCCCTACTTAATATCCTCTCTACTCAATGGTAGTGAGAGACCCATGACCATCTCACCCATTAGAGGTGGATAATATCCAGGCTAGGGCTGATCTGAGAATGTTCTTAGTTTCCTCCTACTCCCCGATCAGACACGGAGACAGCGAGGCCTAAACCGAAGGTAGTAACCTCGGGTTCTCATACATAACCCTGGTGTTCTTAGTGTATACCACACTTAGACACTCTAGGAATATAGACTACCAACTGATGGCTGGTGGGTCACTCCATACAGATCTTAAGACTTTACCTCTGAGAGGTCGGTATGACCCACCTCTCCCTTTCTCTCCCTGGTCTCTATAAAAGGAATAAGTACTACTTGGACATTAGTCCAGATAGCAGTACAGGTTCCCTTTTAATCGAGAAGGTCCTCACCAGGATCCTGGCCTCTAACTCTAGGTTACTATAAGGGAACTTCAGCCCTCAGTAAAAGGGGTCTGTGTACTTTACCAAAGGTTGTGCTGTTTAAGAAATTAAGTTTTCTTCTTGCTTTTTCCTTATAACCATTAGCTGCAGCCCCGACCAGATACTTCTTGCAAATCAGAAGCGTGGTGCCTTATCAGGAGGAATCCTTTGGCTGGAACACTGCTTGAGCCATGCCTCCCTTCCACGCTTGGTGGCAAATGACAATCTGTAGGTAGTGGAACAGGGCGTCAAAGTACAGAGAATGTCTAACACCTCCCTTCAGAAGTGGAGATTGGTCTTCTGGAATGTGAAGGGCATCAGTCACCCAGTAAAATTAACTAAAGTGCTACAGTATCTCTGCTCCCTACGCGTGGAAGTGGCACTAATGCAGGAGAAATATCTCACCACCCGGATGATCCAATGGCTCAAGAAACTCTGGGTTGGTCAGGCGGTGACCAACTTGGCCACATACAAGTCCTGAGAGGTGGCAATTTTGATCCACAAATCATCACACTGGATGGAGGAAACAGTTAAATCAGACTCCCAGGGCCACTGGGTAGCCACCCGCTTCGCTCATCTGGGAGGTAAGTTGGTGGTAGTAAATGTATATGGACCTAATTCAGATAGTACAGACTTTTTCCCACAAGTAAGTCAGGCACTCTCCCAGATCACTGAGCACGACCCAGATCTCCCGCTCATTATGGGTGGAGATTTGACTTTGGTTCATGACATATTTTTGAACAAGTCAAGCCCAACCCTGCACTCCCACCCTAAAGTGAGGGTGGCCCTACAGTAGTTGAGAGAGGAATGGGGCCTTGCTGACCCTTGGTGGAGAGATAACCCAACAGGAAGTGATTATACTTTTTATTCCACTGTACATAACACTCACAACTGTATAGACTTCTGGCTGGCCAATCAAAGAGCAACACAGAGTATTCATGGAATTGCTATTGGTAATATTATACTCTCTGATCATACACCTATCTCTTGCAGCTTCCTCCCTCAGGGGGAGCATCCTTCCTCCCCTACATGGAGGTGTAACCTACTGCTATTAAGGGATAAGGAATTTTGTACCCACATGAAAGAGATCGCCCTCAGCTTATTTTCTAGAAAATTCAGAAGGGGAAACCAGTGTCAGCACGGTCTGGGAAGCTTTTAAGGCTGTCCTGAGGGGGCACATAATAGCCTAATCAGCTGCAAAAAATAAGAGCTGGAGGGAAGAAGCCTCTGCACTACAGTCCCAATTGACTGACCTGGAGGCTAAATTCAAAAATAACAGCTCCCAGGATGGCTCACTATTGCCTGCTATACTGGGACTGAAATACAAAATCAATACCTTGTTGCAGCACTAAAGCCAAATGGCAACTGCTGAGGGATAAACATACATTTTGGGATGGTGGGGATAAAGGGAGTAAGCTCCTGGCTTACCATCTATGAAAGCAACAGGCATCCTCCCGTATACAAGCCCTTAGGAATCACAAGTGTTAACATAGTCTCTGACCCTAAGAGGATTAATGAAGTTATGAGGCAGTTCTATCAGGACCTCTATGAGTCTAAGATGACCACAAAAGATGAGGACCTCGAGGGGATTCTGAAGAGTTTCTGCAGATCCTTCTGTCTTCTCCGACTGCCTAAGGAGATACCCCAAAAGTTGACTGCCACCCTAACCCTGGCTGAAATCAAAATGGCCCTGTCACAACTAGCTAGGGGGAAGGCATTAGGGCTGGATGGAATGACAGTAGAGCTTTACCAAATGCTAGAAAGTCAGCTATCTGTCCCACTTCTGAGTGCTCTACAAGAGTCAGACAGTAATGGTTCTCTCCCTCCCTCTCTCCATGAAGGAGGCAGTGGTGATGTTACTTCTTAAGAAATCCTCTGATCACCTCAACTACATTAACTTCCAACCGATCTCTCTACTTTCAGTAGATACGAAGGTTGTGGCAAAAGTGTTATCCAATAGACTGGTGGAGGTCTTGCCCTTGGTGATACACCCTTCACAAGCCAGTTTCAGCAAAGGTAAGACAGATGCAGACAACTTGAGGCTGGTGTTCAATCTGAAATGGTTGGCACTCCAGTCATACACTCTTATAGCCACCCTGGCAATTGACTTCAGCAAAGCCTTTGATTCAGTGGAGTGGGGATACCTCCACAAGATCCTAGAGGTGTATGGCTTTGGCCCCCCCCTTCCACCAGTGGATAACAACCCTCTACCACATCCCTACTGCCAGCATACTCACCAATAGGTACATTTCCTCTCCCTTCAAACTTAGGAGGGGCATGAGGCAGGGCTGCCATCTCTCCCCTTTGCTGTTCCTCGTTACACTTGACCTGCTGGCAAGGAGACTGCTGGCCACTCTGGAGATACAGGGCATACATGTGAGATGACAAGAGTTCTTGGTTAACTCATATGCAGATGATCTGATCCTCACTCTTGCCAACTCTAAACTCTCCCTCCCCAAGGTCATGGGTGTTCTAAATGAATTTGCAGGCTTTTTGTGACTACAGATGAATCAGAAGAAAACCCCTTAACTTAGCTTGATCCAAAGATTGTTGCCAGGGCACCTCTATTGGCTGGGCTCCACAGGGTTTCTCTTATCTGGGAATAACTATCACAGTGAGGTGGAAGGAGTTGGTGGAAGCCAACTTCAACCCCCCTTATTACCTCCCTAACAGAAGAGACACACCGCTGGATAAGGCTACAGTTATCTCTCAAAGGCAAGGTTGAAGCTGTGAGGATGTTTCTGTCCCACAGAGTGTCATATTTATTCTGCAGTATTCCACTCAGAGTCCCACAGAAGTTGTTCCAGACTCTGGATAGATTAATAGCTCAGTTGTTATGGAAAGGCAGGGCAGTCAGGTGAGGCAGGAACAGGCTGAGGGCACACTGGCCCAAGGGTGGCCTCAGCCATCCTTGGTTTCAAGGCTGTTATCTAACCTACAGAATGGCATAGGCCACCAAATAGTTCACTCCATCCCTCTATCTCATGCCTCTATGGGTACTGCTTAAAGCTACTCTGGTGGGCACAAAAGAGCTGAGTGCTCTACTGTGAACAGACCCACCCTCTGCTCAAACTTTATCTCCTGTTCTGCTGGAAATTGATAGGGCTTGGCACACTGATATGTCCCTTGCCTATGCACCCAAGTCAGCCTGGAACCCCCTTCCTTCAAATTCACCCCACTCTGAAACAATCCTCAATTGCTCGTTGACAAGTACCCAATCTGATGGTCCTCATGGATAGCTAACGGTATTCAAAGGATCATGGACCTATGTCCTCCTGGCTCAAATGTCCTGATGACCGTTGTACAACTGCAAGAGAAGTATGGCCTCCCGAAACAGGACTTCTGGAGGTTTCTCAAGATCCAAAGTGCTGTTCAAGCCCTACAACCCTTGTGTAGGCAAAGTGACAAATGGAAATGCCTCAGCTCACTTCATCTTCTGGGTAAACAAAAAGGACTTGAGGGGAAGAATATATAAGACCCTTCAAGACTCCCAGCCAGATTGCGATGATGACTGTAGAAGGAAATGAGAACAAGAGCTGCAGGTGGCCATTACCCCTGATGTCTGGGCTCACTGCCTACAATCTAGACCAACAAGTTAAGTTCCACAGGAAATGGGATGCCTACCTGTCCTCACATTTGTGTTCAGTCCCTCCTCCCCTTCTTAACCCCCTTTTGCTCTGTCTTTAGCATCCTTGTCTGATTTCCTCAGCCTTAGCAGTCTTTACTCTGCTTCACTCACATTCACTTACATTTACCAAGATCTCACTGGCCCTCACCCTTTCTTACCAAGTTACTACAGCCCTCATCACCTTCCTGTCTTTGACCCCCCCACTCATGCACCACCTGTTACTCTCAGTCAGCTGTCTTCCTTACCCTGCTTGCTGTAAACTGTGCTGCTGATCTCACCCATGAACACTTAAGATGTCACTGGATGCATCAGTCCTCCATGAGTTACTTGGTTCAAAGGGTTGATGTGTGGTTGAGACCTGGGTGACTGCAGAGCGGGCAGTGAGGAAGGGTAGCAGTCTTTATCTGCTTCCCTCACTTTCATCCACCTTAACTGAAATTCTACTCGCCCTCACCCTTTCTTACCAACTTACCCTAGCCCTCGCCACCTTTATGTCTTTGACCCCCTCTCCCTTGCACCATCCATTACTCTGGGTCAGGTGTCCTTCTTGCCCTGCTTGCTGTAGACTGTGCTGCTGATCTCACCCGTGAACATTCATGATGTCATTGGATGCACCAGTCCTCCGTGAGTCTCTTGGTCCAAAGGTCTGATGTGCAGTTGAAATTCAGGTGAGATCAGAGCAGGCAGTGAGGGAGGGTAGCAGTCTTTACTCTGCTTCACTCACATTCATCCACTTTAACTGAGATTTAACTTGCCTTTTCTTACCAACTTGCCAAAGCCCTCACCACCTTCACATCTTTGGCCCCGCTCACTCCTGCATCTCCCGCTAGTCTGGGCTGGCTGTCCTCCTTATCCTGCTTGCTGTAAACGGTGCTGCTAATCTCACCTGTGAAAACTACATATGTCACTGGATGCACCAGTCCTCTATGAGTCGCTTGGTCCAGAGGTCCGCTGTGCAGTTGAGTCCCAGGTGAGAGCAGAGTGGGCAGCAAGGGAGGGATACTGGCTTCTTGGGATCAGTTTTTACTCAGGGTACTGACTGGAGATTCTGTTGGGTCACTATTCCTCCTCAGATCTGTTGTCCCAATCCCTCATTCCTACCAGGATTGGCTGTGGCTGGGACTTGAGGTAATTGAGCCTCTCATTCCTCCCATGACTGGTTGATACTTACTGGATGCACTGTATCAATTCCTAACTCCCACTTTTGGGGTCTGAAAACTGACTGGGGAGGAATCTAACATTTCTAGTTACCTCCTGGTATGGCAGATATTTTGCCTGAGCTCTTAACTATTTGTCTGGCAGGGTCTTAGGGAGGCTCAAACCATTATTATTGCTTAATATGCAGCATTCCTGCTGTTAGAAACAAGTTATGCCACTAAATTCAAAACAGTTTTGAGGGGGGGGCTAATGGACCAAAAACATATCAGGAAGGAATCAAGCCTTTCTAGTTACCTCCCAGGATGGCTGAGATTTTACTTGAGCTCTTAAGTATTCATCTGGCAAGGACTTAGGGAGGCTCAAACCAGTCTAACTTAATATGCAGCACTGATGCATTTAGAAACAAGTTATGCTACTAAGTTCAAAACAGTTTCTGGAGGGAGTGCTAAAACAGACTTGGAAGGAACTGACATTTCTAGTTACTTTCAGGGACCGGTGAGATTCTGCTTGATATCTGAAGTATTCATCCACCAGGGACTGAAAAATAGTGCAGTGGGACTGCTATTGGAGACAGTGAGCTGAGTGCTACTGGATGTAGAGGCAACTGTATTGCAACTCCAACATGTTGTTTGGTCAGAAAGAATGCAAGGAATGCAGAGTCCTTTTTTGAAAGCAAGAGATCTGTAGGGCTCTGCCCACTGCAGCCCTAAAAAGAGTGTAACAGTAATCCAGTCTGGAGGCGATAAAGGCACAGACTATTTTCCCCAGGTTGACTGGCACTAAATGTGGCTTGATATGGGCAGTCTTATGCTAACCGTAAAAATTACCTAGGACTACTACTGACACCTGATGTTCTAGTGTCATCCTGCAGTCAAAAAAGGCACACAGATGTTTCACTGCATCCACAGCTCTGAGTGTATGACCATTAACAGATGGCAAAAGATGATCACCTCTTGTAATTAGAAACCTAAACCAGCCTGGATTGACAGTCATGACCTCTGTCTTAACTGGATTGAGATACAACCAGTTGGAGGCTATTCAATCATTTATTACTTATAGACACCATCCAAACACCATTGCTGTGCTCAACCAGTCTGGTGTGGAAGACAGATAGAGCTGAGTGTTATCTGCATAGCAGTTCAGCTCAACCCCATACCATCTGATCAACTCACCCAATGACAGCATATGTACAGCAAACAGCACAGGTACCAAGAATGACCTTTGGGGAACCCAAAAGTGGATTCAGGGATTAAGTTTCCTAGATCCACCTGCTGCAATCTCCTGGTAATAATGGACTTAAATCAGCACAAAGTGATGCCAGTGAGGCCCACATAATTCCTCAGGCAATACATCTGCACATCATGAGCCAACATGTCAAATGCTGACAAGAGATCCAAAAGAACCAAAATGATGCAGAGTCCCGGGTCTCTTGCAATGAGGAGATCATGAAGCACTCTGACTAGAGTTGTTTAGTACTGTGATGAGACCTAAATCCTGATTGTAGATGTCACATAGCTCAAGGTGAGTCACAAGCTGTGCCTCTACTTTCATTCTTGATTATCTTCCCCTAAAAAATTAAGTTTCCAAACAGGCCTGTAAGTCACAAGTCACAGTCAATGATGGCTTCTTCAGGAAGGGCTTTGCCTTTGCCCTTGTCAGAACTTATGGAAAAGCATCCTTCAGTAAGGAACACTTGACAATCTCAGTGTTTGCTGGCAGCAGAAATTCAAGGCTGCCAATAAGCAGCCAAGTAGGGCTGGGGTCCAGAGTACAGTAGGCAGGGTGAAAGCTGGAGATAAACCAAATCAACTTCTCTTAAGTAACTTGAAGGAACTCTCCTCAGAATGGTAGAGTGCCATTACCCCCTCTTTCTGGATGCCAACAGCCCATACCAGACCACTTGATGAGATCTAGGTCTTAATGGAGGTCACCTTGTCAAGGAAAAAATCACTAAACTCTTTGCACTTCTCTGCTGAAAAAGCTTGATCAGATTTCTGTAAGACTGAATTTATCAATCTGTCCACAGTGCAGAAGAGCTCAGTTTGTGGATTTTTACTTGCAGCAATCATTCTTGACAGGAACTCCATCTTTTGCAGAGTGACTTCTCTCTGATATTCACCATAGTGAGTTCGAAGAGTCACTTTGGCCTCCATGAAGTGGGATCTCCAGCAAGCACATATTAACTCCTATCCCTTAGTCACCAACTGCCTCAGCTCCTCATAGAACCAAGGTGAGCTGAGGTGAAAGATTAAGGGATGGACATGGTAGAGTGATAGGTAATCCAAGTTGGCCACAATAACCATACTGTAGTGTTCCACAATGTTCTCATTCCTTTGACCATGAGCTGTAATCATACCCAAGGCATCCAGCACCACCTGGAGTTTGTGATGCTCCAAATTTTGTTTTGAAAATACCAAACCATCTCCACAGGAAGGGAATTCAAAACAGGGGCCCCGCAGTGGAATGTGATGATGTGATCAAATGATTGGATCACCCTTGGCAGTACTTATTTCAAGCCCCAAGAAGAATACCAGGTCCAATGTGTGACCACGTAGGAGGGTAGCAGAAGCAACTGCTTGTGTAAGGCTTGGTGATGACATTAATTTGAGGAGCTATTGATCAAGCAGTGAAGTTTCATTGTTGACCCAAGCATTAAAGTCCCCCAGCACTAACAACTTTGGAGCCTCCAACACCAGGTCAGTTATGAAATCCACCAGCTCCTAAAGCAAATCACCCCCACACCTAGCAGAATGGTATATGAGGATGATCCTACATCCTACACCTGACCCACCCTTAACAATCATACATTCAAAGGACCTGGAAACTCCAGATGAGTAAACAGTGAGACCCAAATTGGATTTAAAACAGATTACAACCACTTCCTCCCCCTGCGATCCCACCTCCAGCAATGCATAACAGAATACCCAATGGGATTGATACCTCCAACACAGCTCCAGAGTCATCACCCAGCCAGGTCTCTATGATGCAAACAAGATCAACTGAGGAATCAGTGATAAACTTCTCATTCACTGCAGTTTTATTCCTAATTGATCTTGCACTACGTAGACTGGCCCAAAGGGGAGGAGCACAGTTGGTTGGCCTGCACACCTGCTGATCAGTAGTACTGGTCACTGCCCTACAGAGGGGACCAAGGCAGGTAGGGCCCCTATCAGTATTCCACTTCCTGGCTGGGTGCCTTTGTGTCCTCATTAAACCAATCTTGGAATAAGCATTAGCCATCTTGGATCCTCCCACATAATCACTGATATGCCTCGAGGATACACAGCCCCACACATTGGCTGATAACTGCTGATAGCAGGACCACTGGTGGCTACCAAAAGGATTGATCTTCCATTGGTGGTCTGAGGTGCAACTGCCTCTTTGTGCCCCGTCACTTGCAAAATTTGCCTTATCCAACAAAAGAAACAACAACAACAAAAAATCAAGCAAAGCAACTTTTATTTTTAAAGCACCCTTCCCCCATAGGCTTAGGGTGCTATACATACCATAATACAATAGAATCATAAAACACAATGATACAATATCATATAATAACATCAGTATATGTTAATACTACTTTCTTTCATATTAAAATTAACTGTGAAATGCCTGAGTAAACAAGTACCATATGTTTTCAGACAGGCTTTGAAGGCTTCCACGGTGCAGTCAGAGCAGATGCTCACAGATAGTGTATTCCAGAGCCTGCTAACTACCCCACCAAAAGCCCTGACTCCAGATTATTTCAAACGGCAGAGGTGGACAACAAGCAAGCTTGCATCAGAGGAGCTGGGGTGGGGGGATTGGAAGGTAGACAGCTAAGAGATCTTTTAAGTAGTCAGATCCCAAACTGTGTAGTGCCTTGAAAGTCAGCAAGCATATTTTAAAGGTGATGTGCTATGCATAGACAAACAGCACCGCACATGCAGCACTGGCATCATATGGTCCTACAATCAGGCAGGCTGTAGCACCTGAACCAGCTTCAGGGGTCATGTCAAACCACCAGATAACCATAAGAATAAAGTATTACAATAGTCAAACATTGAGGTTAGGAAAGTACGAATGATCGCCAAAGGGTCAGATAGCACCATATGCAGTTTAATCCTGGTGATGTTACAGAGATGGTAAAAGCCAGATTGGACCACCACTGACACCTGTTGTTCTAGTTTCAGTGTGCGGTACAAAATGACCCCAAGATTATTTACTGCAAAAGAAAAACCAAAGTAACAATACCCAATACTCACTTATTCACCCTAACCCCAACTCATACCATCACACATTCCATTATACAGCATTAAACTAGAGAATTATGCTCTCCAACCACTCAGATAAAGTAATATAAAGTAGAATAATAGTACTAATACATTTTCTGAAAGAAAGGGGTGTAAAATAAATACCTGAAGAACAATTTAAAATACAATTATCCAATAAGAATGCAAGTAAAGTAAATCACTGCAAATACAGATTCCCACCTCTGACACCAAAGGTAATCAACATCCAGAAAGTCTGTAGATCTAAAAGGTTATTGCAGCAGCATGACACAGGATGCAGTGCAGTTTACATGAGCCACAGAAAATTATTCCATGGTTACACAGAAATTCTTTTTGGAGTTTTGCATAATTTAAAAAGAAATTCTGAAAAAAATGTAGGAAACAGAATTGCCATTCTACAAGAATGCCACTGGAGGAATTCTGCATTCCACACAGCCCTATGTAACAGTACCCCATGGACTGGTACTAGGAAGACATCTGACATCACAAGTGGTCACGTGACATCAAACCTTCCTTGTTTCATGGTCGAGCCCACTAATGGGAGAAGTGATTAAAAAAAATATATATAAAATGCAGGTGGCAGGGGTGGATGGTATCCGTTTCCCAAATTCTGCCTGTTTCAACTCTGGATAACCTGAAGCCCATAAACACAAACATATTGGATCATGAGGAGGTATCCCCAGTGTGGACATAAAGCATCAAGAATGTTTGCCGAGATCTTGCATCAGATGGAGAGCCAGGGTGGAGTGAATGAAGACTGAAATTGTGTGTGTGTGTGCGGTTGGGGGGATAGAGACAGATATGTCAGCTGCCAGACAGAATGCTATCCCACACATCACACCTAGTAACATCAGGTTAACAATCCTCTAATGAACCAAAGGGAAAAGAAAAAGTACTTGAGATATAAAATGTAATGGTTGACTGCTTTTAAAAACAAATATTAGTTTTACACAGTACACTAGCTCTTTAATAGGAAGGAAGAAGCAAGACATACTGTGCAGAAGGGTGTAGACCAGAGTCAGGAAACACCAAATGCCTCCTGGAGGTTGTAGTTCAGATTTGTTTAAAGAGACAGAGCAGACCAGCAACCAGTGTCTAAAACAATTGCAGACATTCAAGTGAAAGCCACAGACATGCATAGGACCCACTACAGTAATCTATTCTCTGCAAGCAACCACAAACATGCGCAAACCTTTTTTTTTTCTTTCTTTCTTTCTTTCTTTCTTTCTTTCTTTCTTTCTTTCTTTCTTTCTTTCTTTCTTTCTTTCTTTCTTTCTTTCTTTCTTTCTTTCTCTCTCCCTACCTACCTCCCTTCCTTACTTCCTTCTTTTAATTCTTGTTATAAATAGGGCTCTGATCTTGTTTAAGAAAAGAAAATACATGCAGCATACAACCCCAGCCCTTAAGGACAGTTCAGAGGGATGGGGAAGGCATGAAGGTGGTGATAATTAGTCCTGCAATATATCCAGCAGCTGAAAATGGGAGCACATATCAACTATGGCAGTGTGTTAACCTGTGTGGCTTTCACCTCCTCAGAAAGCACTTTACAATGCAGGGTTTAGGGTGTATATATATACTAGCACTATATGCTTCAGTGCCTGTCTGACAGGCTCTATGATGCTGGTTAGACAACAATTTCATTGACCGGCATCACAGCAATGGGATTTATGTTGACTGCAAGTTGCAGCTGACATAAATCCTGATTGTCTCCCAATCCATTTTTCTATAAGGGGCTTCACCTCCCCAACCCCCCATGCGAGGGGTCTGCCCCCACACCCCCGTACTAATTATAATTAACTGTGAGTTGGAGTTGATTCAGGGAGGGGGTGCAGGACTGGGAGACTGTGTGCCCCTGTCTCAGGTGTCCCAACGCAACAACCTGTCGGCGAACTGTCAATGTTTTCGACAGTGATGTAGGTCACTGTGTTGGTGTCACTGTTGGTGGAGCATACCTATCTGACACAGCTGTGCATGTAGACATGAATTATATTATGGATAGGGTGAGGTGTCTAGCACATGCTGTAGATTCACAAAGGTCCTAGTATGTGGGGAGATGGACTTCTGTGCGCCACCAGACCCACTATGCACCCTTATCTGGGCATGTGATAGTTCATAGAGTTTTCCCTAAGTCAGAATCTGTATAGTTACAATTAATAACTGGATATGAACCCACTACCCTTGCACATAAAATACCATAAGGCTGGGCTTGGGTGCAGGCGGTTATCATCAGTCTCACATTTTGTTTCCTATATGCTGAAGTTCTTCTGTCCTTAAATGAAAAACAAATACAGATAAAAAAGCCAAACTAATTAGTCATTACTGGGTGCCCTGTGGCTACATTTAAAAAAGTGCAGCTTATTTTTATTTATTTATTTACTGAAATGTTTCACCAGGGAGGCACACTGAATAACAAGTTGCTTGTCTCCCTGAAGTACAAATGGCTCATTGAATTAAACATTAAGTTAAACATTATTTGTTGCCTTGTGACTGTCTTTAGTTAGAGACAGTTGGAGAGTAATTTCTACTGGGTGCTTTTGGTTACCTTTGCTAGAGGCATCCAGAAAGTAAAATACCTGTTTCTGGCTTCATTTCAGAAGAGTGTCATGCTAAGAGAATGTCTCATGGTGGGAAACGCAATTAAAAAATAGTCTAACAAGAAGCCTGCAGTAAATTACACTTTTGCTGCACTGCATCCTTCAGTCAGAAAAGTACTACTTGGATGAAAATTGCTGGTGGGGAGGTGGGGGCATGCTCACCATCATCTCTTGGCATGGTAGCACTGCCGTTATACCCAGTTTGTTGGTACCTAAAAAGGAAGCTGCTGAGCACTGGGAAGGTACTTGCAAAACACTAGCTGAAGTTACCTTTTTATAAGGATAATGTGTCCTTTTTAAAGAGACTTTCCAGTTTCCTCCTGCCCCCCAAACAACAACACTGAGTTGGCATCAACAAAAATCACCACAGAATTTCTGCTAGATTTGAGTTTCAGGGCCTAACAATTCATGTTACAGAAGAAATATTTCCTCAGCAGCATGACAGCATGCTCTTCCCCACAAGGTACTGGCCATGCTGGTTCTCTCATTTGCTGCTCAGCAGCACATCAGCTCCCTCCATCAAACACCAGTCATGCCAGTACCTGCACCATGGAGCAACTCAGTCAAGTTTCGTTGGGGGCAGTAGGTAACCACTGGGCATAGTTGTAGGAAAGAGTAAAAGGGCTGTGTTTGGGTCAAAGAAGTAGCACAGTGGTTGGATTCAGGTACAAAGGGATCCCAACTGGGCTGTGTTTGTGTGCAAGTGTGGGACACACCAGGCAAGACACGGGTGCAGAAGAAGACATAGCTGGCTGTGCTTGGGTGCAGAAAGGTGAGCAAGTCAGCTGGGTTTGTGTGCAGTAGGGGGACCAGGTGATTCACATTATTGCAAGTGGGGACTCAATGGGCTGAACTTGTGAGCAGGAGGGAAACCAGTGGACTGGGTCTGTGTGCAGAAGTGGGGACTCTCCAAGCTGGGATTCAGTGTGCAAAATGATCAAGTGGGCTAGGCTTGTATAAAGGAGTGGCGCTATTGGGTAGGGCTGACATTATGTGCAGGAGGGGACCAAAGATATGAGCATAAGTGCAGTAAGGGAGCCCAAGGGGCTGCTTCTGGACTAGAAGAAGGAACCACTGGGCTGGGCTTGTGTGTAGGAAAGGGACCCAGCAGTCTGGGCTTGTGTGCAGGAGAAGACCCAGTGGGCTGGGTCTGGGTGCTTTATAGGGCCCAGTAAGCTGGGCTTATATGCAGGAGGGAACACAGTAAGCTGGATTTGTGTGCAGGAGGGGAATCCAATGGGCTGGGCTTGGATGCAGGAGGGTATTTAGTAAGCTGGTCTTGTGCTCAGGAGAGGAGACCATGGTATAGGCGTATGTGCAGGAGGGACCACGTAGGCTGGATATAGGTACAGAAAGGGATCCAATGGGGTGGGCATAGGTGTAGGAGGGGATCAAGTGGGCTGGGATTATGTACAGGAGGTGACCCAGTGGGCTGGGCTTGTGTGCAGAAATGGGACCCAGTGGACAGGGCTTGTGTTCAGGAGGGTGCTCACTGGGCTGGGCTGAGCTTCAGTGCAGGAGGGGACCCAATTGGCTGGGCTTTGCTGCAGGAGGGGTCAAAACAGATTTGACTGGAGTGCAGGAGGAGACCCAGTGGTCTGTGTTTGTATGCAAGAGGGGACACAGTGGGCTGAACCTGGGTGCAGGAAAGGGTTCTGAAGGAAAAAGCATGGGTGCAAAAGGGGATTCATCAAGCTCAGTTTGTGTGCAGGACAGGACCCAGTGGGCTGTGCTTGGTTGTAGGAGGAGGACACTGTGGGATAGGCTTTTGCGCTGGAGAAGCACCCAATGGCTTGGACATGGGGCCAGAGTGGGATCCTCAGGCTGGACATTTGTGCAGGAGGTGACTCAATGTGCTGGGCTTGGGAGCAGGAGGGGAACCAGTTGTCTGAATTGAGGAGTAGGAGGAGAACAACTGGGCTGAGATTGTGTGCAGGATTGGGCCCAGTAGGAAGGGTGTCATTGCAGGAGGCAGACCCAGTGATTGGGGCTTGTGTACAAGAAAGAGACCCAGTAGGCTGAGCTTGGGTGCAGGAGGACCCAGTGGGCTGAGTTTTGGTGTAGGATGGAACTCAATGGGCTGCTCTTGTATGCACAATGAGCTTGACATGGGTGCAGGATGGAACCCAATGTGCTAAGATTGGATGCAGAAGGGGACCTAGTGGGCTGTCTTTGGGCGCAAGAGGAAACCCAGAGGGTTGGGCTTTGGCACAGGAGGAAACACCGTCGGTTGAGCTTTGGAGTAGTAGGGGAATCCAGTGAGCTAGGCATGGTTGCAAGATGATACCCAGCAAACTGGGTTTGTGTGTAGGAGGGGACCCAATAGGCTGTGCTTGGTTGCAGGAGGGGAAACCTGTGGGCTGGGCATGTGTGCAGGAGGAGGTCCCAGTGGTTTGGGTGTGGGTTCCTGAATAGGGCCAGTGGGCTGGGCATTTGTGCAGGATGCGACTCAGTGTGCTGGGCTTGGAAGCATCAGGGAGACCCAGTAGGCTGGGTTTGTGTACAGAAGGGAACAAAATGTCCTGGACCTGGATGCATTAGGGGACCCAGTGCACATACTTTGGGAGCAAAAGGGGCACCAATGGGCTGGATTTGAGTGCAGAGGAGAATCAACATGCTGGGCTTGGGTGCAGGAGGATATCCAGTGGGGTGGGCTTTGTTGCAGGGGGTACCCTAAGGGTTTGGCTTGGGTGCAGGTGTAGGCTTAGCAGACTTGGCTTTGCTGCATGAGGGGACCCAGTTGGATGGGCTTGGTTGCAAGATGGGGACCTAGTTGGTTGGGCTTATTAAAAGGAGGGGACCCAGTGGTCTGGGCTTGTTTACAGGAGGAGACCCAGTAGGCTGGGCTTGTGTGAATTAGAGGTTTGACATGGTGCCCAGTTAAGATTATAACTGCAGGACACTCTAGTGTCCCAAACAGAATGAAACACATGTCTGAACTCTGTCATTCTCAGTCTATATTGGATCAGATGTACAAGCATGACTAAAAGGTAATGTTTGTTCTGGTGAAGCCTTGACAGACTGACTTGCACAAGAATATTCATACCCATGATGCATTTGATCTTTGACTGAGCCTTGAGAGTATGTGTCTAGTTTTGAAAGAAGTACAAATAATAAACTGTTTAGCTACATTATTTATTATCTCCTACTACAATAGATCCCATATACTGGCTCCCTGCAAACTGTTTCTCCTTTATGCTGTGGAGTTAGTAATTGCAAAACTTTCTAAGTAAAAATCTCAAGTACGGTATTATCAACTGGCAAATATTCTAGGTCAAATAAACAAGTAACTCACAGGATGGATTATTTTTAAGTTGAAAAATTCAATCAATCAATAACTACAGTATTTTTTCAAACTCTTAATTCACAACCAAAGCAAAAGTTAAAGAAAGTTCTCAACTAATGGCTAGATGCCAACAGTTACACATTAGATGAGTAAAACCCCTCAACCAACAGTCAAACGTAAAGCTCACTTTTTTAATTCATTTTTGCTTCATGAAAAGGGAAGCACTGTGTATTTACTAACTTATTTTTTTTCTTTTATGGGATCTGCTCTGCAATATACAACCATTTCTAGGACTGGAAGCAAAGATGTGAAATAGAGGAAAACACACTGAGAGCAGAGTGCCCAGTTTTTGGACAACACATGAGGTTTTAGAGCTGAAATGGCAGAAATTAGGCTTATTTGAATTAGGGAAACAGTGATTGTAATCATGAACATAAAGTGCTGCTTTTAAGGATGAGTTCAGGAGCCTTTAATTCTGTAACAGCATGAATATCTACTAGATGTCCCCCATTAGAAGCTGTGGATAGTAACCAAGGGTGGCTTTTAACTATTATCTATTTTTTTGGCTGTAGCCATTACTCAAGGACAGTTTCTATGTAAGGGTGACTTCTAAATTTTGAAATATGGAATTTAACACAACAATGAAACAGAAACCACTGGGTGATATCACTTCTGGATTAGGAACCCCAGGGACCACAGAGCCTCTCCCCTCATAAAGGCAGAATGCCAGCAATGTTCAGAAAGCTCAACTGAGCCAACCAGGCTATGGCAGAGCCTGACTTTGAATCCAACAAGGGAGGATGCCAATATAGTAGGTGGGAAATGATGGCCGAGTTAAGCAAGTGTGGTGTGTTGGAGGAAGACAGTTTTAAAGAAATGGAATGCAGTGTGAGATGTTGGATGTATGCATTTACTGACAGGGACATACAAGATGGGTACATTAACAGCAAGTGTGAAGAACTGGAACAATTAGTCCAGGAGCTGGAGGAGTTAAAGGAGAAATTAATACAATAAAATGCAATAAGAAGGAACGTGGGTAAACAAACTGGAGTAAACAAATAGGAGAGTGAAGGGGTTGAGTAGTCAATTGATAGGAGAATGAAGAGGAAGAATATGGTGTGGATAAAGAGGAAACATGACTGATACATGTTACAAGGAGGTTTACAGGTGTTAAAAGGAGGAGGGTTGAGGAGGGGATATTAATGCTTGCATGCAAATTTGAGATTTTAATTCATGAAGAAAATATAAGAGATTTGGGCCAGGTACTAGGAGAAAGAATGAGTGATAAAGTAGTAGGTAACGAAGTACAGAGTATCCTTAGACAGACTATAGGGATCGAGGAGCCACTATTAAAGGGCACAGGCAGGGTGATCTGTGATGGCAAAACAGGGCATACTGTGGTGTTATATTTTCCAGAGGTGAAAACAAATTATATTTGTCTAATGGTTGTTGATATACTCAAAGGGGTGGTGGAGAAACCAGTCATGGCTATTTACATGGGATCAAACAATGTTAACTGTACATTCCCAAGATGGGCTAAACAGTTTTACTATCATACTAAGGTTCATACTAAGGTAGGGGTGAAGGAGCCAGTAGGCCGAGGCCCATAATGCTCCTATACTATACTAAAGAATAATAAGATAAATCATACCCGGACATAATTAATTTATCCAGACGATGTTTAAAAGTCACTTTATTATTACTAGAAACTTACCTCCAAAGGGAGCCAATTCCATGGTCTAATGATCCTAACAGTAAAAGAGTACTTTCTTCCGATATGCTTAAAACATTTACCGTAAACAGATTTCTTAAAAGGAAAACCTAATTCAGACATAATATAAGGATCATTAATAATGTCAAATAAAAGAAGAAGATCCCCACGGATGCGCCTGGTAATTAATGGCATTAATTTTAATGTATTCAACCTAGATTCATATGATAACCTTTCCAATCCAGAATTTTTTTTAGTATATTTTCATTGGACCCTTTCAAGTGAATAGTTATCTGATTTTTTAAAGGGGCACCATAATTGTGAAGCATACTCAAGATGCGGTCGAACATAAGATCTAAATAAAGGCAACAACACATCCTTGTTTCTGGATCTAATATAACACAAAATAGACCACATGATTTTATTTCCTCTACTAATAACAAAGTGCAAATGCGTAGAATAAGTTAAATAATCAGATATAGTGATACCTAAATCCTTTTCATCCGTAGTAGAACTCAATGGAAAATCATCCAAAATATACTGAAATTTTTGGTTATTGGAACCCAGATACATAACCTTGCATTTATCAGTATTTAACTTCATTCCCCATTGTGTTACCCACAGATATAACATCGAGATCATGCTGTAGACGGAAATTTGCTCAAGGTTAGAACTAGGACCCCCGATCTTGATATCATCAGCATATTTAACAGTATTAGAAAGGCAGGTATTGGTTAAATCAGCAATGAAGGCCTGAAAAAGACAAGGACCAAGAACGGAACCCTGAGGCACACCACTAAGCACCCTATCAACATTCGAGAAAGATCCATTTATCATCACCACTCTCTGAATCCTATCCGAAAGCCAATTTTGAATCCATCTAATAACATAACTATTAATGCCAAGAATGGAAAGTTTATGAATAAGGGCCCCATGAGGTATAGAATCGAAAGCCTTACTAAAGTCGATAAACACAATATCACAGGATACCCTGTTATCCAAATAGGAGCTAAAAATCTCTTAAAAACAGAGCAGATTAGTAAGGCAACTTCTTCCCTTCCTGAAGCTATGTTCTTCTGAGTCTGAGTCATCAATTAAAGGAGACAACATGTCCTTAAGTAAGCTTTCAAGGAGTTTACAAATAGATGACGTCAAACTAATGGGCCGATAATTAACACTTAGATGTTTGGAACCCTTCTTATGAATGGGAACAACAAAAGCCTCTTTCCACTCACATGGAACAAAATTATGTAATAAAAAAAGATCAAATAATATTTTTAAGGGAAAAGCAATATAAGAGGACATTAAATAAAGTTAGTGTCCTGCAATAGCGTCAGGACCAGAACAAAATTTACCTTTTAATAATAATAATTTACTAATAATAGACTCTTCTGAAAAAAGAATAGGAGATTTGGATGGTAATAAACTATAACTAATACTATTATGCTCATTAGAATGGGAAAAGGCTTTACAAAATTCTTTATTGAAAACTTCAGCCATGGCTTTGGGTTCATGAACAATTATATTGCTAGATGTCAAAGGGCCTACCATACATGGATTTTTTTCTAAGGGAATTAATATAAGAAAAAAATTGTTTGAAATTCGATTTGTCTGCAGAAGAAGCCAAATGAACTTCCCACTTAGCTTTAGCCTTTCTGATAGAAGACTTACATTGTCTACTGATTTTCAAATAGGAGTCCCAATTTGACACTGTCCTGTTTTTTAAATAGTTACTATGTGTTTTATTTTTTAAATTAATTAAATGTTTAATGTTTTTGTTTAGCCATCTAGGAGACTATTTCTCATTAGAATTTTTATATTTAGATGGGATATAGGTATCCCTAATAGTCAAAATAGTGTTTTTAAAAATACGCCAACACTGTAAAGGAGTTAAATCCTTAAACAAGGCCAACCAGTTTATCATATTTAAATAATCATACATACTAAATGTGTCAGCCTTATCATACAAATAAATAACTGAAGAATTTTGGTTGAAAACTACATGTCTGTGAAGATCAAATAGGATAGAATTATGATCACTATTACCAATAGGAGTAGTGACACGAACATTCTTAATGTCTAAAGAGGAGCTAGTAAGTACAAGGGCAAGAATATTATTACCCCTAGTAGCAGAGGTTACCCATTGATACAAATCCAGATCTAGACAAGTAATTAAAATTTTTTTTACTGACACCACCGGTTGAAGTTAATGACTGCCAATTAATGCCAGGAAGGTTAAAATCACCAGTAATGATGACATCTTCCAATTGACTAGCTAATTCGAATTCAAACAAAATAGCATCCATGGCTAAGCAGGATGAAGTGGGGGGCAAGTAACATGTCCCAATGATAATCAAATCAGAATCAGATAGAAAACATTTAAGCCAAAGAGTCTCAGTAGACACATTATGAGTTTAAATAATGTCGGAAATGTTAATAGAATTAAGTGAGTTAATAATAAATGTGGCAATGCCGCCTCCCTTTTTTTCCTTACGATTTAAATAAAAGGATTTATAGCCTGGAATTGTCATAGACCAGGGAGAGTCAGGATCGCCCCATGTTTCCACCACAGTAACTATATCAAAATTCTTATTAATAGTAATAGTCAGTAATTCATCAAATTTTTTTGCCACGCTCCTAGCATTAAAGCTAAGGAATTGCAGTGAATTACTAGACACTTTTGAAGGAAAAGATGAAGGGATTTGAGCTATTGGTACTCCCCTCCCCCCATGTATCAGTTTAAATTTAAAGTGGAATTAACAGAACGTAAAAATTGATAACTCAACAAAGCATTCCCTTTTTTGCTCAAATGCAAGCCATCAGGACAGTACAATTCATTTCTTTCAAAGAATTCCTCCCAGTGTGTTAAACACTGTATATTTTGTCAAAGACACCATAACCTGAGCCAATTGTTGACAATTTTGATTTTATGATTAAGGGGACCAGAAAATTGTGGATGAGTTGTCAAGGTTCAGTAATTGTGAGCTTGTTGCTCCCAGCTATAAAAGATAATTGAAGGTTGCAGTAAGAGAAAGACAGGCAATGAACAACTGATGTAAAAAGTAGTGGATGGAATAAATAATTTTCATTATGGATAACTGGGAGCATTTAGCATAGGAAAGACTTGTACAGAAGATGTATGGTACACATATGTAGAAGGGGGTCAGTTCTGTTAGAAAACAGTATGGAATCAAACATGTTAGAAGTTCATTTAAACTAGGTGTGGAGGGTAGAGAGACAAAAGGAAGTGGAATATGGAAAAACATAGAGGCACAGGTAAAATATGAGGATTATTTTGGAATAAAGGAAAGACAATAACTGGAATATGAAAACACAAAGTCTGGAGGTTTTCTTAGCTAATGCAGGGTGCTTGGTAATAAAATTAATTAGTTAAGATTACTAATGTGTGAGGCTAGATATGATTTAATGGCTTTAACCAAGGCTCGTTTTCAGGAGGATGTCAATTGGGGGTCACATGGATTACATCAATTTGTTTAGGAGAGATAGAGGATTTAGGAGAGGGAGTGGAGTTGCACTACATGTGAAAGAAAATATACCTGCCGTAGAATGTGAGATTATGAAAGTGAGGTGGAGTGCACATAAATTAAGTTCAGTAGGAATCCAAAGGAAGTGTTGTTGGGGTCTTTTACAGACCATCTGCATTTGATGAACAGTATAACTGCACAACAATGAGTTATCATACATGTTCTGTTAAGGAGCAAATGTAGAACAAGAAAGGTAATAATAATGGGATTTTTTTTTTATAATAGAATAATTTTTATTGTGTTTTCTTTCCTTCAGTAAGTCAGTACATACTCAGAAATGAACAAAGGGTGTATACACTTAACTTATAGTATTACATCTTAGGTATAGCACTTCCAATAATGCATGTCTCGCCAAAAAATAATAAGGAATAACATATGCTTTTTCAACTTCTGACTACTCCTCAGAGGTTCTTTACAAGCAGTTTTGGTGACTAGCCTAGTTTATATAAGTTAATTTAAATAGAGGATAAACCAACATTCCTCCTTGCTAAAGGGGTCTTCTTAGGAGTATTAAAAGCTTTCCTTAAGGTACTATATTAGAGGTTTCAAAAGATAGGCATAGATTTAAAAGAAAAGAGGTTATAGCTAGGTAAGAGAGAATATAACTGCTCCTCAACAGTTTAGAGCATGTGTGTCATCATCTGCCAGGTTTGATTAACCCCGTGTTTCACTGTTCAGGGGGATTAAGTGGTGGAGGGAAGGGAATCTTACATAAAGTGGAGTTCAGGTATGCTCCCCATTTTTGGTAGCATATAGCAAGCTGCCCATGGTTGGCAAATGTGAGTCTTTCAAAAGTGGCTAGTCTCACAACAGTAGAGTGCCTTAGTGTGATAGAGGGAGGTAGTACCTGCCTCCAGGACTTAAGTAAAAGCCTTTTTGCCTCCAGGAGGACTGTTAAGAAACAATCTTTATATGATTTCGGCAAAGGGCCCAGGGAGGCAGGATCTCCCAATAGGAGTAATGGGTTAGAGATGTCAATAGGTAGTCTCAGCACTCCAGAACAATCCATTGTAATGGCAAACCAAAAAGGGATTAGGGCCTCATATTCCCATAGGAGGTGCAGTATGTTGGCAGGGTCATGTCTACATCTCCAACATCTTGCGTGAGGAAGAATTCCCCATGATTGGAGAGCTACAGGTGTGCGATACCTCCTAAGGAGAATCTTAAGTTGTATCAGCTGACTCCTAACATCCTGATATGCAGAGTGAGCTAAATAAAGGCATCAGGACCATGTATCAGTGGTAATAGGGGATTGAAGATCCACACTCCATGTAGCCCTGCAGGCTTCAGTGTGGTCCAGCTGCCCCTCTCGCCTGGTGCTATAGAAGTGTCCAGCTAGGCCATGAAGGGAAGTTCTAAGGTGTACTGAGGATATCCAACTCCACTTAGGGTCAACTGTAAGCACACCTTTGAGTGTTTGAACCACACTGCGGAGTTGTAGATATCTCCAGAAGTCCCTAGACTGAAGGGAGCATCGGGCCTTAAGCTGTTTGAATGACATAGTTGTCCTGGAGTTGGGCATATATAAGTCTTGGTCAATATGTATCCCCTTGCTTTTCCATGTCAGCCCATCCAGCGGTTTATTGTCCACTTCAAGAAGTTGGTTATGCCAGAGAGCCATGTACCGGAGTGATATAGTACTTGCCATCGTCGAGGTTTTGGAGGCTGCCATAAGTCTGAACCATGCCTTCCTAGTTTTGATCATAACCGGGGTAAGCTTACTGGAGATTATAGGGGCATTAGATAAGAATAGGCCCAAGGGGGTGTTCTGCATCACTTGGGATTCTATCTGAACCCACTGAGTAGGGGGAGATGGGGAAGGGAGAAATCATTCAGTGGCCTGCGCAGAGATGTATTCCAAGTGGTAGCCCTGCAACCATGGAAGTCTCACACCCACCTTAGTCCAGTGAGCCCATGTCTTACCGCAGCTCCACCTAGGCATCTTACCTTCCCATAGAAAAGAAGCAACCAACCTGTCTAGCGGAGGCAACACTTTTCCCTATAGGGCAATAGGGAGATTATTGAGGAGGTAAGCAACTATGGGTAAAAGCAGCATACAAATTGCTGCTACTTTGCCAGGGAAGGAGAGATTAAGGCGGTGCCAATGATTTACCTCCCCAGTTAGCAGATCAATTAAGGGACAAAGGTTGTCACTTTCAAGGTGTTGCCACTTGGCTGGGATGATTATTCTGAGGTACAAGAAACTGCATGGGGCCCAGGCTAGGTTTAGACCTTGCAGGCACAAGATTGTGCATGCCGAGTTGAAAGGGGCTATACTAGTCTTCTTTTGGTTTATTTGTAGTCCAGACAGTTGTGTAAACTCATTCAGAACCGCCAAAATCTTGGGGAGAGATTCCTTAGGACTGGCTAGTGTAAACAGCAGTCATCTGCATATGAGGCAGTCAGGAAATTGTCCTGGCCTACCTTTATGCCATTGATGTCTTCCGAGGCTTGTAGTTTTCTTGTGAAGGGATACAAGGCTACTAAGAACAGTAAAGGGGAGAGGGGACAACCTTGTCTTGTACCCCTTTGCAGGGTGAAGGGGGGTGATATGTCTTTATTGGTTAGGATTCTTGCTAGGGAACTGCTGTATAGCACCTGAATCCACTGTCTAAAATAGGGCCCAAACCTATAGTATTGAAGGATTTCATGAAGGTAAGGCCATTCAACAGAATCAAAGGCCTTGAAAAAAATCCACTGCCATAACTGCCATTGGAGTGTTAGATTGCACTGCCAGCCATTTCAGGTCCAAAACTAGTCTGACATAATCAGCAGCTGCTCATCCTGTGGTGAATCCTACTTGGGATGGATTAATAATAGATGGCAAGGCCTCCATTAAGTGTGAGGTCAGCATTTTGACTGCAATTTTGTTATTCACTGAAATTAAGGAGATTGGGCAGTAGTTGGCACAATTAAGGGGATCACCTGATTTTTTTGGAAGAAGAGTGATTAGAGCCTCATGCATGGATGGGGGAAGAATTCCATACGAGTGTGGCTCCTGCAGTACCGAGAGGAGAGAAGTGATCATTTCTGCACTCATGGCTTGTTAAAGTTCTGTGGCCATGCCACCTAAACAAGGAGATTTACCTTTGGCCAACTGTTTTAGGTTGTTCAGTAACTCGCTCTCTGTAAATGGTTTATCTAGGGCAATCTTAAGTACCTCAAGCAATTGAGGGGTATTAGCAGCTGTGCAGAAATCTGCCAAGTGGTCCTCTAGTTGACCGGAGTCTAAGGTGCAATGTGTCTGGTATAGCCACTGGTAGAATTGTTGCATGCACTTGTTGATTTTTTGGGGTGTTGTAACCACCTGATCTCTCGCGTCTTTAAGGGCATGGATACAGGAGGCCGCCTGTTGCTTCTGCAACTGATATGCTATCAGTTTCCCTCCTTTGTCACCTCCTTCCAATGAGTGTGCTTGGCTCTTAGGAGCACCCACTCTGCCTTTTGATGCAGCACAGTATTAATATGATATTTCAACCCTACAATATCTCTGAGGAGAGCTGGGTCTAATACTCGGATTGAGGGGTTTCTGAACCTAGTTTCTAATAAGGAGAGTTCAGTTTGTCGATTATGCAATTCCATTCTTCTATTTTTATTAAGATATGCTGAGTAGGCAATAATTTGCCCCCTCAACGCCGCCTTGAAGGCCTCCCATACCGTAGTGGCGGAGGTGTCCATAGCTTTGTTGTGAGAAAAATAGTCCCTAGCTGTTTCCCTGATCATGGAGTGAAATTTAGGGTCATGAAGGAGTAATGGGTTACCTCTTCATCTAGTGCCCGACTTCCCCTGCCCAGAGGAGGTGTAAAGGCATGATACCGGTGCGTGATCTGAGCCCAGAATATTGTGAATCCTGGTGCCAGAAACATCACCAGCTGCAGGGAGTTAGTGAGCCAGAAATTGATCTGACTATAGGTAGTATGTACCGAGGAGAAGAAGGAGTAATCACATCCTGACGGATGGTCCCTGTGCCACACATCCATCATACCCCACTCTGTCATGATTTCTTGCAGTGCCAACAGTGTCTTAGGATGCATTTGGGGAGTAGGTGTGGATTTGTTGAGAAATATGTCTAGAGTAAGGTTGAAATCCCCCCCCCCATCATTATGGGGATCTGCGGATGGTCAGCAGCTAGGGACTCCACTGCCTTGTTAAGATCTAGCAGGATATCGGGGTTATCCAGGTTTGATCCATATACGTTTGCCACCACCAACTGTCCCCCTGGGTAAGAAAAATGGACCACTATCCAGCGACCTAGAGTGTCAGTAGTAACTTGCTCTGGAACCCATGGACATAATTTTTTAATCAAAATGGCCACCCCACCTAGACTTAGTGAGCGCTGAGCTCACTAGGACTCTGCCCACCCATGCTTTCTTAAGCCACAATACAGTTCTTGCAGTGAGGTGGGTCTCTTGGATGAGTGCAACATCTGTCTGCAAGGAGTGTAGGTGCCTGAGAACCATAGATCATTTGACTGGGTGATTTAAACCCTTCACACTCCATGATATGGGATTTACTCCTATGTTAGAGTTCTGCATCATTCCCCAAAGTTAGATATTGTACAAGTACTCACCACTCTTGTCCAGAAGAAACAGATGAGCAGTAAATAGTGGAGTGCAGGAAACAGAGGAAAGAGAATTAGATGAGTAATGTAGCAAGGTAGTCTATACCCAAACAGAAGTGACAGAAGAAGCCTGGTGTAGAGAGAGAAATGGTAAAGTTACAACACCAAACACATCACAAATTGACTTGCTAACAAGCAAATATAAACTTTAACAGTTTCCCCTCACCGGGGTATATGAACTAAACTCCTTAACTGTATGAGTTAACAAATTCTAGATTTTTAAGTTAAGCACTAAGACTAGAGGTGGATGGGTATATGTACAAGGTGCTGTCCTCCACACTATCAGGAAGGAGCACTTAGCCATGCTACCATATCACCTGTATGGTTGAATGTGGAGATAAGCCAAACAAAAAGAAACACTCATCTCCATCCCCACGTGTGTATGTGTGTGTATATATATATATATATATATATATATATATATATGTATATATAAAACATATTCAGGGACAAGGGGAGGAACACCAGGGCTCAGGGTGGGTGGGCCTCACTGCCTTAAGGATAAGAGGTATGCCATATCTGGAGAGCCACAGTAGCAGGTGGCCCCCATCCCCTGATACTGCCCTAGTGCAGGGTCTCAAGTGGATGACCGGCAGTCTAGGGCAAGCCCCTAGTTGCTGGTATCATTTACTATAGGGGAGCGAGTGTGTTAAGTGGGGCAGCCCAGAAGTAAGAAGGGGAGAGGGAGAGGCCAGTGCAACTTACAAGAGGGGGTTATACCCATCTGTCAAAGCACTGAAGCTGCCCACAATGTCATTGGGCTATCTCTGTACTTTAAACAGCCTTATGAGGGTGGGACCATTATAAAACAGACAGAGTTGCATTCACTGTTGGGCATCTAACTCAATTCCCAAAAACAGGGAAGTAGGAGAGAAACAAGAAGTGGCAAAATCCAGCTGTGTAGAGTTCAATCATTTAGACTTAGCTCATTAGGTTTATCCGGTGCCCCTGTATGTGTGGGAAGATCCTTAGTTACCATCTCTGCGAAAGTCAGAAAACCCGGCTTCACCGGGACATTGGGAAAGTTCTGGTATCCCTCGAGATCGGGTGAAAGTCTGCCCAAGATGTGTGTTCAGTCACTTCCATAAGAATCTCATCCGGGATATCTTCCGTTTGGTCTAGATTAGGGTACTTGTTTTTTGTCAGCTTAGTGGGTGGTGCTTCCTTTGGACATTTAGAGGGAGAGCCCTGATCACTGAGTGAGCATTGACGAATTCTGGTCATTTGGTTTGTACTTTGCTGAGGTAGAGCAGGAGAGAGAGAGAGAGAGAGAGAGAGATTACTGGCCCATGTTGTGTAGGTTTGTAGTTGTGAATTAACTCAGATAACTTACAAGGAGGAGGACACCTGGGGGAGGTATTTGAGTGTGGCACAGTCCGATTAAGATTAAAGTTCTCCCAGGAGCTATCCTTTGGAGGTTTGGTCTGGTCTTCTCGCGATCAAGGTCCCAGCGCCAAAAGCCTCTTGGGAGGTGTAGTCCTGAGGGATAATCTGTGCCAGTATTTGTGGGCCCATTCTTTGATCTCTTGTGGTGATTCCGCAACAATGTCTCTCCTCTCTTGGGACACACATAGGTAAGCCAGACTCCTGAAGACATATTGAAATCTCTGTTCTGCCAGTATTTTCTTTATAGTTATGAAGGCTTTCCTCCAAGCAGCCACTTCAGCCGAGAAGTCTCTGAAGAAAGAGATTCGAGTCCCCTGCTACATCAATTCACCTTTGTCATGAGCAGCCCTCAGGATCTTTTCTTTTGTAGAATATCTCAATAGGTAGGCAATAATAGGCCTAGGGGGGCCCTGACAGGGTCTAGCTCTGTTGGGCATATGGTGTGCTCTTTCTATCTTGACGGGTCCTAGCCATCTCTCTCCCAGTATTTTGGGGATCTCCTCATTGAGAAATCTTTCTGTGTTTTGCCCTTCAGCTCCCTCAGGAATCCCGAGTATTCTGATATTATTACGCCTCCCTCAGTTTTCCTGGTCTTCTGCCCTCCTCCATAGTATGGCCAGCTTTTCATCCTTATCTCATAGTCACTAACATATTTTAGTATGGTCAGCTTCTAGGTCGTCAGTGAATTGCTCCACAACATTCAATTTATTTCTGATTTCCCTCACCTCCATTACAGTGCCAGACAAAGTTGTGGAAATGGTATCTACCCTTGTCAGGATGGTTTCCAGCATGGCTGTAATGTGCTGCTGTAGCTATGTACCTATGTCCAGCTCCTGAGTATTGGCCTTCCTGGGAGAATAGCTAAGATGCTGCAAGGTGTCTTTAGGCAGGGCCATATTTTGGTAGCGGCCAAGTCCACAATTAACAGACACCACTGAATTTAGGACCAATTCATTCCCTGAGCTTCAGCAACTATGTTTAATGTAGTCAGCCCCCGGCACATTGTTGGGGATGTGCAGATATCCCCCCAGGCTCGGTGCTTTCAGGGCCTGAGCTGAGTTGCAGCAGGTTGTGCGTGAGGTGGTGCCACAAAGCTATTTACTGGAGCCCGAATCATGCTGAGAACCTGCATTAAATAAACTTAAGGAGCTATGGCAACATACTGTCATATTAAGGGGGTTAGGAGTCCCTGGATATCTGCAGCTTAGAATGGATTTTGTTAGCTAGGGAACAGGCCGACGGATTAAGTGGCCATCTTCCTCAGCGTCCAAGCCATGCTCCTTCATAATGGGAGATTTTAATTATCAATGATTGAAAGGGATGCATAGAAATAACACAACAAGCAAGGAAATTTGTGGAACATGTGCAAGACTGCTACAAAAGATAAATAGTAGAGAAACAAACAAGAGGTGATGGATGTTTTGACTTAGTATTAACTAACACCAAAGTGGGTAGAAGTGAAGATGGGTGAGAATCTGTTAAGAGGTGATCATGCAGTACTTACATTTGAAGTGAATATTAGGGAGAATAGTGGGAGAGTCAGAACATGGAATTTTAAGAAAAATTTTCCCAAAAAAATGGAGGTGTTGAGAAGGATGAAATGCATTGATGAGATGAGATGCTGTAATATGAATAAAAAAATGGGCTATTTTCACAAAATTAGCAGATCAGGCCCATAAGACATATAATGTATTGTCTTAAGTAATAAACTAAGGAAGGCCAGAAAGAGTCCAATGTGGATGAGCAGTAAGTTAAGAAAGTTTGTTTTAGATTAAAAAGATCATTCAACGGAAGGCAAGAGAATGAGGAGAAACTGGAGGAATGCATGACCCTGCAGCAAATGGGTAAGACTAAAATTATTAAAGAAAAAGCTGACTTGAAAGAAAAAATTATAGCATACAAAGGAAGAAACAGGAAAATAATTTTTCAATATGACAAAGTATTAAGAGGAGGAGGACTTGGTCCAATACGCTCAAAACAGTGGATATATTCTCAGTAGAGATATGGAAATGGCACACAAACTCAAAAAGTATTTTCTGAGGCCTGGATATTCAGAAGGGTTGCTCATGGTGCAACACTGTTACACCATGCGCAACCCACTGATGCGCCCTGGCATGATATTCAAATGGGAATTGAGCCTGGCACAAATCCCGATGCACCAGAGTGCATCAGTAATGTGTGGTGCAGGTGGGGGGGGCGTGCCCATGCATAATCCGGACATCCTGATATTCAGCCTGGTATGTGATGATTCCATGCATGCAGAACCCCTATCTGTGCTGCACACAGGTGAACCAAAAAAAAAGGAACAGCTGGCCAACCACAGGTGAGCTGCCATATTGCAGGACGCAACAGGGCAGCTGCCACCTGTTGGTAGCCACCCGAGCTTTGGCTGCACCTTCATGGTGGTGCCCCCATGCCCAATTGCAGGCATAAGTAGAGTAAAATAAACATCCTATATCCCTGGTGGTCCAGTGGACTGCTAGCAGCCCAATCACGGGCATATGTAATAAAAAGGAGAGGTACAATATTCCTGGTGGTCCAGCAGAACCCTCTCCCCCACCTGCCCACTGAGCCCCACCGCCCCATTCCCCCCTGGTCAGCGGTGGGTGGCAGCACCCACCAACCTGCCCTCATAGCCCACTGACGCTGATAACATGGTAGGTATATGCGCCCGTGGTCTGAGTGTGAGCCAATGGGCATGCAGCTCTGTATCATACTACACAGTCCAGATATGTAATGGATCATTCACATATCGACATATAATACCGAATGCATGCCATTCGCTCACGCTAGGACCAATGATACAGCCCTACTGTATGGTGTCAGTTGGTGGGCAATGGGGTGGCAGGCAGGTGGGGTGCTGCCACCCGCCGCTGACTGGGGGGAGCAGGGCGGTGGGTCTCAGTAGGCGGGTGGGGAGTGGGGTACCGCTAGACCACCAGGATTATTGTACCTCTCCTTTTATAACATATGCCTGCAATCGGGCTGTGAGCGGTCCACTGGACCACTAGGGATATAGGACATTTATTTTATTCTACATATGCTGCGATCAGGCTGCAAGCGGTCCACTGGACCACCAGGGATGGTGTTAAAGGTTTTAAACAGACTAATGCCCATGATTGGGCTTCAAGCAGTCCACTGGACCACCAGGAATGTAGGACGTGTACTTCATTTACAAATGCCCATGATGGGGCACTGAGGCGCTTTTCTGCAATATGCAGGGAGCATCGGTCCCTGACGGCTGCAGCCTGGCAGGGCACCAGGCGTAAGTCACCAGGGATCAGTGCACCTGCATGCAAATGGGGCCATAATGACATGCAAATGGCACCATTTGCACCTTGTATGTATTATGCCCCCATTGCATGTGCACTTTTGAATATCGTGGTTGTTGCACCTAGCGCAATGGAACTTGCACTAGCGCATCCCCCTGCTCCACTCTGGCCACTTGCACTGGTGCAGTGCCACTGCGCCATATGCACTGCGGGTGGCCAGGGTGTGATATTCAGCAATGCTGTGCCATGGCGCTGCTACGCTGAATATCACCCTGTCAATGCCCCTGCACAGCCAAGTTGCGCTGTGCCCAGGTTTGTGCCACAGCCTGGCGCAGTCTGAATATCTGGGCCTGAGTGTCTAAGCTTGATAGATGAAGAAGAGATGGAGCATGTAGGGTCTAAAATACACAGGTGTGGATAACTAATAATCTCACTATATTAAGAAAGGAAGTAAAGGAGAAATTGAAACTTAGGATGGACAAGTTGTCAGTGCCAGATGGTTTACTGTACACTTGATGTTGTTTAGCAAGGTGTCAAAAGTGATAGCTGAAAAGTTTCAAATATTTTCAACACATCACTAATGGAGGCAATGGTGCCAGCTATTTGGAAACAGGTAAATGTGACTGCTCTGTATATGAGTGCGAGGAGAAAAGCTGTCCTGTTATAGACTTGTGAGCTTAATGTCAGTGGTAGGGCTGTGCAAAATTAAACTTCCAGAAGCAGAATTTTGGTGAAAGTCAGAATTTCATTTTTGTGAAATATCAGAATGCACTTTGGCAACTTTTACAGAAATTCTGACTTAGAACAACAGAATACTGTAAATGTATGAATTGTATAAAAGGGACCTATGGTATAATTCATTACTGAAAAAAATTGGACAGATACAATCTTCCAGTCCTAAAAACATGGTTGGATATGGGAATTTAAATCAGTCCTAAATATAAGAAATATATAGCTAAAAAGGTTAATGCACAGTGGAATAGACTGGATGAATTAGCTATTAAGAACTCAACATATTCCAAGTAGTTTTTAAGTAATAAAGTTTTTTTTTTATTTAAATCATATTTAAACATTTTACAGAAAGATGAGTTATGGATAATATTCATAGCTTATAAATTTGAACGTTTTCCAAGTAACGTCCTCCATGTAAAACATAAAAACTAGCAAAAGACTTGGAAGAGTGTAACTGTCCAGAGGGGGAAAGGAAAATCTCCAACATGTAATGTGGATGTGTTCATGGTACCAAAAAGAAAGACTGTATTGGCTTGGTCCATTTATTAACTTATTGTATAGCATTGATTATGATACACTGACAATTATCTTGGTACATATTGCTGATGAAGAGACAGTGATTAGAGTAGCTGAATATTTTCAGGCTATAAGCAAGATAAAAAGGCACATCACTGGGAGCTAATTGGGTCTTGTGACATGGCATGAGAAACAGCAACGAAATGAAGGTGTCAGATAGGTGGAAACTTGCCAGCTGGTACACTCGAAACCATGGTCTAATACCACAGTAGACCATGGTTAGCATCGGGAGCATGCAAGTGAAAGAGCTCTGCAACAGTGAAGGGGGGGGCGCGCCACAGAACAGCGTGGAGCAGCGAGGGAAAGACAACGTGGAAAGTGGCCAGGAGAGCAACCCCTCTCAATGCCTCCGGTCTAAGTTGCAGCAGGCACGCAGTCACCCAGCAGCGGAACACCGCAGGCATCAGCAAGAACCGCGCATAGCTGCCCAACACAGTGGGAAAGACAGTGGAGCGGAAAGCCGACATGATCTGCACACGCCGCCTACTGCAAGGAAAGCAGTGCACCAGTCAAAGACATGGAACTGTGACTGCCGAGCGAACGGAAACACCTGTCGCCTGCACAGAAATGTTGCGGTACTGGAAGGCATAGCTCGGCCAGAATCTTAGGAAGCAGATTTGCAGATACCCACAGTGCAACACGAGAAAACAACAGAGCAGCTGGCAACGGTGGAAAGCAAGACCGAGAAACACATGGAAAGAAATAACCCACAGGGAGGACATTAGATAGCCTTTGTGCATATTTCAGCCACCTCGCATAAAGAGACACAGCAACACATCAGTAGTGTAAAAGCTATGAAATCGTGACAGTGCACGTGCACGGCATGAACTGCACAGACCCTTATACACAGATTAGTGAGAGGTGGCAAAGTGATGTTTTAACAGCGCTGCCCTCTTAATATAAGTAATATGTAAAAGTAGTAATACATGTGACCCTTGCACATCGTTTGCCATGTTACAAGTGGATTAACCTACTCGAAAGCATGGGTCTACTGTGGAATTAATCCATGGTTGGTTGGTTGGACACACTCAGCCTTCGGCCTCGTGGTTCAACCCCCCCCAACCATGGATTAATTCCACAATAGACCCATGCTTTCTCGTGGGTTAATCCTTACATGTGCAATAACTGAGAAAATAATTTGATAAGATTGTACAATATAAAAATCTCTCTCTGCCTTGCGCTGTAAATTATGTCTGTGAAAGTATGAATATTTCCTTGTTTTTGATTTTAAATATTAGTGTAATTTATTACTGTGTTCTTGTATGTATTGTGAAGGCTAATTTGCTACACAATAAAACTGATTGAGTATATGAATTGTGAATTATTGTACTAAACTGTGGAAAAAATTCTACTGAATTGATCACTGTCAGTGATCAGTTCTGTAGAATTTATTTCCGTAGGTTAATCTATTAATCCATAATTCATACATTCATTCCACAGTTCAGTGAGTCAATGAACTGTGGAATGAATGTATGAATTGGGGATTAATGAATTTTATAGCAATGTAAACTAAATCTAAGCAATCTGATTGGCCAGTGATATAAACTCTACTATTCATTAATCTTTGATTAATACACAAGTAGAGCCTTATAGAAACATAGCATCTGATGGGAAAAAATGGACCATCTGGTACCCAGTCTGCTCACCTCTCCCCACCCACACTATTAACACAGACTGTACTTGATCTGCCAAGAGTTCTTGCATGCTGACCACTTTGTACACTCTGGAACCATGCACCTTTGCTTTTCAGATGTGTTTTAAAAGTTAATCAAAATAAACAAAATCAGTAAGTAATAGTAAGAAGGAGTTTGGGTTCCATATTATGATCATCATTAAAATAACAAAAAAGTACCCAAACCCATAGATCTTTCAGCCAGTGTATATTTGGAGCAATAAAATGCAGTCAGGAGCACTGGCCTGGGCAAATGTCTATGCATTACAATAAAACATTAACAATAAAAGCAGTACCATTTATGTGAGCAAATAGCTCCAGGTCATGCTCCTTGGATCACTAAAACAGTGTTTATGTAATGTAGACATCAGCAGTAGTAGTAGTAGCAGTAGATTTTATTTTTTTGGGGCACCCTTCCCCATAGGCTCAGGGTGCCCTTACAGAGTATAAAATGGACAGACAACAAAAGAATATACAGGAAAATGCATAAGACAAATAAATAGAATATAACAATAAATAACACTCATTAAAACTCCAATCAGCCAAACCATTAACTGCTTGTCTCATTAAATATATATTTCTCAGTCCCCAAAGGCCTGTTGAAAAAGGAAGGATTTTAGATTCCTTTTAAACATCTCCATGGAGGGCACCTCCTGTAGGTACTCTGGTAAAGAGTTCCATAGGATTGGGACAGCCACTTCGAATGCCCAATCCCTGGAAGATTTTAGCCTTACTTTGCAGGCCTCCAGGAGGGTTTCTCCTGCAGATCGGAGAGAGCATCTCGGGGTGTAGGGATGCAGAATCTCCTTCAGGTAACCTGGACCCAGCCCAAGCAGGGCCTTGTAGGTCCAAAGACCTACTTTAAAGGAGATACACCAGTGCACCAGCAGCCAGTGCAGTTCATGCAGCACCAGTGTAATATGACTGGATTCCATGTCAGTAAAACTAGGTAAAAAAGGGTGACCATCAAATGAGCAACTACAAATTAGTGCTGCAGAGAACGGTAATGACACAGCACAGCTACACCTGAAATGGCAATATTTCAGCTCATATCTGCTCCATTTATTTAATACTGCACCTCAGTTGTTAGCAATTAGTTGCCCTCTATGTGACATGTGGGATGCTATGCCCCCTGCCCCATCCTATTTCTATTCCCACTCCACGCCACACTTTGATCATGGGGGTATATAGCAACACCATGGGTGCCATTAATGCTGGATCACTGTTGTGTGCTGGGTGCTATTATTGCAGCTGTCCATGTGCAGTCGCCCAACTGTAATCACTATAAAAACTTTGCAGTTATTACGCGACACCATATGACTGGACCTCAGAAGGCCCATCGATAGCCAGGCTACAGCATTCTGCAACAGCTGAAGGCACTGTATTGTACCTCCTCTGACTCCTACCTAGAGAGCATTACAGTAGTTGAACATCGAGGTGACAAACGCATGTACTAATGTGGCCAGATCACTAGGGAAAATAAGAGATCTAATTCGGGTGATATTATGGAGATGGTAAAAAACAATCTGGACAGCAGCTGACACCTGAGCAGGTAGGGAAATAGGCAGACTAGGTAGACCAAGTGGTCCTTATCTGCCATCAGATTCTATGTTTCGATGTGTCAGCTCACTGTCCAGAGCAACACCCAAATTCCTCACCTTAAGGGAGGCCTCTAGTTAAGTCAGACCAATGAAGAGCCCTAAACATACCCCGGATGCTTCTACTTCTCCCCTTCAACCTGGCTCAATCACCAGCACTTTGGTCTTCCCTGGGTTGCGTCCCAACCAGTTTAATGATGTCCATGTCCAGATCTCAGACAAGCACTTATTCAGCACGTCGACCACATCAGATTTTCCCTGTGTGAAAGACAGGTAGAGCTAAGTATCATCAGCATAGCAATGAAAACTCGGCCCTTACAGTCTTATGACCTCACACAGGGGCAGCATTTTGTTTTGTTAATTCTTTTTCTCCCTCCCAGTCAGCCCACATCCAGACGCCATCCTAGCACACCTGCCATTCCAATCAAGGCCCTCACCCCAGCAGGTACCCCACGGCTTGCCCCCTGTGGTGTGGGGCAGTGAGATCCCCCTTACTCACTACCCAGATGGATTCAGTGTGCTGGGGTGACACTCTCGGAGCCAGTGGGTGCTTCCTGGGATGTCCATCAAGATGCACCACTGAGTGTTTTTTTCCTTGTTCTTTGGGGGTGGGGCATGCAGTGGTGCCAACAGAAGCAACGCGTACGCTTCTGTGCTTGCTCCTCCAGGTGTCTGCCCCATCCCCGTCCTCACTGTCAGCATTAGCTCTCTGTGCCCCAGCCTCCACTAGGGGGTAGGCAATCACTGACTACTGGAACCCCTCTCCACGGAGAAGGAGAGCAGTTCTTGGGATGCTCGATCCTTCTCCTCACCTATTGACCCCTGGTGGCCTGTGCTCATTCCCGAACAAGAGTCACCAGTGTGGCATGAGGTGTGGTGTCCAGTGCCTCAACCCTCAGTACTACTGGACCAGCCAGAGGGGTAGCATTTACACTGTGAATAACATTGGGGAGAGGACTGAGTCTTCGTTAACTCCACAGGACAGGGCCATCAGGCTTGAGGAATAATCTCCCAACACCACCATCTGGGAACTGTCCCAAAGAAAGGACTCAAACCAGCTGATGACCTTGCTAGTGAGTCCAATATATTCCCTCAGCCTGTCCAACAACTCCCCATGATCCACAGTGTCAAATGCTGATGAGAGATCAAGGAGGATGAGAATTGATTACTCTCCTCTATCCCTCACCCTGAGCAGGTCATTCAACACCCTTACTAAAGTGGTCTCTGTGCTGTGCATTACCCTAAACACAGACTGGAATGGCTCATAGATCTGAACGTCTGAGAGGCAGCTCTTGAGCTGTTCTGTGACCACTTTCTCAAGAACCTTTCCTAAAAAGGGGAGGTTTGAGATAAGCCAGTAATTCACCAAGATGTCAGGTTTCAAGGATTTTTTTTCAACAGGGGCTTACCAGAGCCTATTTAAGTGACTAAGGGAAGCTCCTCCATCATTAAGGAACACCCAACAATCTCGTCAAAAACAGGACCCAGGACTCCAATGCAATCAACAAGTAATTGGGTCGGGCCTGGTTCTAGGTTGCAGAAAGTTGGTTTCAGTCCAGAGATTACCATACAGACCTCCACCATCATCACCAGTTGGAACTCTCCCCGGGGGGGCCAAACACTCCAGCCCACTGGAGGCCCAACCCTGATGGATGGTGGTATTCTGCCTGGAGAAATCCCAGCCCTAACAGAGGGCACACTCTCAGGGAAGAACCGAGCAAACTCCTCACACTTTTTAGCTGAAAAAGCTCTACTGGGTTCCAGACAGGTTGTGTGTAACAGTCTGTCTACAACCTGAAAGAGCTGAGCTGGTCAATTCTTCCCAGCTACAATCATCACAGTCATAAAAGCTACCTTTCTGTGGGTGAGGGAGGACTGTTGTTAATACTCAGACTTGGCTTTATTGTCTCTAACTGGGAGTCCCATAACCTCTGCACCATGGTTTGAGGCCATACTTGCACCCTTCCATCAAGGGTCTCTCTCTACTTTCCAATATTGGGACTCCTGTGATCCTGGTTTCCTTTGTTTCTCTAGTTTGTTAACTCCAGCATTTTTCTTTCTCCATTCCTCTGGGCACCTCCAGGTAAATGATGTTGAAACCAAAAAAGTAAAGAAAAGAATAATTCAACTGACTGTAGCATTTTTGTGAATCAACACAAAGATAGAGAACCACAATCCCAGGCAATGATGGCGTACAGTACATTTTATAAAGGTGAATTCAGTGTATCAGCAGTTGTAGTGCACATGTAATATGGCTATAGCCTCCACTGTAACCTTCACCATGTCTATCTTCTCTCTTCTCTGGGGCATGTAAAATTAAAATCAATGAGCACAGCTGTATTATCCTGTAGCTCCGTAATTAGTAAACAGCTTCCAGGGACCACTGAGAATGCTTCAAATTGTTTATTTATTTTTATTTATTGAGTACTGGGATAACAAATACCTTTGAACAAGAGGTTTGTTTACAAAGGTTCCACTATAAAAATAACAAAAATTGGCATAAAAATACAATAACAGAAAATTTGTGTGGTACAGGCAATATGGGACAAGTATACATAAGCCTAGTATAAAGAAGGTACAATAGGGGCGTGAGAAGATAAGAGACACTAATAGTGAAAGGAGAGGAAGGGGTAGTTAGACAGTCAGGTAATGACATTGTCGAAAGTGCTATGACCGCAAAAGTGCTCGGGGGGCTGGAGGGAGGATCAGCAGAGGGTACCTAAGGAGGAGGTGTGAGCTGGAGTTGGTTCAAGGGAGCAGGGGATAGAGGGGGGCACAAAGGGAGGTGCCTGTGGGGTGGGAGTTAGAGAAAAAGGGAGAAGAGAGGAGAGGCAGAAGGAGGATGGGGAATGGTAGAAAAGGAGGAGGCCTAGGGCAGAGACACAAGGGGTGAGTGTGGAATGGGGAATGTGGGGGGAAGGTGGAGTGGGAAAACAAAATTAGGAGTGACAGGGGCCATGGGAGGGAAAGAGTGGTGGAGAATCACTGACCTAAGTGGAGCAGTCACATTTGCTAAGATCAGAAAGGTGCTGGCAAAGTTTATGTTTGTACAGGCCCAGCTTGTTCTCATCTGCGATTTCAGGAAGAAAACTATTTATAAGTGATAGGACCCTGGTATAGAAGGCACATTGGGCCTGGAGGTATGGCAGAAAGGTACGATATACGATCATCTGAGGGAACTGCATGTGAAGGGTGAGTTAGCTGTAGGTATCATTAAGTCATGTGTTGCAGGGGGTGTAAGGCTAAGGCATATTTTCTTTGCCAAAAGGCAGGACTGATATGCAATTTTAGCATGAAGACTGAGTCAATTAGAGTGCTTGTAGAGATCACAGGAGTGTGTATGCCTATCTGCCCCATGACAAGTCTACAGCACTTGTTAAGGGCAATCCTGATTTATTTTAGAGTGGTATCAGCATCGGCACCATAGAAGACTAGCCCGTAGTCAATAATGGACACTATGGAGCTAGATACACCTGTGCGCATGGCATCATTGGTCAAACATTGACAATGGCAGTACAGTACACCTATTCTTGAGTTTATGGCTTTAGAGATGTGTTGAACATGTGAGTTGTAGGAAAGTGTGCAGTCAAGGGTGATACCAAGATATTTAAACTCCTGTACTTGATCAAGTGGTTGCTGTCATTTGTTTTGGATAGTGAGTTTTGCAGATCTTGATTTGCTGGGCCAGTTGTAAAACATCATGACCTTAGATTTTTTTGTAATTTATCAGCAGTGTATGCTGTTCAAACCAGGACTCAGCCAGGCTGAAATTCATCTGAAGGTCCTGGGAGAAGGACGGTGTCAGTATGGGTAGAAAAGAGGACTGCATCATCAGCATACAGTATCATATTATTACTGCATGCTGCAGGAAGATTATTAATGTAGATGCTGAAAAGTAGTGGACCAAGGATGAATCCTTGGGGAACTCTTGTGTGCATGGGGAGGCTACATGAGAGAGAGAGAGAGAGAGAGTCTGTGATTTTGACTTTTTAGTTCCTATCCATAAGGTAGCTTTCAAACTGTTTAGTAACATCATCTGACAGGCCAAGGGCAGTGAGGGAGTTCAGTAGGAACTGGTGATTGATGTTGTCTAAGGCCTTGGTAAGGTCGATGAACACCTCCTCTAGTAGGTGTCCTGTGTCAAGGGTCTTGTGTATGTGGTTAGTAAAATCTAACAGGGCAGTGTTAGTACTATGGGTTTTGCAAAATCCATGTTGTTGTGGACACTGTAGATTATATTTGTTGAGGTGATCAGACAGCTGGTAGGCAACAATACATTCAAGCTCCTTGGAGAATGGAGGTAGGATAGATATGGGGTGGTAATAGGAGTGAATGGACCTGTCTCCACTTGTAAGCACAGGAGTGACAATGGCTGATTTCTATAGCTGGGGAAACTGTTTGAGGGAGCGGGAGAGATTCAAGAGTTTAGTGAGAGGGAGTAAGATGATGTCTAGGGAGAGAGAAAGAAGTTTGAGGTCCAGGGTATCGCTGCTGAAGCTAGCTTTGCATTGAACCCTTTGAAAGTATTTCCTGGCTTCCGCAATGAATACCCTCCTAAAGTAGAAAGGAGGGGTATTCCTGGGGAATTCTGTTCAATCAATGGGGTAAGGCAAACGGAGCTGTCATTGAAGTTTGGGGAAAGGACACTGCTAAGATCAGTGAACACAAGATTAAAAGTGTCAGCTATTGCTTTGTGGGCCTGAATTATAGTGCTGTTTACCTTGAGCATAGAGGGGGAGGAATTGTTGGGTTTCCCCATTAGGCTCTTGATGTTCTCCCAGAAGGATTTACTGTTACCCCAAGAGTTTGTAAGTTTCTGTTTGTGGCAGGCTTGTTTTGTGCTGAGTATTGCCTGGGTGTATTGGTTTCTGACCGCTCTGTAGCACTGTATGTTCAGCTGTTGCCCAGAGTCCATAGCACAATGCCAGAGATTATCCCTTTTTTAATCAAGGTGACTTGCTCAGGGGTAATCCAGGGATTTGCTGTGAATCTTAATTTTCTACTTTTAAGGGGGGAAAAGTTGTTGCAGACTTCATTTAACTGGGAAATGAAGTAATTAAGGGCAAGGTCAATGTTATTTATGGAGTCAAGGGGTGCCCAGTCAATTATTGACAGGTTGGCAAGGAATTGGGGAAGCTTCCATTTTTTTTAGAGTCTGTTTGTAGCAGAATGCAGTCTTTGATCTAGGTGCCTTGTTTGACCATTGGCAGATAACCAAGGAGTGATCACTAAGGGCATCAGGCAGTACTTCTGTGCTAGTGATTCTGCTTGGGCGGGTGGTGAGGATCAGATCAAGCAGAGATCTACTACCAGTCTTATAATTGATTCTAGTGGGGGTAGTGACCATTTGTTTTCTTCATTTTTTCATTTATTTATGCTAGGATTACAAGTACCTTTGAGCCAAGGCTCTTTTACAAAGGTTCCATGGCAGAAATAACAAACAACAAAGACACAACAGCAAAATAACAGTAAACAATTCACGTACAACAGTGCTATTGAAAGGGGTTAATTATAGGAATAGTAAGGGGTAGAGGATGAGGAGAAGTGTAGGTAGTTAACAGAGGCAGCTATAGTAAGATGGTGAACACAACTAGGATGCATATGCCCACAAGGAATGGGTAGAGTCAGGCACCCGGGGGTGGCAGAGAAACAGGGATGAGAGGAGATAGGGAAGATGAAGATGCAGCTGGAGGCATTTGTTGAAAAATAAACGGGAAGGAGTGATAGAAGAGGAAAAAGGGGCAGGGTGGGGGGATACGTGCTGTAATGGGGCAAGGAGAGACTAATAAGGTGGTATGAAGACCTGAGATTTGAAGTGGCGCCTCAGGAGCTGGGGGGATTTTAGCTGTGTAGGTCATCATCTAGGAGAGGCAGTCACAAGAGTTAGAGGCAATGAGATGGGCCTGGAGTCTGGTTTTGAACAGGCCTAGTGTTGAGGCAGAGAACATGGAGTGGCTGAGGCCATTCATTCATAGAGGAGCCCTATAGGCAAAGGGGCATTGGCCCTGCATAGTTCAACAGTGAGGAACTTGTTAGAATCTGAGTTGTCAAGCTCCTGGTGTTCTGTTGGTTGGTGTTTTGACGTAACAAGGCAGTAACACCGGGCGGGGGGGGGGTGAGGCCAAGGTTGGTTTTTCCCACCATAGCACAGGTGAGATACTTTATATGGTTGGAGAGCTGGAGCCATCCAGATTGTTCATAAAGGGCACAGGTGTCTGTGAGGCAGTGGGCACCAGTTGTGAGTCAGCATGATTTAAGAGCAGTTGTTATCAGTTGGAGAGAGGACATTGTGGCGGAGCCATAGATAATGAGGCCATAATCAATAATTAATACCACAGAGCTCTGGACGGCAATCTTTAATCTTTGGGTGATATCTATGGCAGCAATGGCATCCTTAAATGAGTCAGCTTCTGGTGCCAGCCAGTTTACATTAAGGTCACCCATTACAATTGTCTCGCCATGGTGGGGATTGTTATCAAGGAAGTTGGTGACCATTTGGAAGCCTGCTGCTTGATCACATGGGGGATATACACAGATCCAACTATGAGGGATTTACCTTGATGTCCAAGAATTATTTTTACTGCCAGCAATTGAGAGTTGTTAGTAGGAGGGGATAGCAGGAGGACTTTACCTTTGAGTGTCTCTTTCAAATATATGGCACAGCCACCACCACCACACTTACCAATTTGGTCAAGTCTGAAGAGGACATAGCCGGGAATGGATACAGCACTGTCAGGAATCTTTGGTGAGAGCCATGTTTCATTCAGGGCTAAATTATCATGTTTATGCTGAGTCACCCAGACTTGGAGGGCATCGAGCTTAGACAGCAAGCTGCAAATGTTGATGGAGGCCAGCATGAAGGAGCCTTGCTTGCTTCACTGAGAGTTGGGTGCTGTGAAGGGGCTGGGGTTTGGGTGAATGCTCCCAGCAAGTAATAGTAAGAGGAGTGCAATCCTTGCAAGATAATGGGCAAGGAGCTTGGCAGCCTTATGCTGCTTCCTTCTGGAGGGCTTTTTTAAGGGAGTATTTCTACAAGGTTTGAGAACCTGAAGGAGTTGTAAGTACTCTAGATAGGGGTGGTGGTTTCCCTGGTTATTGAAGAGGGTGGCATGTGTGCGTGAGCAGTGGTGTGTTTTATTGTGAGGTAGAGTACTCTATGGGATATAACCAAACAGGAGCTGGTTATAATGGCACTGGAAAGCTGTAGCAATGCCAGGGAAGTTAAGGGGGATGAGTAAGAGAAGAAGTAGGAGCGGTGCAAAAATGTATAGGAGCATATTGTTGGTGGGTAGATGTCAATTGCAGAGTGACTGACAGTGAGAAGACTTGAATAAGGGAGCAGAGGGTTGAAGCAGTAAACAGGTCAGAATGGAGTCGGGGAGAGGTGATCTCAAAGCACTAAGTATACTGGTATTTCTATCACAAATGTTGCCGGGGTAAGTCTGCAGAGATTTAACAAATGGGATAGGAAAGACAGAAAAGAGGGAGGGAAAAGCCTATTTAAAGGAGGCCTGGGAAGGGTTGGGGGGTGGGAGAAAATAAATTCAGAGCAGTAAAATAAGGCAGTAGTAAACAGAGGAGTTCAAGAAAAATAGAAAATTCAGCCCGTGGAGCTCAGGAGATAGCCGGAAAGGTGCTCCAATAGGAAATGTCCAGGCAGTCAAGCAGACTAATCAGCAGCCACTATCAGGACCACCGCACCAATCAGAGGGCAGGAGAGAAAGGTGCCTGGAGCTTCAAGTGTTAGTAGTCATACATGGATCAAAGGTCCGAGCCGTAGCTTCAGGAGGGTGATCAGGGGCGGCAGAGGCTAGCAGGTGGTGGCCGAAGGAATGGCTGAACCGCTATGCTACAGAAGCCAGTGTGTTCACTCAGAGGGGTGGTTCCCACAGGAGTGAAGAGAGAGAGAGAGAGAGAGCAGAGAGAGAGAACAGATTAAATTACAGGTTAGGAGGTGGGGGACTGGCAGCAGACCATCAGAAAGAGGGTGAGGTGAGTTACAAACGAAAGGGATAAGAGGAACAGTTAAGCGTATGGGCAGGAGTGATGGTGAAGAATGGGGGGATTTAGGATGGGATAAGAAAGAGGTAGTTAGAAGGAAGGTGGTGAGGTGAGGGTCCGAGGTCAAGTGAGCCAGGCAGCAAAGAGACCAATGGATGTAGAATGAAGAATAAATCAAGAAAGATTAAGCTTCGAAATAATAGGGCTAGAGAAAAGTTAGGCAAGAGGTGCAGTTAGAGATTCAAGAAAACTCAGCAGTTCAGTACTTGTGCTAAGGTAGAGGTTAACATACAGGGGATGCATACAGAGTTCAAAACACAGGCAGTTATAACTAAAATGCAGTTTCAAATTGAAACACCGCAGGGTATAAACACAGGCAAGTATAACTAAAATGCCAGTTTAAAATCTAAGTACTATTGCTATAGCAGGCTGGAAAGTAATTTCGCAATGCAGTACAGGCTAGCAGTCAAACATCTCCCTAGTCTAAATTCAGTAAAAGAGAAAACAATTGCAGTTAAAAAATCAGAGCAGTAAAATAGGGCAGCAGTAAACAGATGAGTTCAAGAAAAAAAAATTCAGTCCATGGAGCCCAGCAAACAGCCTGAAAGGCGCTCCAATGAGAAGAGGCCTGGCAGTCAAGCGCACCAATCAGCAGCCGCTATCAGGACCACCACGCCAACTGGATGGCAGGAGAGAAAGGTACCTGGAGCTTCAAGCATTAGCGGTCGTGCATGGATCGAAGGCCTGAGCCATAGCTTCAGGAGGGCGGTCAGGGGAAGAAGAAGGTGGCATGCAGTGGCCGAAGGAATGGCTGAACCGCTCCACTACAGAAGCCAGTGAGCTCACTCAGAGCAGTGGTTCCTGGATCAAAGGCCTGAGTCTTAGCTTCATGAGGGTGGTCAGGGGATGCAGAGGGTAGCAAGCGGTGGCCAAAGGACCACCGCACCAATCAGAGGGCAGGAGAGAAATGTGCCTAGAGCTTCAGGCGTTAGTAGTCATACATGGATCAAAGGCCCAAGCTGTAGCTTCAGGAGGGTGATCAGGGGAGGCAGAGGCTAGCAGGTGGTGGCTGAAGGAATGGCTGAACCTCTCCGCTACAGAAGACTGTGCGATCACTCAGAGGGGTGGTTCCTACAGGAGTGAAGAGAGAGAGAGAACAGATTAAGTTACAGTTTGGGGGGACTGGTGGCAGACCATCAGAAGGGGTGGGGGTAATTTACAAACAAAAGTCATAAGAGGAATAGTTAAGTGTGGGCAGGAGTGATAGTGAAGAATGGGGAATAAGGGTGGGATAAGCAAGAGGTAGTTAGAAGGTGGGGGGGAAGGTCCGAGGTCAAGTGAGCCAGGCAGCAAGGAGACCAGCGGACATAGCATGAAGAATAAATCAAGATAGGTTAAGCTGGGAAACAGTAGGGCTGGATAAAATTTAGTCAAGAGGTACAGGTAGAGATTCAGGAAAACTCAGCAGTACAGTACTTGGGCTAAGGTAGAGTTTAGCATACAGGGGGTATATACATAGTTTAAAACACAGGCAGTTATAACTAAAATGTGATTTCAAATTGAAATACCACAGGGTATGTACACAGGCAGCTATAACTAAAATGCTGGTTCAGAATAAAAGTACTATGGCTATAGCAGGCTGGGAATTAACTTCACAATGCAGTACAGGCAAGCAGTGAAACATCTCCCTAGTCTAAATTCAGTTAAAAAAAAAATAATCGCAGTTAAAAGATCTGAGCAGTAAAACAGGGCAGCAGTAAACAGAGGAGTTCAAGAAAAAAAAGTTCAGTCTGTGGAGCCAAGAAGGCAGCCAGAAAGGTGCTTCAATGAGAAGAGGCCTGGCAGTTGAGTGGACCAATCAGTAGCAGCTATCAGGACCGCCATGCCAAACGGAGGGCAGGAGAGTAAGGCACCTGGAGCTTCAAGCATTAGCGGTCATACCTGGATCGAAGGCCCAAGCCATAATTTCAAGAGGGCAGTCAGGGGAGGCATGGGGTAGTGGGCAGTGACCGAAGGAATGGCCAAACCACTTCTCTACAGAAGCTAGTGTGCTCACTTAGAGCAGTGATTCCTGGATCAAAGGCCCGAGCCATAGCTTCAGGAGGGTGGTCAGTGGAGGCAGAGGGTAGCAGGCGGTGGCTGAAGGAATGGCTGAACTGCTCTGCTACAGAAGCTGGTGCGCCCACTCAGAGTGGTGGCTCATGGATTGAAGGCCTGAGCTGTAGCTTAAGGAGGGAGGTCAGTGGAGGCAGAGGGTAGTGGGCAGTGGCTGAAGGAATGGCTGGACTGCTCCACTACAGAAGCCAGTGTGCTCGCTCTGAGTGGTAGTTCCTTGATCAAAGGCCCAAGCCATAGCATCAGTAGGGTGGTCGGGGATGCAGAGGGTAGCAGGCAGTGGTTGAAGGAATGGCTGAACTGCTCCACTACAGAAGTCAGTGCGCTCACTCAGAACAGTGGTTCCTGGATCGAAAACCCGAGGCGTAGCTTCAGGAACGCGGTCAGAGGAGGCAGAGGGTAGTGGGCGGTGGCCGAAGGAATGGTCAAACTGCTCCACTACCGAAGCCAGTGCTCTCACTCAGAACAGTGGTTCCTGGATTGAAAACCCGAGGCGTAGCTTCAGGAACGCGGTCAGAGGAGGCAGAGGGTAGCGGGTGGTGGCCAAACCACTTTGCTACAGAAGCCAGTGCGTTCACTCAGAGTGGTGATTTCTGCAGGAGACTTGCCTACAGGACACTTTCATAAAAGCCAGGAAAGTGTCCTGTGTCTCTCCAAGTCACCTGCAAGTCATTTTATTTCAGACAAACCACCTGGCTATAAAAACTAGTTTTCTAGGTAAGTGTGTATATAAGTGTTTGAGAAAGGAACACATTAAGTCAAACTAATCTACTCTATGTCAGTTCAGGCTAAAAAAAATACAGGTCCCAAAAAGGACCCTACTGTTACCAAACCACAGATACCTGCCTCACATGCAGATCAGTCTACAAACACCGATCAAACTATTTATCTATTCGTTTGTCACTTTTCTCTCTAGCAATTAGAATAAACATTTAAAAGCCCTTTTACCAGTTCCAAACAGTGACACAAGTTAAAAACTTAGAAGCTGTAAAATCGTAAAAGACAGTGTTGAAGAGCATTTAAGTCAAAACCGAACCAATGGAGTGGGTCAACAAAAAAAATTAAAAAATTAATCAGCCACCCCCACTGAATGTAGTCTATCATAGAATGCAAGATTTCTGCTATTCATGTTTATAGCAGCATTCCACGACAGTTTTCTGTAGCTGGTAGCTGCCATACCTTTCTCCATTGGTGTTGGTACTTTCAAAAAGATAACCAATCACTGATTTGTCACCTCAAAAAATACTCACCCAGTATAAAAAAAACTGACACCGCATCACAAGTGATGCTGACTGTTAGAATGAGTATCACATGAATTAGGATGAGCACCCTTGCCATGGTAACCAAGAGTGACAGTAATTAGGAGTCATAAAACAGGAATGTTTTCTGAGATTGATCCATTTACTATTCAGTTATAACACTCGTACAGGGTTCAGCAGCCTTTCACTTTCTGAGAGATCACTAAAACTATTCCTTTTTCACAGGCTCCTAATTGTCGTTTCTCTTGGTTCACTCCCTGTTACCATGACAATGACTCTTGTGCTAATTCATGAGGCACCTGTGGTAATGATAGCACAAGCCACGAGGTGAAAGGAGTTCTGCCTTTTTTTAAAAGTCAGTGTGCATTTTCTGAAAAAAAAATCAGTCAAGGTTAATCATTTTAACAATTCAATGTCCGCTCTGAAATTCTGCATGACTCAATGAACTGTTTCTGTCACTAACAGGTCCGGCTGCCATCAGACAGAGCTGATAGCACTGATTGCGCTGAAGTGTCCAACAACACTAAGGAGGACTTGTTCAAGTCCTTCAAGTTATTTATTCTGCTTCCAAAAAAGCTAATACACGTAAAGCATTTCACAGGATACTTGGGGGAGGGGGAATTTTACAGTCTCTCGCTGAATCCCTGTACAGGACAGTGCCTGCTGTGATCATTCTCTCCTCTTGCTACAATCATTCCCTCTCCCTTGCTGCAGCTAGAAAAGATAGAAATTACAGTGAAAACAGGGAAACTACATGGCAGAAGGGACACTTTGCTTCTGCACAGAGTGATTCCACATAAACTACCACCCATAAACCATTCCCCAGGATACATGGGGGGTGGCGTGGCATTTTACAGTCTTCGCTGAATCCCGGTACAAAACACTGCCTACTGTGATCACTGTCTCCTCTTGCTGCAATTGTTCCCTCTCATCTGCTTCAACAGCCAAAATAGTTAGGAATAGCATAGAGAACATGGAAACTACATGGCAGAAAGTTGGCTATGAGATCTGATTCCAAAAAGAAAAGAACGTATTTAGCCCCACCTCTCCATATGTCTGTTTTTCCAATTCCCTTAATATGTAGGAAAATTGTTTTTCAGTATTGTCCTGGAATATTGTGGGGTAGGATGCAAGATCAAAGGACATTGACTGGGTTGATTATGTAAAGAGTTTTGATGTGTTATGTCTTCAGGAAACTTGACATAAACCAGACGAAGTATCAGTATTGAAAGGATATCAATTTTTTGCCAGGTGAGCAAAAAAGACTCCAAATTTGGCATATGGGCAGGTGGTTTAGCAATACTGTGCAGCTTTGGGTCAGTACAGTTAATTACTTGTATCCTGCAAAATCCAAACTATATTGGTATGCTTCTTCAAATACAAACTCAAACCCTAATAATAATTAATATCTATCTGCCTCCCTATGGGTCTAAATATTACAATGAAGGAATCTAGGGTGTATTAAATAATTTCCTCTCCAGTCTGAAGATGGAGTTCCCAAACACAGAGATTTTGTTAATAGGTGACTTGAGTGCACATATTGGTGAATTTTGATGGCCTTCTGGAGAATTCCATGTTGCTATATCAAAATTCAATTCCGACAATACCTAAATGGCTGCTTTAGATAAACATACTAATAAATCTGGCAAGATTCTAGTAAGTCAAATGAAATAAAATTACTTATACCACCTGCATGGGAGACTAAAGGAGGATTTATTAGGAAACAATATATATTGTCCAGGATTACCCCTTTCCTCCACAAAAGACAGGCCACTTGTGTGTTGTGCTCAGATTGGCAATTAATTTATTATAATTTACATTCATTTTTCAAATATCATCACCAGTTTCCATTATTGTCTTTATACAATTCATTGTTTACACTGTATTAAAAATATCCATCTCTGATCCAACTTTTACTTTCTCCCTCTTCTTCTCGCCTCCCCAGGTAAAAACCTGGGTGCCTTCTCCTTCTCCTTCTCTTTTTCTTATAGATAACAGTGAAAACCGAGACCGCTTTTCTCTCCTTCTGTTGCTTCTTCTTCTTCTTCTTCTTCTATTCCTTTATCATTCCCCCCATCCCTCCTCCTTCCCTTTTAGCCCCATAGCCTGTATCCAGTTTGCGTTGGATGACTGGCCTTCCCCCTTTGCATCCCCCCTTCCCCTCTTTATCTCCCGTCCTGCCTCCTCCAGGCTTCAATGAAGCCCATCATTTCCATATTAAACATGTCTATTGCTAAATCTGACAAGTGGAACTCATCTGATCTGTAAGAATCCTCTACCCACTCTTCCACCCCTCTCAATATTATGTGGCCTCCCATGTTCCTTATCAGTGTCCCCACCCTTCTATTCATCTTCCTTCTAGCTCTATCCACTGCTACACGGCTGTATTCATGCCTCCATGCCCTCCTTGGTATCATATCTGACCATGCCATGCTCACCCTTGGCCACCACTGCTTTATTCTTTCCAAATCATGTTTAACCTGTAGATATGTGTTCACCCATGGCTGACCTCCAATATCGTTACCCCCGAGGTGTATAATGATCAAGTATGGGGTGGGATGCCACTCTTTCATCTCTATCAAGGTCGGGAGTAACTGTGCCCATCTCATCACTCGAATGCCATGCCATACCAGCCTACATTTTCTGATATCCTGGTATAGCTGTTTTACCCCAGCCTTCCTTTCCACTCTCCTTTCTGCCCAGTAAATGCAGGAGTGCCCACAGATCCATACTCCATACTTCCGTGATTTTCCTCCTGCCTAGTAAATCAAGCAAAAACATGTCTTAAAAACCCTTCATTCCTGATTATTCTTTTTCTGTTTCTCTTTTTTTTTTTTTTAAATACTACCCCCCTTCCTCCCACCCCCGGGCTCTGTTCCTGTAAGACAAAACACATGACAGCAGGTTAATCTCCATCTTTTAAAACTCAAATGTATCTCCTGTAACTGACAGACCGCCATCGCCCTTTTTCCATCATACTGGTCACTGGCTCCCCTTCTGATGCCCATTTTGAAGTTGCTCCTATTCAAAATGAATGGGAAGAGTAATTACCTGGGTATTCACCCAGGAATTCCATGCCTTTTTTGAGTAAGGCCATTACCTGGTAACTAGACACTTGCTTCCCATCTCCATGCACAGTCTCCCCACTTTTTTATAATGCTCTGCGGCATAAGCCTACAGAGCCTTCACAGAGCACAGAGCCCCTTCTGTATGAGTCTTAATGGTTACGACACATCCCTTCCCCTCTTGATCCATCTTGGACCTAATTAGGAGCTATATTTCCTTTGTCCCCCAGGTTATGCCTCCCCATTCCAAACCCCCTTCCTCATTTTTTCTGCCGTGCCCCACTGCCTCACTCACCCTCAAGGCCTCTGGGAACATCACTAAATAAATTGTCTTTGTTCCTCTGCTTCAACCTCCCTCAAACCTGCAACATCCTCTGTATCAACATTGACTTTGTCAGATCCTTCCATTTTCTCAAATTACAAACCAAGCTGATCCCTGCTAGGTACAACCCCATCGTGGTATGAGCCATCCCTTTTTGCCACTGTTCCACAGTAAATTTTCCTAACTGTTCCTCCATAACTGGCCCATTTACCTCCATGTGGTGTGCTTGCCTGAATGTTTGCAATGCCCAGCAGACCCCCTCATAGGCCCTTAAGGTCTGTGGTGCCCATGAATTGCAGAACAGCATTTTGGATCCCTCTTGTTAATGTCCCAGATGTTTGTTGGAATGGGTGTTTTCCGCTCCTCTGCTGTAAGTGCCAGCATCCAGAACCGGTCAAGCTGCAGACGGGAAAGGCTGTTAGCAAAGATATTGTTTACCTCGTCTATGTGCCTGGCCCTGAATGACATATTCAATTGCAAGCCTCTTAGTACTAACTGTCTCAGCACCTGCATCACTGTCTTGGACCTGGCTCCCCTGTTGTTCAAAACCTCCACCACTGCCTTGTTGTCACACCAAAATGTAACCTGCTGATTCTGTAGTTTCTCTCCCCATACCAGGGTGCAGGCCCAAATTGGAATGATTGATTTCCAATAGCGTGGTGTCCTTCACCCTTCCGTCTCTTACCCAGTCTGCTGGCCATGGTTCTGAAAACCATTTTCCTCTCAGATACTCCCACATTTCTAACCCTCCTGCTGCATCGATATACAGTTGCAGATCCGTGTTGTAGACCCATTCTTCCTGCCAAAAGGATCAGCCATTATAGGTGCTCGGGAATTCCTCCCATACTCTGAAATCCTCATTTACCCCTTTTGTTATATCCACCCAGTGGTTTGGCCGTACCACCCCTGCCATGGCCCTTGCAAGCCACCTTGTAAATTCTCTAACTGGACCAATTGCCCTACAGGCAAAATTAAAATGCCCCATGACCTGCTGTACCTGCCTTAACTGCACCTGCCTCCTGCTCATGCGCACTTGTATCAGCTCCCTTAGCTTTTTTACTTTTTTGTCTGGTAGCCTAAATACCTCCTGCTGTGTATCAATCTTGATCCCCCAAAATTCTAGGATCTTACTGGGGCCTTCTGTTTTTTCCAGTGCCAATGGCACCCTGAGTTTCCTGCACATCTCTTGGAAATTAGCCAATTGAAATATCCATAGCAGGCAAGTGCTAAAAGTTTCAAAAGTGGAGCAAGCTACAGAACACCCCATAGGCATGGCCTTGTCGAAATAATACTGATTCCCTACTTTAAAGCCCAAAAGGTTCCAGTCCTCCCTCCTTAATAGAAGTAGATGAAAAGCAGATTCTATATCTGTTTTTGCCATCCACGCATCCAGGGTCACCTTGTATGATCTGTACTGCCTCTTCTAGCGTGGCATAGGTGACCCTGCTATGCTCTTCCTTTATAAAATCATTCACAGACTCTCCCTCTGGGAATGACAAATGGTGGATCACCCTGTATTCCCTTGTTTGTTTTTTTGGGACCACACCCAGTGGGGAAATTCTCAAATTGTGTAGAGGGAGAAATGGGTACAGCCCTTCCACCCTCTCAGCAGCTTTTTCTTTTTCCTATTTTACGTCTCAGGATGTCTTCTTTTCCCTTGACTGACCCCAAATTGTTAGCCTTCCTTGCCTGTCTTGGACCATCGCACTGTAAAGGGAAACTATTTGTAAAATCCCCCCTTAAGGCTTCTGCCAGGTCCCTATCTGGATGCTCCTTGAGCCACTTCTCCCATGCCTCTATCTTGATGGGGGTTCTTGCCATCTGGAATTGTTCCTTTTTCCAACTACACCCCCTTCCCCCATACCCTCCTTGACTGTTTCTTCCTTGTCACTCCTTTCAATACGCCTGGGCTCCCCTTCCCCCGTAATCTCTGCCTTTCCCCCCCATTCCATGTCTGCCCCTTAAAAACTGGTCCCTCCCAAAAGGGCTGGTGGCCCGTCTCCTGAGCTACCACACCCCACCTGGGCTCCATGGTTCCAACTGTTTCTACATCTTGTCGCCGGGTGGGAACCTCCACATCTCGAGCAGGCATGCCAAAACTGACATTGGGGCCATGAACAGAAAGCCCTGTTGTATCCCCAACAGCACTTCTGAGGCATCACCCCTTTTTCACACATTTCTCCCTCTGGTGTGGATTGATCAGCAACATAGTCTGTCCACAGGTCTAGCTGTTTTGTGTCCCATTGCACATCCCCATATGTTGCCATCCTTTGGCAAAAAAACTTATCATAATATATCTATCCCAACCCCTCCTTTTGCTTTTGCCCTTAGTATGATCAGGGAATATGTGATAACAGGGATGCCCAGCTCTGGTTTCTTCTCCATCACTATGGCCGAATATGTGGCGAAACCCACGAACCACCCATCCCATGTCTTTCCTTTGGTAAATTTATCCCCATCTTTCTTCCCCAATAAAACCATGGCCGCTGCCATCTCACTCTTCCCTATATTCTCAGTCACTTCATATTTTACTGCCGTCTCCCTACTTACTAAGGCAAATATGTCCACATCCTCCCCTTTCCATATCTTCTCTTTTGTGGCCAGTGGTACATATTACTCTATTCTCATCCCCGGGGCTCCTATATCCCTTGTCTCTTTACCCATTCCTTCTACCACCTTTTTTCCCCCTCCAACTGTCTCTTTATCTGCTTTGATCTCAACCAGTGCATTTTCCATCTGCACTAAACCGCCCATCCCCAGGGCCACTATAACTTGCCCAATGTAATCTTTAATACTCTCTCCTATGGAACCTGATACACTACCTGCTGGCTTGTCCACTCCAGGTAACCTGCTCTCACCCATCTGTACTGTTCCGATTTCTCATGGCAGGACCACTGGTAGTGGAGTCGGGGGTTGGGGAGTCATTACAACAGTAGGCTCTGGTCTGGGTTCTGGCATTGGAACTGGGATTGGCCCCGGGGGAGGTACTAGTGGTTCAGGCAGAGAAGGCTGCAGTGGTACTGGGCTACCCATTTGAGGAGGAACCACCAGTGGTGGCTGTGCCCTTTTTGGGCTGCGTGGCCTCCCTGCAGGTTGCTTTCCATCACCCCCTTTGCTTTTTTCCACTTTCTGTTTCTCCCCTGACTTCCCCAGCTCCGTTCCCTCCACCAACTGTCACATCTTGTTGGCCTTCTCTGCAAACTCCACTATCCCCTTGTAGGCATCCTCATTTGATGGCTTATTCTTCTTCTTTGGTGCCATTTTCTTTAAAATTCCAAAGATAGCTGTGGATAAACTAACAAAACATCTCCATTACACCTCACCATCATTCCCCAGTTATCCGTGCTTATTTTTGAATATACACACTCCCTTTTTTTTCACTTTTTTCCCCTTTCCCCACAACGCTCCCCCTCCACCCTGTCCTTGTATGTGCAACCAGCCAGGTACCCCCCTTGTTGTATCTGTCTTCCCCCCCAGGCTCCTTGCCTGGTATCTGCATGGCTAATGCTCTTTGTGCCACCGAAATACATAATCATGCCTTTCCAGAAGAAAAAACCCTGCACCGTCATTTTTCGTGCTTTTCGACTTGCCCTCCTTCCATATCAGGCCTACCTTGGGTGCGGGAGCTATTCTCCTTCATCCCCCCTTCCTTGTTTTTCACCACCCCCACTGCCTTCGTTCCAACATCATTGTCTCTATGCTTCACCCAGTCCCCTCCCTTGTCTCTTGCTCCTTTCCTTCTTTTTGTTCCCATTCCATATGGCAGGGGCCTATATTCCCCCACACACTTCCTTAGGTCATGCCGCTTGTTTGTCACCATCGCCACGTGGTGTGACATCAGACACCTACGTGTTAGGCTGCATGGCCACCTGAACTAGACCTTTCTGGCTGGCCACTCTGTGGCCCTTCTTTCTCCCCCTTTACATCTCCGGACATGGCTTCCACTGTGTATGCATGCCTGTTGGAGCCCTTTTTAGGCTGTACCATCTGCCCAGATGGCCCATGACATCAGATGCCGAATTGTGGTCATGTGGCCTCTCGCTAGGCCCCTGTAGTCTGCCCCCAGTTCAAAAATCCCTTGGTCCCTCTCTTCTCCCCTATGTCTGTCAATCTTGCATCCCCCGTTCGCATCATGCTCTGCTTCTAACCGTCCTTGCACTTGCTTCCTTTTGCTAATGCAGTTGGTATTTTCTAAAAAGAAAGCTTCTTGCCCTGGTTCACTCCCCTGCCTACTCCCTTATTGCTTCAACCTCACACGAAACAACCCTCTCTCGGACCGTGTGCCTACTGACTGTGCACTCTGGGCCTGGCGCTCCACTCTCCCAACATCTTTAGCTCTCACCCCCCTGTGAGTGCTCTGGCCGCCTCCCTCCTTGTTGCTTTCTTTACTTCTGTCCTCTTTACTACTTGGGCCAAGGCCCCACACCCAAAAACAGCAAACTTTTCTCCACCTTAAAAACGTGTCTTTTTTAACATGCAGCGCATGTCCGGAACTTAGCAGCTAGAAACTTCAAAACATTTTTTATCTCCACCTCCCTTTGCTGCTTTCTGCATTTTCTCTCTGTTCTGCCCACTCATTGTGCAAAGACCCTCACAGGAAACTATGTGCCTCGTCCTTGCAAACTTCTTTGTGCCATACATTTCTACCTCAAGCTCACAATCTACATCCATATTTTTAAACCTGTTCTTACCTTTTAACCGTCCTGGTACACAAATCTTTTTCAACAGGACCGGCACCAGCACACTCTTGGACTGGATCCTTACCAGTCACCCATCATGGATATCTAACAGTAATGTCCTCCCTGACTCTCTCAGTGACCACTCCCCGGTTAGCTGCACCTGGTCAAATAAATTCATCAAACCACTGCAAAAAACTATCACCAGCAGGGTTCTACCCTGTGGTCACCTTCCTCGATTCAAATCATACCTCCTCCATCAAGACTGGTCCCCTATCTTCAATGCAACCAACATAGAAACTGCCCTTGTCCACTTCATAAACATCTCCACTGTGGCCTGTGACATGTATGCTCCTATTAAGAAACGCAAAGTCAAATCACTCAGTAATCCTTGGCTCATAGGTGACCTCCACAGGATGCTAAAAACAAGAGACCACCGATGGGAGCTGGCCAGAAATTCTGGAAGGCAAAATGACATCCAAAACTACAAACGTGCCCGCAATGACTGCACCAAAACCATCCAGCAAAAGAAGTCCACCTACTATAAGCATGCCCTCACAAACTCCTAGGGCAATGGTCAAGAATTCTGGAAGAACATAAAGAAACTCACTGGGAATCCACCCAAAACCCCCCCATCAATACTCAACATCAACATAACCACAACCCTCAACCCAAAAGCCATAGCGGATACCTTTAACAAAGCCTTTAGCGACTTCAGTGCTGTCCTACCCAGGACTACTTCAAAGATTGTGAAGCCCCTCTGTCCGCAATGAACACTACCCCCACCAGCTCCCCCAACTTCTACTTCAAAGCAGTCAAGGCTCACCAAGTATGCAAATATGTTACCAAAGCCCTTGGTAAATCAAGATTCAGTAAAGACTCCCTTGATCTCAAAATCCTGTCTCTCACACTTGATGAAGTGCTTAGTCCTCTGACCAGAATTTTCAACCTTTCCCTCAGCCTTAGCCAGTTCCCAGACAGATGGAAATCTACCATTGTCACCCCACTCCATAAAAGTGGTGATAAAACTGGCCATGAAAACTACAGCCCTATCTCCCTACTACCCCCACTCTCCAAGGCAATAGAATGCATCGTCTCGGACCAGCTCACAGAATACCTGGATATGTACAACATCCTGTGCAAGCAACAACACGGGTTCCACAAAGGACACAGCACCTCCACAGCCCTACTTGAATTCACGAGCGCAATCCACAACGCACTTGACTCCAGCGAACTACTAGGTTCAATCTACATTGACTTAACTAAAGCCTTCAACACCATCAATCACCGCCTCCTGCTTGTCCAGCTTCAGAACACTGGGCTGTCAACCGACTCTATTGGCCGGTTTAAGAGCTACCTTGAAGAACGGTCCCAAACAGTAAGAATCGCTGATACATTCTCAGACCCTAGACCGGTCCGCTCCGGAGTCTCCCCGGGCTCCATTCTGGGACCCATCCTCTTCAGCCTATTCTTAAACTTATTACTGGACAGCTACCCAGAACAAATAATTCTCTACGCTGACGATGCTGTGATTCTCACCTCAGACCCTGATCAAATCCAATTACAAAATAAACTTCAGTGGGCCTTCTCCTCCATTGAATCCTGGTTCCTAAATCTTAAACTGCTTCTCAATCAGAAAAAAAACAAGTCTATGGTCTTCTGCAGCCCCAACAACAAAAAACAACTCCACCTCTCCATTGCAACTGAACAAGGAGCCATCCTAGAGTAAACACAATCGTTCAAGCACCTCGACATCACCCTTGATCCCCACCTCTCATACGCTGTCCATATCAGCAATGTTGCAAAGTCTGCCAATGCAAGGTTAGGCATATTATTCCAGCACAGGAAACACCTAATGCCAGAAGCACTATCAGTGGCCATCCAAAGCTCCATCATCAGCATCATAGACTATGGTCTTATCATATATGGGTCTGCAACTACCACTGCTCTCAAACGTATCGCTAACTCCCTGAATAAGCCTGTCATCTCATCACTGGCACACATAGCTGTACCCACACATATGACCTTTATTCTCAATCTGGATGGCTTCAACTGGACAAATGCATAAAATACCAAACCTGCATCACGGCCAAGAAAATTACAATGGGACTTGCCCCACCTGGTGTCTCTGCCCTCCTTAAGCCTAGACATAGGAACGTCACTACAAGGAGATCCAATTCCCATCTACTACACATCCCATGATGTCGCACAACCCAAGGACAAAGACCATGCACATTTCGGGCATCCAACTGGCTCAACTCTCTTGGCAGTGACATAGCAACCGCTCCAACACTCGGCCTGTTCAAGTCCAAGCTGAGCCTCTCACTGCTTGTATCCTGTGATTGCCCATCTTAACATTGCCACTGTTCCAGCTTCACATGCCCCAGCACCCAGCACTTACAATCAGTCTTTGCATCCCTAGCACCTTACCTGTCATATTCCCTTGACAAGGCCCCCTGGCTGCACTGTCTCCCACACTCACCCACCTCCTCCCATATCTCCACTCCTGCCCCTGTCCCAAACCACCTCTTGTACTCCCTCTTACAACCTGCACCTACTTCTCCTACTCAATCTCCTACCTCACTCCCCACCCACCCACCCTCGTTTCCTTGTCTTGCTCATAGCTTAAGTCTTTGTACTGGTTATTACATGTCTGTAAGTCAATGATTATATGTTTGTAACTAAAAATGATGACTGTTGCACACGCTGACTTGGAACCTTTGTAAAAGAGCCTCAGCTCAAAGGTGTTGTAATCCTAGACTGAAATAAATAAAATAAAATAAAAAACAATAGCCAACAATCAAAACTGTCAATCTGAAGTGTTGTAGCTCTGTCGAGTACTATAACCAACAAAAAACTTCATCAAAAAGAGGCCGAAGACCTCTGTGTTGGCTCTTATGTATCCTTCAATTTGGGTCCCCTCCCAATTTTTTTCACCTATCCCTGCTTCATCCCTTTCTAGCTTCTCCCCTTCCTGTTCTCTGTTCTTTGTCTTGCCTACCTGTCCTCCCCTCTACCTCCCTCCCCCCCATGTGAACAAACCAAACTGTCCACAAAATAGGAATTGACCAGAAGAACTTGATCTGCCCCTTAATGGTCAAACTTCATTATAAAAACTGTGTGAAATCTGCTTTAGATTTGGTGATCTGGTCAGGTCCTATAAAATTCTGGGAATCTCTGTTAATTCCCACCAGATCTGACAGTGATCATATGCCAATAATCTTGGGTACTAACCAACTCTCCAAAAGTAACATACTTGATATTGTAATTCATAAGATAAAATGTAGAATGAATAAATGCTTGAAATGGAACATTAAAAACTCAAATAAAAATAAAGATCTCATTTTATATTCAGCAATTAAATGCTATAGATTTAGTTAATTTAAAAACTAGGGAGTTATATGACAGCCACTCTCTTTAAAGAAATTGAGAACATCTTGTACCAACAGAGAGCCAAAAAGAACTGTCTAGATTGCCAATTCTCTTGGTTTGATAAGGAATATAGGACTCAAAAGAAAGCTTTAAGAAAAATTATGAAGTTATTAGGAACATCAAAAATTAAAGAGCAGGAATTAATTGTGAAAATCAGAAAAAAGATTAAAAAAAATAATACTAGATAAAAAATTGGCACACTGTAATGAAAGATGGAAACAGATGATGCAAGTACTTGATAACAAAGATGATAAAGGTTTTGGGCAGCTTGTGGGTAGTGGTACAATGAATTATAAAATTGCTGCCGACTCCCATATTTCTGAGACACAGTGGATAAAATATTTAAAAAATAGTTTTTATGAGCCACAAGTAGAAGAGCAAGTTATCCATCTATCTGAACCCCAGAATTTTAGAAAAATAACTAGTAAAGAGGTTTATTTTGTGATAATATCACTTAAACGTAACAAGGCTCCAGGGTTAAATAAAATGCCCTCTGAGGGTTACCTATGTAACACTAATTTATGGAGTATCTTTTTAGCAGTTTTGTACAACGAATGCATTCAAGATAAGTATGTTCCAAACTCATGGAGTGGGTCATAAATTGTACCCATCCACTAGAAAAGGTAATCTAATGGAGCCATCTATGTATCAACCAACCAGTCAACTGGACTGTAATCTTAACATCTTTTCAAAAATATTATTGTATGAGTTACTGTCCCAGACTGATATTAATGGGGGATCAGTGAAGCTCAGGCAGGGTTTAGAAATGGATATTCTACTATGGACAACTGTTTTGTTCTCAGCCACATAATCCATAAATATACGACAATTAGAAAACAAAAATATATGCGATATGCATAGACTTCTCAGCAGCTTTCAATATGGTCTCTAGAGCATTGTTATGGAATCTGATGATTGATAAAGGAATTGACAATGTCCTGGTAACCATTATCTCTGCCCTTTATAGTAATACTTGGGCAAGAATTGGAGTTGGGGACAAGGACAATTGCCAAAACCATTCAAGACTAACAGGGGGTTCAGCAGGATTGTATCCTTGCACCCACCCTGTTTGATATTTATATTGATCATTTGATAACAAAAATGGAAAAAAAATACTCAAGATGCACTTAAAACTGGGAACACCCCTATAGGAATATTAGTGTATGCAGGCAATCTTATTTTACTGTCTCTTATGCAGAGTGGATTACAAAGACAATTACAGGACCTAAACAAATTTACTGAAGAACTAAAATTAGAGATAAACTATACCAAATCCAAAACAATGATATTCGGTACAAATAAAAGAAGGAATTTGTGGAAAATTGGATCAAACTACCTTGAATGTGTAGCAAACTATGCATATCTAGGATTAACTTACTCAGCTAGTAAAAAGAGGACACAGCATGTACAAACTACCATGATTAAAGAAATCAGCCATAGGCCTAAGGAAATGTGACTATGCGTATGGGGAACATACAATCAGTTCACTTATAAAGGCATTGAAATCCAAAACATGGGCACAGAAATTATATGCATCAGAGGTGTGGAATTTGGACAATGGTGAGTCACTTATGAGTCCAGCATATACAATTATTACAGAATCATTTAAACTACCTCCATCTTGCCCTGCTTTACATCTCTGGGCAGACCTTAATTAAATAAATATGAACTCCTTTATAGAAGGAAGAAAACTAAAGTACTGGCTACATTTAACTGGATTACAAGAACATCATTTTCCTAAATTATGTCCCCAGGAACAGAAAACATGGATAATTAATAAATGTAGAAAATTAAATTGGCTACAAAAGATATATAATAAATTAGATTGTTATAATATGACTATATTGAAATATTATTCTGAAAAAAACATATTAGGTTAAGCTTAAACTATAAAAATTATATTCAGACAAGAATTAATAATCATTGGATCCAAAAAGACCTTTATAATAAAAGATGCTTAAGGTACTCAAGACTTTATGCAGAAATAAATACAAGTTGTTATTTTAAATCCTATTGAAATATCCTTATGGACAAATATTTGTTGGAAAGCAATATATTGAAAGCAAGATATAGTAAGTTACCATCTAATGAAGCAGCATGTGACTGCCAGATAAGGGAACAGGAAGATCTTTTTCACAAGCTTTGGATCTGCCCATGGTACAGAATACTCAGACAATACTGGCTGGACTCTTACCTTGAATGGCCAGATCTAATGAAAAAAGAGCTTATGTATATTTTGCTGGATACAGTAGATGATTTTTTAATTGAACGACTAGCAAACTATTTTAAGCCTATAATTAGAATATGGGGAAAAATTGAACATTTATTAAAACATAGCAATTAGGTAGGGCTTGTGTGCAATGAAATTTGAGATTTGTTTTGTGGAAATAATGCTGAACATACTGACTGATTTTATCCTGAATGGTAAAATATTATGTATGAAGTATGACATTTTTTTTAATTTTTTGTACTGTCAAATTGTAAAGGTTTTTTATGGTGAAACAATAAATTTTATTACTACATGGCAGAAGGGACAATTTGCTTCTGTGCAGAGTGATTCCGCATAAGCTACCACATATAAACCATTCCCCAGGATACATGGGGGGGGGCATTTTATGGTCTCTTGCTGATTCCCTGTACAGGGCATTGCCTGCTGTGATTATTCTCTCTTCTTGCTGTGATCATTCCCTCTCCCCTGCTGCAGTGATCACTCTCTCTCCTCTTGCTGTGATCATTCCCTCTTCACTGCTGCAGCCAGAAAAGTTAGAGATAACAGTGGGAGCTGGGATACTATATGGCAGAAGGGACAATTTGCTGCTGTGCTGAGGGATTCCACAGAAGATATCACAAATGCAGTACACCATTCCCCAGGATACATGGCGGGGTGGCATTTTATGGTCTGTTGCTGAGTGTCTGTAGAAGACAGTGCTTGCTGCGATTACTCTCTCCTCTTGCTGCAATCATTCCCTCTCTCCTGCTGCAGTCAGAAAAGTTAGAAATAACAGTGAGAGCAGGGAAACTACAGTATATGGCAGAAAGGACAATTTACTGCCATGCAGAGGGATTCCACAGAAGCTATAACATTTACACCTTTCTCCAGGAAAGATGGGGAGGCATTTTACTGTTTCTTTCTCAATCCCTGCAACTGCCTGTTGAGATCACTCTCTCGTCATGCTGCAGTTATTCCCCCTCCCCTGCTGCAGCCAGAAAAGTTAGAAATAACAGTGAGAGCTGGGAAACTATATGGCAGAAGGGACATTTTGCTTCTGTTCAGAGATATTACAAGTTCTTCTTATTTGATCAGTTTAAGAGAAGATCTCTTATCAGCTCTGGAAGGCATAAAGTAATGGGTCCCAAAATTCAACAAATAGAATCTTAAATGGAAAAGAATTAGTAAAATCTGAAAATGTAAAGAATGCTCTCATTTGAAGACACAGCAGAAGGACTATTTAAAACAAAAATCATATATAATAGTAATAAAACATAAAAAATAAAGGTACATGGGTGATTGGGACATGCTGAGGTCCTTTTGGACTTAGTATACAGTCCAAATATGACCTGTCTATTATTTTTTTTTATCGTATAATGTTTTTTGTTAAGTATTTCCTTAATCATACATGATACAATTTGCAGTATTGTGGTAAGTACAGTGATACATTCAGGTCGAAGACACAGACTGTCAATATACAAGTGGTATATATATACTCCATAAGACTATGATGATGATTATCTATTTTTTAAAGCATATAAGCATGTACGATATAGAACATAGGCATACCTTGTGTGCATCCTACCCTATTAAGTAGTGAAGTGCAATGCTTTCACCCCAGTCTTAAAATGTCCCCATTGCATCTAAGCCAGACCAGGGGAAGGAAAGGAGATACCAACAGGCCCTGGTTATTCAGGGGGATTACCCAGCTGGGTTGGAATTTTCAAAAAGTCAGACTGGAGATACGGTCCCGATTTAGCATAAAATAGACACATGATTGATTCCTGCAAGGAAGAGAGCCACTCAAACAGAGAAAGGCGTGCAATGGCCAAGTGCCACATAGTCCTGCTGGGTATTATAGGCTGTCTCCAGTGCATGAGCAAAAGACGTTTGGCTTCTAGTATGGAAGAGAGGACCCAGTACTGTAGGGGTTTAGAAAGGGCTGCCAGTTGGCTTGTATCCCCCAGAAGTACCAAGGAGACAGTTAAGGTGTTCATAACCTTCAACACCTGTTAGAGGTGTTTAGCCACCACAGTCCAGAAAAGAGTAAGGGAGGGACAGGACCACAGTATATGTTCGATGTGAGCATGTGGTTGTGCACAGTGCTAGCATAAGCTATGATTAAGTAAGCCCCTCTTGTACAGTAACTCTGGAGTGCGATACCACATCAACAATATTTTGAGTTGGATAAAGTGGCTATTGGAATCTTTGTATGTGTAATGAATACTTCTACAGTAGGTCAACCATTGCATTTCTGAAATTGATAACCCCAGGAGTTTTTCCCATTGTACTCTACAATTCTGTGTGGGATTAGGCTGCAAGTCCCTCCAGGTACTATGAAAGTGACCCATCAGGTCCTTTTGAGTATCCATGGAGTGTGGGTCAGTAAGCCATTGCCACTACTTGCAGTCTGCACTTTATTTAAGGAGAGGAGTTAGGGTGCTGCGGATCTGTAAATAGCGTCACAAATCTGTGTTTGGCAGGGCATATTTGCTTCGCAACTGCTCGAATTATAGCAGATGTTTAGTTTCAGGTACAACCAGGTCTTAGATTGTCTGAATATCCTTTTGCTGCCAGTTCAACCAGCAGACTCCCTCTCCATCAATCTGAATTAAATTACTGTGCCATATGGGGGTAAATTGTATCGGGGTTACCATTCTGTCTTGGGTATATGAGATTTAGAGAATAATAGTGTCCATGCTTGGGCCATATAAGAGATAATAGGGGTGAGTTATGGATCAATTTTTGAGTGAGGTATTAGGAGATTATATAGTATAGAGGGACATGCCAGATCAGATTCAAAGTAAACCCAAAGTGGGGTTGCCTAGTAGCATGATACAAGCCATCTGGTGGCCTGGGCTGCCAGACATGCTAGATGATAGCCATAGAACCAGGGTACACTAAGGCCGCCTCTAGCCCAGTGGGTCCTAGTTTTTTGCCTGCTCCACCTTGATGGTTTATAGTCTCAGATAAAGTTGGATGCTAACTTATCCAAAAACTGAAAAAGTTTTGCAGAGAGGGGAATAGGTAGGTTATTCAAAAGAAACAAAACCCGTGGCAGGAGCAACATACGGATTGCAGCTCCTCTTCCTGGAAGGAACATTTTAAGTCTGAGCCATCTTTCCATTTCTACAGTCATCTGAACACAATGGAGAGAAGTTAGCCATTTCCAGGTCTGTCCATTTAAAGGGGATTTGGATTCCTAAGTAGCTAAAGCTGTGTTCCGCCCAGATAAGATTGGTACCTTGTATACAATCCATTGTACATAGAGAGTTTAGGGGAGCCAATATAGTCTTTTTTTGGTTTATCTGAAAACCTGAGAGTGTGGCAGATTCTTCCAGAAGAAGAAGAAGTGTCTTAGGAATTGCTTGGTGAGGATTGGTTAGAGTCAAAAGGAGGTCATCTGTGTACACCATGGCTACATATGTATGCCCCTTATTTTTAATGCCTTGTATCTGAAGGTCTGTGATGATAGCCCATATCAGTGGGCCCAAGGCAATGAGAAACAGGAGAGGGGAGAGCGGACAGCCCTGCCTGGCACCTCTATGGAGAGAGAAAGTGGGTAAATATCACTATTTGTAAGGATACATGCCATAGGTGAAGTGTGCAGAGTGTGTACCCACTGTTTAAAATATGTTCCAAACCTGAAGACATTTAGGGTTTCATTTAAAAAAAAACTATTCTAAAGAATCAAATGCATTAGCAAACTCTATTGCCAAGGCAGCCATGGGGTGAGGGCCTTTAGAGGCCACCCATTTAAGGCTGAGTAAAATGTGAGTGTTATCTACCCCTGTTTTCCCTTTCAGGAAACCATGCTTCGAGAGACTCCACAGTCTGAGTTTAAAGAGAAATACTCTTTCATGGCAGAGGAAAGCATACGCCCAAAGTCTGGGTCCTTAAAAAGCAATGGGTTGCAACACCATTGGACTTTATGGTGAGGTTGCTTAGAGGGGAAATGTGAGAGCCAAATCAAGGGAATTATCCAATATCACTATTGAGCCAATCCCTGTGTTGGTGACCCCCTTTCCTGCAATATCATTCATCAACCAGTAGTCAATACAGCTATGCGTGTAGTGTGGGGTGGAAAACAATGTATAATCTCTATCAGTGGGATGCTCCTTCCACCGAGCATCAACTAAGGCCCACTCTTCCTGCAACTAAGAAAGGGATTGTCTCACTTTAGGGGTGGCAGGCAGGGTAGGTGTTGACTTGTCCAGGAAAATGTCCACACCAGATTGAAATCCCCTCCCAATATGATGGGAAGAGCAGCCCATCTATTTGGAGCTCTGAAATTGCCTGACTCACTGCCAGAAAAAAATCTGTGTGCTCACTATTAGGGGCATAAAGATTACCCAAAATCAAAGCTCCCTCCGGTGAGGATAGCCATAGCACCAACCATCTACTTTGGTTATCTTTCTTTACACTGTCAATTTTTCAAGCCGAGGAACGTCTCAACAAAATGGCTACCCACTTGGATTTTGTATGGGCTGAACTAGCCACTACTTCTGCTACCCAAGATTTAATCAGCCATGTGGTGGATTTAGCTAGGAGATGTGTTTCTTGGAGTAGGGCTACTTCTGCCCTCAGAGACCGTAAGTGCTGCAGAACCTTTGTTCTTTTAATTGGGTGGTTGAGCCCTTTTACATTCCCAGACACACATCTACGGGTCTTGGATAGGGAAGGGTTCAATACCATTATTTCCCTCAGGGAATAGAGAAAATGTGTACTTACTGAGAGGTCTGGGGGGGAGGAAACTTTTAGTAGTATTTAGTAGCGTAGCACTGTACCCTGCTGAGCGCAACATGATCCAACCAGAGAGTAGGATAGACAGGGGTGGAAGCATTACCAGGAATAACTAAAGACCCTGATCTTCAAGACTGTAGCTTGCTTCTATAACAAAAAAGAGAGAGAAGAAACACAATTCAATTAGTTAAAGTATTGAACCAACAGTCAAATGACTTGTTAATAAAATGGACACCAAGGCCCAGATATTCAAAAGAGTTGAGCCAAGCGCAATAGGGTTGCACCTGTGCAAGTCTGAAATGCGCCATACTGTGATATTTAGCAAGAGGCAGTTGCGCCCTCCAAATCATGCTGAGCAACAGCGCAATGCTAATGAAGGCATGCACAACCGGAGGGGGAGGAACCATGCATAAACTGCACAGCCCGATATTCAGCCGGACCATGCAGGTATACGGAACTACAACTCTGCACCTGCACAACTACGCCAAAAACAAGGATCAAGTGAGAGGCCATCCACAGGTGAGCTGCCGCATTGCAGGGCGCAACACGGCAGCTGCCACCTGTGGGTGGCCTCGACTTTCGTGCCCCATGCCGATTGTGGGCATAATTAATCTAATTCCTCCCCAGCAGCCCTATCGCGGGCATAATGTTACTGCCCCCACGAATAGCCAGATCGCTGGGCATAATAGAAAGAACCCCCTGAATAGCCCGGTCGTGGGCATAATGTTACCGTCCCCAGATGACCCGATTGCGGGTATAATAAAGTTCCCCGAATAGCCCGATTGTGGGCATAATGACAACACCCGAATAGCCCAATAAGTGGGCATGATAGAAAGGTCCTTCCCAGTAGCCCAATGCTGAAGTGACATCCACACCCCATGTCCAGACTCCCTGGTTATCTAGTAGCCCCCACCCCTCCCACCCACAAAGTCCCACCACCTGCTCCCACCCGTCAGCCGGTGGGTGGCAGCACCACTAGCCTGCCACCCCTCAGCCCGCCGACTGACAGCTCGGTGGGGCTGCGCCCATTGGTTCGAGCATGAGCCAATGGGCGTGCACTTCAATGCCTTATCTGTATGGGCTGCATGCCCATTGGCTCATGCTTTGAACAATGAATGTGCAGCCCTACCGGCTTCATCGTGGGTGATGAAGGTACTCGACATAACTACCACAAAGTGAGGGGCCGCCCGAGATCTGACATGAGGTAGTGCCGCCCGATGAGCTACTCGGTGAGATCACTTTCTGTGATGCCATGATCGGAAAGTGAGGCATTATCGTATTCCGCGCTTGGGCTATTTGGAGACGGTATATTATGCCCATGATCGACTATTCAGGGTGGGAGGACACTTTCTATTATGCCCAAGATCGGGCTATTCGGGGCAGTAACATTATGCTCACGATCAGGCTATTCGGGAGGGGACGTTGTCATTATGCCCACGATCGGGCTATGGGGGAGTTTAAATTATGCCCGATCGGGCGGCTGGGGGACGGAATTATTCTGCCGTGATCGGGCTGCAGGGGGCGTCGGTCCCCGACGGCTACTCCCTGGCAGGGCACCAGGCACAAGTCATCTGGGATCAGCACACCTGCATGCTAATGGCATACAAATGGGGCCATAATCAGATGCAAATGGACCCCCCTGCGTCTTGCATAGATTATGGCCCCATTTTCATGTCACCCATTGAATATCACAGGTGCTGTGCATAGCGCAATGGAACTTGCACCACCGCATCTCAATGCTCCACTCTGACCACTTGCAGTGGCGCAGTTCCACTGCGCCATGCACAGTGGGTGTGGCCAGGGGGCTATATTCAAAGAAGTTGTGCCATAGCACAACTTCATTGAATATCGCCCTTGCCACACCCCAGTGCAACTCTTTTGAGCAGCACAAGGGCTTGTGCCACACAATGGTGCAGTTTGAATATCTGGGCCCAGGATTATCTAAGCTATGAGAGTGGAGATCACTGTGCAAGAGGGTTATAATATCTCCCTTCGGCTACGCTAGCTCCTGCTCTCAGTACAGGGTTATGAATAAAGTATGTGGCCACTCAAACCAAGTTAGCCCATGCCAGGTGACCATCCATGGTCGGTCACCCGACTCCATTGGGGGGGAAGGTATAGATGCCACCTGCGTCCTGCTCAGCATTTAAGGCAACTAGAACAGTGTGCTCATATGTAACTTGGCAAGGGGGGCATGGGGGGAAAGGGGGTGGGGACATCTGCCCTGTGATTACTATTCTACCCCAATAAAACTACTCTCTCAGCATTTCTAAAATAAAAACAACTGAACAATTTTGCAACCTTGTAAATGTAAAAGGGGTTAGCCAGCAGAATACAGGAAGAGCGATATATTTATTTATTTATTTAACTATTTATTGAAATAGTTTCACCAGGAAAGGCACACTGAGCAACAAGATGCTCATCTCCTGGTGTAACCTGGGGGGAAGGGGTACAAGGGGGTCGTATAATACGCAGGTTATCAACTGAGCAAATAACAGAGGCAAATAGCAGCATATGGATACAGTTGCATTAAACTACAAGCAACAACACATGGAGTACATTGGATATTGTATGGAGCATATAACAATTCCCTGACATATAGCAGCAATACAATGGATAATTTAGCACACAGTAATATGCAGGTATAAACACAGGAGACATAGAACACATGATGGTGCAGGACAAAAAGGCACAGGACAAAAATGCATAGGTTGGAGCTATATGCCAGCATTTGTAGTAAAGTTAAGGCCACTGGTTGGACAGTGGGGAGGGGAGCAATTGGTGCATGGCCGAATCAGGTACAGGAGCAATTAGTGGTGAGGAAGTTAGCTAGGGCAGTAGAAAGAAAGTGGGCAGAGGAGGAATGTCAAATTTGAGGTGGGAGATCATTCCATAGCTTGGGTAACAGATGTGAGAAGGTGGCTTGCCCAGCAGTAGTCTAACACCTAGGGATTGATAGTTGGCGGTAGTCACAGGATCTAAGATAATGGGTGGGGAGGGGCAGCCGAGAGCATGGAGGAGAGGTAGGAAGGGATGGTGCCAAGCCGTAGGTTAGATACATATTTAGCACAGTGTGAAATGCAGCGGTTTCTGAGGGACGGTAGTGCCAGGGAACGGTAGCAGTCGCAGTGGTGGGCAAGGGGTGAGGCATCGAGAACAAAGTGGCAGAAGGCATTAAAAAGTGTGTCCAGCTTAGATAGGGTAGACTTAGGGACTGCACCGTAAACAATGTCACAGTAATCAAAGGAGGGAAGTATCATCTTCTGGACCAGTTCACGTCGGACGGGGGGCAGCTACAGCAGTTCCTATAAAGTGCACAGTATGGGGCATAGTTTTTTAAATAGCATCGATGTGGTCTGAGAAGGAAAGATGGCAGTTGAGCCATACCCCCAAGTAGCGTAATGAGGAGACATCTTCAAGTTTTTGACCATCCAGGGTGTGGAAATAGGGAAGGGATGGGAGTCTGGACAGGCATTGTTGTGTGCCAAAAGTTATAAGTCATAAAAGACATATCCTGTGAAGATGGCAGGATACCACTAGGTCCCATGTCAAGGCAATAAAGGCAGTATCCATTGTGCTTAAGACAGGGAATGTCCAACATCTGCACTGCATACAGCACTGGGACTTAATAGACAGGGAGGGAGGGATACGATGGAAGGGTAAGCTATTAATAAAAAGCACAGCATTAAGCAGCACTCATCTTGAGCCATGAGCCAGTTCAAGTATTCAGTCCTTTGGTCAGCTCAGGTGAACCCCAAGGGAGTATTCCAGGTCCAGGAGAGACCTTTGCGAAACCGCTACAAATGAGAGGAGACCAGGTTTCACCAGAAGGGATCTTCCTCTCCGATTAACGTGGAATCAGGAAAGTCTGCCCAGTCTCCTGTGAGATCAGTCTCCATTTCAGAGATAAGAGAAATTTCCAGGTCTCGTGATTCAGAATTCACGGGGGATCATCCCTTGGAATTTTTGCAGGAGGATCCTTGCTAGGCGAATGTTGAGGGCTACTTCTCACTCGCTGTCTGGAATTAGAAAAAACAGCATCCGATCTTTGTGGTATTGACATCATGTTAAGTTGATTTGGTTGTTTACTGCCTCTTCTGTAAGGGGGATTGACAGATGGGTGCACAGATCCAGTTGCTATTGTGCCCCTAGGGATGTCTCGACCAGCAGAAAGGTTCCTAGGAGGATGCAGAGTCGTATGAGGCTCCCAAAGCTTTCTGGGTTTGATAGTTTGAAAGTGCAAGCCAGGCCAAAGCTACCCATCGTTCCAACTCCGCTGGATGATCCACAATGATCTCATGCCTCCCTTTGCTGACAAAGAGTCTGGTAAGGTTCTTGAATCAGAAACAAAAATCATTTTGGTAGAGAAACTGCTTAATAGGTCCAAGGGCTCTTCTTTTTGCTGCCGTTTCCTGTGCAAAGTCCCTAAATATTTGTATTGGTGTTCCTTGCCATTGCAGCTCCCCAATGTTCCTAGAGCCCCTCAGGATCCTCTCTTTAGTCGAGTAGCAAAGCAAGTAAGCCACTATGGGTGGGGATGATCCGGTTGCTTGTTGTAGTGGGTGGCCACTCTGTGTGCCCTCTCAACTTCAATGGGACCCTGCCATCTCTCCCCCAGGATAAGTGGGATAGTGTGGTTCAGAAATTGCTCCATAGCTTGCCCCTCCACCCCCTCAGGCATACCAATAATCCACAGATTATTGCAGTGATTCCTATTTTCATGGTCCTCTGCCCTGCTCCAAAGTGCTGAGAGGCGCTATTCATGTTGCTGTAATTTGTGCTGTATTTGAGATTGCTGGTCTTCGCAGGTGTCTGCTTTTTGTTCTAGCACATTAACCTTGTCTTGAAGTTGCTTGACCTCCGTGACTGTGCTCAAGAGGGATAAGCTTAGACCTTCCACCCTAGTGATTAGGGCCTCCAGCAGGTGTGTGATGCATTGTAAGGATTCTCCTATGGCCAGAGGTGTGTCCCCTCTTAGAGATGCAACTTTTAGAGTAATGGTGGGAGTCAGAGAGCTCATAGTTGCTCGACAGGGGGGGAGCAAGGCTATAACCCTGAAGAAGTATGTCCTTCTGCTAAATATCCAGCCATGCCTGGCTGCAATTGCTGATGTCCACCGCAGTGTATCTGGGGTTAGGGTCAGGCTTTCACAGCCTACCAGAGATCAAGGAAAACTCATAAGCACGGTACCAAATATCAGGACAAAATCAGCCTGAAGTCCATTTAAAACATACACCTCCCAGAGAGTAGGATGTCACAGCGTTCATAAAGTCATTTTTCATGTCAGGACTCCATGGGATAGCGGTGATCGACACGGATGATCACTGTCTAGGCAGGAGCTCACTTTCTAGGCTGCCATCTTCCGGTGGCCAGACCACACCCCTGTCCATCATTTTTTCACAAATTAGCATCTGATATGGCTCCGATGCCCACTTACCAATAATCCTTGGTAGTGACTGGGGGTTTTTACAGTGATCGAGACCAGACACATGAATCACTTCAGAACTCTTGCTGGCACAGTAGACACTCTGAAAATGTACTCACCAGTTGTGTCTACTGGATATCTAGAGACTGTTGCACCCTTATTGCCATTCCTATACATATTATTCTATTCCACACAATTCATTTTTGAGGCTTGACTATTTCCTCTTTAGTCGACAGTTAGTATCCACATTGTATTTTGCCAAATTGAAACTAAGGTCTTCTGGACCCCTCCTATTTCTGTGTCTCTTGATGTTCTTGTCTAGTCCAATAGACCATACTTGGTCCCTGAATAGCCAGTTACTCTGAGACTCATCTATAGTTGACCAACTGAGATCTTTCATCAAGCAATCTCTCCAGGACAATGTGGGTTCTATTTCCTCTTTCAATACATTGTGGGACTCATTGAAGTGTCTCTGGCAGAGGGTGCTTATTTTCTTGTCTACAACTCAAAAACAGTCTTGTGAGAAGCAGACCAGTGTTTTGCACATGATATTTGGGAGCTGGAGAGACAGCTTACCCCTACATCCTTAGAGGAGGTGAGACTTCATCTTTCTCAACTCAGGTTCCAGTATTCTGATTATCTTTTGGAACAAACAGAACATGCTTTTGTTCAGGCCAAAGCTACTTATGTGGGCCGGGGGAAAAGGCTAGCCAGTTGTTGGCTCTCCATCTCTGGCAGCAAGTGGCCATCTGTTAGATTAAAGCTTTTCAGGCTCCTTTGTCTGTCACCTTGATAACCTCGCGTGGATGGAAATGATATTTGAGACTATTTGGCCTCTTTGTATACAAAGGATTTGCACTCACCTGATATCTACAAGGACCTCTCTAACTTCTTTGATGAACTCTAGCTCTACTCTCTAACTTATATTGTCTCAACTGATGGAGGCACAACAACATCAATTACTGGGCCCTATCCATGAGGATGAGGTTAGGGAATGCTGTCTCTTCACTTCTGTTGAATCAATCACACAGGAATGTGGTGTGCATATTTATGGAACACATACAAATAGAGGTGTGAAGGAAGTAAAAGCCTCTGTTGGATAAGGCTCGGGGACCAGATGGTTTCCCAGCCAACTGTTACAAACTTTTCACAGATAAGGTCACTCCATTATTGATTTAATTATTTAATTATTTACATACTTATGATCTGCAGGAGACCCCTCTCCACAAGGTTCCTATAGTTTTGTTGCCCAAACCAGGAAAGAATGAAATTTAGCCAGACAGCAATAGATTGATTTCTCTTATAAATGTAGACATGAAGATTCTAGCTAAAGTTTTGGCTGCCTGGTTGAGCAAGATTTGGAATGGATTAATTGGGCTGGAACAGGTAGGCTTCATGGCAGGGAGACTCTCAAGTAATCATTTTAGGAAAATTCATCATCTGATATCCTTATCTCGGGAGGCTGACTTTGATGCGGTGCTGGTCTCCCTGGACACAGAAAAGACATTTGATAGGGTCTCCTGGCCTTATTTATTTTCTCTTTCATATCGGCATGGTATCCCAGACTCTTGTGTTAAGTGGTTGCACATTCTGTATCATTTTCTTATTGCTAGAACTCTTTGTAATAGGGTCCTTTCAGATTTATTTCCCCTTACTCATGGTATATGGCAAGGTTGCCCCCCTCTCCATTTCTTTTGAATCTGTATATTGAACCTTTGACCTGAAAACGTATTTTGACTATATATATATATATATATATATATATATATATATAGTAATCAAATTACAACCTTTGAGCTAAAAGCTCATTTACAAAGGATCATTGTCACAGGGGTAGGGGAGGGTACATAGGTTTTGAGTCAGGTGCAGCTTAATAGGCATTGTCAAGAACATTTAATAGTAGGAAAAAAGTGAACAGGAGAAATCAGTAAACATTGGCAATAGCATAACAATGTAGGATAACATAGGCAGATAACAACACATAACCAAAACAGGGTACATAGTCAATGGGGTTGGGTTCACATGTCATACCATACAATTAAGTGCTTAAGTCAGAGTTAGTTGCTAGTTTGAGAAAAAGAATCTGAGGTGGAAACTAAGTAGGATCTTGTATTGGGAGGAAACAGGAGATAGAACTGTTCATTATAACTGATGCACAAAGGTTACTAAGCAATAGCCAGAGGAGACAGCCTAGGCACAGTAGTTAGAAAGGGTAGAGGGAATCAATCAGGATTAGGTAGGAAAAGAGGAGGAATCAGAAGAGGGGGAAGATGGTAGGCTCAAAGGTGTTTGGTGTAAGGCGGCCAGTGGGTGAAGATTTGTCAGAGAGAGTGTGAGAGGAGAAAGGTGAGCAGGCAGGTGGGCAGACATGGGCAGGTGGTGAGCAGGGAGATTTACGTCAAATTGTAGCAGTGAAAAAAGAACCTTATTAAAGGTATCACCTTGGATACACAGGAGTTCCTTGTTTTTTATGTGTTTTGGTGTTTTTGCAGTTGTTCCTTTTTTTTCCTTGTTCTTGTTTATTGTTGTGGTTGCTAATATTCTTACAATTTTGTCTAAAATATTTATAAAGTTCACATAATTGCAAAATAAAAATAAAAATGTATGTGTATATATATATATATATATATATATATATATATATATATATTTATACAACGTATGTTGTCAGATAAATGAAGTATAAATCATCATATCTGACATGGCGTGAAGATAACATTGTTATCTTCATGTTCCTATCGTCATATGTTATCTCACGTTCCTATCGTCATATCGAAACTTATCTGGTTGATTCTGTATCAGAGACTTTCACTGAAGTGAAGCGTGATCGAGATATGAAGACTGGCGATGAAGTTTATAAATATTTTTAATAAATGAGATTGCAAATTGATTGTTTCAGATGGTTCACAGTTAACTGCACAGAAGATATCGAGTCGGGTTGAAGAGTAAATGAAGGCTGCCGCCAGGCAAACAGACGCCATGTGTTCATTTTACTCTCTTGAAAGCCGCTTGCTCGGGTCAACGCTGCACCAACTCTGTGTGCAGTTTCAGCTTTAACAGAACCACAAGAAATACAGACAAATTTAATTTACTGAAGTCTGGGCACATTCTAAAAATATTTACTAAACTACAAATCGCTAGTCTTCATAGCCAGTCACGCTCATACTTCTAGTGAAAGTGAAAGTGCTCTGAGTGGCAGGATCAACCAGATAACCATATAAACGCTCACTTTTCCCCAAATAAAAGCTGGATCAACCAGATATTTTTACTAACTTAAACTGACAGGATCAACCAGATATTTAAAACCCTATATAATCTATTATGTTGGGAAGCATGTGGAGCCCTGTGTGTGTGTCGGGGCATGGCATGATAAACCAGATAATGCTTCTAAAACTGACCATAAATAGCATAATCCACTAAATATTTCTTAAGCAATAAATGACATCTGCTGTTTTGGCAGTGTTTCTGTAAAGGGGGGTTGTATTGCTAGGGCCATCACCTTTATGTCACCCATTGCATTGAGAGGGGCACGTAGTGAGTTGTGTTGGGGCAGGGGCAAAGCATACGTTGTATAAACTGAATATGACATGGCCTGACTGAAGATATCATATTTATCTTCACTCGAGGCCAGTGACATCAAGATATCTCACTCGTGGCTTCGCCACTCGTGAGATATCATGATATCACTGGCCTCTTGTGAAGATAAATATGATATCTTCAGTCGGGCCATGTCATATCTCTATATATACACTATATATATATATATATATACTGTATATGTGTGTGTGTGTGTGTGTGTGTGTTTTACATTGCTATGAAAGCAAAAGGTACAACTAGCGGTTGCATTTAATCATCAGTTTATCACACCTGGGGTATATGGCATTTGGCATCACCTCCTGCACATCACACCCCTATGGTGTGATTAACTGATGATTAATGAAATCCCTGGTCCTACCTTATTGCTGAAGTACTTCAAAAAGAAGTTCTACAGAACTGATCACTGAAGTGCAGGATAATTACATGTATTGCAGAATAATCCATTAAACGGCAGAATAAAGTTTCTCAGAACTGTCATTCTGCCAGTTCATGTGTATTATTCTGCAGTTTAGCCACAAAATACCATGGAGCATGGTGAAAATCCACCAAACACATTCAGAAGATTCTGATCTCACAAATGGCAGAAGTTTGGAAAATGTCATGACATTTACAAAATTTTGCAAACATTCTGCAAAAGCAGAATTCACAACTTTTGGCCAGCTCTAGTCAGTGGTACAATACATAAAGTGTTGAAGAGACATTCAAGAAAGAGGATTTTACATTATCTGGAAAGGTACTGATTGGAGGCGGATAGCCATCACCACTTAGGAAGGGATGTCATGTTAGATGTTTCTCCTAATCCTTATGGAAAGGATGGTAAGAGAGGTAGACTGGTGGTAGCCAGTGGACATTGTCTATCTTGAGTTCTGTAATACCTTTGATAAAGTGCTGCATGTGAAATTGATTGTCAGATTGAGAGGCTTGGTATTAAATGTGCAGTAAGCATAGTAAACTGAATGTTGGTTGTTGGAGAGGAAACAAGGAGATGTCAAAATGAGGGGAGGTGATGAGTGGCATGCGGTAAGATTCAGTACTGGATCCAGTGCTATTTAGACTGCATATTAACAATCTGATTTATGGGGAAGGTCAAGTGTCACAGAGATTGCAGATGACGCAAAGACTGCAGGGAGGTAGCATCAGAGGCAGGTGCACAGGAATTGCTGAAGGACTTAAACATATCACAGGATTTGCATCACAGGATTTTCAGTGAAATGATGGAGGATATTTAACTTAAAAAGAATGTCAAAGTCATGCACTTCAGGTATCAAAACAACAATTAGTGATAACACCTTGGACTGTGAAGTTCTGGGAAGGGGGAAGGAAGAGAGGATTTTGTGAGATGACTTATTAGACCTAATAAAATACTGAACATAACGCAGTGTGCAATGGTGCAGGAGCAGCAAACAGATGACTAGATAATATTAAGAGGTCATTTGTTAGCATGTGGTGGGATGATTCCTCTGCATCAGAGTTATAGTATGTGAAGCCATGTAGAATACTGTGTCCAGATGTGCTCACCTTATACAGTAAGAGAAGAGATGTAGTTTTGTCAAGAGGGTGCAAAGACAGGACACAAGTATGGTGTAAGAAGTGAGATGGTGCAACTGTAAGGAAAGATTGAATAGACTGGGAAGTTCTCCATGGAATATACTGTAGTAAGCTGCAGGAAGACATGATCATGGTCTTTAAAATACTACATGGTATAATGGGAATATCTGTACAGTGGAGCCAGCCATGATGGAACTCAATAACATGCAGCAAAAGACGTCACAAAATACTGCAAGTCAAAATGGTTTAATTGCCATTGAATTACATTTTCTTGGAAGTATAATGCTTCATTTTGTGATGTATTGCAGCATTACTGTATTGATACTAGCTGGCCCCACTACAAGTGATTTATGGGCAGTCCAGCAAGAAGTTATTAGGATTAATTTTCTGAAGATCAATGCAGTAGTGTTTAGGTTTAATGGAAGGAAAAACTCTGTTTGCCAGCAGAGTGGTAATACTGTGTACCAGTTTGCTTGAGGAGGTAATGAGTACAAAGAATTCTGAGTTCTGAAGAAGTTGTTGCACATGCATATGAGGAAAAGGGGGTTATTGAATATTTTAGTTATTTATTTATTAACATGCTGAACTTGTAACAGCTTGTTTCCAGAGCATCCGGGGCAGGATAAATAAACAATAAACAATGAGATATTGAAGGGCAGTGCAGTACAATAATGCAAAATAAGGTAAAGATCAACAATAAAAAACTGTGCAATAATATTATTTAGGTGCTAGACTATGATGAAATTAAGTGTTGAGTGTGAACCTTGGTGTGGTGCAATTCGCAACATAAGGTTTGATGTGAAAGTAGGGAATGCAAGGGATGATTGTGGAACTGGGTGCTACACTAACGAGGGTACAGTGCTATGGGGGGAAGGGAGAATGGAGGGTGATGGGCAGCAGCCCAGCGCCCAATATTAAGGGCAACTGCAGACATAATGGAGACATCCAGGAGGAAAGATTTGTGAGAGTGAGAGGAGGCAGCAGGGCATATACAGTAGCAAAGTGGAAGCAAACCCCACAGTTTAGGGAAACAGAATGAGAAGGCAGCTTTAATAGCAGAGGATTTTATTTGGATGTTGGCCAGAGAGCAGAATCCAGAGTTTGAAGGAACAGGAGGTGGTAGGGTAAATGAGGAGGGAAGCAAGGTAGAAAGGAGAAAGACAATACAGTTCCATGTGATAATCGATGCTGAATGGCGACTCACATTATTGTGACATCAGGTGGGAAACAATTTCACCACCCTGACATCCTCAGTGCACAGAAGAATAGCGCCAGGATTTAAATATTTTGCTTTATAGGGGCTGCCCCTCACCCCTGGACAGGGGACTTACCCCTGCAACCTGCTACTTAAAGATTCTCAACTCCAGGGGGTATGTGGGGGTATAAAAGCAAAATAAATAGAAGTTGTGTGCCTTTTGTGCCGGGCAAAATGAAAACGCAGTAGTGCCTGGACCCAGACCTGAACCTGGAACAGCACACACTGCAAGCGGAGGCCAACCCCCAATGCCACGGTGCAGCTTGGCAGCCGACCGCAGCGCCACCCCCTACATCCCATGCCCCCCCTCCCAGGCCATGCTCACTGTGCTCACTCCCCCAATAGGAGTGTACATATAGTGACATCCTTTTGCTAGGGTCACCCGCAATCCCACATCTGTTTGCCCTCTCTGCCCCCTCGCCTTCCGGGCTTTCTGTCCACATCGCATTACTGTTTCAGATGCTGCTGTCTTTCAGGAGCCCACCTCACGCATACCAGACAATACAGAATTTCAACACAAAGGAGACACAATGAGTGAGTCTCCTGGCCTCAAGGGAGGGAAGGATAGGGTGAAGTACAGAGAACAGTGGAGGGTGCAGGGTGGAGGAGGCACTGTCCAGGCAAAGGGAAAAAGGAATAAAAGGAATCTGGCCCACTCACTTGACTAGTGGAGAATTGGGCTAAATGGGCCCTGCCCCTTCCGATTCTAGTATAGTTTACAGTAATATTGCACCATATAGTACTGTATAGTACAGTACAGTACAGTACAGAATAACTATAGCACAGCATTGCATTGTACTGTATTGTATTGTATTATATTGTGTTGTATTGTATTGCATTTCATTACATTGTACAGTGGTAGTTGTACAAAAGTTGATCAGTACTAAGGTAATGTTGAGGTATGCTGAGGCAGAATCTCATTACAGCTCATGTAGATTGTAACTTGAGTGTCTCAGTATACCTCAGCATTACCTCTACTGATCGAAGATGTGCGACTACCACTGTATATGTTTAAGAGATTAAATTCAGCCATTTTTGAACATTCTTTTAATACAGCATTTTTTCTGTATTTTACATACTGAGAGTAGCCTAGCTGAGAGACATCTCATTTCCAGTGGAGTCCTGCTTCTACCCATTTCTTCACCTGGGTAAACAGAAGAACTGGTATCATTAAATGACTTTCCCAAGGACCCAGAGTAAACACTTTTGTTCTAGCAGTGTTCTTTCTTCCCAAGCCAGTGTACTTTCATTTACACCACACTGTTACCTGTATAAGAAGATTATTTTTTTCATTCTCCTTTCAATATTGTTGAACAATCATTTACTAACAATTTTAATTATTTATCTATGCAATAATGCACACCAACAGGGTGTGTGATTATGGGTCAATAATCACATGCCTCCCAAGGGTGTTGTTAGGCTTCAGGTGTTGAGCCAAGTTCCTTTAAACACCAAGACAGAAGTGTGATTATTTACCATAATTACACATCACTTGAGTGCTTTATTGCATGTATGAAATGTCTCTGTAAAATGTCTTATTAAATGTATCATTTTTGTGCTTGCTTCGCTCATGTGCAAGAAATATATTGCTGCAGTTTGCTGTAGTAGTGAGTTGTGGAGGTGCGGAAGTGTTGTAGCCAATGCCAGCAGTCCATTTTGGGGCTGGTCTCTGTGGTGCCAATAGGGGAAATGTTGTCAAAGACTGCAGTATTATAGCATGCTACCAACTTGGAAGAAACTCACCGCTGCAGTCAGGGAGTTACCCATCATTAACAATCAGCTGTTTTTGCTGCTGGGCGGTCCCTGATTACAGCAGCAAATTACAGGTTGCCATGTCTGTTGTCCCATTTTCAATAAACACCTCTCACAGTCCCCATGAAAGCCAACAGGGTGCCCAATCCCCCTGTTGGCATGCCCCCTTCCCAGTTCATTTGCCGGCAGGGTAGTCCAATCCCCATTGGCATAATGTCCCCACATTTGTTTACATGGTGGCAGCTATCGCCATCCTCCTCTCACAGTCCCCATGAAAGCCAATGGAGGGTGCCCAATCACCCTGTTGGCATGCCCTTCTCAAGTTCATTTGCTGACAGGAGGGGCCCAATCCTCATTGGCATAATGTCCTCCCCATTTGTTGTGTGCCGAGGGGGGTACCCGAATGCCCTTAATCTCACATGCACACCCAAACACTTTGTATGTGTGACTGGGTGCCCAATCCCCATCAGCTACAGTGCCTCCCAACAAACACCCTGGTGGCATGCTGGAAGCCCACCCCAGTGTGCCAAAGTATCTGTAACAAAAGAAAACCTTCCCACATTTTTACTTTTTACAACCTGTAAAAAGAAGATGGTTCCTTACTGTCAGTGGTGCCCCATCCCCAACCCGCACTCCACCCTCTGCGTACTTCACCTCCCCCACACCTCCCTCCCCCATACTTACCTCTAGAGCCTGGCACAACAATCTTCAGTGGACCGGGAACACGCCTGCACCTTTCAAAGCACACCATGAACTGAAGGAATGTTGGTAAGCTGTATAATGGCATAAATGTGTGTTTTCAACTTATGTGGATATCTCGCCATTTTCACGACTTTTGGCACCACATTTTCAACATGGGGTTCTTGGGATCCCGTCTCATGAATTCAGTGACTATCATCTGGTTATTTGGTCCCAAAGGTGATTTCTTGGTCACTGCGTGGAATCACCTTTCAGAGCTGGTTAATGAAACAACAGTTTCATGAGGTGGGCTCCTAAAAAGCCTGTGTTTCAAATTTGGTGAAAAAATTCCAAAAAATGACTGTGTTATGAGCGTGCATTGTGCAGTTTCCATGCACACTCATAACTTCGTGAATCTGTAATATTTTCACTCAAGATTTTCAACATTGTCAATTTTTCACACCTCCTTATGAACAGCATGGCTGTCATTTTTAATATCCTGCCTGAAATGTGTTTTCACATATCTGGCACACAATGTCATAGTTGCTGTAGGAAATCAACATTCGGGACATATTAAGAAAATCATAGTTACAGTGTTCATGAGCAGGGGTCACAAAATGCCTATGTTGAAAATTTGGTGAAATAATTACACTAAATGACTGTGTTACAAGGCCATATTGAAAATTTGGGGTGCAAATACTAACAAATGCCTGGGTTGTTAGGGTTTCTAACCATAACATCCTACCCTGTACAGACTGATAGGTGTCAGGGTTGTGCCTTTGGATTGCAAGCTGTAATGTGCACGCCATTCCACCCCCACCTCCCACCCTTAAGCCAGTGACAGGCATCAAGGTGTGCCTTGGACTCTTTGGCCCCAGAGTTCACCCCATTCTCCTATACTGCACCCATTTCAGTGTATGTCCTTATGAAATAGGGTGACTGTAAAGCCGAACACCCCAAGGCACACCTCAATGCTTGTCGGTATCTGTAGGATAAGGTGAGGTGAAATGCTGTGAGTGATATAGGCGATGACCCAAAGGCACACCCCAATGCCTGTTCATCTCTGCAGGGTGGAGGTGGGGTTGGCATGAGTTCAATACTTCACTGCCATTCCTATTCCACATCTGTCTAACTCCTGCATGTCCAATGCTAATATCAGCAAGCAAACATTCAGCATTGACAAATGCTTGTTGTTTCTTGTTTTCATTTTTATGTTTGATGCCAATGCAACAAACATGTTGTGATGAATGCAAGGGCATCTCAGGGGTGTATCACTGCTGAGCCCATTGTAGTTCATAATATCAGAGGCTTTGCCATCTAGACCAATGACTAAGCATTGTGGTCATTACTCAACTCCATGCTTTGTGGGTTGAAACTGCGAGTACTTCAAAGGATCAAAGTCACTCCATTCATATATGGCTCCAGTACATTGATTTGCATGAAGCTGCATCAGCAAACAGCTGAGTGGCTTTCTATGTCAGGAGCCTGTCTTTGGAATCATAACTCCGGCATGTGCATTAGCATCCATGTCAATACACATGCCTGAAGTCATGGAAATTCCCCATATTTCCCCTTCCATAACTTGTTTTTCCCTGGTGTCTAGTGGCACCCAACCTGACACCCCCTCTCAGCCCCCCATATACTACCCAAAACATAACACTAACACTGGGGGTGCCCAATCCCTAAGAGTCTATCTCGTATTTTTTTTTTTAATAGGCATATTGTCACAGAAATTCCACACAGTCCCCTTTCCGTAATGTTTTTGTTTTTCCCTGGTGTCTAGTGGCACCCCCACCTGGCCCTCTCTTTTACCACCCACCACGCCACCCCCCAAACATAACACTTACACTGGGGTTGCCCTATTCCCCCAGAGTCCACCGCCTATGTTTTTCTTTTTTATAGGTTGCAACAAAGAAAAACATCCATCGATGTCTGTGCTGGTGCCCCTGTATCTCCCCCTAATTTGACCCTTCCTCTCAGTACCCACCAACCCCTATACACAAACAATACTGCAATTGGGGGTGCCCAATCCCCCAATGTCTTCACCTGAAATACTGCAGTGCAACATCGACTCACTATCCACCCCAGGAGAGGAGAGCAGCCCTACTCAATCTGTCTGTTCAATCTTCTTCTTCCCCTGCCAGCTCCTGGGATCCTGAGTCCATTCCCAAACACGAGTCACCGGTGTGGTTTGAGATAAGGCACCAGCACCTCAACACTCTATGCCATCAGGCCAGCGATTCAATGTATTTCAATGGATATTTGAAGTTAGTAGCATATCTTGGCCGTTTTTGAATATTTTGGGCCTGATTCTAAGGTGATTGCCACAACTTTCTGACTTATGTGAGTTGTGACATTTGTTGCTATGCCAGGGACCCTGTGCCATATTCCAGAACAGGCAGGGTCCCTGGCACTTATGCCCTTCGACTTGCAGCTGCCACAGGGCTGTGCCATGGGAGCAGCACACTTGACATGGGTGCTGCAAGCTGCAAACTACAGGGCACAAGTGGTGCAAGGCATGGCCCCCCCAAGCCCTGCACCCCAACACTATGGCAGTGCCCTGCAGGGCTAGGGAGGGGCTGGGGGCCACAGAACCACTCTAGGGTGCCTGTCATGTGGGGGGATGGGAACTGCCTCATGTGGGCACTGCACAGGGATGGGTTGAGGAGTGCTAGTGGCACACGAAGGGCTGTCCTGCCATGGGGGTGTGGTGGGCACCCATGGGGGACCATGAGTGTGTCAGCTGGAGGGGTGACAGGCTCAGTGGTGCATCCCCAGTGAATGTAGGAATGGGTAGACCAGCTAGTAGCTGATCAAACTGTACTTATGTCATGGGCTGCTGGGTCCCACTTGGAATTGTGATTTGTGATTCCACCAACTTCCCTCTTAGAATACTAACATAATCAATGCCAGAATTCTCCTTGTGCATTGTTGCAGGGGGTTATGGGCATAGTGGGTGGAGTAACTCCCCTTCAGCACAGGTGGCCTGTGCCATGTCGCAGGCCACCTCTTAGAATTACGATGGTTGCATTGCATGTTGCAAAGTGTGATTTGCACCATAGGGTATATCGCAAGTCACCTTGCAACAGGCATATCCTGTTTCAGAATCTGGCCCTTTCCTCAAATTTTCAACATGCTTTTTTTTGGGACCCCACCTCATGAACACTTACATTGACATTAGGCAAATCTGTTCCAAGAGGTGATTTCACAGTCACTGCACAAAATGACCTTAGACAGGAGTTCAAAATTTTCTCTGCCCTTGTTCATAAGGTGGATCATAAGATGGCCATGTTGAAAATTTGGTGTAAAAAATATTAAAAAAACAACAAAGTTATGAGCCTACATTGAAATTTAAGAATGCAGGTTCATAACTTTTGGTAATTTTCAATATTTTGACCCCAAATTTTCAACATAGCCATTTCTTCCCAGCCCCTCATGAATGTGACAGCAGTCATTTTTCAAATTCTGGAGTTGCTGCACAAAATCACATTTCAGGCAAGAGTTGAAAATTTTCTCTGCACTTGTTCGTGAGGAGGGGTCATAAAAAGACTATTTTGAAAATTTGGGGCAAATATTAAAAAACAACAGCGTTATGAGCCTACCTTGAAATTTAAGAATGAAGGCTCATAACTGTTAATTTTTAACAATTTGACCACAATTTTTAAACATAGCCATTTCTTTACAGCACCTCATGAATGTGACAGCTATCATTTTTCAAATCTTGGCTAAAATGTGTTTTCGTGCCTGTGGTGTGGAATAACATTTTGATGGCATTGAATAATGTTTTAGTGGGGATTTGAAATCTTTACCTGCTGGATCCTTTAAACGGGGCTATAAAATGGCAATGTTGAAAATGTGGTATATAAATATAGCGAATGCCACGTTATGACTGAATGTTACACTATTTCAGTGTTCACTCATAAATCTGATAATTAGGCAATAAGTTACAACCAAGGGTTATGTTAATGTTCCAGATAATCACTCACTGGGGGCATAATGTGACTTCAAACTTTCAACATAGCTGTTATTCCACACCACCTAGAAAATGTGATGGGTCATTTTTAAAATCCTGGACAAGATGTGTTTTAGCACCACTGGTAAGAAATCACATTTCAGCCAATATACTATAAATGGTACATGTAATATCTGTGAGGTGAATCCTAAAACAAATATCTTCAAAAGTTGGTCTCAAAATTAAAAAAAAAAAAGAACAGAAAAACAAATTGTTTACCAAGCATTAAACTTTCAGCATTGACATGTGCTTGTTTTTGTTTGATACCAGTTTATCGCTGTAGTTCTTGCTCTGCTGACATGTCTTTCCATGCAGACCTCTAACTTAGAAGCCAGTTGTTTCTGGGCAGCAACAGCATGGCAAAATTTCAGCATGGAGCTGATCAATGAGAGTAAGACACACAGAATTATTTTGGTATTTTACATTTCCTACCAATTGGTAATTTCATTTTTTTGTCTTTTGTTAAATGGCTGCCTTTTGATTTGTGACCAAATATGTGTATAGACACAGTTTCAGAGAAACTGAGAGTTGGCTGGTTTTCTGGCTGGTACTATGACCCATGTCATTATGGGCTAACAATTATACACACAGAAGCCTGGAGTTTTTTCACATATTTTATAAGTTATATATATATTTTAGGAATCTCAGTAATGAATTATATGAATGATGTCATGTTAAATATTTACTTGAAACATTGGCTTTAAAATATATTATAGTGGTGCAGTAGCACCACTAGAGTTAAGGTTACATAGACTGTTTAATGTTAAACCCCTAACTTTATACTCTGATATCATTACCCACCTTTAACAGATTTGCAGAAAAGTGTTAATGCACAGACTTAGGGGCAAGGAATCTTGATGTGTCAAGTTTTACTTCCGTCAGATGTGCAGATTCTAAGATCCATGTCATGAAAAAAGGGATTTTTTTTTCTGTTTTCATTTTGTTACCGCCCTGTGTCCAGACAGTTTGGAATTTGGATGTACTCAAAGGTGGTACAACAAGAGTCTGAAATCACTACTAGGGTATGACAACTCTGGAAATTCATTGAATTCCATTCACAATTGCCCTTACCAAATTATACTACAGACAGACAACAAGAGGGTATAAATACTGTAGCATCTTGTCAATTTGCCATCAAAGTAATAGAAACTGTGTTCTGAACTGACATGCATGTGTTCCAAATTTGTTTACTTTATACTCTATTTTAGTATTATTTAGGCTTTGGTAACCTGGTAAATACACTAGGCAATTCACACCTTTTTTCAGATACAACCCAGACATTGAAGAGTAGGCAATCCACTCAATACACAATAGACATCATGTTAAAATTGCCCACCAAATGAGGCAATCATGAAAAGATTGACCACTATAAGTGCAGCAATCTGGAAGATAAGCACAATAAAGGTCTAGAAACAGCATATGCTATGAGCAGTTTCACACTCTTAGACTGGAGTAATGCTTATGCAGTATTAATCTGAAGTGATGGCTGGAGTCAGTACAGCTAGGCTTAGTTGCTGCCAATTATGGAACTGGAACAACAGAATAGGTTGTTCAGCAGAGTTTCACCTGCACCTTAATTGATCTAATTGCTAGATGTTATTTCACTGTATAGCTTTGCCTGCTACTCAGCTACAATCTGAGCTGCAGTTAGTGTTGTTTGTTTGATTACTTACCTCTGCTAGCACAGCGATCCCTCTTAGAGGTTTTCCAGGTCTCTGCTCATCTTTTCTCTCTCCACTCTTCCTCTTCCCTGGGGGTCTGGTCTTGTTGCCACCAATCGACTTAGCTTCCCTCCTCTCTCTGCCTCTCTTTCTAGCCTTGACCCCTGTTCCTTTGTTTGCTGTGACCCTTTCATCATATAGTGAGCCCTTTATCTCTCTCCAGGCTGCATTCTCCACTCCTCCCCAGCACATCAGGAGCAGTCCAGGTGGCCTGCAGGACATCAGGTAGACCACCTCTGCAAAATTCCTCTTAAGATAGCACAGGCTGCACTGAGCTAGCCCATCACCACTACTGCAGTGACTGCCCCACCCCACCACCCTGGCTCATGATTTTCTTTATAGGTAGTGGGACCTGTTGTTTCTTTTTCTAACACACTAAACTCCATCTTGCTCCTTATACTTTCCAGCCACTTACTGTCACTGCTGTACCCCTCTGCAACCTCTCCTTGCTCCCTCACCTCCACTCCTCCTGCTTGCATGTCTCCCTGCACTCTCTCACCACTGGGCAACTCAGTCATAACTTCTGTAAGCCACTTCAGTACCTTAAATGGAAGTGACCTAGACCTGCCCTCTCTGCTCCAACCCAGCTGCTTAACCCTTCCTATTTTGATTGGACTAATCCTCCCTCCTTTTTGCTCACCTCTTAGCCATTACTAGGTCTTGAACCCTGTCCTGAGGTGTAGCTTTTGCCCTGAAGTCTGCATCCCTGACCTTTTTACTATATGTCCATCTAATAACTCTCACCAGTATTTGTTCCCCCTCATTCCCTCCCTGACCATTTTGTTATCCTTAAATTGACACCTGTCACATCTTCCTGAAATATTTATCTGATACATCTCCCTGATTAATTAGCAATACTATTGTCTTTGCCCTGCCTCCCCTTACTGCTTACTATAAGTTTACACCTCATGTGCTATTTCCACATTATCCTGCCTCTTTTGTTAGCTGACTTGAACTCCTGCCTGTGGGTCTTCCTCCACCCTAGAGACAGTATCACCCCCCACTTCACTATGCAGACCCTCTGACTACTTCAACCCTCAATTAAGCCTAAATTTCTGATGGCCACTCTGACTCTTTCAAACCAGCCTGGAACAACTTCTTGCTTAAATAGTTTATCACTGCTTCTTATAATTTTTTACTTCACTCACTATTCCCTCAATATCCTGCCTCTCCTGCAATCTGACTCAAACCCTTGTCTGTGGGGTTTTCCCCACCCAAGAGGCAGAATCACCCTCCACTTCATTATACAGGCCCTCTGACTACTTCAACTCTCAGTTAAACCTAAATCTCTGTTGGCCACTCTGAGCCTTTCAAAATTTACCTGGAACTACTTCCTGCTTAAATAGCTTAACTCTGCTTCTACCCCACTGTCCCTCTCTGTAACCTCTATACCTCTTATGCTATTTTCCCCATCTTATTCCACCTCTCCTACTGACAGTCCAGAACCCTTGCTTGTGGAGCATCTCTTTCTTCAGAGACAGTGACTCCCTCCACTACACCAATCATATCGACAGATTACTTCTACTGACTTAAAAGCCCTATCTCTTTTGATCAACCCGAGCCTATCAAAATTAACCTGGAACTTCTCCTTGCTTAAATACCTTAAATCTGCTACTACCTCTCTGTCCCTCCCTGCAACCTTTAAGGTTTTCCTCATATCCTTTCCCTCCTCCTCTCTCATTGCATCTCCCTCAGCAAGTATTGAAATCTGGCCATAACGAACTCTTCTCTCTTGAGTCTGCAACACCCTCCTCCAGGCCAAACAGTCCTCCTAATTTCTCCCTCTCTAAGAATGCCTTTTTCCTCACCAACTGGGATGGTGCCCAAGATGACTCCTCTGCCTGCCCCAGCTTAGAGCACTACAAAAAGGCCTACATATTGCCCACATGAACATCCGGAGTCTTTGACTCAAGCACTCTGAGCTTGAAGCCTGGATCCACCATTATAACCCTGATGTACTTGCTATCTCTGATACCTGGCTGAAACCAGGCATCCTACCCAATGAGGTCTATATCCCTGACTATTCTATCTTTCAGAAAGACCAGCCATCTAAGCATGGAGGTGGCATACTCATCTATGCATGGACCACCCTGTTTATTTCTGAGCTTGTGTCCCCACCATGACACCTCTCCAGCTGAACCCATTTTCATTAGCATAATACTTAGGCAAATGATGAAATTGCTTGTTGGCTGTATCTATCTCACTCCCAGTGCTCCCAATACATCCCTTACCTCCTTCATCTCATCATACACCAGCCTCCTGTCCATAGACCTGGTGCTCTGCAGAGACTTCAATAACAACTGGTTAGGTCCAGGTTGGTGTCAGTTCAGAATGCGTTATCTGACATACACCTTTAGCAGATCATCAGTGAACCTACCAGGTAGAATATTAAAACTGGTCACCAAACCCTTCTGGACTGGGTTCTCACTAATGCCCTCTTCACATCAAATCTTCTGGTGTTCTCCATGATGATTTAATTGACCACTCCCCTACCTTCTATGTGTGGTGGAACAATTTTCCTAACTCTCCCCCCAAAATCATGTTAACCAGGGACATGACCTCCTCCTGTCCTCTGGCCTTTCAAGATTCCCTATCTCTGTCTGACTGGTCCCTAACTATCCTACTACCAGATGTAGATTCAGCTTTGGAATACTTCACCAGCACCTTTAACTCTGTAGTCACCCTCAATGCCCCTTTGGTTAAGCGGAGAGATAGGGGGTCTCATACCCCATGGTTCTCTAAGGAGCTCTGAGGTTTCATGGCTTCCACAGATGCCACCTGGAACCTTTATAAAACCTCTGGCCTACCTGCTGATTATAAGCTATTGCACAACCATGCTTGTCGCATCTAGGGTACCTTAAGCATTAGAAAGAGGAATAGAGTGGGGGGCGCTGTGGATCCCAAGCAAGATGGTGCCGTATTGATTGAATTGCTCAGCCTAGATGAGCAAACTTTAAATAAATGGACATTTATAGTAAACTTATTTGAACAAAAGAGATAAGGAACTGTAGTGGAACGATTTTTGGTCTAGATGGGAAATCCACGTGAGGCCAATATTCTGGATCAGTAGGAAAAAACAAAAATGCTCCATCGGCTCTGGCTACTCATTCTGTGCAAAGCAGGCCTGAGGAGAATGCAGGGGAAGTGGCTGAGAAAAACTCTCCAAACTATTGTGGCAAAACTTTCCAAACTGATTAAATTAGTGACTGTGCTGTCTGATGAGTTTGATGGCCTGGCTACCAGGGTCACTACTTTAGAAGCAACTATGGAGGGACACAGAAAATGGAGTTAGATGCCTCCAAGACAGTGGATGACACCATGGCAGTGGTGTCATCCATGATAAAAGAGAATTGGCATTGAAAAGTCCACATTGAGACCCTGGAAAATCAAATTAGAGCCCCTAATTTTAGAATTTTAGGCATGCTGGAGGAAATTAAAGGGGACAGCTTTTTGTTATTTCTACAGGAATGGTTTGGTCAGCAGTTGGGAGGTGAAGTTCAACAAAACATCCAGCTGTTTCAATGGGCCTACTGAGTCATGCCACGTGGGTGATCAGAAGACCAAGATACCCCTAGAACCATCATCCTGGTAACAGATGGAGCTGGGACCAGAGATCACTTTTTGGCTCTTGCCAAACATGAGGGAGTTCTCCTTCAGGATGGACATTGGGTCAGTCTCTATCTGGACATTAGCTATGCTACCCACCAGAAGCGGAAAATATTTGATAGGGTTAGAGTGATGCTGCGGGAAGCCTCCATCCCACACAGTATGATTTTCCCACTGTGACTGAGGATCGCCCATTGTGGAAAGGTATACTTGTTTTCAGACCTGGCAGAAGCCTTGAAATGGGGTCGGAGGAATGCTCTCCCACTTGTCTGCCAGACTGAGTTGGATCATCAGCCCTTAGATGATGAGGAGTCTTGAAGACATAAAAGTCAGTTACGACTGAAGGTGGATGAAGCCACATCAGGTACTTTTGGCATTCTCTTGAAAATACTGTGTGTGGACAGAAATTATATCTGATGGGCTCACCACATTATGTTTCTGGGCAAAGGTTTATTCAGGACATTAACAGTTCTCTTATCTTACTGGGTTGCATTCTGGACTGATTTTAAATAATAGAGACTGTAACACTTCCAGAATGGTGGATAAATGACTTTAAGTTACAGTTTATTTTTCTCTCTTCCCATGTGTAGTTAAAGTTTGCTAACTAAACACTAGACATTTACACTTAGGTTGATCAAGATTGGATTGCACATAATTTGTGCTTCCACTTGTAACTGCATGGCAACCACTACCATAATGTATGGTGAAGGACTCTGGAACTCAGTTTTATATATTATCAAAAGATAATTACCATGCAGCTCATGGGCTTCAGTACAGCAATGGTATTCTTCTTTTCTTGATTTTTTGAGAAAAAGTTATATTCCTTTTCTCTAATGGTTTCCCCCTAGATGTTGTATCTGTAAAGCAGTAGATGGTCCATAATATTTTTATTAAGAGGAGTGGTGCCCTCTATGGACATAGAAATGTATACATTTGTAATATCTGTGCTTGGTAAGAAACTGTATGTTTGTTTTACCATGAAATAAAATATGAAGTTTAAAAAACAAAAAAGAAAGAGGGATAGGGCAGACTGGAATGGGCCACAAGGCCCTTATCTACCGACAACATCTACGTATCTATGTATCAATGTAAGAGTGAGTTGCATTCTGCCAACCACTTATTCCTCTGCTTCCTCCAAACTAGTAATCTCTTCAACCTCACAGAATTCTGGGGACAACTAAACTCACTTCTGAAGAGTAAATTCTTATCCTACCCAACACCATGCATCATAACTACTCTGAGTTCACTGACCCCACAGCTATTGCCTCCGAGTTTAACTAGGCTTTCTCAGACCACTCCAAATATAAGGCCTCCCTCCTGGCCCTTGTACTTTCTCCCCCTTCCCCTCTTCCACTTTTATTAGCCTCTCCTTTCATCTTAATCTGGTCACTCAGAAAGAGGTACTGCATCACCTTAGGAGCATCAAGGAAACCTCCTCACCTGGATTTGACTCCCTTGAGCCCCACCTCTTAAAACTTGGGGCTACAGCCATTGCCTCTCCTGTATGTGACCTAATTAACAAATCTTTCTGTTCTAGCGCTGTGCTTAGCAAGTGGAAGGCCACCATTGTTGTCCCTATTAATAAGAGTGGCCTAAACTCTGTGTTTGAGAATTGCCAGTCCATCTTCATACTTTACCCACACTGCCATCATAAAGATTGCATTTGACATCTGCTCCACTATGGATAAGGGCCTTGTCACTGGTGCTATATTCATTGACCTTACCAAGGCCTTTTATCTTGACATCCATAACCTCCTGCTAGACAGGTTCCTTTCCCTCGGTCTTGATGCCCTGTCATTAAATTGGTTCTCTAGCTATCTCACCATCCAAACACAATGTGTGAAATGGACTGGTCACACTTCCTCATTTGGCACCATAAAGGATGAGGTCCCTCAGGGATCTAGCCTTGGCCCACTTAAGTTTTCTTTATTTATAAATGAACTCTCACTACACTGTGGAGGTGCATTGGCCCAGCTGTATGGAGACGATTCTGTTCTGATCCTCCTCTGACCTGACCTTGCTGAACCGGGACTTGCAGCAGGACTTCCTTAAGCTTGAGTCATGGTTTTCCATTAATCTCCTGGTGTTCAATGCCAAGAAAACAAAATTGATGCTCCTCTATCATTGGACCCCTAAACTGAACTCCTCACCCCCATTGGTGATAAAATCATTCTGTGGTGACCCCTTAGATCAGGTCTAGTCCATCAAATACCTGGATATCACGCTGGATTCCCACCCCACATTTAACATGTACATTTTCACTGTGATTAAGACTATTCTCCAAAAGCTAGGGTTGCTCTACTGCCTCTTGCCCTACCTTACACACTCCTCCCAACTAGCCATAGCTTCCTCAACATTGCTCCCACTTATCTCCTGTACACCCCCCGTACTCCACTCCATTCAGGTCACCCCTCTTGACAAACTCAAGCAAACCTACCACATGGTCTCATGCTTTGTCCTCAGTGCTAATGCTAGGATGCATCACTGTTTATCCCTGGCCTCACTTGACTGGCCTTCCTTTGAAGCCAGACTACAATACCCAATCCTCTGTCTTACCTACAACTTTGTTCATAAATTCACTCCTCCCTGGCTTATAGACATTGTCCAATGTAAACCCACAACAAGGTCCCTAAGGTCATCCAACATTCCTCTTCTCACCATTCCAAAACCCTATCTGGTCGTGGGTCAATGTGCAATCACCTTTTCCAGGCCCTCCCTCTGGAACTCGCTACCAGCTGTAGCTCTGACATGCCCCTCCACCCACTCCTTCAAGAGTTCTCTTAAATCCCACCTTGCCTCCTCTCAGCCTTGCTCCTGTAGCTAAGTTATCCCACCTAGGATCACAGCTTATTCTCTAGTCCCTTCCTGTCTCTCTCTCTTGCTCTACCCTGTTGTTCCATTCCTGCTCTGATGTGTTCTGACTCTGAAATATTTCACTTACACTTCAGCTGTGATCCAGTGTTATTAAATTATTTGCATCTGTACCAGCATCTACTATTTTCTCTGTAAAATTGACTGTGTGAACCATAAAAATATCTGCCATTGCACCTTGATTATCTAATGTAAATTGTTACCTTTGCACCTGCTTATTCTGTATAACTTTGTAAATACTGTACATGAATCTTGTATTTGGTATAAATCCTTAGGATGGCAGAGAAAGGGAAGAGATTGCTGATGGGGGACCTGAATATGCCAGATGTTAACTGGAACATCTTTGCTGCAGTCACATCCAAGAGCAGGGCCATTATCAATGGCCTACAGGGGGCATGCCTAAGACTGCTAGAGCTGGAACCCACTCAGGAGGGAGCAATCTTAGACCTGGTACTCTCAAATGTGGATGGAGAGAGGATCTCAGATCTTAAAGTGGGTAACCATCTGGGAACAAATGATCACCAAATGGTGTGGTTCACAATAAACTTGGATGTAGAGTCAAGCCATACAAAAGTGAAGGTACTGGACTTCAGGATGGCTGATTTTGTCAAAATGGGAGAGTGCCTCAGAAAAACACTTGCAAACAGGCAAGAAGGTGGGGTGGAGCAACTATAGGGAAACATTAAAACTGCCATCACAGAGGCAACAAGCCTTTGTGTGAAGCAAATAAACAAATCAAAATGAAAGAAGTGAAGTGGGCAGTGCCAAAAGCAAAGCAGAAAATACAATACTATAATGGGCCACCATAAGCCATTTCAATATTTTGCTCTTTGAGGAGTTAAAGTGGTCTCTACATTGTAGGTAAGACTTAGTAGTAGGACATACTGTGCACTAGCACAGTGGGCTGGGTTGGTCAGCTAAAACTGGAACTGTGTCATTAGCAGGTGGAGATAATGTGGAAGGAAAATTCAGGAGAGGAGTTTATGGTTACTCCAAGGTATTCAAAGGTGAAAACCTCCTCAGGTAGGGTGTTATCAAGGTCCATGCAGTTTACTGTAACTTTTAAGACATCTATATTTAAAGTTAAAAGTCTTGTAATATTTTCCAAACTTTAATGCTTCATCTTATAATATGCTATTATTTTGACATTGTTTTGTTTCTCTATGAAAGGTATCTAATAGGAAAATATGACTTAGTGTCAGTAACATGTTCTCTGTATGTGTAACTGAAAAATTATATAATCTAAAATGTAATACAATTTTATACTGGTTTCATATGCTGTATCACAAAATGATTTGCATGAGAAAAATTCAAATACAGCAAGCTGTGTTAAAAATGTTAGCCCAATATACCCAAAGACAAATTCTACCTAGTCAAAAAAGTCAGATTTGGTATTGCAATACCGTATACTGTAAATTGTAGCTATAAAAAGAAATACATATGTATAACACACTGTATTTGCAAACAATCTTCATTAAGAGTTAAATATTTGTTATTTATGTTATGGTGTGATTGTGATCTTCATATCCTTGTAACAACTGCTATTTCTGAGGAACAGTATTATTTAATTTAAGTTTAATCTTGGCCCCGAAGATTTACAATTAGCATTTACAAACATGAGTCTTAATTAACCTAATTGCACATCTTTTAAACAAGTATTTACTTACTCAATTAACTCCTTGGAGATCTACCATTAACATAAACAGGAATCAATAGACGTGTGTTCAACACTTTCTTTTCTTTTATGCGTTTTCTCCCAGGTGTATTTTTAAAATGTGGTACACTTCATTTAATTTGATGCCCACCCATTATACTGTTTTAACACATTCTCTAATCAATATCTTATTGAGTTTATGTTAAATGTTCTAAATCAAACCAAGCCAGAGGGTGTCATTTCCTTATGCAGAGTCATTAAAGGCAAAAATGCTGAAGAGTAAGATTTATTGAGGACACTGTTAAGACCAATGTGTTGAAAGCAATAAGCAAAAATGAAGTTTAATTTAAGATGACATTTAAGCTCAAGCTCTTACAGTTGAGCAATACTGCACATGCACAGTTTAGCAATGTTCTTCTAGTGTTATGATTATTGTAACACCTTGGGTAACAATTATACTGTAGGTGTAGTACTGCTGGCATAATTAAACACAAGGAAGAGATGGAAGCCAAGCACTGGAAGACTGCCCAGAATTAATCAATCACTAACATCTGAAGACCAGCTAAGAGACTAACCCAGGACTAGATAGTACGCAGTATAAATAACTTTCCATATAAATTGTAAACTGAAGTACTGAGAGATCTTTTATTACCATCATAGAGTTAAAGCTGTTTCAGCATGTATAACATAGATTTGATTTAATGAAAAAAATTATTTCCATGAGACATATCTAATGTAAATGGCACTACATCCATATTGATGAAATAATATAGACTGGGCTTTATTTCTGAGAACACACTAAGTTGTAAGACTAGTCTATTTACATGTGGTGCAGTCAATGCTCTTATTTATTTTGCAAAATAAAACCACTTTAAAGTATACAAATTTAATGCAATAAAAAGGTAATCATCAACATTATTTTTATAGTATGTGGTAAGTCCCAGATTTCAGACATGTTCAATATTTTTGAAACTATATACCATTTATTAGTCATACCGTTGCAGTAAAAGACATGGTTATATATTCTGCAATATTTCTAAAGAGATTACATCTGTTAGCCCTACTGTGGTACTGTAGGCAGGTGGGGAATTTCTTGAGAGATATTATAAAAATGTCAGAAAATCTCTTACCATGTCAGCTGCTACAACCCTACCACATAATGCAAATGAACACTGAATCTGGCATTCAATACTGAAGTTATAAACTGCAATGCAAAAAAATATATAAAATCACACTTAAATTACTGGCAGAGAAGATCATATTTTAGCAGGGCCAAAGTAAAAACTCTAAGTCCTACAATTTCAAGGGATGGTCATAAAGGATCATAAGGCCCTTTTACACTACACACTCTACCGTTGTGACTGATATGTAAAATCAAATGCTGCTGTGCAGACTGACTGGGAGCAACTACAATAAAACCATAGTGATGTAGGTAGGGCATTGTGTAAAAGTGCCTGTAGAGAGTGCCTCACGATCATCAGTTGCAGAAGAGGATTCAGGGAAATCTCAGCTGCTACAATCCTACCACATAATGCAAATGAACACTGGGCAGTCTTCCACTAAATCAAATTAAACACCACTGACCACACTTTTTAACAAATCAGGGGAGGATGGGATGGTACCTGAGGAATGGAGGAGGGCAGATGTGATTCCCCTTCACTAAAGTGGGAGCAAGGCAGAAGCAGGAAACTACAGACCTGTAAGGTTGACCTCAGTGGTAGGGAAAATTATGGAATCACTTCTGGAAGAAAGAATTGTTAAGTACCTAGAGGCCAGCGGGGCACAAGACACAAAGCAGCATGGATTTACAGCAGGAAGGTCATGTCAGATGAATCTAATAGATTTCTTTGACTGGGTGACCAAATTAATAGACCAGAGAGGGGCTGTGGATATGGCCTACCTAGACTTTAGCAAGGCATTTGACACAGTCCCGCACAAAAGATTAATAATCAAGTTAGCCACCCTGGGAGTGGGTCCCAGGGTGGTAGCCTGGGTAGCAAGCTGGCTGCAAAACAGGGCACAGAAGGTAATAGTGAATGTAACACATTCCAAAGAAAGGGAGGTCACTAGTTTTATTTTATTTTATTTTATTTTATTGAAATCTAGGATTACAAATACCTTTGAGCAGGAACTGCTCATTTACAAAGGTTCCACGTCGAAGGAATGGGGGGTATACATACATACAAAGGTCAACATAGTAATACATAGTTACACAATAACAAGAAGTAAGAGACTGAGGCTTAGGAAATTCCAGTAATTCAAAATGTGTAAGAACAAGGGGGCACAATTTAAAAATAGAGGGGGGACGGCTCAGGGGTAATGTGAGCAAATGTTTTTTTCATGGAGAGAGTGGTGGATGCATGGTACCGCCTTCCTGGGGAGGTTGTTGGGTCTAAAACAGTAGGGGAATTCAAACATGCATGGGACAGACATAAGACAATTGCAGTGGGGGGGGTGGCAGGAAGTAGGCTGTTGGTTAACTAGAATCTGCAGCTTATCCAGTAGGTAGTGAAATGGGCAGACTGGGTGGGCCAAGTGGTCCTTATCTGCCATCAAAGTCTATGTTTCTATGAAATGCTGGAAGGGGAAGATTGTAGACCAACAGGACTCTACTGTTAGCTTACCAAGGAGGGGTCAACTGAACTTCACGAAAGAGATATGTATTACTCATTAGCTGTGTAGTACCACTGACCAAAGTCACAGCCTATGAATCATCAAAAAAGGAAAACTGTGGCACACACTGATGTAAAATCCAAAGTCACAGAAAGTGTGAGCATGCAAAAGCAAATTTATTGTAAGCACAACCACTGTCAAAAGATGGAAAATTACCACCTACATTAAGTACCCGGGAAAACAACATCCCCAACATTTTTATATATAGTCTTTAAGATGGCTGCTGAAGCAGTTTGCTAATTTTGTCTTTCTTGTCTTTAGAGTTAGTGTATGTGCCTTCTTAACTTCTCTTGCTTAGAATTCCTACAACAGTTTACATATATCATCTGGGAAAGCTTACTTAATAGATCTACCAGAAATTCTTCACAGTTGGATAGCAACTTTTTTCTAATTTTAATCAGAAACCATATTGGAATGTCTCTTGGAACCTCCTGAATCAACAACGTTTTGGGAACTCGTGTATCTGCTGGCAGATACAATTTATAAATAAACAAACTTGACTGACTTGGCTCTGATGATCCCCTGAGGGAATTTAACAGCCTTAGAACTCATGACACCACATGAACTGAAGGACATTAGATCAAAGGTTCACCTCCATGCTTGCATCCTAGAAATGTGAGTTTAACACCTTTTGCTCTATAGAGTTAGTTTACTGTATGTGCTTCCTTTACTTCTCTTGCTTTGAATACTTGCACCAGTTTTACATATATCATCAGTGAAGGTTTCCTGAACAGATCTACTATAAAATCTTTTTTCAATCAGAAATTATCAGTGTCAGACTAGCCTGGCCAGATAGCCAGCAATTCTGAGTGCCCCCGCTGCATACTCAGCTACGTCATCACTGGATATATGGAGAGAGGCAGCATTTTGTACATATTTTGTAAGTGTAATCCAGCCCTAAAAGGCAACAGACCCTTGCTCTGTCTTTTGTGCTGTCATTATCAAGCCAAACTGAAACTTGTAAGAAAGACAGGAGGAAATGGTGCCACATCACAGACTCAAGAAACAGCTGAGCCTTTATAAATCTCATACCTTTGTTCTTGGCAGAAGGATGGTTCCCTTCTATATGACAAACCCTTACAAACTAATACACAAACTTGTCTATAACACAAACAGGCAGGGCCTGTGTGGCTGGAAAATAAAGCAAAAGTTGCATGCATTGTCTCACCAGGAATCCTACTTGTATCATGCCCCTATCATGCCTTTTCCTCGTGACTACTCCTAAATCCAAAATTAAATGGCTGTTGCTTTGGGATAAGTGCTGTGGGAGCATGGTGAGCAGTGGTGGTGGCATGTTCAAAATATCCCAACTAGTTACAGACTGTCTGCAATCTGAACTGACTGTGTGTTATAGCTAAGAGCCAGAGGAGTATCTATAGCATAGCAGTCTGCAGCCAAATCAGATCTTGAATGCAGATTTGCTACTCTGAGAGAAACTGAGTCAACTCAACCAGCGAGCACAGAGCACCAGAGTGGATGCAGCTGGTAATGTGAAATTGGGGATTACAGTGATGTAGAGTGAGATGTGGTAGTACTAAGAGTGCGACCTCCTCTTTTACAAGACCATCACCACACCACCATGTTTGGAACCGCAGACTGGGAGAGACTCACTTGTTTCTAGGCGTCTAACTGGCAACAGCAGGTGGGAGCCTGAGCCAGGCGTGAGAGTACAGATGGGCTAAGTGGATAAGATTCGCTTTGCAAATTAATTTGTGAAGTTGCCAATATTTGCGATGTGTGATGTACAGACTTTGTGAAGTTTTTACAAGGTGAAGTCCTTTTTCTAGGCAAATTAACTTAAATTCACCTAACGTTGCCACATTTCTAGCTGAAGTTAGGTGAAGTTAGGAGAGGTTGCAATGTGGGAACTTTGTGAAGAAATTTGAAAAAGCGAATTTCACAACTTCGCAGACAAAGTAAAACTTTGCAACATCTCTAACTGTGAGTGAAAACTGAAAGCAGCAGAGCATCTGACTGCTGAGCATAAGTTCATTAAATTTTCCTTCTTGATAGTGAGGTGCAGACTATGAGCACTACAGACTGCCTTTCCTGCAGCTACATTGAACCAGAGCTGATTCCCACAGTAAGAGAGAAAGAGTTAAGTTAGATTAAGCAGCCAGTCTGCTCCGGCACTGACTTTCACAGGCTGCTGTAAAAAAACAGATACAGTGGCGTGAAAAAGTATTTGCCCCCTTCCTGATTTTCTCTATTATTGCATATTTGTCACACTGGATGTTTTCAGGTCTTTAGACAAAATATAATATTAGATAAAGGGAACCTGAGTGAACAAATAACACTTTTCTTTTTTACTTATTTCATTTATTTAATGAAAAAAGTTAACCAACACCAACTGGCACTGTGTGAAAAAGTAATTGCCCCCTAGTTAAATCAACCCAATTAAAGGGATAATTAGAGTCAGCTGATTGAACACAGCCAGGCTTGATTACAGCCAGCCCTGCTCAATATAAACCTCACTTATTTTGGCCCTTACCATCAGAGTCACGTTGCCAGCACAAAGATTCAACAAGCACATTATGCCATGATCAAAGGAAGTTCCTGAAAAGATCAGAAAAAAATTTGTTGCCCTCTATCAGTCTGGAAAGGGTTACAAAGATATTTCTAAGGCTCTGGGACTCCATCGAACCACAGTGAGAGCCATAATCTCCAAATGGAGAACACTTGGAACAGTAGTGAACCTTCCCAGGAGTGGCGGCCTGCCAAAATTACTCCAAGGGCACAGTAAAATCATCCAAGAAGTCTCAAAGGATCCTAAAACAACATCCAAAGAACTGCAGGCTACTCTTGCCTCAGCTAAGGTCAGTGTTCATGACTCCACAATCAGAAAGAGACTGGGCAAAATGGGCTTCATGTGAGAGTAGCAAGGCGAAACCACTGCTAACCAAGAAGAACATAAATGCTCGTCTCTCATTTGCCAAGAAGCACCTGGATGATCCACAAGCCTTTTGGGAAAATGTTCTATGGACAGATGAGTCCAAAGTGGAACTTTTGGACAACATGGATCCCATAATGTCTCGCGTAAAGCAAACACAGCATTCCACAGTAAGAACGCCATACCAACAGTCAAACATGGTGGTGGTGTGTGATGGTGTGGGATGCTTTGCTGCCTAAGGACCTGGATGACTTGCCATAATTAAAAGGAACCATGAATTCTGCTCTGTACAGAAAAATTCTTAAGGAGAATGTCCAGTCATCCTTCCGTCAGCTGAAGCTGAAGCGTGTTGGGTCATGCAGCAAGACAATGATCCAAAACACAAAAGCAAGTCCACATCAGAATGGCTAAAAGAAGTAAAATTAAAGTTTTGGAGTGGTCTAGTCAAAGTCCAGACTGAAACCTAATAAAGATGCTGTGGCAGGACCTGAAACGAGCAGTTCATGCTTGAAAACCTACCAAATGTTACTGAATTAAAGCAGTTCTATGAGGAAGAGTGGGTTAAAATTCCTCCACAGCGATGTGAAAGACTGATATTGAATTATAGGAAGTGTTTGGTTGCAGTCATTGCAGCTAAATGTGGCATAACCAGTTATTAAGTGTAAGGGGCAATTACTTTTTCACACAGTGCCAGTTGGTGTTGGTTAACTTTTTTTTCATTAAATAAGTGAAATTAAAAAAAAAAAACAAGTGTTATTTGTTCACTCAGGTTCCCTTTATCTAATATTACATTTTCTCTAAAGACCTGAAAACATCCAGTGTGACAAATATGCAATAATAGAGAAAATCAGGAAGGGGGCAAATACTTTTTCACGCCACTGTATGTATTTATTGTGCCAAACTGTAAAACTGTGTTGCATTTTTTGGTTTGCTAAATTTATTGACTCCAAATCTTTTAAGCTGAGTGCCTGCTGTCCTACTCTACTGTCCAGTGGGAATGTTCTTGCCTTTCCCTAACCATTTTGTTTCAGCTTCAGATGGGTACCAGGAGGGGGAGCCTAATTCACCGAAAGGGGATGCTGGAAGGCAGGCTGCTGGGGGGGTTCTGGTCTCAAACAGGTACTCAACACTGGCAGACCCCATGGAAGAATGGGTCTCAGAAGAAGTAGGGGGATCAGTAAGAGGGGCCAGAAGGAGTAGGAGGGCGTAAGTGAGGAGGGATGGGGAAGGGGTACCTGGACTACCAATGGAACAAGGGAGAATAGGGGAAGGGAAGCTGGGAGTGGGGTGTACTTGGTAAGGGAGAAAAAGGGGGAAGAAATGAGGGAAGATGGAACCCAGGGAGCAAGGGGACAGCAGGGATTCTGTGTGTGGGGGGGCAAAAGAAACAGGATGACGGGAAGAAAGAAATGAAGAAACATAGAGGACAGAAGGGGACATGGGTGGCACTGGCCTAAATGATCAAGATGAAAAGAAGTTGAAAGAGGCTATCTACTCTTTGAGGCTGTCTAGTAAGTCACTGACAGGAGATAGCACAACAGAGGGAGGGACAAGGGAGGTAGGGGCAAGGGTGAAAGAGTTGGTGGTAGAAGTCAGCAAGGAATGTATGGGTAGAGCTACCAAGGTGAAGGGGGTTAGGGATCAAGGCAAGGTTTTGGGAGTGGGAGCAATGGGGTGCAGGAAAGTAGAACAAACACTGACACCTCAGGGAAGAAGAACAGCAACACAGGTGATCCAGAATAATAGAGGGGGCAAAGTGCTACTGATTGGTGACTCTATCATAAATGGTATCAAGTGGGGGGGCAGAAACAGTGCAGTCTGGGTGGAATGCAAGCTAAGGATGAAGGCATTGGAGGCAATCCACCATATTCCATCATGGGGTAAGGAACAGCATAGGGAGTCACATCTAGTGTTCCACTTGGGTACAAATGGCCTTGAAGGTAACAGTCTCCTGGAGGTACAGGTGTTATTTAAGACCCTGGCTAGGAGAATGGTCACGTGATGCAAGCTGCCTGAAGGCTGTGCATTCTCTGGGCTCCTACCACCCATCCGCTCCAAATCAATTTTAAATCGACTCTAGCCTCCTAAATCAATAATTAACAGCAATCGGAGTTTTCTCAATCTCTGCCTTTTGCCTTCATCTGGTTCTCCCAGCATCGCAAAGCTTTACTGCAGCGATGGAGGCAGAGATGAAGCAGGCTGCGATGCGGCATACTACTCCCAACATACTGGAAAAGCTTCCTAAGAAAGCGAGGAACCAGGCCTCTGGCAATTCGAGTAAATGGGGCGGCACTGCTCCCTCAGTAGTCCCTCTGTCTGAAGAAAGATTTCTCCAGGAGGTATCACCTCTTCAGGAAGCGCTGGAAAGCATCACCTCTGACCTAAAATCTATTAAAGGTGATCTTACCTCCTTAAAAAGCAGGATGATCAACTCAGAAGCCAAACTTATGTCTCAGTAAAAATGGAGGGGCGCAATGGAGCCAGAAATCATTATTCTAAAGCAGCAAGTACGGAAGCTTCAGTTCAAAATGGAGGATTTGGAAGGGCGTAGTAGGAGGAACAACCTCCTAATTATTGGGTTGCCAGAGTTGGAGGACGGTCCAGACACCATTGCCTTTTTCCAAACATTCCTACATAAAATTGTAGGTCCCTCACCTCTGAGCCCCCAATACCATACTGAAAGGGCCCATCGATCCTTGAGGCCAAGGCCCCCACTGGACTCTCCTCCCCGCCCGATAATTATCAAATTCCTAAGCTATATTGAGAAACAACATGTCCTCACCAAAGCTCGTGAGCTACAATCAATAACCTGGGGAACATCCAAGATAAGAGTCACTCAAGACCTCCTGATTGAGACCAGACAGAAAAGAACCGCCTTCCATCCCATTGTTCAAAAGTTGATCGCGGCAGGTATCTGCTTCAGGATGCTCTATCTAGCCAGTCTGAAAGTCACGATTGAAGGCTCTGCATTTACTTATGAGTCCCCCAACCAAGCCATTAAAGACTTAACTTCCAGACTTCCCAACTTGTTCAAAGAGAGATGAACTGAACTCTAGGGAATTAGTTGTTACCACGGCTGTGTTTTTTTTCTCCTATAATGTTAAGATTGGCATAATGCTTACCTGTTTGGTTTTGGTGGGAGGGGGTTGGGTTTTGTGGTGAATGTGGAGGTAGAGGGCTCTTGATTTTTGATTTTGGAGGGCCGTGGTTCCTCTGATTCCCCCAGCATGGTCCCGGAACCTTTGGGATGGGTTTTTTTTGTTCCGACTGGCTGGATTGGTGGTGGACCGGCTTTGGTCCCGCTGCATATTATGTCCCCCAGGGCCTCGTAAAGCAATGGAACGCCTATTTGCCTAATGGTGGATGGGGGCAGATACCCCCTTTTTCTCACCCACACAGGTAACCAGTCTTGCCACGGCAGCAGATCTATGCAGATTACGGTAGGCGACTGGCTAGTACAACCAGTCGGCGTGTGTCATATGCCCATTATATGAGCTGACTGAAGCCGCTAACCTCATTTGTTTTGCTGTTTGCTGTCTTTTTCTTTTTGACTACAGTAGTGTGTGGCTGCCATACCACCACTGTAAGATGGGATGGTGGGGTCCCAGGAGATGCAAAAAGCTTATAGGAAGCTGCCTCATGAGATAATGAAGGGGGGATATGGTGACCCTCAGGTTAATAACAGGGGACTCAGTCTTATATTTTGCTGGCTGACCCACTCAAATAGATCACTCCTCTTCCCCTGTAATAATATCACAGTCGGCCGATACTGGTTCATGAAACTCCTGGGTCTTGCCATTGGGGTTCTGGTTTCAGGTTCCTGCTGTTTGTTCTCTCATGGTTTGTCTGTCCAAACCTGGAACCACTCTGTACATAGTTGGTTGGGGTCTTTTTCGTTTGGGGGAGGGGGGGTTGTCTCTGGTTCCAAGACATTATCTCTCAATGGTTCTACAAGGTTATTTGTTCTTACTGGACAGTTTCTACACATCAGAGGCTTGAATATTTTTCCCTTTATAGTTCAGGCAGATTTACAGTGGGTTTTAGAGTGTGCTACCCTTATCTATCATTCCGAAGGTATATCAATCTACACTTCCTCAATCTAAAGGTTCAGAAATGGCTATGATGTTGATTAAGATAGCTTCTTGGAATGTACAAGGGATCAGAGATAGAGCCAAAAGGATTCAGGTTTTTAATCATTGTGATTTACTCAGGACCGATATACTTATGCTTCAGGAAACCCATCTGGTCAATAATGGAAAAATCTGGTTACTCAGATCTGGTTTTTCTCAAGTTTTCTCAGCGAGTGGTTCTGGGGCTAGCAAGGGTGTGGCTATCCTTATTAAGAACCATGTCTCTTTTCTGGCGGAAGAATAATTAGCAGACCCAGAGGGCAGATTTATACTGGTCAAAGGTTGTCTCAACAACCGTAATGTTGTACTCGGATCTGTTTACGGACCAGTAGGTGGGAGTCCTGAGTTCTTTATGACCCTAGCGGACAAAATCGGCACTTTTCTACCCTCACAACTAATTTTAGGAGAGGACTGGAATGTCCTGCCTAACCAAATCTTTGACAGATCTCACGAACCAAAGAGACCAACAACTCCAGCTCAAAAAGCCCTATTGGATTTCATGCAGCTCTTGGGCCTTTGCGACCCTTGGCGACTTACTAACCCCTCACTCCGGTCCTTTTCCTTTTTCTCCCAGGTACATAACTCGTGGTCTAGAATAGACTACATTCTAACCAGTAAGTCACTCCTTCCTGGTCTCCTCCAGTTGGGTATCGAACCGATAGTGCTGTCGGATCATGCCACAGTCTGGGCCAGGGTCTCGCTAGATCCCAGCTTTCAATGAGACACTATTTGGAAACTCAACACTCAACTTCTCAAGGAAGACCAGACGGTCTCCCACATTAAAGAACTCATCTCTAAATTTCTGGACCTTAATAAGAACTCCACTCTGAGGGAAGACTCAAGTTGGTGTTCCCTGAAGTGGTACCTCAGAGGGGAGCTAATCAAATTGGCCTCCTTGAGAAAAAAAGTAGGCTAACATGAGCCGCTTCATTGTTGGCCAAAATTAAAGAGATGGAAAGCTCATACGCCCCCTCCTCACCTCAGACTTGCTCGAACCCCTGCTAAAAATAAAGAACGATTATGCTGACTTACTTAAAGAAAAGGCTGAATAAGCTATTTTAAAAACCCAATCCAAATATATCAATCAAGGCGAAAAGTCCGGTAGGCTATTGGCTCTAAGATTGCGCAAAACAGAGAGCTTGAGACTAATCCCGATGCTGCAAACTCCAGAGGGACTAGTTAAAACTAGTCCCAGAGAAAGCACCCAGATTTTTGAAGAGTTCTACAAAAAACTTTACAGTAGACACTCCTCCCCAGCATTCCCTTTGGATATTGAGACTTACCTAGAAGATCTTGAACTTCCCCGCCTCCTTCCACACCATAAAAGTATGCTCGCTTTCCCTATCACTTTGTCTGAGGTTGAAGAAGCCATCACTTCCCTTTCTCCTGACAAAGCACCGGGCCCAGATGGCTACCCTTCTAATTTTTACAAAACCTTTAGCAAGGAACTAGCCCCCCCTCTTCTTAAGCTCTATGACTATATATTTGAAGCTGACACCATTGATCCTACATTGCTGGAGGCCACGATCGTGTTAATCCTTAAGCCAGACAAACCACCCAAAGACCCTGCAAGTTATCGCCCCATCTCTCTCTTAAATTGTGACATGAAGATTCTATCCAAGATCTTAGCTGAGATGATTAAAAAGATTTGGACCCACCTTCTGAGCCCAGAGCAGGTAGGGTTTGTGCAAGCATGCTCCCCTGCTGACCATCTTAGGACCCTTTCTCACATTTCACATGCCGCCCAGTCATCACACACTCCAATGGCTCTAATTTCTCTAGACACTGAAAAAGCGTTTGATAGAGTTAATTGGGATTTTCTATGGGCAACACTAGCCAAGATGGATTTCCCAACTTCGTTCATTAGGTGGATCCAGGTTATATACAAATCTCTCTCGGCTAAGATCTATTGTAATGGGGTCTTCTCTTCAGTTTTCCATCTCTTTACTGGTACCAGACAAGGATGTCCCCTCTCCCCCTTCTTGTTCAATCTGTATTTAGAACCTCTTCTTCTCAATATCAAATGCTCCCCAGATATCCAGGGCTGCCCGCTGCAGCAACAGGATTTGGTTCTTTCCACTTATGCGGATGACATCCTACTTCATGTGGCCCACCCTGAAAAGTCATTAACGCACGCTCTCCAGGTGATCACGCAATATAGCCGCCTCTCCTATTATAAATTGAATCTTGCAAAATCAGAAGTATTCCCTTTGAAATCTCTCACACACAAACACTGTTTTACTAGATTTGGTATGAGATGGTCTCCTAAATCAATTAAGTATTTGGGCATACATTTCACCTCTGACCCAACTTTACTTAAGAAGCTTAATCTAGATGACCTTAAGTCTAACATTCAGTTACATTTACAAAGATGGTCCAAACTTCCTATTTCCCTTTGGGGCAGGATTAACATCATAAAGATGAACATTCCGCCTCGTATCTTCTACCCCCTTAGCTTACTGAGCCCCTGGCTACCCCTCTCATATCTCCAACGATTCCACTCTATCTTTTCTCACTTTATCTGGTGAAACAAAACTACCAGATGCTCTTTCTCTAAACTATGCCTTCCAAAAGATAAGGGAGGACTTCGTCTTCCTAACCTACTATTCTACCACTGGGCAGCCCACCTCTCCAAATTGGGCAGATGGCTCCCAAATAAGGCCGAAGGACCCCTCCCGATCTGGCTCCAGATCGAGAGACGTATACTCCAAGAGGCCAATCTCTGCTGTCAGACTATATTTTTTATTCCCAGGGCAGCACTCCCACCCTCAATCTCAAATCCAACCATTATCACCTTTCTCAAAACTCTCTCTCAGTGCCTTTACTATCTCAAAATCCCCCCCAAAAGAGGCATGACTCAACCCCTCATCCTGAACCCCAATATTCGGTTAGGAAGTTCAATAATTACCCCAGATTGGCTTCCTCAAATCCGAGAAGCACTGGTTGAGAACCTATACTCCCAAGATTCTCTTCTTTCTTCTCCAGATATTTTGGCCAAGTTTGGGCTCCCTAACAATAAGATTTTCAAGATATACCAACTGAGACATCTCATTAATGCCAATTTCGGTCCCGAATTCCGTTGTTCATAGATCAGTCCCTTCCTTTTCCAAATCCAAGACTTAACCTCCAAACCTCACTGCATCTCATCTATATACTCCTACCTGCTGGGCCTTAAATATCCGAGCTCGCTCTCAGGCTCCTGTGTCTGGACCTCCCTCTTACCGGACTCCACCCCTAGTTGGCCGCAGATTTGGAAAGATTTACACAAATACCACACCCAAGATAGGTTCAGGTTTACTCAATATCACATACTAAACAACATGTACTATACTCCGGTTAAGCTGGCTCGATTAGGGAAACTACCTCTTCCCTTATGTTCCAGATGTTTACAATCAGAAGGGAACCTGCTCCACATTTTTTGGCAATGTGAAAAAGTGGCCCGCTTGTGGCGTTCGGTTCAGGCCAACCCGGATCCCCTTTTGGGTCTGGACAGTTTTTTTCACTGCTGAAATATGCATCCTGGGTATTTATTCCAAAATTGTGAACCAGGAGCGCAGATTCCACATCGCACTAATTTCTATGGTGGTCAAAAGACTGGTCCTCAAGCATTGGACTGACCATTTAACCAGTTTGGTATGTGATATTGAGTAAGCCTGAACTCTTGGGTATTAACCATTTGTGTAAATCTTTCAAATCTGCGATAATTGAAGTCGACAGAAAGGAATCAGGCTACAAGGCAGCCTGAGCGAGCTCCAATGACCCAGGCCAACAATGAAATATAGATGAGATGCAGTGAACTGGAAGATTAAAATCTGAATGACCAAATGGTTGAAAGACCTATCAACCTGTTTTAACATGGAGACTGGCTGCTAGTTCCTGCAACTATATGGATTTGTTTCACAAAAAATGGGATAAATTGTACACATTGTATTTGCATTGATGACCTGTTGGCTCTGTCTTTGAGGCTCTCTTCCCCTATTTACTCCAATATTAACCCTACTGTCTCATGGCTTTATGATAATACCACATTATTAATAAAATTAGCACACCAGGGGAAGGTTAGGGTTGGGGGAAGGGGTAGTATTACAGTTATAAGGGGATTTTCTTGTTTCCTATTTTATGTCCCATTTACTGTCCTGATGTATAGAGGAGTTGTTTTTCAACCCTATGTATAGCTCTGATCTAAACCTGTGATTTGCTGTAACTTTAAAACTAATAAAGTTAAATTTCAAAAAAAAAAATAAGACCCTGGCTAGGTTCTGTGGTGGTCTATGTTTTAAATTCCTGGCCTTTTTAGAGTTATTGCCAGTACCCTGAGCTGGTATAGAGAGAAAACAAAGTATAAAGAATTTCAATAGTTGCTAGTAAGGTGGTGGTGGTGTAGGCAGATGGAGTGTGGGCTGGTAGGGGACTGGGGGACTGACATGGAATGATGAAAGCATCTTTGCCCCGACAGGCTACACCTCAACAGAGAGGGTGCAGCCATGTTGAAATGCAGGTTGGGGGACTTTTTTGAAAAATAATTTAATTTAAACTAAATGGGGGGAGGCTGGGAATTCAGCCACACAGTACAGAGGCTGAGATGGGGCACCCTAGGTTCCCCCCTAGGATAGGGATGTAGAGTTCAGTTCTGGCATACCCTTGGGGATAGCAGAGGTGGTAGAATAATGGTGGAGGGATTTGGTGGTCAGTGCCCATAGCTTGGCAAACAAGATGGAGGAATTGATGACCATCATTGTGTATGACAGTCTGGACATAATTGCGGTCACAGAAATTTGGTGGATGCAATATCATATGCGGGAGACAACTATCCCTGGTTTCAGATTGTTAAGGAAGGACAGAAGAGACAAGAAGGGGGGCATTATACATCACAGCATACATAAAGGTTATGGAGGGCCAGGAAGAGGAAGGGGAACCTGAGCTCCTCTGGGTGACCCTATGCAGAAGGACAGGAGAATCCTTCAGAATTGGAGTTGTTTACCGACCACCGATGCAAGGGGAGGAACAGCATGGGGTGATGTTACAGGCCATTGCTAGGATGGCTCTCAATGGGGAAACACATCTAGTGGGGGACCTAAACCTCCCAGACATAGACTGGACTATCCCAGATGTGGCTTCAGCCAGAAGCAAGGGGATTCTGGAGGCACTGCATGGGGTGTTCCTTCTGCAGTTGGTCAGAGATCCAACTAGAGGGAACAACCTGCTGGACATGATCCAGATAAATGGGGAGAATGTGGATGGGGTGGAGGTGGGGGAAAAGCTGGGAAACAGGGATCATAGGACCATCAGATTCAAGGTAAGAGCAAGGAGGGAGGTGTACCGAACCAGCACAACAGTGCTGGACTTCAGGCATGCAGACTTCAACAAGATAAGACGGATAGTGAGGGAGTCATTGGAAGGCATGGGAGAAATAAACAAAGTGGAAGAGTTATGGGGAGCTATTATAGACCAGGTGAAGGAGGCCACACAATTGTGTATTTGGAGGGTTAGCAAGGGCACAAGAAGCAGGAGGCCACTCTGGTTCAATAAGGATGTGGCAAGGGTGGATGAGGGCAGGAGGAGGGCATTCAGGGAATATAATAGAACACAGAAGTTAGAGGACAGGGAGGCTTATTGAGAAATGAGAAGGCTAGCAGGGAAGGTAATTAGGAGAGCAAAGGCCAACATGGAGGAAATGATAGCAAAACTAGCCAAGAGAGGTAACAAAACCTTTTTTAGATATGTGAGGGATAGGAGGAAGACTGGCCAAGGGATCACAAGGCTGAGGGGGAAAGGAAGGGAACCTTTAGAGAGTGACTGGGATAAAGCAGAAGAACTTAAAAGGTACTTTTGCTCTGTGTTTACAAAGGAGGGGGAGGGCAGGGGGCCGGAGCTAAGGTAGGTGGACAAGGCCATGGGGCCAGATGGGCTGCACCCTAGAGTGATCTTGGAGCTGAGATAGGAGTTGGCTGCCCCACTGGTGATGCTGTTCTACCTGTCTCTGGATTCCAGTAGGGTGCTGGAGGACTGGAGGAGAGTGACTGTAGCATCAATACATAAGGGGAGCAGCAGGGTCTTGAGGGAAAACTACCGCCCAGTCAGCCTCACCGCAGTGGTGGGGAAGATCATGGAGGTGCTCATCAGGGAAAGTGTGATGGAATATCTGGAGGTAAATGGACTGCAGGATGGCAGACAGCATGGCTTCAATAAAAGGAGGCCATGCCAGTCCAACCTAATTGAGCTCTTTGACTTGGTGATGGAGGTGATAGACCAGTGGGGTGCATTGGTCATGGCCTATCCAGATTTCAGCAAGGCCTTCGACACCTTACCCCACAGTAGACTGGTCAACATGCTAGAAAGTATGGGGTGGTGGACAAAATAGCTAGTTGGGCTGAAAATTGGTTGGCAGATAGAAGCCAGAGGGTGGTAGTAAATAGGGTGTATTCCAGGACAGGGAGGGTGCTGAGCAGGATACCCAAGGGGTTAATACTGGGACTACTCCTTTTGAATATCTACATAAGCAATATAGTGGATGGACTGAAGGGCCATGTAGCCCTATTTGTGGATGATTTGAAAATTTGCAATAGGATGGACTCTGCAGGGGGTGTTGAAGACGTGAGTCAAGCCCTGAGGACACTGGAGGGGTGGACAGAGTCCTGGCAACTAAAATTCAACAGAAGTGTGCAGTTATGCATCTGGGGAACAGAAACCCGAGGGCAAGCTAAACACTGGGAGGGGAGGAAGTCAGGATTGCAGAGCAAGAGAGGCATCTTGGGATAGTAGTCTTCAGTGAACTCAAGGTGGGGAAGCAGTGCACCAGGGCCGTGTGGAGGGCATATGGAATGCTAGCATATATTGGCAGGGGAATAATGAGCAGAAAGAGGTAGGTCCTAATGCCCCTCTACCAAGCCATGGTGAGACCACATCATGAGTATGGGGTCCAGTTCTGGAGGCCATACCTGCGCAAAGACATAGAGTTGATTGAAAGGGTTCAGAGAAGGGTGACCATGATGGTGCAAGGGATGCAGGACAAGCCATATGAATAGAGATATAAAGAATCGGGACTCTACACATTGGAGACTAGAAGGGAGAGAGGGGACATGATAGAGACCTTTAAATACATCAAAGGGATTAACAAAATGGATACGGGCGTTTATTTCACAGGAAGGTAGGCACCATAACAAGAGGCCATGGTCTGAGACTTCAGGGGGGAAATTACAGAGGCAACATGAGAGGGCAGTTCTTCACAGTGAGGGTTGTTAAGGCCTGGAACAGACTTCCAGAGGAGGTAGTTGGGACCGAGACTGTGGCAGGTTTCAAGAGAGCACGGGACAGGCACAATGGGATACAGGGAGGTGGGGTGGGACTTTCAGAGGGGGAGAGGGTGGACTAGTGGAGAGGGGGAAGGGCAGACTTGCTGGGCCAAGATGTCCTTTTCTGCCACTGAGTTCTATGATTCTATGATTCTATGAATTAATTGTTCAGTAAGTACAAGTGTGCAACAATAGTAAAGCTTGACGGACTACCGTCTCCACTAAAATGGATTGTCCGGTCCCTTATGCACATATACTACTTAGACTTTGCTTGTTCACTAGTCCCTGATAGTTTCTTCCATGAACCTCTCTTTTTGACTCACTTACCTTAGACCACCAAGAAGGTCAGGAAAGGAAGTGAAAAGGTGACTTAGCCATTGGTGTGATTCCCTTACACCTGGTCCCTCCCCCACGTTTTCTCCCCTCATAGACCTTTTCTCACTCTAATCTTCCAGACTCCCGATCTGTGTTCATTCCTTTCTCCCTATCAGGAATAGAGGCCAGGTGGAGCCTGAAGGTGAGAGGGTCCCCTTTCAGTTAAATCCTTGATTAGCACTGAATACCCTCTGCAGTCAACCTCCTTAAAGTTCATGGTGGGCACACGATGTTGGTGCTTGTCATAGTTAGAAATTACTTTTTAATAAAGCCTAGCTGCCCAGATCACTCCAGCATGGTCTTTGTTAACTACTAGACCTAATGATCTAAAAGTTTCTGTTTTGTGTTGCACTCATCTCATTGAACTCATGAAAGGCAAATACTCAATAAGCTAGATTTGTAAGTTTCTCAAACAGACTGACAATAGCCTGGCAAAGTCATCCTGCATTTATTTGTCTGCTATCAGTTTCATGTGCTGGTTACTATTAAAGCTGAAGCTCTGCATATACTTTTTTAGAGGGAGCAGAGGGTTATTTACAATCCCCATAAACCCCCAAATCACTGAGCAAAACTTAAACAGTACTACTAGTCAGTAGAGAAACCAAAAGTCTGCGCTACTTATTGTAAAACAAGGCAATCTGGATTTTATATCTTCTGATACATTCCGCTGGTTATGTAGGCCTGCACTTTTGTTAGCAGACTGTGCTAGTGTTTTAAGTTTTACTATTTAAATTAAAAACCAAGGGTCTATTTTAAACTGTGGGGGTGGGTGGTGGTGTAAAACACAAGGTGCAGATGGCTTGCACACATAGATCTCTCTGTATACTGGGCTGGCTCTTGGGGGTTCTTCAAACTAAAGTTTACTGTCTGCAGGCTGCAGCTTTCTGCTTTCTTGAACTTGGGTTTTGCAGGCATGGTAGTAGGAATTCTTGAATTGCTCATGGTTGTCTTTGTTTGGGAAATTTTCTGATGAGGTCCTGGGTGGCAAGTATAGACTGACATAGGTGGTGGTGGGCTTATCCACAGCTCACTTTTTTTAAGTAGAGTTATGAAAAGTGACTGGCTGCAAGCTTGGAGAGAGAGGCATTCTATAGTACAGTGTGAGAGGTAAGAAGAGTGGGTGAGATGGGTGGGTGTATTGGCTGGTCAGACAATTATGGACTACATTTTAAGACTACAGACACATTTTGTATGGGTGGAGAAACAGATTAAGTGTGGGTGTTTGTTCCCTCTTTTAAACATTTTTGTTGTAGTATCTGTTTATTTGAGGGGTCCTGATTCCCTTTTCTGCTTCAATTTCCTCCAGGAGACCTTAGCTGACAAAGTCTCCATGTCCTTGATAGGAAGACATTTTCCTTAGAAGGAAACTTCCATTTGGACCTTAGTATAGGACAGTCTCTGTTTAGGCTTTTCATTGCAGCAGAGAGCATGTAACGTATTGGTATAATTAACCATTAATAGCTCAGGTTTGTCCTCTGCCTGCCAGTCGTGGTGCCATACTAAGACTAAGTATTGACTGTGCATTTGGCATTCTATATATACATTGTATGCTCTCTACCACAGCTGATCCCTGGCTCTGATGTCAGCTGGGGCAGGTTCTTGGATGTGGCCCTAGATGCGCTGTTTACTAAATGTCAGATGGCAGGATTAACCACATAAAGCTAAATTACAAAAAGACTTAAAGATGAAACCTTATTTTCTTTTCCAAAAGCCTAATCAGTGACTACTTCACACTAAGGTGTGGGGCAAATCCTGATAGGTGATTCCCTTTAATCAGGTCATTATTACAATTAAGTAGATTTGGTGATATGGAAGTGGTCAAGATCAAACTGCAGTTGTGTCTAGTATTTGGGTGGGGGGGATTGACCCTGTGTGAATTATGTGGGGGAGGGCCTTAAAGTGTTTCTGAAGCTGGATGCAAGGGTTTAACATGTATGCTCTGTGCTGGGGTGGGGTTTGTAACTGGGACTGGTACTTCGGAGGGAGCTGTAATCAGTTGGGGCAAATGAAGCACTGCTTATGGTGCAGTCTATATACAGTATGCCTGTGTGTGTGTGTGTGTGTGTGTATGTGTATGTGTATGTGTGTGTGTGTGTGTGTGTCTGTGTATGGAGGGGGGCTAAACTGCATGAAGAGAAGCTTGGGGCAAAGGTTTAATCTCTAGGTCCAGTGTTTGAAGGGCTATAAGTGGGACTGGTATGTGGAATGGGGGGGAACTGTATTTGTTTGTAGTTAGAGGCAATAGATCAGGGTGGGATGGTGGACATGGCCTACTTAGATTTTAGTAAGGCATTTGACATGGTGCCACATACTGTAGGAGATGATTTTACCTTGCCACAGCGACAGCTATCATGGAGACATCCCTGACAGCAACAGCCGCAGTGCTGACAGTCAGCATTGCGGTGTTGGGGATGCCTCCATTTATCCATGAGGGGCTGTGTGTGAGGGATCCACCCTCACACCCCCTGGTCTCTAGAATTCCAACTCCAATTCAGGGTTGGACCGGGGGAGGGGCACAAACACCCAGCGAGGCAGTCTTGGTCACTGCACAGACCATCACAGCGACCTGTGGGTTTTTCCCAATTCCTGTCGCTGTAATGGTCTTCGTGGTGTCAGAGTCACTGCAGTGACTTTATACCATAGGAGACTCCTATGGAAACTAGGCAACTTAGGGTTGGATACTAAGATGGCAACTTGGGTAAGAAATTGCTTTAGCGATATCTCACAGGGTTGAATGAACTACAGTAGGGGAGTTTTTCTCAGAGGAAAGATGCATGATAGCAAGTGGACATGAAGTGAAATGGAAGGGGGAAAATTTAGGAGATGATGAGGAAATACTTCTTCATTAAAAGAGTGGTGGGTGCCTTGAACAGTCTTCCAGTGGAGGTGGTAGGGGTGAAAACAGTGGTGGACTTGCTTCTCACATGCATGCATGCACGGAATAGATGCAAGGGACTCTTAGTTGGAAAGCAAGGGGAAGGGGCTGGAGATATAGGAGGGTCTGTGTTGACAGCATATGCAGGAACAAATGGACAGACTGTGTGGGCTTAATGATCCTTATCTGCCAACAAAATCTATGTTTCCTAGCCAGCTCCATATCACCGAGTGATGGGGCATCACTCTGGCAGGATGGTGGCATGATTTTGTGCCCCAGGACCAGAAAGGAGCAGAGATTGGCAGGGAGGGAGTTAGACCATCCTTTGGACACTTCCCCTCTGTGGGGGCATACTGGACCACTTGACAGGCAGCACCTGGAGGTGGCTAGCTGAGGCATTTTAGGCAGCCTGGGCTTGATACAGAATGTACCTACCCCCAGGACACCACTGCAGCCATATGAGTGAGGGAGCTGGGAAGGGCCCTAGAAAAAGTGGAAAATCGCCCACCCAGCAGACGTGATGATGGCCACCATGTTCCCTTCATGCCATGCAGCCTCTCACAGGCCCCTTCAGTCCCTTTAGGGCCCTGCATTCCTGGCCAAGACAGCAGTACTCTCTCTCTCTCTCTCTCTCTCTCTCTCTCCCTCCTCTGCCTCCAGGTAAGAGGGCCCCACCAGCAGAGATACACTGGGTCTATTGGAACATGGGACCAATAGGGGATGGAGACGATTCTAACAGGAGGTGACCCAGTAGATATCGTTAACAATGAGCTGCCTGAATGAGTGGCTGGTGGGGCAGAGGATGGGAGCAAAAAAAACGATATTTCTGTGTAACACTGTGTATGGCATAGGTAGCATCTGTGAAAAGTAGTGCCACTGCATCAAAATCCTCTCTGGTACTGTTTCTTTGTATCTGTACAACTGAGAATGGATGCGGTCCTCATATATATAGGTGTCAGCATGGCTCAGTTGACAGCACATTTACCTCTGTGACAGAAGATCATAACAGATAGTAGTACTGTGCCAGTATTATGCTTATATCATAATTGCTGGCACACAGATTCAGTACTTGGGAATGCTGTACTATCAGGGTGTGCCATCTTTCAGATGAGACATTAAACTGTGGTCCTTTCTTTCTTTCTTTTCAAGTGGTTGTTCTGGTGGATGTCAAAGAAGCAACAGGAGAAGGGTAGGCACATGTCACTGTTTTCCTGGCCAGATTTACCTGTTCAGTAAAATACAACTAGCAGCTTAATCTGGTTCAAATTCAGTTAGATTGCATCTGTATTCCCTTGCCAACCCCCAGACAACACTGAATACGGCCAGTATTGCCTAGCCCTCCTTTCTAAAGAAACTAAAATTAAAGAAATACAGTTGTAACAATAAGACTGAGAAATGTGTTGCAGCTTAAAAACAAATATAATATTAATAACAAGACCAGTGATTTTGATGAGTTCTTAGAGGTCAGTTTAGAACTACAAAGTTGTTCTCTGATGTGCTGGAAGATGCAGTAAGTTGACAGCAAGTTTGCCTCCAATTTCTGTCTAGGTAGAAGGAAAAATGCTAGTACGGACTGGAGGGGATTAGTTATCTGACCTCTCCATAAAATGATTTAATCCACTTATTTTAGAAGTGACAGGCATGCCATAGCAAGAGAGGTTTGGGACTGCAGCATTGCTGATTTTGTCAAATTGAAGATCATGAGGCTGCAGTGATGTGAACTTTGCAGGGGTGCAGATAGGGGTTACTGACTTGTGGTTTTGCAGGTTTAACTTGGAGGTTAGTTGAAAATGAGCACTACAGTATGTCTGACCTCTCTCCAAAACATTATTTCTTGTGCAGTCCAAGCATTTGTTATGACTAGTGAGGGCAAAATAAAGAATAAATAACCCTCAATTTGACATTGTGCATTTTTATGCATCTACATTTAACTATGGAAGATTGATACAGTACTGTATATGGTAATCTACAAAAGGACTGGTGTTACCAAATTGCTCTGACATGCATCAAATTCTAACAGGTGTATGCTCCTGTACAGAGCAATGTGCTTTTTGAGGCTAGTCCAGACACTGACTTAAACTGCTGCCACAGTTCTGAGTTAAATGAACTGGTTCTTGTTAAATGTTTGTAATGTGCTGATGCAATTTTCAGCAGTATAATGTTGTGTGCAAACAGCCAAGAGAATGATGATTGGTGAGAGACTGAGGTAGTGCATGAAGGGCAAAGGGAATGGAGTGTTTAGGTGGTCCTATCTGGCAATGGTGGACTTGGGTGCAGCACTGTAAATCACATTAAACAAGAAGAAAATTAACTTGAAGATGATCTTGCAGTGGCAGTGACTTGGGAATGGAAGGCAGGATTTTTTGTGCCATGTACAGAGCTTACCGTTTTTGTCACATTGTGTTACTTGCCATCAATGTTTAATTCAACTAGAGATTACTGTAATGGACAGGTAACAGCAGGAGTAGATGGACACTGCATTACAGGAGGAGTTGAGAATGTGTCACAATCCTACATCACAGATTGTGTTGCCTTAATAGAGGATCTGAAGTAGCAGATGTAAGTCTGGTTTTATTAAGTTGTTAGTGAAGTTGTGTTTTGTTTGTCATTAACTTGCTAAGATTAAACCCAGAAAGGAATTTTTAGGAAATGCTGGTTCACTGTGTAGGGCAGAGGCAATCACAGAGGGAAGAAACATCAGCAAATTGAGTTGTTTTTTATTTTATTTTAACATTTGGTAACTGGGAATGGCACACTGAGCCGGGACTCGTTTCCAGGTGACACCCAGGGAAGGGGGAAAAAGCATATTACAAGCAATTAACAATCATTTTACATTTGAGACAGAACCAGCAGTGAAGAAAGAATTTTTACAGAAACACAGAAGCACAACAGGACAGGATATACAGTTCTATTAATTAATACAATAAATAGTGGTATTTGCAAATGCAGATGAGATGCAGTCAACATACTCTAGTAGAATATACATGTGAAAAGTGAGTATGAATACTTTGGTGTGGGGATCGGGTACTGGAGTGGCAGAAGCATGTGGGGATGGTAGTGAGCGAAGTTGCTGTTTGACAGAGAAAATGAGTGGGAGTTTCTTAGGAGGGACGAGTTTATTCCATAGAAAGGGGAGCCTGTAGAAGAATGCTGATTTGCCTGAAGTGGAGGAAGGTAGGGGCAGAGAGAGGGCCCACGTATACCTGGATCTCAGGCCATATGGGGATGGATTTGCTTGGGACAGGCTCTCTGAGAGATAGGGAAGTAGGAAGTTGAATCAGTATTTGGCTATGAGTGCAACAGAATGGATGTATCAGTCATGGGAAAGGGATGTTAGACTGAGGGAGTCATCAAGGGAACAGTGGTGTGTTCTGTTAGTGAAGTTAGTGGTGAAGTGCATTTAGAAGAGTGTCCAGTCTGGATAAGGATGAGGCAGTGCTGTACACCAGATCGTTGTAGTCAAAAATGGGCCTGTTCATCATGTTTAAGATTTTGTGTCTCACTGCCAAGGGGAGGTTGTCTCTACTGCGGTAGAGCATACAGAGCATAAGGCATAGTTTTGAGGTGATGGTTTCTATGTAGGATGAAAAAGTCAAATATGGGTCCAGCCATGAACCCAGGTATTTGTATATTGTTACTAAGTCGAGCTGAGTCCCATCCAATGAGGTGAACAGAGGAGGAGGAGGGATTGTGGCCATTTTTTGCGTAGTCCAGAATGCCATCAACACTATTTAGAGGTGTTTATTTTTAGTTGATTGTTCTGGACCAGGTCTGCATATTCAGGAAATCCCTTGGAAGGTTGGATTGGACATCATCTAAGACAGGCCCTTAGGTGAAAGGTATTGTGTCATCCGCATACATATGTATTTGGGAACTAGAGCATATAGAGGGGATGTTGTTTATAAATAATGAGAAAAGAATAGTGCCAAGGATACATCATTGAGGTACAGGAACTAGAATGAGGAGAGGGGAGGAGGAGTTTCCTACTTTAGCAGATTGGAACCTGTTGCTAAAGTAGGAGATGAACCACTGAACTGTAAGGGGAGCTAAGCCTGCTACCTCGAGTTTCGTAAGGAGCTGGTGGTGGAAGGTTGAATAGAAGGCCTTTGTTAGGTCAACAAGGACAGCTGCTGTTAGATGTCCTTGGTCAGAGACAGAATGTATGTATTCTGTGACTCACAACAGGGTAGAGATTGGGTAGTGGTGTTTTCTGAAGCCTGATTGGTAGGGGGAAAGGAACTTGGTTGATGTAAGGAAATCAGATAGTTTGGACAGGACAAGAGTTTCTTGAATTTTGGCAATGGCTGGTAGGAGGAAGATCACCCTGTAGTTTCCGAGCACTGAAGGGGTCACTGCTTGTGTGTAAAGGGATTACACTTGCTGATTTGAGGCTTGTGGGACAATACCAGAGGATAAGGACAGATTTAGAAGGTGGGTAAGAGGTGACACTATTTCTGGGGCAGATATGAATAGCAGTTTAGGGTGGATCCCATCAGGACTGGACTTGGTGATATTTAGGGAGTACAGAGCATCCAGGACTTTCTATGGGGAGACGAGTGTGAACAGGAAGGTGTTACTCTGTGAGTTGAAAGGGTTTTTTGTGGGGAGAGATGAGGAATGGTCAGGGAGGGCACAGGTAGTGAAGAATTTATTTAGTATGTCAGCAATGCTGGCAGTGTCTGGGACAATTTAGCCATCTTGCTTCAGAGAAGGTATGTTGGCTTGAGTGGGGGAATCCAGCAAGAAGTATACCACCTTCCTGAAGGAGGAAGGATGTGCATTTTGCAGATGCATTCTAAAGTAATCTGCTTTAGCATGTCTTACAGCCTTTGAGCAGGCATTCCTGAGGGTGGTCTAGACTTGCCTGGCTGGAGGGGTCTGAAGGGATTTGAATTCAGACCATGCCTTGTCTCAGGCTTTGCACTGGGCAATAAGTGGATGAGACCCATGGATGGTGACACTTCTTTACCCTGGATTTAATCGGGGGGGCATTGTAGTCCCATACCTTGGAGAAGATGAACAGGAATTGAGAGAGTGCTCTGTTAACATCTACAGCTGAACAGACCTGTTGCCAGTCAACATTTCTTAGGTCAAGCAGTGAATTGTCAAGTGTATTTAATGGATGATTGTTTATGTACTTGGGAGCAGATTTCAGTAGCTGGGATTTTTAAGTGATGCAGTAGTCACTAAAGGCATTGACATTGGCATGTACATCAGCAGAGGCTATCCTGTGTGGGTGGGAGGAGAGGACCCAGTCGATTAGTGAGTGGTTTGAGGAATATGGGTGTTAATGGGTGGGCTCTGTGAGTAACAGGGTGAGGCTGAGAGACCCAATTTTGGAGATAAAGGCTTTGGAAGAGGGGACTAGCCAGTCTAGGTTGTAGTTGCCCAGTAGTATTAACTTACCTTTTTTCTGAGAGTTAGTGTAGGGAAGCAAGACATGAAATAAATGAGTTGCAGGCTAGATGAGGGGAAGCATAGATTATCCCTAAGAAAATTGGAAGGGTAGAAGAGAGGGTGGTTTGTGTAAGGAGCAGTTCATGGGATCTGTGGCAGGCTTCTTTATTGGAGACTGAGCAGGAGAGGGTTGCTTTACATAGACTGCAACTCCTCCACCTCTCTTACCACATCTTATCATAACAGCATGTAGTATGTGATCCTTAGTGAGGAGTCCAGGGTCCTAGCAGATAGCCAATTTTCAGTTAGGCAGAGAATGTCTGGGGAGTGTTGAGTCAGCCAGCAGTTAACCAGATTGAGCTTGGGTAGGATATTCCTGATATTCATGTGTGCAATACATAGGCCTTTGTGGGAGTTTAGTTGTTGGGGTTTGATTTTGGGGCCAGAGTTAGATACGATATTACCAGCAATGAGTAAATTGAGGAGGAGAAAGGAGTATGTGCCAGAGAGATTTTGTCTTCTGATGAGAGGGTTAGACTTGGGTGTGGTTCTAGCGGCCCACAGTAAGGATTTGTGTGTTTCTAACTGAGAGGGGTACAGTGCTGGGGTTCACCAAGAGGGGAGTGGCAGGGAGAGAGTTACATGGAGGAAAGGTGCTGGGAAGGTGGAGGAGAGCAAGATTAGCAGTGGCATTAGGAGCAGTGGAGGCAGGGTAAATGCACTTAGAGTTTGGGACTGGGGGAGTGAAGAAAAGGAGAAAAGAGACATAGTAGATGAGTAGGATAGTCTTGAGCATTTCTAGGGGGGCTGACTGGACTGGAGAAGGAGTATGGTAGTATTTAATTATTACCACACACCCCAAAAGCTCAAAGGATTGGAGACTGCTGAATCACTTTAGGGCTTGAAGAGGGGAAGATACAGTTTTGTGGTTTCATTGTGACTTGAAAGAGCTAGGGAAATCTTTAGGGATGATCCATTTGTGGTGATGAAAGGGAGATTAAAGGGACAGTCCCCAGCTCCCAGGAAGAGGTACCTTGAGCAGTGGTGGGTATGACTGAGCAGTGTAGTTCCACTAGGTGTCAGTATAGCAGGAGCAAGAGGTGGAGGTTGCATGAGATTTTAATGAAATCTCAGTCTGACTACTTGTTGGTAATATAGCCTAGTGGATAGGGCACCAGGCTAAGGAAGAGACAGTGAGCTGCAGACCAGGGTTTTAATCCTATAGCCTCCAAGTGTAGCACAAGTCTGGGACTGGTGGGAGTGATCTGTGGGGTCAGCTGGGAGGGACCTAGGGGTGTGGACAATATATAAATCACTTTAAGTAGTGGGAGTGATTCAAAGGGGGAGGAGGACCAAGCAAGGGTCCACTCTATCTTTCAGCAGAGGGTGGAAAAGTGGTCTGACAGTTTCTGGCAGTACCTTTAAAAGTAGCACCACCCCTGGGTGGGAAGGTGGTTGGGGCAGATTGGGTGGGCAAGGATAATGCAGTGCCACTTAAAGTGTGGTACTGCACCCTGGAGTCCTGATCTGCAGACAGACATTACAGCTCTGGGTAGTGAGGAGCAGGCTGGGCCTTAGCATACATGAGGTGGATGAAGGGTTCAGCTCCCAGTGGAGTATTGCTGTCCATGATGGGGAGGGTTGAGACCTTCTCTGGCCACAAGCGGCTCAAGTTTGCTGAAGCCTGTAGGTAGGAACAAAAGAATGATTCAGTGTTTAGAAGGGAACAAAAGGCAAAGTCAAGGTCACAGCAGAAAGCGGACAGGAAGCAATGGGAGAGGGAGAGGACAACAGAGGGATGACTGAAAACAACACCTTAGAGACACAGTGAATGGAATTCCTCAACCAAGCACAACAAAACCATTGCCTGCGGGTGTCTGTCTACTCATAAATGCACCACACTGACAGACCCAATTGCATAGGTATAATCATTGGTAAAAACATGCACAACTACAGTAATTCCTCAGCTAGATATAACAGTACTGGTGCCTGCATAAGTAACACTCCCTTAAAGCACCTCTGCGATGACCTACTAACACAGAGTTGTACACGCCAAGTGAAGACCATCCATGTCTGAGAGGAGCACATCCAAATCTGGTTCCCAGAAAAAGAGACAAGCCAACATGTCTGCACTGTTAGCCGTATCCTCTGATTCAAAACAAGAGGAGCTGTCACTTTTTGCAAACCTGCCTAACAAGACTACTGTACAGAACAAAGAGACTACCCCTTAGGATGCAGCTATAATAAAAAATAAGTGGACAGAAAGTATCTTTGTGTGTCACCAACTCCACAGCAAGTCATATTTTGAAGATTCAAGAAATGTGGCACTCTCCAATGGGTATGATAGATCAGCCTAAGGCAGAGAAGACCAAGATGATGCCAGATTTTCAACCCCCTCCCCCAAAAAAAGGACTGGCTTTCATTTTGAAAAAGTTAACTTCATTTACAGGCATCCAATCCAGCTGGATCACAATGATGTTAAGTGCCTACCATACAATCTTCCCATAGTCTACAAGCAGACACTTCCCAGGAGCAATAAAGTTATGCCAAGAAACTGGGTAATTGTAAACATGATTCACAGTTTAGTGTTTTTTATCCACTGTAATATATGTATGGCATTTTCAGTTGTGGAAACAAGATTTGTTAACCAATATCAAGACTACAAGCATATCTACCAAGGAATGGGAGAACATGAGGATTCCAGAGCTCACAATGCAGCTGTGACTGCGTATCTGGCATGCAGAGTGGATATGGATATTGAAATGCTGGTGAAAAAAGATATGGTTGATAGTCAAAAGAAGCAAGTCCAGCAGAACACAGATGTAATTAAGCAGCTTATTACAGTAGTTAAGTTTACTGGGTGACAGTGTGCTTGCCGTACTGTGGAAAAGATGAAGCGCCTTATAGCTTGGGGAAACCAGTGCTCAACCATGGAAATGTCTTGGAGTTAATGTTTCTGTTGTCACAACTTGATGTTCCTCTTAATACACATGTTTAAAAACCAGTACAGCAGAGCACCAGAAGCAAGCAAGGAATGGAGCAAGAAAACACCACTACAGAAACTTGTGGCCATGGTGCATTGGTTACTTTGCCATCGAAGACCACTGTAAACCTAATCATAGAGATTATTTTGCAGATAATCAGAAATGCCATTTCACAAGATACTGCAGACCAAAAGCTCAGCATTCAGATGGACACTACACAGGACATCGGTGTGACTGACCAAGAGACTATCATTCTATGCTGTAACAAAGACCTTCAAGTTCAAGAGTGTTTGTTTGCTGTTGTAGAGGTGCAGCATACTTCAGGACAAAGAATGCATAATGTTTTAAAAGACCTCTTTAAAAACATGGACTCAATATGAGGAACATCACTGGGGGGTGATATGATGGTTCAGCCAACATGAGGACTGAGTTAGTGGGGTTGCAGGCTTTAATGCAAATGGATTTACCAAACAGTGAGTATACCTGGTGTTATGCACGCATTCTAAATAAATGTATCGCAGACATTACTGATGCTGTTGTGGAAGCAAAGATGCTATTTGGTTTGCTGCAAAGGACATCCAACTTCATGAGTGAGTCTCACAAAAGAATGACCATCTGGAGATCTATCATCGAAGAGACAGGACAAAATAAATTCAGATGGCTTCAAAGGATTGGAGAAACCAGGTGGTGAGCAAAACGTTGATCACTGGCATGTATCCTCAGAGCATATGAAAATGAAAAAAAGAATCTGCATGTGACAGCTCTCCAGACCTTGAATTTCATTAGTATCACAAGAGATTTTGATGCTAAAGCTGCCAGTTAGGCAAATTCACTGCTTGAGAAATAGACAAAATTTAACATCATTTTAGTATGCTTTCTATTTTTGAAAATGTTTACTGTGATTGGGTCAGCATCAAAGTAACAGCAGACCAAAGGACTGGACTATCTTTCAACGTGGCACATGGTGGATCAAGCAAGGATGTAGCTGTAGCCACTGAATTTCATGGACATCCAGGCAAAAGCCTCAAACATTGTTGCAAAAGCACATGAAAAAATTGACAAGACATTAAACTTGGGGATCATCTATCAAATAAATGGGTTGCCAGAAAGAATAAAATGCCCTGGGGAAAACTCAAATGATGAATGACTGACTGTTCCAGTGAAGCCTTTCTAAGCAGAAGTATACAGCTTCATTATGGATCAAATTCAAATGTGATGAACCTTTTGTTTTAGTAAGAACAACCAATTCTAGTTACTAGCTGCATGGACCTACATCACTTTGAAAGTATGATTCAAGATGATATACCAGATGAAATTCTTAAGAAAGTGGCAACATTAGCAGAAGTGGACCATGGCAAACTTAAAATGGAATTGTTGGCTTTTGTAATAAATTTTCCATGACTGCAAACATCCTTGCCTGATGAGTACAATGATTATGAGTTCATAGCTGAAGAAGATGTTGACATTCAAAATTGTGAAGATGCTTGTTTACAAGGAAAAACTGCCAAGAATGCCCAATGTGCTGTTATAAAATCTTAGTGCAATACAATATGCATTCAAGGACATGTTAAACCTTTTTCATAATCTGTGTACCTGTTGACCCAAGTTTCCTGTGAGAAAGCTTTTAGCAAACTAAAAATAATAAAGACTCAACTGTGCTCATTGTTGGTACAAGAGGAACTAGTGGTGTTTACGATTATGGCCATTGAGTGAGATCCTACTGAGGGAGTTTGTGCAGCAGAGTTCATCCAGAAACTAATTGAACAATCTGAAGTGCATCGAAAAATAACTGTCATTTTGACAGTTTTGTATTGGTTTAATTGTATTTACCAGGATAGCAAGCAGTGTCAAGGAAGTTCAGTGCCCAGTTGCAACCTGGAGTGTAAGATGTCCTTGTGGGTTAAGGATTAACCTTAACAATTAAGGAATTTTTCATTATTAAGGAAAGGGATATTTTCTGTGCCAGTATCTTTGCCCACAGACATGGCCAAAACAGAGCTGTGGGTATTGTGGCAGACATTGTAAATGTCAAAAGTACAAGTTTGAACCTAAACATTGCTGTGCCATGGACTGATATCCATCCATAATTCCAATAAATTCTAATTCTGTCTATAGCCTAAGGGTTAAGATGAAATAACATAGCCTAAAATGTTGTGTTTTGTTTCGTACTGTTTTTGTAAAATTCTATGTATTTATTTTTGCCTGGATAACACTTGCAAAATGGCCATGTGGCCCAATGCACTTAGATGGTAAGAAGGAGCATTTTGAGTGAACTTCTGTGAGGGTGCACTGCATTCATCTTCAACAGCATTGGAATCTCACAGAGAGATGGTTCAAGGAAAGCCAATAAATTCTTCCAAATGACTCTTCTTCTGTGGTTGGGCCAGATAGCAAGAAACCTTCAACCTCTGACAAGAAGCTACATAGGCTCATAACACATTTTGCATTGTAGTGGTTTGGAATATCTATCTATCTGTCTGTCTGTCTATCTCTCTAGCTATCTGTCTATCTGGGAGTATTTTGAAAGACCAAAACTTCATATCCTGCATTTCAGTAGGCTGAAACTAATTGCCCGAAACTTGATATCCCAACAGTTGGTAATTGCCTATGGTGAAGTTTGTTATATAAACTCTGGGGGTGCAGGGGGGAAAAGCCCCCTGAAACATGAAAACAAAACTGCTGTGGGCAATTACCAGCTGCTGGGATATCATGTTTTGGGCTACTGAAACTCGGTATATTGAGTTTTGATCTTTCATAGTATGTCCATCTTTCTTTTTCTTTCATTCGTTCGTTCTTTCTTTATTTCTTTCTTTTTTTCTTCATTGAAAAAACTTTGTTAATGCACTAGTTAGGGTTAAAGTGACAAATGTAGGGAAATGTGGCATTAGGGTTTCCAACCCTAACACCCCTCCCCTACCCTACAGGCAGCAACAGGTGTGGGGTGTGCTTTGATGTTGTCAACCCCAAAGCCCACCCCATTCCAAGAGTATATAAGCTGAAATGGATACAGTATATGAGAATGGGGTAAGTGTTAGGGTTAATATACCCAAGACACGCCTTATGTCTGTTGATGATTGTAGGTTAGGGGTTGGGTGTTAGGGTTTGAAACCCTAACACCCCATTTCCCTACTTTTGTCACTTTAAACCTAACTAGTGCATTAATAATGTTTTTTGAATTGAATGTCCTTACTTTTTGTGATAGTATAATCACATCCTCATTTGCTTGTTGGAGCACAGGGCCTGGAAGTCCCTGCTGTCCCATTCATTCATACTTTTTGAGATAGTGTAATTGTACCCTTATTTGCCTTTGAGAGTGCTGGAGCCTCTGGGCCCTGCACTCACATCCCTCTATAGATGCATATATGTACATTGCTGTGGAAGTGCTGGACTGTCTGGGCCCTGTACTTCTAATTTTTGTAAAACTGAAACCAACTTATTACCGTAGCTTTCTTATGACCTCATCTCATGGACCTTGCACTAAAAATTTCCAGATTTGCACAAAAATGTGATTCCGCACCACCACAACATTATTCCACGTCACAGATGCAAAAAGACAGTTTGACAAGAATTTGAAAAATTAAGGCATTGCATTCATGAGGTGATGTAAAAATGTGCCAATGTCGAAAATCTGGGCTGAAAATATTTTATATTGCCAGTGTTACAATTGAGCATAGAAAATTTTCAACACATGTGCATAACATTGCCATTTTTAAATATGTTGACCCCAGATTTGCAACACAGCCTTCTTATGACCCCACCTCATGAACAAAGGCAGTGACATTTTTCAAATCCTTCCTGAAAGATGATTTCACCAAGTCACTGTAGAATCACCTTTCAGGCCAGATTTACAGAATTCCACATACATTATTCATGAGGTAGAGTCCCAAAAAGGCCATGTTGAAAAGTTGGTGTCAGAATATGGAAAAATGGATAAGTTATGAATCAAAGTTGAAAACTCTATTGAAATATATTGAACCGCATTTACCTTCATCTAAACTAGAATCTTTTCCTCTTCCCTCAATACTGACTCTAAATTGCAGTAGCTGAGCTGTCACTAACCAAAACATCCTTCAGCCTGGAGGGAAGGTGACCTAGGCCTTGGATCCCCAGAGGTTTCCTCATCAAAAGGGTTTTTTCCTCTCCTCCATGCTGATGGTCATTATATTAGTCAAGGTTAGTGCTTTCACAGGTTCTGTACTTAGGTTCTGCTGTTGGATGGAGTCAGATGGTGGCCCCGGCTGCTCCTTCTCTCCTTAGGAGGTCTACCCCTTTGCATCTTGTTATATTTCATTTCATTCATGATCCTCATCATACTTCATTCTTCTCCTGTCCTTCCCTTCTATGTCTATCACATTAATTTCTGTTCTTGATATATTCTGCTTTCTCACCTTTTTGATGTTCGACAACCTTTTGGGTTTTCTATATGGGCTTCTTCCTAAGCTACCTTTAGGCAAGGGAATCATTCCTGTGGCACCTATAGGGTTGGAACCCTCCTCAAGGGTTCCTCACCATTGCACCCTTATAGGGTGGTATATCCTTTTTTTTATTTATACTTTTTGTGCCACACCTCTCCCCACCGGCCATCCACCTGGTCACGGACCCTCAGCTGTGGCGCGACATTAACTGTGCTCCCAGGACCCCTGAATTACCCCCAGGGCAGAGACATGGCACCTTCCTTAAGGTCCCACGAACAATGGGATAGGGCAGGAGACAGCCTGGGGAGCCAATTGCAGTCAAGAGGAGGGCATTACAGAGGTGGAGAGAGGCAGGATTAGTTTTTTCCCTACTGGAGGGGTGTGAATGTGCAATGATGCCAGCATCCATCCCCCCCTTTTGTGACCTTGCTGACGCCATATGCATGAGGCTCTCCTGGCCTTCACCAGGTGCCCCCCCTTCCCCAGCGACATCCCACACCCTCCCTCCAGAGAAGGAGAGCAGTTGTGGGATGCTCAATCCTTCTTACCAGCCAGTCCTTTGACAACCTGAGTCCATTCCTGAACCCAGGTCACCGGCATCACAAGTGGAAATCCAACCACTGTGCCTGTAGGCCGTCTATAGGGTGGTATATCCTACAGATAGAGAGGTGGACATCCACAATGTATCTAAGTCACACAAGCATACTTCATACCAAGCTGCATAAGCACACTGAATTGCAAAGGCTATGCCTGTGGTTCAATGGGTGGAGCAACAACGTTACTCCCCCATTAGGTCATAAAAGGCCATTCCTCCTGCACTGTTCAAGGATTTATTTCTTCATTGCCCCACCATTCTCCCTTCCTTCTCCTCTAGTAGCACTTCTCTCTTTTCTGTGGGCTTCTTCCTAAGTTTTCTTTAGCCAAGGGAACCATTCTCATGGCACCCATGGGGTGGAACCCTCCTCTAGAGTTCCTCACCATCGTACCCCTATAGAGTGGTATATCCTATGGATAGACAGGTGAACAGCCACAATGTATCTAAGTCACGCAAGCATACATCATACCAAGTTGTGTAAGCACATTGAACTTGTAATTAGCAATAAAGGTAACAATGGAAGCTGAACACAAGTGGGCACACATTAGCTAGAGCACTAGAGTTCAAATACAATCTATAAAGCTATGCTGACTCAGAATTAGTACCCAAACTGAAGCTGGCTGAAGTACCTGGATGGCCTGCTGGGAGCTACAGAAGCAGCACTGGAGTTCCCAGTTGGTACAGTCATGGTGCAGAGGAGGACTCTGCTGTTGGCCCTCACCTTGTACTCAGGGATTAACTGTGCAGCCTGGATAGTCTGCTGGGAGCTGCAGAGGTGGCTCTGGTGCTCCTAGTTGGTACGGTCATGGTGAGAGTGAGGACTCTGCCTGCTGGCCACTCACCCTGCTTTAAGGGATTAACTGAGAAGCCTGGATGGCCTGCTGGGAGCTGTAGAAGCAGCTTCAGTGCTCCCAGTTGCTACTGTCATGGTGCGGGGGAGGAGTCTGCTTGCAGCCCCCCAACCTGTACTAAAGGATTAACTGTGCAACCTTTATGGCCTTGCTGGAAGCTGCAGAAGCAGCTCAGGTGCTCCCAGTTGGTATGGTCATGGTGTGGCTGAGGACTCTGCCTGCTGGCCCTCACCTTGTACTAAGGGATTAACTGTGCAGCCTGGATGACCTGCTGGGAGCTGCAGAAGTGTCTCTGGTGCTACCAGTAGGTACAGTCATGGTGCGGGGAGGATTCTTCCTGCTGGCCCTCACCCTGCACTAAGGGATTAACTGTGTAGCCTGGATGACCTACTGGGAGCTGCAGAAGTGGCTCCTGTGCTCTCAGTTGTTACAGTCATGGTGCAGGGGAGGACTCTGCCTGCTGGCCCTCACCTTGCACTAAGCAATTATCTGAGACTGAATCTCAAAAGTCAGGGCAAGCAATGTCAAAGGATGCTTGCTCCAATTGCTGGTGTGCTTGGGATCCTGTGCCCAATTCTCTATCTGGAAGGGTTCTAGCATCAAAGTCCCATGGCTTATGGCAAACTCATCTCTGTACCACACAGACAGTGCAAGGAAAGATTTGCCATAAGCTGTGGGTCAGCCCTGTGGCAATAGCACCATGGACAGGTGACGTGCCTAGTGCCCCTCAACCCCGATCTCTGATCCCCATTTAAATAATAATAAATATATGCCCTGTAAGTCTAGGTCACTCCCACTCCCAACAGCCCTGATCTCTTATCCCCATGTAGATAATAATAAATATATGACCTGTAAGTTTAGGGTATCCCAATCCCCCTCCCCAACAGCTCCAAATGCTAATCCTTGTGTAAATAATAATAAATATATTTCCCTGTAAGGCTAGATCACCACCTGTCCCTGCAACAGCCCTGGTCCCTGATCCCTCTGAAATGTAAGCCAAACATTTCCTGGTTGTCTGGTGGGTCCCCCACTGCAATTGGCAAACCCCCATGACCCCATTCCTTCCCCATCCCCTAGCAGGTGACCAGCACAGTCCTCCTCACACCTCCATGGCTTGTCAGTGACTGAGCTATCAATTAATGCACCTTGTGATACTGCCTGTGGTGACTGAGAGCAGGATTTTGTGAATGCAGTCTCTCATAAAACTCATTAATTATTAACATGTCGCATTACTGTGTTAGCTGAGCTCCATGATTTGTAGTACTATTATGCTAGTGAGTACTAAACTTCAAGAATTGCCTTGTTGGGGGGCACCTGTGAAGAACATCGATACATGTGTTCTGTGATGCTCCAAGATGGCCGGGTGAAGTGGACCCTGATGCACCAAACTGAAACACCTTCACTGAACCTGACAATAGAGAAGTAAACCTAACAAAATCGTAAAATTTTTTCAGGCAGCAGATGTTTATCTTAGTGTAGAGGAATAAAGATGGCTTTTTGTTACCGACTTCAACCAACACAAAGTAATGTGACACATGAAAAACATGTGACACACTAAAGGTATTACCGAGCAACACTGTGCTGAGAAAAGAAAAAACAAGGAAGTTAGAACTACATGGACAACAAGGTCACAGGACTTACTTCTTTCATCAAGCCTAGGGCACTCCACATGGTAACAGCTCCTTTTTCCCATTTACCAGCATAGCCAACAGGCGAGAATCAGCCATTCATAGGTAAAATTTCTGCTTATTTCAAATCAAAGAAGATAGAAGAGACAGAACACAAAGGGGTGCGATCATAAAAGAGGATTGCAACACTAGCAGCACTAGCAAACAAAGGGAAGGGCTTTTTAAGGCAAAGTCAAATCTGGCAAAACTAACTTCAGAAATACCAACAGAATCTACAATATCTGACTCAGAAAATGGTAACAGCTTAAAGAACAAACCACAACCATATGAAAAAACAATGGAGGAAGACAGTAACCAATTGGAGCATACCTCAGAACATATATTTACTGTTAATAGTATAGTATCTGAGGAATTAACAGACAAACTTTTGTTTAGCACTAGTGGACAACTTAACCCCTTCAGAAATACAGATGAAGCACAGGAAGGAATTTTGGCTTGCCAAACAGGACAGAACTCATATAATAGTATATAGTCAGAACATTAATGGAAATTTGGATGTACACGGTAAACTAATGCAGGACAAGTCAGTTTTAGCAGCTGTAAATTAACTAAAAAATGAAATGCTTACAGCATTGGCTGACATAAAAAATTCATTAACAACAGTGACAACCTCATTGGCTGATAGTAATAGGGTGCAGGTACATGTGGGCAGTCATATAGAAAAATGTCTCACCATTCTTTGTAAAATTTTCAGTTTTAATTAATTCTTTTCCAGACGTTGTTTACAACAGAATAATTTCAGCATGGCACAGTACTTTTTCTTCTTACTCTTCCATTTGAGCAGTAGACAGCACAACAGACAGAATAATCAGGTATTTATAATTCTTCCATTTGGAACCATAGATAGCACAGCAGACAAAATATTCTGGCATTTCTAAATCTTCCATTTGGAGCAGTAAATAACACAGTTCATCAAAACACCACAGAGCGCTTTTCAGCAGCTTCCAGAGTTTACCTCCAGACCCACAGAAAACAGAAATGATCTGCCTCTCAACCCAAGTAGTCTGCATTTATACCCAAAAGGGAACCTGTGATTCTTTAACTCCACCCCAGCATCTGATTATATACTTTAAATCTTTATTTATCACGTATTTATTTTATTTATAAACATATAACCCCTTTTAGTTACTAAAGCAGAATATTTTCACTTCTGTAAACAAATTAAACCCTTTTAATAACATTTTAAGTATTATTTCTAACAACTAAAACACCTCCCCTTCCTATACCTAATATAAGGAATGCAGTTGTGGCTGGCCAGCTCCTAAAAGAAAAAAGACGCCGGCAGGAACCGAACTCAGAACCTCAAAAACACTACAAACATCCTCGTCGCAAAGAAGTCCCAGACTCAACTCCAAACCTCCCCACTTCACCTTCGGAAGGTTAGTCAAACTCAAAATACAAATGCTATAACTGCTAGAGTCCATTATAAAGTAAATTTAACGATAATTGACTTTGTGATAGTGCAAATGTTCACACTATCGAAAAGTAACTCAGCGGCTTATCTCTAAAAGGCAAAGCCGTAATATCAGAACAAAACAAGGGTTTTTATCGGGAATGTATAAAAATTCAAACAATTGCTCAAAATAATCTTTAATCCTTGGTGAATACATAAGAGAGCTAATGGTAACTAGACAGCTGAGGGCAAAATCAAAGAGCTGGTAGCAGAAGAAAAGATATCAGCCAACCTCCACGAAAAGTGACCGCCCCATAGACCATCACAGCACCTATGGCAAGTATAAGAAGAGAGTTAGCTAATCCAACACAGACACCGTCAACTGATTCCTCAGATACGCAACAACCTCCGACAATCTCATAATCCATATCCATCACTGGCACTGTAACAGGGCGAGTCACGGCCACAGTCAAACAAACACCCATCAGTATGTCCACCACCATGAACCACATCCCCAAAATAATTGTTCCAGTTCACACATAACAGCAGCTGCAACAGCGGCACTACAGAATTGGTCCTGAGCCCGTTTCATTCACTCCACATCTATTCCTGCAAGAGACTCGGGCAAAACACTAAAGGGGAAAGCCACCAGAACATGAAAAAGGGAATCACAAAAGGCTCAAATCACCAACACCCCATCCTCCTCACTCCCAGGAGCCACAACAGGACCGACATCCATTCCATTCCAAACACACCCCACAACAGAACAAACCGACGCAATACAAACCACAAGTAGACAATATCTTTTTTGGTACCGATTTCTACACTATGGTAGATTACAGATGATTTCAGCAACCCAAAGTTAATGGATGCTAGTTTCAATAGCTGCAAGACCCGAATGGTCAGTACTCACAGCTGTGATGTGTTTTCTGTTAGTGGCAGCTGGAGAACAACAATATGCATTTAGTTAATTACACCTGCTTTAAAATCCGTGTGTAACCATGTTATGAAAATGTCATCAGTTTTGCTGTCTCTGTAACTGCTGCCACTCCACAAAAAGGTAAAAGCCCTCATCTACAACTATCTGGGGATTCAGGTAAACTGCTATGACAAGGTTTTTACTTTAATCTAACAGTGATCCTTTCATTTATTATTTATGTTATTCATTTCATTTTTCAAACGGTATCACTAAACAGCTGTTGCCTTTTTCTTTAATGGGCTTAAAAAAAGAAACAGCCAACACTCAATCTGAACAGCCTAACTGTGTAACATTAGAGCCTTTAGGATAATAAAAAGCAGTGTTTTCAGGTACCCCTGCATTTATATGAACATTATTTTGGGGCCCTCAACCCTTCACAGGGGCACCCTGTGACATTCCTCCCCGCCTAAGAGGGCAACCAATAATTTGATTGTCCTATACTACCAATATCACCTGTCAGGAAAAAAAAGTAAAATTTTAACCTGTGGAGCTCTGGCCCACCCACACCTATATCTCCACCCCAGGGTCCCTTAATACAACGATCTGTTAACATGATTGAAAATTTCAACACATCCATACCCTGAGGCTTCATTTTACAGAGTCACTACTTCAAAGTCTATGACATACTATCAAATGTAAAAAGTGGGAATTACACAGAAGTAATACAATTAGAAACAGTTAATATACCCTGTCAATTTCAATTCCCCTAATTAGATAATTCTAACCCAAAAACAGCCCCCACAAAATTACTTTAACCAAGTAGTAATAATACCCTGTCTCCTATAGTTATCAGAACTCCTCCACACGACTATTCTCTGTCCACCTCCCCTTATACTTTTTAATTCCCAACAGAGCAAACTTGTACTGCTCAGGTTAGGACACCCGAACCCAGTACCACCCTCTTTAAATATCTACCACCTAACACATCTAACATCCTTATTCTTATAGGAAGACTTCCCTTTTCTCCAGGGCAGCCACTTGTTGTGCTTATCAGCCCCTCAGGTTATATTCTTCTCATATATTCCCACATGTCTCCTATGTTCCCATAAATACACTGATACCTGTCGATACATGCCGAGCCAGTGAAAATATAGTACTAGACATTTTAATACTTCACCACAATCTAAGTACCCTTTCTTTTTACAAATTTCTTCAAGAACCCATGTCCTATACTTACAAGGTATTACCACCCTTGAATCTACCTGATTAGTACGGGGGTTTGGTTTCATGTGGTATAATATATCATTTTTCATCTCATACCACCATAACTTCCCATTCCTCCCATCCACACCTACACCTTTATTTTGTGATTTGGCATATTTACTGAGATGTATAATCTCAGGATCCCATGCATGTAACACGTCCCAGTTAACAGCACATAAATCATCTTTGGGTACATGACAAAATATATTAACAGTCTCTCCAATAAATTGTGTTTCTTCACTTGTAACTGTTGACTTCACCCCACAGTCCAGAACAGTCTTATTTGGGGACTTCCTTGGAAGACACTTTTCCCCATTAACAGGCAAATCAGAATACTCAAAACATGGAGTACAATAATTCTCTATCTTCACCCCAATGTCCTGAACAGTCCCACCAGGGGACTTATTAAAGTTTTGACTCCCATCTTCTATCCAGTACAATCCCTCAAACTCAGGTAAATCAGGAAGTTCATTACCTTCTTGAAATAGTGTCTCCGATTCCTCTCCGACAGGTTCCAAAACAGTGTTCTCTTCAGTAGATACTACCAGACGTTTCAGAAGATCATGATATCGCAACTCAGCACCTCTCCAGCATTTCTCCACCTTTATCCATCCCTCATATAACCATCTCAACACCTTCAGATGATTATAGTTCTGCTTAGCTTGTTCAAACATGGCCACACCGTCTGTTTCTTGCTCCATGAACCCCATCACTGAAACAGCTCCTCTGAACAAACCTGTTGTAATGTCCCATCAGATGCACTAGAACAGCTCCTCTCAACAGCAGCAGTCAAATCTGCTGTAATACCCCATCAGATGCACTGCCCACCAGACCTTTGCACAGGCCACACTGATCCCACCTCTGACACCAAATGTAATAGGGCGCAGGTACATGTGGGTGGTCATATAGAAAAATGACTCACCATTCTTTGTAAAATTTTCAGTTTTAATTAATTCTTTTCCAGATGTTGTTTACAACAGAATAATTTCAGCATGGCACAGTACTTTTTCTTCTTACGCTTCCATTCGAGCAGTAGACAGCACAACAGACAGAATAATCTGGTATTTATAATTCTTCCATTCGGAACTGTAGATAGCACAGCAGACAAACTATTCTGGCATTTCTAAATCTTCCATTCGGAGCAGTAAATAACACAGTTCATCAAAACTCCACAGAGCACTTTTCAGCAGCTTCCAGAGTTTACCTCCAGACCCACAGCAAACAGAAATGATATGCCTCTCAACCCAAATAGTCTGCATTTATACCCAAAAGGGAACATGTGATTCTTTAATTCCACCCCAGCATCTGATTATATACTTTAAATCTTTATTTATCACGTATTTATTTTATTTATAGACATATAACACCTTTTAGTTACTAAAGCAGAATATTTTCACTCCTATAAACAAATTAAACCCTTTTAATAACATTTTAAGTATTATTTCTAACAACTAAAGCACCTCCCCTTCCTATGCCTAATATAAGTGTAACCCCTTTGTTACCCGGGGTTACTAGAATCCCAGTAAGACCTAGTGGTAGGCAGGGAAGGCAGCTTCTGAAACTCCAGTTAAATGGGTTTCACACTGTCTCACTCTGTCCTCAGTCACTGCTGAGACTAGAGGGATGACATCATAATAGAACTGTCGCAGCTGCATTAGCCACATTTGGAATCTTCAGCTCAGAGTAAGTTTAGAACCTTGGGAATTCAAAGTGAGTCTTCAGTTTGTCCTTAAGCAAACAAGAAGGACACCAGTAGTTGTCTGTTTACCCTCCTCTGGGGGTGAGGAAAAGTTCTTTGTGGGTTCCAGGGGCAATCCCCTTCTCCCACCCTGGGAAGAAAGCTGCCTGTTTTAATTTAAGTTCAGTCTGTTCATGTATAACAGCAAAGGTTACAGTTTTCACCTGTGGGGCACCTGCAACGAATGGGTGAGTGTTTGGCCCCATTGGAAGGGACAAACAACTTCTTTTCTTCAGTTGGATTTCAAGTATTGGGGACTGCTATTTGGGAGGACTATGTCAACTAGGACAAACAAATAGAGCAGTCATCTGTTTAAAGTGTTAATGGATTTAAAGTTCACTGTAGAGGGGGTGCTTCAGGTCATCCACCGTCAATCTACATTTTAAAGTCTAAAGTTCTGTGTGTCCAGAGAAATGGCCGGGTATGGGCTGTGGGAGCTGGAGGTGGGAAAACCCACCATCTTTAGTAACCAGGTCCACCTCTACGTATTTCTTCTGTGTTTTTGCTACTTGCCTCATGTGCTTGGCCAGTGATGGGGTGGGTACCCAGACGTGGGTCACAACTTGAAAATCTCTCTAGGAGTCACAGACTTCAAGTGGTGTGGGGAGCCACAGGATGGGAAAATTACTCCTTGTTGGATGGGAGTACTCCTTGTTCGATGGGAGTTTCAAATTGGAAGTACGAAAACAAAATCTCTCTAGGAGTCGAAGACTTCAAGTGGTGTGGGGAGCCACAGTTTGGAAGCCTCTTTGTTTGATGGGATGTCTTTCCAAGTAGAGTTTGGGTTCATTCACCAAGTGGACCGTCAGTCGAGTGGCTGGCAGGGGAGCCGGGCCAGTCGGGCTGTGTATCCAATGCGCATGCAAAGTCCGGGCTGAGTGACTGGTGGGTCCAAAGCCAGACAACTGTTGTATTGTGTTCATTCCTCAAATGGACCACTGTGTTTAACCTCTAATCTGCATTACAGTTACTTAGCCCTGTGGGGGACCATGCAGTGCTTTGTTTATGTTCAGTGAGTTAATAAACAAAGCCACACTGAAAAATCCCAATTCTGGTTCTGGACATTACAGTTATTGCTTCCTGTAGTTGGATTTACTTGGGTGCCCCTGTGCAGAGTAGCCAAACCTAGGTGTCTTGTGCCAGGTAACCTCATCCTTCCTCGATCCTGTAGATACCATATGTATATCCATGTTACAAAAATGGGCATATGCATTACAAAAATGGAGGCACCGCTTTGGATTTGTTTGGGAAGGAAGGTGCTTGGGCAAGTAGGCTAGCGTTTTGGCTATCTGGCAGTCGGTAGCCCAAAAAAGTTGAAGCAATTTCCCTAGTGTGTGCTGTGTGCTGTGAATCTTGTGCTGCTGTTTAAAAAATGCCAACTGTTTACCAAGGAGCTGTAAAGCCAAAGTGTGTGTCCTTGTCCTGCATCAACATAGTTTACAGCGTTTGTCAGTTTTAAAATAAAGTTCTGTGAAGGAAAGTGTGGAAAACTAGGGGTAGCAACAGAAAAATTATGCCCTGGACATTGGAAATGCTTTCTATGCAATTCTAGAGACTGCAGAGTTAATGGCAATGTTACATGGTTGAAATGGGCTCCCGCCGTGGAGTCAGTTGGAAAAAAAAAAGTGCATCTTTTCAGTTTAAATTTGCCTGCTCGACGATCGCCGTGAGGAGAGGAGCCCTCGTGAGGAAGAAGAGGCTCATTTGCATGGCGTCGTGTGGTTGATCAGTTTGCCATTAGTCCCGCCCCTCAGTCAGCTCTTATGTGTCTGCTTCAGCATTCGAGAGGGGAGACAGAGAGTAGTGCGTGTACTGGCAGTGGAGGAGCATTCGTGAAGTGTTCAAAGCGCTGTAAACAGTAGAAAAGTGACTTTCCAGTTAAAAATCAGGCTCAACCCGCTTATCAATTGTGGGATCAGTGAATTGTGTGGTTAATACTACAATCGCGGAGACTGCCCACCCGTTTGCATTCTGAGGCCTTCAAAATCTGGCTGCAGGCCGTCTTATCCCATCGCAGCAATCTGCTTCAATAACAGTGAGTAAACAAATTAAAACTACTCCAATCAATGATTTTAAGATAAAGCCATATAAAATGTGTGTGCAGCTGTATAGTCGCTTTGCAAGTAGCGATTGTGTGATGTCCTGCTGGCAAGTGCAAGTCTGTAAAGCCATTAAATGTGTGCATAGCAATGAAAGTAGCCTCAGTTTAAAGTTTGCAGCCAGAGAGAGACTGTGGGTTGTAAAATAAGTGCAACACTAGTAAAAGCAGGCAATCCTGTGCTGAAACCTGAAGTTTTAAAAGGGACTGTAATTAAATGAATGTTGCCAGCAAGTGAAAAGTCCAAGGAAAATCCTGTAAATGTGTGAACAGCCAGAACAGAGCAAGTTGTGCAGTTTGAAATAAAAGTTATTAGTAGCTGATGTAAATCGGGTGTGCAGTGGCTTGACCCAGAGTCTGAATGTTGATGCACAGGAGTGCTGCCGCCGCCATTACAGGATGGGGTAGTAAAGTAAACACAGCAGCAGAGGAGCCATTTTAAAGCTACAGAGTGTGTTCATTTAAAGTGGGACTTTCAGTTACAGTGAACTTTTGTTTGTTTTTCTGCAGTTATGGCCTCAGGACCAGCTCATTACCCGGATCATGCCCGGGTTGCAGTAACAGCAGCAGTATATAGATTGAGAGATATTGAAAATTGGTGCTATAGAGTGCAACTCCCTCCTGATGTGGCAATTCCTAATTATCCAGTGCGTGTATGCCAGATGTGCTTGAGTGCTCGAAGGGATGTCTTCATGATTCCTCACCATGCTGGTTGTCTACAAAAATATGGCTTGTATAAAGTACCTCAAATTCGTTTGGCTCCCACATGGACACAACTTCAAGAATCTGCAGTTTTCAGCACACAGCATCAGGTGGAGCCTGTGGAGGAAGGTCCCCCGGGGGAGTGTAGCACAAAGTTAGAGAGTGCAGAATTAGAGACTGAATCTGAAATTGAAGCATTGGATGCTGGATCTCAGAAAGCAAGTTCAGATAAAGCATCAATAGTTCCCTGTGTGGGGGGGCCTAGCCCAAGTCTCGAAAGTGAAGATGTGATGCGAGAGGCCTTTGAATGGGAGGTGTCGACCTCTGCTCCCAGTGATGAATGGATAGTCTCGGGGGTGAGAACTACTGCTCACTCCTGGGCTCAGATCCTCAGTGAAGAGGAAGATGAGGGGGAGTCTATGTGGCCTTGTGAGAAAGGAATGGGTACACAGCCTCAAGATCTTGCCTTGGAGGAATGTGTTCAAGAAGGTGGTGATGCCACTGTCCTGGCTTCACCAGAAGAAGAAGAAGTCAGGGATCCATTTTTAATTTCATTGAGGATGCGAAGCTGGCAGAACCAGGACTGGCCACCCCCAAGCCAGGCCAGCGGTCTCAGATTGACCAAAGCAAGTAAAGAGGAGAGACTGGTTCATAGAAAGGCCAATGAAATCTTTGGTATGACCTTTCCTACCTTTCCTCGGAGGGTCTGGGAGGAGATTTAGAACTGCAGGAAATCCTGGATCTGGGATGAAGCAATGAAACATGTGCATCCTGGGGCTAACCAGCATGTAAAGAATAGACTGTTCCACGAAAAGTATACACAGTGGAAGAGAGGCAGGACACTGTTTATGGACAGAGTGAGAATAGTGGACGGAGAGGGACGAGAAGTCTCCAACTGTGTGAATTATGGTCGTCCAGATGGAGTAATAATTCAAGCCCGTGACCCCCTCTACTATTGGCCTCAGTGCAAGGACCTCCCAGTAATTAAGCCCGTGCCTACAAAATGGAGAGTTGAGCAGTGGTAGTCAATACTGCCACATCTGTACTGTGAAGTAACCTTATTGAACTGCCAATATGAATAAACAAGAACTCAGGTGCCCCATATTCTTCAGTCCACAGTATACTGCCCTATTCAGCAACCATCTACTGGTACCACCAGATGACTTAAGATCCAGAGAGGACACCGGCCCAGCTGTTTTCCTGTTCATCGCCTGGTAATCGGATGACGCTGGACCAGCTGTTTCTCTTTTTGTTCCTGTTCTAAGGTTCCTTCTCTAGTTATGACATCAGCCCAGCTGTTTCCAGATGTGCACTCCTGTGGGTTCCCGGAAGATGTCCTCCCAGCTGTATCAGAAGAAATGCTGCCAGGGAGAGTCTTCGGCAGGGACCAGGTTTGTGACATTCGAATACTTCAAGAGGCTGGTGAGTCAGAAAAATTATTTTTATTCTATTTTTATGACATTGCAATACACACCTTACATTACAGACTTCAAACAGTGTGTGAACTGTCCGTAAAGACTTTCCCCTTCTGGGTTATTGCCTTAAAGAACTATGCTTCACGGGGTTCCGGCCCAGGAGAGACTCTTTAACGGACTGGCCTTCGGGCCTTGTAGTTACTAGTGGGACATTTAGGGCATTCCATCCCCCCCAAAGGTGTATTGCTACCAATGTCATTGTACTTTAATGTAAATACTGTTTTCTACCTTTTTCTAGAAAAAAAAATCTTTTTCTCTTTTTGGGAATGTTCAGTGCTTTTTCTGTGTGGTAAGGGTTGTTGTTGTCATTGTTGTTGTTTAGATAGACCGTACATGCAGATTAGGATGTGCTTTTTTTTTTTTTTGTCCTTTCTTAGAGGTGTTCTTGGAAGACAGAAGAGAAGACAAGAAGAGGAGGAGGGGCTCATTTGAGTCCCTCGACAGTGCTTATGGTGTAGAATTTAAATGTACTGTGTTATTATTGCTAATGGTTGTAGTTGCAGGCTGCCCAAGGTCGGGGAGGTCCCTGGATTGTTTGCTTTATTTGGGAATATTATGTTAGAGGCAGATAGGTTTTCCCTAGAGGGTTAGGGGGGATAGACAGGCTGTGATCCTGAGTGGCTGTAGGGATTGCAGTGCTGATCTATCAGGGCTATGCTCTGGATGGTTCTACCAGAGCCACTAGGTGTCCATAGTACGTGGATAAAGTAGAGGCTGATATGTCAGCTATAGGCCTCTAGGCCCTTAGTGTTGCCTACCTGTGCTTGCACATGGTAGGAAGGGGCCTGATCACCCCCATCCGCAGGAAGCACATAAGGTGGGATGGCCTAAGGCCGGGTGCATAATGACTGGGGACAGTCATTTTCCTGGTCAAGGGCGAGAGTAACCCCTTTGTTACCCGGGGTTACTAGAATCCCAGTAAGACCTAGTGGTAGGCAGGGAATGCAGCTTGTGAAACTCCAGTTAAAAGGGTTTCACACTGTCTCACTCTGTCCTCAGTCACAGCTGAGACTAGAGGGATGACATCATAATAGAACTGTCGCAGCTGCATGAGCCACATTTGGAATCTTCAGCTCAGAGTAAGTTTAGAACCTTGGGAATTCAAAGTGAGTCTTCAGTTTGTCCTTAAGCAAACAAGAAGGACGCCGGTAGTTGTCTGTTTACCCCCCTCCCTCTGGAGGGGGCGAGGAAAAGTTCTTTGTGGGTTCCAGGGGCAATCCCCTTCTCCCACCCTGGGAAGAAAGCTGCCTGTTTTAATTTAAGTTCAGTCTGTTCATGTATAACAGCAAAGGTTACAGTTTTTCACCTGCGGGGCACCTGCAATGAATGGGTGAGTGTTTGGCCCCATTGGAAGGGGCAAACAACTTATTTTCTTCAGTTGGATTTCAAGTATTGGGGACTGCTATTTGGGAGGACTATGTCAACTAGGACAAACAAATAGAGCAGTCATCTGTTTAAAGTGTTAATGGATTTAAAGTTCGCTGTAGAGGGGGTGCTTCAGGTCATTCACCGTCAATCTACATTTTAAAGTCTAAAGTTCTGTGTGTCCAGAGAAATGGCCGGGTATGGGCTGTGGGAGCTGGAGGTGGGAAAACCCACCATCTTTAGTAACCAGGTCCACCTCTACGGATTTCTTCTGTGTTTTTGCTACTTGCCTCATGTGCTTGGCCAGTGATGGGGTGGGTACCCAGACATGGGTCGCAACTTGAAAATCTCTCTAGGAGTCACAGACTTCAAGTGGTGTGGGGAGCCACAGGATGGGAAAATTACTCCTTGTTGGATGGGAGTACTCCTTATTTGATGGGAGTTTCGAATTGGAAATACGAAAACATAATCTCTCTAGGAGTCGCAGACTTCAAGTGGTGTGGGGAGCCACAGTTTGGGAGCCTCCTTGTTTGATGGGATGTCTTTCCAAGTAGAGTTTGGGTTCATTCACCAAGTGGACCATCAGTCGAGTGGCCAGCAGGGGAGCCGGGCCAGTCGGGCTGTGTATCCAATGCGCATGCAAAGTCTGGGCTGAGTGTCTGGTGGGTCCAAAGCCAGACAACTGTTGTATTGTGTTCATTCCTCAAATGGACCACTGTGTTTAACCTCTAATCTGCATTACAGTTGTGTAGCCCTGTGGGGGACCATGCAGTGCTTTATGTTCAGTGAGTTAATAAATAAAGCCACACTGAAAAATCCCAATTCTGGTTCTGGACATTACAGTTATTGCTTCCTGTAGTTGGATTTACTTGGGTGCCCCTGTGCAGAGTAGCCAAACCTAGGTCTCTTGTGCCAGGTAACTTCATCCTTCCCCGAACCTGTAGATACCATATGTATATCCATGTTACAAAAATGGGCATATGCGTTACATAAGGAATGCAGTTTTGGCTGGCCGGCTGCTAAAATAAAAAAGACGCTGGCAGGAACCAAACTCAGAACCTCAAAAACACTACAAACATCGTTGTCCCAAAGAAGTCCCAGACTCAACTCCAAACCTCCCCACTTCACCTTTGGAAGGTTAGTCAAACTCAAAATACAAATGCTATAACTGCTAGAGTCCATTATAAAGTAAATTTAACGATAATTGACTTTGTGATAGTGCGAATGTTCGCACTATCGAAAAGTAACTCAGTGGCTTATCTCTAAAAGGCAAAGCCGTAATATCAGAACAAAACAAGGGTTTTTATCGGAATATATAAAAATTCAAACAATTGCTCAAATAATCTTTAATCCTTGATGAATACATAAGAGAATTAATGGTAACTAGACAGCTGAGGGCAAAATCAAACAGCTGGTAGCAGAAGAAAAGATATCAGCCAACCTCCACGAAAAGTGACCGCCCCATAGACCATCACAGCACCTATGGCAAGTATAAGAAGAGAGTTAGCTAATCCAACACAGACACCTTCAACTGATTCCTCAGATATGCAACAACCTCCGACAATCTCATAATGCATATCCATCACCGGAACTGTAACAGGACGAGTCACGGCCACAGTCAAACAAACACCCATCAGTATGTCCACCACCATGAACCACGTCCCCAATATAATTGTCCCAGTTCGCACATAACAGCAGCTGCAACAGCGGCACTACAGAATTGGTCCCGAGCCCGTTCCATTCACTCCACATCTATCCCTGCAAGAGACTCGGGCCAACCACTAAAGGGGAAATCCACCAGAACACGAAAAAGGGAACCATAAAAGGCTCAAATCACCAACACCCCATCCTCCTCACTCCCAGGAGCCACAACAGGACCGACATCTGTTCCATTCCTAACACACCCCGCAACAGAACAAACCGATGCAATACAAACCACAAGTAGACAATATCTCTTTTTGTACAGATTTCAACACCAAGGCAGATTACAGATGATTTCAGCAACCCAAAGTTAATGGATGCTAGTTTCAATAGCTGCAAGACCTGAATGGTCAGTACTCATAGCCGTGATGTGCCTTCTGTTAGTGGCAGCTCGAGAACAACAGTATGCATTTAGTTAATTACACCTGCTTTAAAATCCACCTGCAATCATGTTATGAAAACGTCATCAGCTTTGCTGTCTCTGTAACTGCTGCCACTCCACAAAAAGTTAAAAGCCCTATCTACAACTACCTGGGGGGGAGAATTCAGGTAAACTGCTATGACAAGGTTTTTACATTAATCTAACAGTTATCCTTTCATTTATTATTTATGTTATTCATTTCATTTTTCAAATAGTATCACTAAACAGCTGCTGCCTTTTTCTTCAATGTGCTTAAAAAAAAAACAGCCAATACTCAATCTGAACAGCCTAACTGTGTAACATTAGCACCTTTAGGATAATAAAAAGCGATGTTTTCAGGTACCCCTGCATTTATATGAACATTATTTCAGGGCCCTCAACCCTTCACAGGGGCACCCTGTGACACTGATAATAAAATTTTAGCTTGAGAAACTGACCATGTGCACAGATGATTTGGAAACACACCTTTCAAATACTGAAGATGGTACTCAGCCACTTCCCAATAAGTACCTTCAGTTAGAAAGGCAACTTCAGGCCCTGTAAGAGAAAGCTGATGAGCAGGAGGACAGGCCCAGATGAGACATCATCAGACTCTATCAAATTCCTGAAGGGATAGAGAGAACTGGGGGATCCAGTACCATTTTTTGGAAAATGTATAACTGAATCTTTAAATCAGAAATTTCCAGAGGAAAAGGTCACCATGGAAAGAGCACACCAAGCTGGCCCAAGATTTGCAGGCAACACAAATTATCCCTGTACAGTGTTTAGAAAACCCCACAGATACCAAGATTGGGAAGCTGTTTTGCAAAAGACCAGACTCTTGAAAGGTCTGATACATGGCAACATTAGCTTCAATGCATATCCTGACCTGTCAACAGATACTACAAACAAGAGAAAGTATTTTAATCCCTTGAAACAGATGCTATATAATAAACGGATAACATTTTCAATGCCTTATCCAGCAAAGATGGATTTGTTATAAGTGGCAGACTTCCTACTTTTTAAGACCCAGAGGAAGTGATGGAGGCATACAAAAGCTACTACAAGACCACATGGACAACTCAGGATAATCAAGAATACAATTCTAGTGCAAGATCACCCTCCACTAAGGAAATGAGCAACAACAAAATCAAGATGCTCATTCAAAGAAATGATTTAGTAAAATCTTTCAGAATGTAAGAAGGTGAATATTCCTCCCCCCTCCAACAAAAAAATTGGGGGGGGATAACCCTGGTGAAAAAAATTTAAAGGCAGCATATACTTTTAAGACAGGAATAAGTAAGTATAGGTAGGTTTAGATATTTCTTTTGAAGTGCTGCATACTTATTTTCCATTACTCACTCTTTCTTTCTTTCTTTCTTTCTTTCTTTCTTTCTTTCTTTCTTTCTTTCTTTCTTTCTTTCTTTCTTTCTTAGCATGGAGAGATTGAATAAAAATCTGAAACCCACAAATAGAAGGTGTTCTTCAGATTTGTGTGTTTATATGATGTACAATGGTGGTGACACAGTCATCTCTGTCTAACAGAGGGCTGAGATTTTTTTGTAATCTTGCTCTGGGGAGTTCAAAGCAATGGGGGGACTAGATAGGGACTTAGGAAATTAAGTTAAAATGAGACCACAACCACAGAATGAAAAGAACTTTCATTATAATTCTCAAAGGGGTCCTGGAAAACAATTTAAGAAAAATGACATGTATACAATAGAAGAAAAAGATAGACTTTCAGAGAGGGAAAATACTCATTATAATGAGTAACAATCTTACAATAATAACATGGAATGTCAAAGGGCTACAAAACCAGATGAAACAGAATAAAATTATAATATATTTGAGAAAAAAAACCAGTAATTTTGATATGCTACAAGAAACACGTTTAACTGAAAAAGAAAAAAAAAATGGTTCACTAACAAGTGGGTCCAGGTCTGATATCTCAGTACTCCAGAAATGTGAGGGGAGTGATGGTGGCATCAAATAAAAAAAAAAAAAACACTAATTCCAAAATTAAAAAATAATGTACTAGAGCCACAGGGACACTATATTATAATGCAAATACAAATACTAAATCTTAATCCTTGGACTGCTGACAAAATTAAAACTTATAGGAATTCTGGACTGATATAAGCATCTGCAGCACAATAAGGGTTAAACTTACTATAGCTACAATTTATGCCCCAAATTACAATGAGCTAAAATGTTTTAATGAATTTTTCTTAACATTAACTGCATTTGAACCCCTATGTAATAAGGGAAGATTTTAATGTAGTATTAGAACCAATAGATAAAACCACACAAGGAGATAATTCTCAAAATAACACTAGAATAATAATAATAAAGGATTTTGAAACAGATTTAGGACTTATTGACCCTTAGAGAGAAATCAATAAAGATAAAAAAAATACTAATTCTTTTCCACAGTACATCAATTATATACCAGGACTGACTATTTTTTTAGTATCAGATACCTCAAAGTATGTAATAACCAATATACGATACTCAGAAATAATGATTTCTGACCACTCACCATGCATACTTACATTAAAAATGATGGACAACAAAATAACTAATAGAATTTGGAGACTTGCTCAGACTATCTTATGCAATAATAATCTATCGGATAAATTATTATAAGACGTTCAGTACTTTTTTTCAAATAAACACTACTAAGATACTCTTATTAGTAATACATGAGAATGTTTTAAATTATGGATAAGAGGGACATTTATAGCAATTGAATTTGCACAAAATAAAAGAAATAAAATTCTGATGCTGCTAGAAAAAGAAATCCAGACATTATCTACTCTACATAGCACTAGTTTTAATGACGCTATTTACTAAAAATGTATACAAAAAAGAGAACACTACAATCAAATAATAACTGACAGAAGATGATTTTGAACACAAGATCTAATTATTATTTAATGGCTGATAAGCCTGTAAAACTTCTATTTTGGCAAACCAAGAAAACCACAAAAGAAGGATCAATTTTGGAAACAAAAGTTCAAAATAACATAATTAAGAATCAACCAGAACAAATATATAAATACTTTGCACAATACTATCAGTAATTATATATAACACGGTTGGACCAAAATTCACTTGAACCAGAATTCTTTTTTGAAACTGTAAAAATTCAGGTGTTAAATAATTGAAAAAAAAATTAGATCAACCAATCACAAAAACAGAAATGAAATATATGAGGCTATACAATCACTCTCTAGTGGGATAGCTCCAGGACCAGACAGAATTTGAATAGATTTGTATAAAAATATAAAATAATAATTATACCAATATTAGAAAACCTTTTTAAATCATTCAATCACTCAATACACAAATAACATCCCAGAATCTTTTAAACAAGCAACAAAACAAGTTTTTGCAAAAAAAAGACCCACTGAAGAGTGCCTATTACAGCTCGATTTGCTTTTAAATTCAGATTACAAAATATGCACAAAAATACTGGCTAAAAGGCTGGACAAAATACTACCTACAGTAACTTAATAAATCAAGATGAAAACAACTTCATCAAGAGAAGATCAATTAATGATAATATAAGATGTACACTTAATATTATACCTTTAAATTCATCACCAGATGCAACTCTATTTACAATCAATGCTGAAAAGTCATTTGCTAGAGTAGAGTGACCCCATATTTTCTTAACTGTTAAAAAAATGGGATTGGGACTACAGTTCAGTGAATGGATTCGACTTATATATGATAAACCAAAAAGCAACTATATGTACAAATCTTAATAGTTCAGAGAACATTATATTACAACTTGGGATAGACAAGGCTGTTTTCTTTCTTCCCTGATTTTTACTTTAGTCATGGAATCATTTGCTTCTGCAATAAGAGAAAATCCAGATATTCATGGTACCAATAGTAACAACACTATCCATAAATTAAGTTTATATGCAGACAATGCTTTGCTATATCTAACAAAACCAGATTGTTTATTTAAGGAATTTATTTGATTGGCTGAAAGATGTGGCAAAGCATCTGGCTATAAAATTAATTTGTTCAAATCAATACTATTAAAATTATATAATACCTTAGATATACTGATAGAATACTCATATAAACAAATTACAACTCAAATCCATTATTTAGGCATTAATATAACTGCTAATTATCAGGACGTATTTAAAGCAATTTATGAGACCACTTTGAATGAAATACAAACAGAACTTAAAAGATGGAAGACTTTAACACGGATGGTAATAGGACAAATGAATATGATAAAAATGAAAATTCTACCTAAACTGCTATTTCTAGTTCAAAATCTACTCATTTCAATTTCTCAAACTTACTTTACTCAATTAAAGCCTCTAATTACTAAATTCATATGGAAACAGAAAAAAGCAAGGATTTCATATGAAACACTTACATTACCAATGATAAAGGCAGACAAGTTTTACCAGATTTTTATACATACTATATATATCAGCCCAAATTACACAGATTTGATATTGGATAAATAATCAGAATGATATACAGAAATCATTGCAAAAAGATTAAGCTGCATACCCATATAAGAAACTGAGGGCCAGATATTCAGAACTTTGCCCCGGGGCTAAATTAACACTGCCCAGTGGGCAAACTTAGCCCGGAACACAAAGCAAGCAATATTCAAAAAGAATAGCCCGGGGCAAATGGCTTCTGAACATAGCATGGGAAGGAGGCCGGGCAAACTGGGCTGGGAGTGCAGGGCAAACTTAGCCCTGGAATGAGACAGCTCTGAATGTAGCAACCAGGAAGTGCAAACCACAACAGCAACACAGTGCACAGCAACGTGAAGGTTGGCAGAGGTGAACTATGTGGCCAATATGTGTGCCAGCAAATGTGTGGACCCAGTACAGCTGCAGGCAGCAGCGCATGTGAAAGTACAGTGAAAACTGTATAATATTCCTTGAACTGTTGGTGCAGTGCTAACATGTTTGCATGGGTTTAGCACAGGGCTAAACTGTTAGCCTGCTGCAAACACTTTTGCCCGGTGCTAAACTTTGCCATATTCAAAAGTGACATGCAAATGAGCCTACTTAGGTTGTCTCTGGACAAACATCCAGATTAGCATCTCATTATGCCCCAATTTGCATACAGTTTGCCCAGCAATACTGCAGGGTCCCACAGCTCCATCTGTAGGTCAGTCTGGGAAGTACAGGGACTGCCCAGGTTCGACTGCAGCACCACCTGTAGGTCAGTCTGGCAGAGCATGATGACAACTGTAGGCTACATGTAAACAGTGCAGCATAGCATAGAAAATTATACCCCAGGGGACAACACAGCATAGGCACAGATGGTGGTGGTGCTACAAGCAACTGTCACACTGTAGGTCATGCTACAGTACACAGCAGACACTACAGTAGCAAGGGGGGCCAGTAGTGTGTGGATACAGCACTGCCTATGGTGTGTAGGGCAATGCTGATGACTGCACTATACACAGTGACAGGCCCAACATGCAGGTGTTTACTGACAGTGGACATTACGGTTATGATGTTGTGTGAGCCACAAATGTTGCACCTCTGGCATGAGATGCTCACAGTGACATATACATGTCCAGCTTAGTGTGCTGTGGCAGCTGTACAGCTGTGTGGTATGTGGTCGGGGGGGGGCATATATTATCAGAATGGCACACTGGTGTTCAGGTATTCCCAATACTGGCCCATGCGCACTGCTTGATGTGTCACAGCATTGTGGCCACGCCTGGTCTGTGGCACAGACTGGCCACCAGTACACTCTCCCCTCAACATCCTCCATGCTCACAGTGCTGCATGTGTGTGCTGGCATCTGTTGGTGTCCACAGAAGAGTGGTCCACAGGTGTGTGCTGTATGACCACACTGCCATGCTGTCCACTGGTGGCAGGGTTACCACTCACTGCCTGGCATGGCTGGGACTGGTGGCAGATGATGGCATCATTGTGATGCCATAAGTGAGCAGCATGTTTCCTCTATGTCTGGCTTTGTCTATGTGTCATATTTATTTGTTAGGGGTTGTGCAAAGTGATGCAAAAACCATGCAAACACTGACAAAGCCAAACTGTCATGCAAAGCTGATTGCCCAGGGTTAAGACTACATTTTCCTGGGTGGTAATGTGCACCATGCTAAGTGTCACGCTAAGTAGAGCAAAACCAATTGGCATGGTGCTAGTCTCTGAATATAGTTTTGCACCTGTATTCATGTACACACACCCTAAGTTTGCCCTTTGATACAGTACATTATGATTTTGCCACGTGCTAATGCAGTTTGTGTGCGCAATTTGGCCTTTTGAATATAGTAAACCTGCGCTAATCCTGCGCTAAACCTGTGCAAACAGTTTTTGCCCAGTACAATGTTTTGAATATCTGGCCCTGAGACACTTATTAATTTCAGGCTTTCTTCAAAATCCAAATAATAATTTAAAATATAGGATGACTGAAGTAGCAATAAATTGCTGGAATAAAACACAAAATAAGCAAAGCATAAAATGATGAAAGAACAAAATTAGATATAAGAATACACCCCCCATTTTTAGAAATTATAATTTTATTCCATCTAATATGGGCCATAATTATAAATTATGGCAGGACACTACTAAGTGGATATAAGATTAAATCATTTGAGACTTTAGTTTAACAATATGAACTCTCACTCTCCCAAAAATATCAATATATACAAATAAATAAATTATGTAATTAAAAACATAAAGAAAACAAGAGCTGAATCATCTTTAATAAAGACAATGCATGATAAAAAAGATAAATAAAAACTAATATTCATAATATATCAGACTATTATGAATGCAAAGACGAATGATAAATTATGGGAACAAGATACAGGTATTATTATTATTACAGATGAAATTTGGTAAACATTATAAATTCATTGTGCATAATGTGAAAGCATCAACATTTCAACAGATCCAAATGAAAACAATACATCACATATATTACACCCCGACAAAACATCATTATTTTAACAACTAAATCACTGATAAATGCCCAAGATGTGGGCACACATCAGGAATATTGATACATTTGATTCACTTATGCCCATTTCTTATGACTTTGTGGAGCCAAGTAGCAAAAATTCTTACAAAAACATTCTCTAAAACAAGCATTGTATTGTCATTTGTGACAATATTTGGAATAACTCTTTTTAAAAACTAGATGAATTTCAATCATGATTTTGACTATTCTGGCTATCATTATAAAAAAGTGTATCCTTTTAAAATGGAAGGACAGTGCCCCACCCATTTCTGAGCTATGGTAAAACTTGATGACGGATGTGTTGAAATTGGAACAAGTATATTATATCAAGAAGAAACAAAAAGAGACATGTGATAAAATATGGAAACCATTTTATAACACAATACAAACTAGGCAATTTTAAGAATCAGAAAGCAAGAAAAATAATAAACTAGAGCAGTTAAAATACTCCTGAACCCCAGGTTATAATGATAAATTTGATCAGCAATCTAAATACCATTTTGAATGAGTCACTGATCTTGAATATTTATTTGAACCATAAAATAAATAATGATAAGCTAGTGAATACTACTCATGGGACAGAGAGGCACTCTTGCCAGCCCACTAGACAGTACTAATCATATTAATCTGCTGTCAACTAATTTCAGGTTACATAACAGATTAAGTCATCTGTGCCTACTGTGTAACATCATGGTATGTCTGCACATGCTTTGCTTGGGACCTTTGATCCAGGATTTTATTTTCCTATATGATTTCAGAATGGGGAGTGGGTGCGTGGTTTTGTTCAAGTTTGTTGGTTCTTGTTTGTTGGGTTGGGAACATTGGTGGATGGGGGAGGGGTATGAGGATGGGGGACACAAGGAAAAAGAGTTGTTCATTTAAAATGCACAAGGATCAGTGTCACACATGTAGCTGAAATAGCATGAAGATGTAAAAATAGTAGTGGATGGCTTCTAGACAGAGGTACAGTACAGCATATGGTAGAATCCCAGCTGGCCAGAAGGTGCAGCAGCAACGTGACAGCTTGCGACACCAGCGTCCTGGGTTTGGGAACAGACCTGGGAATTGGAGAGCTGGCCAGGCAAAGAAGGATGGGGAGCCTGAGAGGTGGCTCTCCTTCTCCAGGGGAGGAGGGGGTGAGTGTCAGGCTTGATGGCATCCTCTGGTGGAGACTGGGGGAATGGACAGAAAAAGCCAGTGCCTGCTTGTGTGGAGAGGCAGGACAGATACTGGCATCATTGCACACCCCACCTCCCAGGGGAACAAAGCAGAAAAAATCTCTGGGCCCCTAGCTATAATGCCCTCACTCCACCACCACACCTGCTGTCACCAGTGTCTCTTGGGTGTGTCCCACTCCCATGGTTCCACACTGAGCATTAAGCCAGGGCATGCCTATATTGACTGTAGGGAGGGGGCACCCACCCCGGTGGCCCTGCCCAGGGGGGTAAACCGGGGCATGGCGGGTCGGCATGCTGGGTAGGGGTTGAAGCTCCATTTGGGGCTTGAGGGGAGGCCATATATATATATCTATATATATCTATATATATATATAGATATATATATATAGATATATATATATATATATATATATATATATATATATATATATATATATATATTATATTATACTGGCGTGGTCGTGCCAGTAAGCAGTTTAATGTTAAACCCCAAATTGTGCACGTTAATAACTTTGCAACTGTTCTAAGATTTGCATGGAATTTGGAATGCCCAGTCTTGTGTGGTAGACCTCTTTATTTCTCAAATTTTGTTTTGGTTAGACTTACGGTTTCCTTGCAGCGAAGCACTGAAACATGTGTTTTTCACAATTTTTGGACACTTTTTTGCTTACTTTTGTTCATCGTGCTTTAGCCACACTGTTTGGTATTATGGTTTGAAATCTTCATGGTAGAAACAGTTTTGGTCAAAGAACAATGCAGCATTGGTGTGGTGAAACAATATAAATCTGTTGCAAAGTTATTTAATTTTTAATTTTGGGGTTCTGAGCATGCTCAGTTTACTCCAAGACTTATATGTATGTTTTGCGAAAGGGGATTGGGCTCGCAATCAAGGATTTTGTCACCTCAAGAATAGGGATTTAAAAAAATCCCCATTCATGAGGAAAAATTCCTTGTTAGCAAGCTGTCATTTTCTAATTTTTCACCCCAAACTGTTGAAGCTTGCCCCATAGGTCACTTTTTTGTTAAATAAGGCATGGGTTTTGTCCAGGGTAACACCCTCAACAAACCAGTGCCTTTGGTTTGCATTGATTTGGCCAAAAAACAACCATTTTTAATTTCAAAATTCTTCCTTCATCACTCACATCTGATCCTCATTTGCAAGGTGATGATATCCCCATTTGTGAGCCAATCCCTTTCATGAGGTAGCAAAATCCTTGATCACAACTTAGGGACCAGATGGCCCTATCTTGCGAACAAGGATTGGCTCGCAAATGGAATTTTGATAGCTCATGAAAGGGCATCAGCTCGTGAGCAGGGATTTTGTGAGCTTGAGAAAGGGGAATGGGTTTTTGAATCCCCTTTTGTGAGCTTACAAAATCCCAAGTCGCGAGCTGTCAAAATCCCTGTTTGTGAGCTGATCCCCTTTCATGAGCTAACAAAATTCTTCTGTGTCATTTCCAGACCAGAAGGCCATTCTCGTGATGAGGAATGGCTTGCGAATGGTAGATTTTGTCAATTCTTTGATGGGGATCGGCTCGCAAAATGGGATTTTGTCATCTTGCGAAAGGGGATTATTTTTTTATTCCTCGTTCGTGAGTTGTCAAAATCCTCACTCAAGAACCAATCCCCTTTTGCGAGCTGGCAAAATCCTTGATCGTCATTCCAGGACCACATGGCCAAAATCTGGTGATCAAGGATTACTCGTGAGCGTCGATTTTGACAGCTCATGTACAGGGTTATGCTACCTTGTGAACTAGGAATTTTAAAATTTTTTAAAAATGTGCGAGTGCACTGTAAATAAATGGTTTGGTCTTTTGACTTGAAATTTGCAGGGTATGGGGGGGGGTCCCAGAGATGTGAATTATGATGTTTAGGTGTGAACAGTTTTCTTGATTGTATAGATATGGCATGACGAAGTTGAGATTATTTTCCATAGGATAACACTGTGGCACCCAAGCGACTTTCACTGCCCGTATCTTGGAAATGATGAGAGATACTGATTTTTTGCTACTCGCAGTGAACTAAGCATGTGTGAAGATTTTAAAATCATGATTCAAACTACAGTGGAATTTTTTTTTTGTATCTTGTACAGTTAATGAGATATTGACAAATTAGTGTTAGAAGGTCTCAGTTTGAGACCTATAGGGTTACTGTATGGTTCTGTTATTATGTGTACGTGCAGCATGGGGACAGAGGGCCTATGCTACCACACATGCATATCATCATGCAGAAATCGGTAGGTTAGTGGGAGCGCAGGGCCCAGAGGGCCTGGGCTCCCACACATGTATATTATGCAGAAATTGACAAGTTAGTAGGAGTGCAGGGCCCAGAGGCCCCACACTCCCTCCAACACATACTAGTTAGCTGTATGAGGTGTTGGGTGTCTATTTTGTTATGTTTACGTGGGAGCACACACACCACACACAACCCATTCAACCTTCCTCCCATCCTTTCCCTCACACTCTCCTGACACACACACACCCCATCCCCTATACCCCACTGAAATCCTGTGCACCCATGCCCCTCTTCCCTCACCATCCCCAACAAAGTTTCTCCACCCCTTCTCCCCTACACACAACCTGAACCCCCACACAACCTGAACTCCCTCCACATCTCCTCCTCCTCTCCTACACTCATGCCACTTTGTCTCTTTGATTGTATCTACATTGCTTAATTTGTCAGCATTTAAAAAGGAGATGTGAGACATTTTTTTATGTATAAAAAATAATTCTTTGTTTTTGAAAAAAAGACATTTGTTTTGACTTTATTTATATTTAAACTTTTCTTTCTTGTTCTATAAAACTAATAAAACAGAATATTACTATATTAAAATAAATTAAGACGTCACATTTTTTATCTTCATATAGGGAACAAAGAAATTGGTTGTGGTTTGAATAGAAAAAAAATTAAGGACACTGTTTGTGATAGTGATGTGCTAGCCCTTGTTCTGTGATAAGGGTGCCTTGGGGAGCTGAAGGAAGAGGATGAGTCCACAGGGGGATCTTGACAGGTCAGGAGTGCATCCCCCTTTTCTTCTGCTGTTGTGATGGGAGGGACACTTTGTGGAGGTTCCTGCTGCTGAGGATGCTGGAGTGCAAGGTCCATCTGTTGGTAATATTGCAGGTCCTGGTGAATTAGGTGGTTCACACCTTCTGTAGCCTCCATTTGGCTCTAGGCCAGCCACAACATGAAACCATGGGTGGTCTCTTGGACAGCAACATTAGCCTCTTCTTTTTCATGCAATTGATTAATTGCATGAAAGAGGCCTCTGTTGCTGTCCTCAAGATCATGGACAGCAACCATAGCCATGTGCCCAATGCAACCTTGGCATTGCAGCAAATCAATTATCTTATGTTACTTTTGCAGCATCTTTTCTTGATTGCTAGCAATCACCTGGCCACGTTGGGCTGTGGCATGGTTGCCCTCCTCCATGGCCTCAAACAGCCAGCCAAGGCTCTTCTGTGTGTTCTAGAGTTTCTAGAAGAGAAAAAAGATTATGTAAGTAAGTGTAAAATAGTGTTGGTGTTTACTTTTTAGTGATTTTGTGTTTTAAAAATATGCATTTCTTTGGTATTTACTACTTCTGCTGTTGAACAGTGACAAGCTATGCAGGTCATGAAGATGATGGTGGTAATGTTGGTATGCTAAGAAGAATTTGAAATACAATGCATGGATAACAAAGATTATACAAAAGATCTGTGACTTTGAGACATACAGACAGATTGGATTTTCTTACTGTTGTATGATAGAACTTTTATTGATGAGTGTGGTTGCCAGTATAATAACAGTAAAATTGTAACAATATAGAAGCAGTCTGTTGTTCTATGTTGCTGAGTATGCCATAGCAATTATATTATAAAATGGGATAATGAGAATTTGTTTTAATTTGTTGAGGAAATTGTTGCCCAATTTGGTATATTACAATCTTTGTTTGCCATGCAGTATTATATAGTATGTATGGCTATTGATTACACAGATGTATTGATAAATTCTTCTATCTTGTAATGTGTAACAATTTTGAGTGGAGTTGTTGAGATCTACAAATATTTAATGGTTGCTTGTTGAAGTGTTTACAGTGTGGTTATTGGTCAAAGTCCATGCATCATATCTTATGCTGTTTGGAAAGTGCAGTTTGTAATTGATATGCAGAAGCATATAGGTGAGGCTGTGATTTTGGGTGGTTGGCAGGAAGCGTGAACATGTTCACATCCAAGCTGCGTGTTGCATGTGATGTTGCTGGGGCATAGATTACAAAAGAGGATAGAGTTTAAAGTATGAGAGACAGCTTTACATGCAGTTATGAGTTTCTATCACTGAGGCCACTATCAAGCATTGAAAAGTGTTACAGCATGTGACATAGACAGCCAGCTCTGAGTGCTCAAGTGCTGTATTAATTTTTGTTATTACATATACAATATGTGAAGGGAAGGGTCAGTTCAAGGAAAAGGCTGTTTTACTGGAACTGACACATCAAGACCCCCCAGGGATAAGTTCAAAGAACAGGAGGTATTTTAAACTGTAGAGATCTGGGGTGCAATTACATTGTCAATTTGCTTTCATGCCAGGAAATAAGATTAGCCATTTGTAATGCCTTCAGGGAGATCCTTTGACTTGCATAGTTGCCAGAGAAGGACTTGTGGGGAAGGGTGTCGAAGAGAGGCCAGAATGGACATTGAAGAGGATTGATGTCTGAGCCAGGGAGGACCCAGACAATTCTGGAAGGTCCAATATACATTTCCAGTGAACCTTTGAATTACATGAATACCCTTTGATGTGTAGATACCCAGGGCCCAGATGAGGTTTAGGAGTCAAATACACTTCTGATTTGAATACAGTGACTTACATCAAAAGATTGTTTATGTGTGTGTGTGTGTAGCAGAGCACAAACCAGTTCTGACCAGTTAACCTGTGGAGAGGAAAGTCAGTGAGGTCATCTCATATGTTTTTTTAAATATTTTATTTGGAGACCCTGTATTGTAAAATTTAGAGTTTGATTCACCAAGGCGGAGTTAGTGACCTCATGAGAAGGCCAGCTCAGAAGTGTGTTTAGGTACTGAAAGAACCTAACAGAGGGACACAAGAAAATATGTCTGACTGACACAAGAGAATATTAGCTGACTGAGGGAGATTCATCAAAGCACTGAAAAAGAATAAGATTAGACCAGTCTAAATGTATATATTGTAGGAACTGTACTTTTTTTTGTTTGTTTTAAGGCTGTATGTGTTGGGATATATATATATTTGTTCTGTAATTATTGTTCTGTTTTGATATTTTTAAAGTAAAGATATTTTTTTACAAATGAAACTGCTGGAGTGCCTTGACAATTCTTTTAATTTTAAGTGGAGCTTTTAAAGGTTATAAGTACACTGTGTAAGGGCTTATTTTATACCAAACTGGGAAATATATAGAGTTCTCTAAAAGTCTTACATTGAGTTCTAAGGGTTCATTAGAAAGACCTTGTTGGGTGCCCATAGGCAAAGATATCTGCCCCACCCCCAAAGACAGAATTATCTGAGCCTGATAATTGGGTACGCTAACAAGAGGTTATCAGTTTGAATCCCTTCAGAGCTTGAGACTAAGGTGACTAGAACCCACAAAACAGACAAGAGGGTTACCTTGTCTGTTCACTGTACATAAATCATACACTCAGAGGTTGGCACTCTGGGAGTAAAGGGCTGACTGGCTGAGTGAGTTTGTGACAGATTGGTTGGCAGTGGTGGCATAAAAAAGTTTGGTGGTATAAGCTTCATTGTTCATTGTGTAGCTTGAAACTGTTTAGCTCACTTGGAAAAAAAGAAAGGCAGTGTTTTATTTCAAAAGGAAACAGAACTATATCCCTTGACTCACAGTTAAGTTTCCACCCATTTTATTTTTTTTTCTGAAGTGCCAGTCAGTATAGTATTAGTATTGAGAGAAGAAGAAAATGTCTTCTGACTACAGCAAGCACACTGTAGATTTCTTAAAGCAGTGTTGCAGGGACAGGGGAGTCCCGTTTGGGGTGAAAGCCAGTAAGCAGAACCTCATAGAGGCCCTGATGGTAGCAGATGCCCAGGGCAGTGAGTCACCAACTGTGACTGAAAGGGACCAGACCTCGAGTGTGGCAGAACTAGTGGTCAGTGAGGGACCCTGAGCCAATAAGGTGGACAGCAGGGCCACTGTCAGTGAAGGGCCACAGCAGCAGAGGAAGGTCACCATTATCCTGAATCCAGAGGTACTCAAGCTGCAAATTGAGTTGCGGAGGATAGAACTGGAGGCAGAGTGACAACAGAGGGAGGCAGACCATAAGGAATGTGAGTGCCAGCAAGAGGCAGAGGAAAAGAGAGAGCAAGAATGCAGAGCTGTGGAGGAGAGGAGAGAGAGAAGCACCAGTGGCAACATGAGCTGGAGAAGCTACTACTCCAACCAGTGGCTCCGGGGCAGGTAAGTGGCTTGGGTTTAACTGGGACTGCTGGACTGGGTTACAAATTGAACTCTAAATTAATAGCTGAGTTTAAGGATGGGGAGGATATAGCCACCTTTTTAAATTCTTTTGAAAAAGTTTGTATTCAGGCTAAAATTTCTAGAGAGTCCTGGAGCTTCCAGCTATCCCCGCTACTTACCAGAAAAGCTCGGGATGCATTGGGTCACTTGGACAATAAAGACAGTGATGATTACAGCAAGTGAAAAGCAGCACTACTAAAAAAGTTTGAATTAACTGCTGAATCATATAGAGCTAAATTCTGTAAGCTCAGGAGAAGCCCTGATATGAGCTATGAGGAGCTAGCCATGAAACAACTTCAGTTTTTAAAAAGTTGGTGGGAAGGAATTGATAAAATTGAAAATGTGATTTTATTAGAACAGTTTTATTGGGCATGCCCAACAGAGTTAAAAACCTGGCTAGAGGACGGAGATCCAAAAACAGTGCAAGAGGCTGCTGAACTCTCGGATGGCTATGCCAAGAGCAGACCTGCTCTGAAAGTGAACAGGGTGAGTGTGGCAGCACAGAAAGGGAAAAGTGCACCTTCAGGGCAGCTAAAACCCTCACTGCCTCCACCAAAACCAGTTAGCCCCAGATTTCAAAGAAAAGATTTCTCTGAAGTAAGAAATGTTTGTTGGTTATGTAAAGAAACTGGGCACATTGTCTGACAGTGTCCAAGAAGGACAAGCAATAATGTGCAAAGTAGTACCAGAAAGGAAGTGGGTGGTTTGTGTGTCCCTGGAAACATGCCAGTGAACATGAGGGAACACATGCACCTATTCATGGTAAATGGAGTACAGACACAGGGGTTAAGGGACACAGGGGCATCCCTGACATTGGTAAAAGGGGATCTGGTACAGCCTGGTCAGCTTATACCCAATAAATATGTGACTGTACAGGACTTTGCGGGTGTAGAGGAAACATTGCCATGGCCAGTGTTCTCCTGGATTGGGATGAAACAGGGGGAACTGTGCAACAGGTGGCTGTAGCTAACACATTAGCAGTGGATGTGATTCTGGGTAACAATCTCCAGCAGGGGGTGGTATGTGCAGTTACCTGTAGCCAAGAGGCCAGGAAAAATTGTAGTTCCCTGAGCCCTCCAGAAGCCATTAGGGAAGATAATGAGAGGCTGGTTCCCAAGCCAGTGTCTCCAGAGAGGGGGACTGATAAGAAGAGGGTAGAAATTTCCCCAGTAGCAAATAACCACATAGCTGCAGAGGGTTACTCCAAAGAGGGAGGGGTGACCCCTTGTCAGTGGGTTGGGATTGACAGTGATCCTGAGGGCCCTGATGCTAGTGCTAGGGACCCTAGTTTAGCGACTGAAGGGGACCTGCCCCATGCATTGGGAAGGTGTGAAGGGTTTGCAGCTGCTCAGAGAAGTGACCCTAGTTTAGGAAAGCTGAGGCTTGGACAGACCATGACAGTGCACAGGGAGGTGATGGCAGACATAGGGTTTATTGAGAAAATGGACTTATATATATACAGGCAGTACAGACAGAGGGAGGGATGATAGACAGGCAGCTTGTCAATCCCCACGGATATCGTGAGCAGTTGCTCAAGGTTGCCCATGATATTCCCTTATCTGGTCATCTGGGAATCACATGAACTATGCAGCGGTTGGCCCAGAATTTCTACTGGCCTAACTTCACCCAACAGGTGAAGGAGTATTGCCGGTCTTGTCACTGGTGCCAAGAAATAGGGAAGGTGGAAAAGAAAACCCTAGCCACCCTGATCCCCTTGCCCATAGTGGAGGAGCCTTTCCAGAGGGTGGGAATGGATATTGTGGAGCCTTTAAATACCCCCAGCTCCTCAGGGAAAAGGTTCATCCTGACTGTGGTGGATTATGCCACCCGGTGCCCAGAGGCAGTCGCCCTTTCCTCACTGAGGACAGACAAAGTGGCAGATGCCTTGTTTGGGATTTTCTCATGTGTTGGGTTTCTGCAGGAGGTAATCACTGATCGAGGGGGTTCCTTCATGTTGGACCTAATGAAATGTTTAAGGAAGAAGTGTGGGGTGGTGCAGAGATGCACAACACCGTATCACCCACAAGCCAATGGGCTTGTGGAATGCTTCAATGGTACCCTAAAGTCAATGCTCTGGGCATTTGCTAAACAACATGGGAGGGACTGGGAGAAATACCTTCCCCACCTGTTGTTCACATGTAGGGAGGTGCCCCAAGAGTTGACAGGATTTTCCCCCTTCGAACTCTTGTGTGGACGTCGAGTACGTGGGCCCCTAGACTTGATCCGGGAGGACTGGGAAGGCAAGCACACCACCCAGGAAACTCCCATTGTATATTACATCTTAAGGTTTGGGAAATGCTGAAGGAGCTTATGGGGACAGCTCAGAGCAACCTGGCAGGTGCCCAACAGAAACAAAAAGTATGGTACGACCACAGAGCCAAAGCTTGCTCGTACATGGTGGGTCAAGAAGTCATGGTCCTTATTCTGGTCCAGAAAGACAAGCTGCAAGCTGAGTGGGCAGGACTGTACAAAGTGGTTAGGAAGGTAAATGACGTAAACTACATTGTGGAGTTATCTGACCGTAGACAGACAGAAAGGATGTACCATGTCAACATGATGAAGCCATATGCAAATAGGGCTGACATGTTGTTTGCAGTGTGTAGTCATGGGGAGGGGACGGACGAAGGAGACCCCCTTCTGGACTTGCTGGAAGAAAGTAAGCAGGAGTCCTCTGTGGAGGCAGTAAAATTGTCACCCCAGCTGACCCCTGGCCAGATCTAGAAAGTGAGGGAAGTTTTAGCAGACTTTGCCACCTTGTTTAGTGCCAAGCCTGGACTAACTCCCTTAGCAACACATGATGTGAAGACAGGGACACAGACACCCATATGGCAGACCACATATCGAGTGATGGAGGCTGTCCAAAAGGACATTAGGAGGGAAGTGGAGGAGATGCTGGATTTAGGGGGATTTAGGGATTTAGGGAGATCCCACAGCCCCTGGGCCTCACCCGTAGTCCTTGTATGCAAGCCAGATGGCTCGACTCATTTCTGTGTAGACTATCGTGGACTGAATGCAGTCATGAAGTCAGATGCCCACCCAATGCCCCAGACGGATGAACTCCTAGACAATTTGGGGGAGGCGACCAACCTAACGACCATTGATCTGACAAAGGGGTATTGGCAGGTAGGGTTGATGGACAGAGCTATGGAGAGGTCATCCTTCATCACTCTGATAGGCCTATTTGAGTTCAAAGTAATGCCTTTCGGAATGAAGAATGCCTCGGCCACTTTCCAAAGGTTGGTGAACCAGGTGTTAAATAATGCCTAGGAGTATGCCTTGGCGTACCTGGATGACATTGCCATCTTCAGTACCAGCTGGGAGGAACACCTGTCACACCTTAGGGAAGTGCTGGGAAGAATACAGAGGGCCGGGCTCACTGTCAAAGCCGAGAAGTGCCAGGTGGCCATGGGAGAAGTGGCATACCTCAGGCATGTGGTAGGCCGGGGACAGCTCCATCCTAACCAGATAAAAATAGAGGTAATACAGGCATGGCCCAGACCAGAAACTCAGAAGCAGGCCAGGAGTTTTCTTGGGACAGCAGGGTACTACAGAAAGTTTGCACCGAATTACAGTGCCCTGGCTACTCCCCTATCTAACCTGTCAAAGAAAAAAATGCCAAGGAAAATTACTTGGGGTCCAGCCTGTGAGGAAGCCTTTACCAAACTGAAGAAGGCATTGTGCAGTGCTCCTGTTTTGATAAGTCCGGACTACAGAAAACTTTTATAGTTCAGACGGAGGCCTCAGACATTTGACAGACAGATTGGAGCAGTACTAAGCCAGAAATCTAGTGAAGGGAGGGACCACCCGATAGCCTACCTGAGCCAAAAGCTGCTCCCCAGGTATCAAGCATACTCCAGGGTGGAAAAGGAGTGCCTTGCCCCAGTGTGAGCCCTAAAGAAATTGGAGCCATACTTGTATGGGCAGTCTTTTGTGGTGCAGACTGACCACAACCCACTGGTTTGGTTGTCACAGATGGGGAAAAACAATGGCAGACTTCTCAGATGGAGTCTTGCTTTACAAGGGTATGATTTGAAAATCATACATAGGGCCGGAGCCAAAAATAAGAACTCAGATGGACTGTCGAGGGTCTATGAGGAGTGAACTGATTTGGGAAGCTCATCCCATATAGGGGATGGACCCCCCAAATTCAGTCTAGGTGTGGAGGAGTGTGACATAGACAGCCAGCTCTGAGCACTCGAGTGCTGTATTAATTTTTGTTATTACATATAAAATATGTGAAGGGAAGGAGGGAAGGGTCAGTTCAAGGAAAAGGCTGTCTTACTGGGACTGACACATCATGACCCCCCAAGGATAAGTTCAAAGGACAGAAGGTATTTTAAACTGCAGAGATCTGGGGTGCAATTACATTGTCAATTTGCTTTCATGCCAGGAAATAAGATTAGCCATTCATAATGCCCTCAGGGAGATCCTTTGACTTGCATAGTTGCCAGGGAAGGACTTGTGGGGAGGGGTGTCGAAGAGAGGCCAGAATGGACATTGAAGAGGATTGATGTCTGAGCCAGGGAGGACCCAGATGATTCTGGAAGGTCCAATATACATTTCCAGGGAACTCATGAATTACATGAATACCCTTTGATGTGTAGATACCCAGGGCCCAGACCAGGTTTAGGAGTCAAATACACTTCTGATTTGAATACAATGACTTACATCAAAAGACTGTTTATGTGTGTGTGTGTGTAGCAGAGCACAAACCAGTTCTGACCAGTTAACCTGTGGAGAGGAAAGTCAGTGAGGTCATCTCATATGTTTTTTTAAATATTTTATTTGGAGACCCTGTATTATAAAATATAGAGTTTGATTCACCAAGGCGGAGTTAGTGACCTCATGAGAAGGCCAGCTCTGAAGTGTGTTTAAGTGCTGAAAGAACCTAACAGAGGGACACAAGAAAATATTTCTGACTGACACAAGAGAATATTAGCTGACTGAGGGAGAATCATCACAGCACTGAAAATAGAGTAAGATTAGACCAGTCTAAATGTATGTATTGTAGGAACTGTACTTTTTCCTGTTTGTTTTAAGGCTGTATGTGTTGGGATATATATATATAGATATATATATCTATATATATATATATATATATATATAGATATATATATATCTATATATATCGATATATATATCTATATATATATATATATATATATATATATATATATATATATATATATATTTGTTCTGTAATTATTGTTCTGTTTTATATTTTAAAGTAAGGATATTTTTTACAAACGAAACTGCTGGAGTGCCTTGACAATTCTTTTTAAGTGGAAGCTTTTAAAGGTTATAAGTACACAGTGTATGGGCTTATTGTATACCAAACTGGGAAATGGATATAGTTCTCTAAAAGTCTTGCATTGAGTTCTAAGGGTTCATTTGAAAGACCTGGTTAGGTGCCCATAGGCAAAAATATCTGCCCCCCCCCAAGACAGAATGATCTCAGCCTGATAATTGAGTATGCTAACAAGAGGTTATCAGTTTGAATCTCTTCAGAGCTTGAGACTAAGGTGACTAGACCCACTAAACAGACAAGAGGGTTACCTTGTCTGTTCACTGTACACAAATCATACGCTCAGAGGTTGGCATTTTGGGAGTGGAGGGCTGACCGGCTGAGCGAGTTTGTGACACAGCATACTAATGCACTCTTTATCATAGTGTGAGACACGTTTGGATTACTGTTTTTTTTTTTTTTGGCAGTGTGTGGCATTATGGAAAAAAAGAAGAAAAACATGGTTATGTTACTGCACTAATATGACTTAAAGTACAGATTGCCATACTAACATATGTAAAAAAAAGAGCTAAAAAATACTACTATTTTACAAGTTGGCCTAGGAAAACATTTTATAGATCACTGTTATCACAGCATTACATATGGACATTGCTGCTGGTAGAAATATACCTGTATAATATGATGTGCAAATAGACAATAGACCACAGGTAGGCTACCTTCAATATGTTTTCTGTTACAGTTTCTAAACAGTAACATCATCTACACATGTCTCATTGCTTACATAAAATTGTTAAATAGATAAGTTTGAATAATAGAAATAAAAAAGAGTTTTACATTTTCCAGAGGCAGTGAACAGACTTTGGTATTTCTAAGTGATATAGATTGTTATGAAATGGATAGAAAGCATGTTGTATCCTGATTGGCCAAGAGTAGCTTTCAGCTGGATCGTTATCCTGTCACAATGGTCCAGTTAATAGTAATTTGTTTAAAAAATGCATAAAAAATACTAAAATTGAGCCATTTGATAATCTCAAATAAGGCTTGACATGGGGTGTGTTATGACGAGTTAATGACTCTTTTCAGATGGTGGAAGTACTCAGTTACATATTGAGCTTCAAGCTAGCTGGGGTGGCCCTTTATACCACTATAAGAGATGACCCCTGTCATGCCTTTGTTGCTTAACTATGAGCTCAAATGTTTTTTATCAAACTATGTATAATTTGTTTGTCATATGCAATTTATTGTCTTCTTGTTTACCACGTGGTACAAGAGTTTAGAACTTACCATAAATAGAACATTGAACCCCTCCCCTACCCACACACATACCATCTCATATGCAAACATTCACACTGTTAATATTTTATTCATAGATACTACATTTATGACAGTTAAATGTAGATATGTATAAATTAAATATAGACAGTTAGATATAGAAATATATAATAAATGAGTGCTCGTACAATTGAACCTGCTTTTCTAATAATCCATAACTTTTGCACACACTGTTTTGTTGCCCTTCCCTGTACAATGCGTGCACATCCTCCTAGTACACCAAGCATCTTTTGACCCTGTACACTTGCTCCATCTGGTGAAATGCTCCCTTGTAGCTCTTGAAAGGATGGTATATCTTGTGAAGAAGGTAATCTGTCCCTTTGTCACATCACCTTCTCAGCATAATGTTGGAACACGAGGAAGATGGCGGCTAAGCTGAGCCAGCTATCAGGATCTTGAGAGATACTGAGTGTTTGTAAATCATTGTCTGTACTCGTGGAAGATTTGCACGTTTATTTTCGTTTGTTCATACATTCATTTTGTATGTTTATTCGTACGCCCGTTTGTATGCTTGTTTTTCGTTTTTAATTTGTTTTATATTTTTCGGCAATTGCTGTGTTCATTCGCTTGGTCGATCCGTAATAAGGCAAGGGAGTTTTCATTGGATTTTAACCTCCTCGCACACTGTGGGAGTTTGCTTCTGACTGCATTATCTGAGATTATTTTTTGGTGGGAGCAGAGGATCATTTAGACTGTTTGGTGATTGCTGCTAATTTCAAGGTCTTGGAATTGCTGAAGGAAGGACTGAATTCTGTTTGGGGCCATGAGTACTTTGGACACACTGCCAAAAATTTGGTGCTGGACTTGAACTGTGGAGGTGGTGTATCGGGGTGTTGTGCTGGGGGGGGTTCTCCTCCATGTGCCTTGGGCTGGTGGCTGTCCATGCCTTCCGCTACTAAGCGGGAATGACCATCTGTGTTTCCAAGAAACTGGAGCTTTTAGTGGGTTTATCTCGGTTATATTTTATTGCCCCCCCCGCCTCCATCATCGTAACTTGCCCCATATCGTTGGAGGAAGAACCCGCTTTTAGAGAACAGCTCCCCAGAAGATACGCTGCAGTTTTGATTGTTTGTTTTGTTTTATCGACCGCTTGGGAAGATAAAAGGGATTCGGCCTTTTCTTGAATTTTCGGCTATCCTGGGAAGGCTTTGTTTCTAAGGAAGGTGGAACTCTTTTGAGTCAGTTCCTCAATGCTGGTTTTGGACCACTTCGTGGGTGTTATTTGGATTTGGGGACTTTGCATTTATTTCCCTGCTTTTATTGCCCTATCTGGTGAATCCTAACTCTTCCGACTGTAGTGGTGCAGAGGTGGGGCATCCATCACTGGGGAGTCAGTGGGTGGTAGTTCTTTCTTCTAGGGAACCCCTGGGAGTTCATTTGGTTGAGCTCCACTGGGGTCTCGTAGTATCCACTGTAGCCTGGTGGTGGGTTGGGTATAACCTTTTGGGTTTTAGTGAAGGGAATATAGCTAATCCCAAAGATATTTTCAGCGTTTTTTTCAGTGGGCAGATTATTTCTTTGACTTAAGACCCTTTGAATCAGGAATCGTTGTTCCTTTTGGAAGATCTTGCAGTGAGAGTGCTCAGGACTGGGATTCCCTGATTTTTAGTGGTTTTATTACTATTATAATTTATTAACTATATATGGTAGTGAGAGTACCATATTATTCCTCCTGGCTACCATAGTGAGAGTATGGTGTAGCTCGGGGGGTTCATTATTTTTTGTTCTTTTTGGTTTATTAAGTTTTCTTTATTTAGTGGCACCAGTTAGTGAGAGTTCCTGGTTGCCTGGGGGTTTATTTTGTTAATTATTGTTTAGTTTGATAGCTATTTGATCGGAATTTTGGGCCTAGATCAGTTGGACTCTCTTAGTTGTGCATAAAATTGTTTTAATATTTTAAGGGGTATTTGGCTATTATTATTTAAGTCGGGTGGGAGGATTGTTGTTTGTATGAGAGCAAATAAATTGGTTTAAAATATGTGTTGGGGTTTAAGTAAAATGGTTAGGCAGTACTCCCCCTCAAGACTTCGGGATCTCCGTCCCTTTGAATTACCCCCACTTTCAGTGGAGGTTTATGCTAGATGCCGAAATCTTGGCATTGTAAGATCAAAAAGTAGAAGGATACGGGGATCTTGGAACTCTTGGGGGATGGGAGGAAGAGAACGGATCGGGCAGTGAAGGCTAGACCCTTGGGCTAAATGGGTACTGGAGCCAGGTCCTCTTGCCTAGTTCCCTACCCAAGGGCACTGACTTGGAGTGTGTCAGGCAGGAAGTGGGATCACCCTTGGATTTCCGTCCCTTTCGGTGGTGTTACAATGCCAGGTCGATTAGGAACAAGACTGCAGTGATTGCTGATCTTGTTTCAATAGTCGACTGGCTTGCAACACCGAGACCTGGCTAGATGGAAATGCTGGCCCTGTGTTGGATTCCGCGGTTCCGGCTGGGTTCTCGGTGATTCACCGCCCGAGAGTGGACCGGAGGGGCGAGGGAGTTGCTGTCTGTTTTAGACAAGATCTGGATCTCAGGGAAGTGCCAGTTGGTGATACCAATACCTTTGAATGCATAGTGGGTGCAGGTGCAGGCTACAGGACCCTTTTTATCTACCGTCCACCAGGGGATGAGATGGAGTTCCTGAAGGAGGCTGCGGACTTCATCGACGACATGGTATTGGAATCTCCAGATGGATAATTCTGGGGATTAATGCCTGGGCTGACTATGAATTCTCGCCATTTGGTCAAAATCTCCTCCAATTAATGGATTCATTGGGCCTGTCACGAGTAATTACTTCTGCAACCCATGAGGGGCGGCATACATTGGACTTGGTTTTCCATCTGGGGATGCAGATATCTGATGTGGAGGTGGAGCCAGTCGGATGGTCTGACCATCACGCCCTGAGGTTCAGATTTGCGGCCCCCCGGAATAGGCCTGCCCCCAGGGAGATAGTACAGTACCGTCCTTAAAGAGGATTACCTCAGAGGGCCTAATGACGGAGCTGGACTTCTCGGATTTCCAAGGGATAGTGTGGATCCAGGGCCATTGGTCTTGGCCTATAATAAGGTTGTGATCTGCGCCCTGGATGCCATAGCTCATTCATATTGGTCTCCCCGCATCTTTCACCTAGGGGCTCCCTGGTTTGACGGGAGGTCCGTGGAGTGGAAGAGGAAGGGACGAAGATTAGAAAGACGCTAAGTGAAAACTCAACTGAGGTGGATAGACTTGTATTGTTAGAACATTATAAATTCTACCAATCAGCAATCTCCCATAAGAAGGCAGAGTTCCTGTCCAGGGAAATTGCTGCAGCTAGAATAGACCATACCAGCTCTTCCGGACTGTGGACAGATCGGAAACCAGTCTGTCTCCAGACTGGTAGAGCATTATCACAGGTACAATGTGAGGAGTTTGCAATTCTTTTGCTGACAAGGTGTCCACCATCAGGGATGAGATCAGCCAGTGTCTTTCTATTGAGCATTGTACTGATCAATCGGTGGTACTAATGCCCAGTTGTACTGGTCTACCTTTAGACTACCAGCAGTAATAGATATTGTGAGGATTATCCAGACTCATGCGCTACCTATTGTAAGTTGGACCCAGGCCCTACTCACCTGATGGTGGGGTGTAGATGTTATCGGCCCAGTCCTGGCTGGGATAGTGGTGGTGTCATTAGAGAGGATCTTCCGGATCCCTTAAAGGAGGCGTAATACACCCCCTTTTGAAAAAACCCTCTCTTGACCCCGACTGCCCAGCAAATTATAGACCAATCTCTAACCTCCCTTTTGTAGGGAAGGTTATTGAGAAAGTGGTCGCTCTGCAACTGGAGGATCACTTATCTATCCACAATATCTATGACCCTCTCCAATCCAGCTTCAGGAAGTTGCACAGTACAGAGACGGCTCTTGTTCGGGTATTGAATGACCTCCTGATGGCAAGAGATCAGAGGACCCATTCTATCTTGGTTCTCTTAGATCTCTCAGCAGCATTTGACACCGTGGATCATGGGGTATTGCTCGACTGCCTGCAGTTTTTCTGTGGCCTGAGGGGAGCAGTCCACAGTTGGTTTCGATCTTTTTTGGAGGGCAGATCTCAGAGAGTGGTATCGGGAGTCAACACCTCGACCCCTCACTATCTGCCCTGTGGGGTACCGCAGGGGTCGGTGCTGTCCCCTATGTTATTCACGGTGTATATGCTTCCACTGGGGGACATTATAAGATGGTATGGGTTGAGTTTTCATTGTTATGCTGATGATTCTCAACTCTACCTGTCTTTTATGCCTGATCAGGAGTCGGATTCCATCACTATTTTTAACAACTGCCTTCTGGAGATTCAGGATTGGATGAGTGCTAGTTGGCTCAGGTTGAATCCAGGGAAAACTGAGGTGTTGGTTGTGGACCTGGAGGGAGGATAACAGGGGTTGGATGGGGAAACCCTCGGTTTATATCTTGGGGCTCCAGCTTCTGGCCTCTGGCCAAGCACGTAACCTGGGAGTAATTTTTGACGTAAAGCCTGACTATGAAGATGCAAGTGTCGGCCGTAGTCAAATCTGCCTTTTATCATCTGAGGAATATTGCCCGGGTGAAACACTTGGTTCCACGGGAAGAACTTCCAATTTTGGTCCACGCCTTTGTTACCAGCCGTTTTGATTACTGCAATGCGCTCTATCTAGGGCTGCCGGGGGTGGATATCCACGCTTGCAGCTGGTGCAGAAACGCGACGGCCAGGTTGTTGATGGGAGTTTCACAATCTAGCCATATAACACCTGTGCTGGCGGATTTGCACTGACTGCCAGTACAGTGGCGGATCACCTTCAAGGTCGATTATTGACCTTAAGGCCCTACATGATTTGGGACCCCACTACCTGAAAGAGCTCTTGGTGCCTTACTGTCCTGCCTGCCTCTTCGCTCCTCTGATGAGGGATCTAGAGATTCCCAGGGTACATTTAAAGATGTCAGGAGGTAGATCTTTTGCCTATATGGCACCAACCCTGTGGAATTCTCTACCTCGTCAGATACGAGAATGCCAAACTGTTGAAAGTTTTAAAAAGCAATTAAAAACTTTCTTATTCTCCTTAGCTTTAGCTGGAACATAATGAATAATTGTATTGTATGATTGTTTTATTTATTGTTTGAAATTTGATTTTATTTGTTTTTATTGTAAAAGCGCCCTGAGCTTGGGAAGGGCGCTTAATATAAATAAAATTTTACTTACTTACTTACTATAACATACCTGTGTACTCCTCTTACTTACCATCTAAAGGTCTGTATCTACAGCATGAGCTGTGTGAACAGTCTTCTTACAGCACAGCTTCTAAAAGATTTCAGCAAAGTGTGCCAAACTAATTGTGTGAGTGCAGTAATACAGTCACAGGGTTGGCGTCATTGACGATGAAGGACTTTTCAGGATTTAATAGGCCATGTGCCTGTGCCGATGGCTGTCATTACACTGCTGCATGATTCAGCATAGCCTGATAATGCACACTCTAGATGGTATTATGGCTTTATTCATTAACACAGAATAATTTGACTATACACTTTTACCTGTTAGAACAGTCAAGAGTTCCAGACACCCAGTGGAATAGCTGTTGAAAAAAAAAAGATACAGTCAATGTAACACTTTGTAAAAATATATAATGATATGGCTTTTGGGAAAGAGATTTGCTTTGCCACACAGACTTACTGCTTACTATTTGAAAAAAACATTCTATCATTTTACCTCCCTCCTCTTCCTATTCCACCCCATGCTTTTGAAACCCTCTGTGCTTATTATGCATTGTTATACTGGGCTCTATGTTTGAAGGAGCAGATTGCCTCCATGCCATGTATGTGAGGCATGGAGACACTTTTCACCCATTGTGCCACACGTGTGGCATTAACCAAATGGGGCGCACAGTCCCGACACACACGATACCCCACCTGCGCAGATCACAATGTGCAGGGGACATGCAGGGAGTGTGCCAGCACTATGCAGCATGCACATAGCCAAGTAGAGCTGTGCACCAGGACACATGGGGGCAGCTAGTATACCAGGGAAACATTGGTTTAAGCCCTCTATGTGCCCCACACCTGCATCCCTCAACAAGGGGACACAACACAGGAGCAGTGATCAGCCATCCAGGACCACCCACCCCTGCACCCAGCCATGCCCCACACCTCCCCATGCATGCCCCCCCACACACACATATGCATAGGAGCATTGACCGCTGGCCTGCAGACCCCCTCGCAACCCACTGGCTGCAGGCATCACGTTTATTCATCCCGGTGGTGTAGTGGGCAGTGTGATCCCTCCCCATCCCCCAACACACGCCCTCGTGCCAGTGACCCCAACCCTAGTACCACCCCATCTGGTTGGAGGCAAGGCACAGCTGGTAGCACAACCCACTTCTTACCTCCATGGCTGCCTGCCATGCTGACATCCATGTAGTAGTGCTGCCAATGCACCCCCACAGCATAAGGGATGCTGTGCACTGGGGGGGGGCATGCCCGTGGACAGGTCATGGACGTTGGAGAATACCGGCAGTGTGCACCTATCCACAGGTGCAGAGCTCCGTGGGCAGGATATGCACCTCATGTACGTAAATTCCAACCATTGGAGCATAGGTCACAAAATCAAACTGTAATTGTTTACAAATAGTCAAATAGTGTATCAATCAATCAATCAATCAAACTTTATTTAACCAGGTGTAGACACCATTGAGCAAGCTCATTTTCAAGGTGGTCCTGGACATCAAACAGGTTACAGGCATGGGTAGACAAAGCACAAAAATACATGTGGAATATCAGACAGGTCATAATTTATCAGACGACAATATTACAAGCAGTTTGGAAGAGACAAAAAACTATTAGCATGTGTGTTATAAATCAGGCCTAGATAGAGAAGGTGAGAGAGAGAAAGAGATGGTAAGGAAGAAAGGGATGAGGAGAGATAGAGAAGGTGGCTGCACAAAGCCATTTTACGGATATGAGAGATGACCAGTCAGAAAATTCTGGAAGTACATAGCTAAGTGAAAGTCAGCACTAAAAAGGATGCAGGGTAGGTAGTCAGGAGTAACTTCTCAGGACTTACTGGCTTGTTAGGGTCCATATGCATGCTTCTGTGTGTAAGCTGATGTATATTCAGTTGTAGTATTGGGTGGTAGAGAAAGAGACAGTGAGAGAGAGAGAGAGAGAGAGAGAGAATGAGAAAGAGGGTACAAGTGCTGGGTGCCCCCTAACTTTGGAGCTAAGCGTAACTAAAAGCCAGATACTCACAAAAAAGTGTTGGCAGTTAAGGGAGCTTGGTAACTTAAAGCAGTTGCAGGTTTCTATCAGGTAGTCAGTTAACATTGCTTTGAAGGTGAATGGACCAGGGAGGGTATAAAGTTTTATGGAGCTTTGCAAGGTATTCCATAGGGAAGGAAGGAGAAATTGATTGCAGCCGAGCCATGAGATGTTTTTGTTCTAGGTATCTGAAGCCAAAGTATGGAGAAGGATCTCAAGCCATAGGCACCCTTGGCATGCTCGGAGAGGCTCAAGATGTACACTGGAAGCTTATCAGACAGTGCTCTGTATAACCAGAGAAGAGCATTTCCTTTCCTCCTTATAGGAAGGGAAGACCATCCCTGCTCGTGGTATAGCAGGCAATGGTGGGTGCAGGAAGGTAGATTAAGGATGAACCTCAAAGCCCTGTAGTAGAGGGTGTCAAGCTTACTAAGCACTGAGGAAGAGCAGTTATTGTACAGGAAGACGGCATAGTCCAGGAGTGGTATGAATGTGGTTTGCACAAGCCTCTTTCTGGCTTCTTTGGTGAGGAGATGTTTGATGCGGTAGAATATGCCTAAGCGCTGTCTTAGTTTTTTGGAGACCTCATTCAGGTGGTATAGAAAGTTAAGTTTGTTGTCCAGCCAGAACCCTAGGTATTTTAAGTTATTCACCGTTTCAAGGGGTTCACCCAGTAGTGTTAGGATCTTGTGGTTGCACAAATGACCAGGGGCTTCCTTTGATGAGATAGTCATAGCTTTGGTCTTTTTAGCATTGAGTAGGAGCTTATGTTTAATTAGATTATGCTGGAGAGAGATAAAGTCTTGCTGTGAGTCTTTATATGCTAAATCTAGATTGGAGTTAACGGTGTAGAGAACAGCATTGTCTGCAAATAGGTGCACCTTAGCTGTGCGCAGGCGAGAGTCAAGATTGTTGATGTAGATTGCAAATAAGATTGGGCCCAAAATGGAGCCTTGGGGGCACCTCGTAACAATGTTTTTAGAGGAGACGGATCTCCTGAGGCTTTGACTTGCTGAAATCTGTTAGTAAGGTAGCAGATGAACCATTTAATGGCGACACTGTCAAAACCGATATCACTCAAGGCATTAAGCATAATGTTGTGATCCACTGTGTCGAAGGCCTTACTGAGGTCAAGGAAGAGAGCAAACACATACTTCTTAGAATCTAAGGCCATTTGCCAGTCTGTGGTTACTTTAGCAAGGGCAGAAACTGTGCTGTGCTTAGCTCTTAAACCCATTTGGGTGGCGTGTAGGAGATTCTGCGAGTCCAGGTGTTCCCTGACTTGGGTGTTAATAATTTTTTCTAGTAATTTTGAGAGAGTAGGTAGTAGAGATATTGGTTGGTAGTTGTTCATGTCACTCTGGTCCCCAGACTTGAACAAGAGGATGATGTGTGCAGTTTTCCATAGATTGGGTAGCGTGCTTTGCATTTGGGAGGAGTTGAATAAACGGGTAATGGGAGCGGTAAGGTGGTAGTGACCAATTTTTAGGAAGAAGGGTTCGACATTGTCTGCACCAGTGCTCTTTTTTATATCCAGCCCCAACAGGAGGTCCTCTACTTGCTTGAAGGTAACAGATCGGAAGCTGAAGGCACTGGGGTAACACTGGTTAGTGTTAGCATTGGGGTTAGTGACAACAGTGATGTCCCCGTGTGGACTCAGCTTGCTGATTGGGGAGGTATCAAAGGCCAGTCCCGCAGTAGCAAAATGTTCATTAAGGTGTTCCAGAATATCAGCTTTGTCAGCAAAGGCATTGTTCCCAGACACTATTTTGATGGGGAGGGTGGCAGCGGTGGTGTGGCCTTCAACCTCTTTGAGGATGCTCCAGAACTTGGCAGCGTTGTTTTTATTGTCTTCCAGTGCTGATTGAAAGTGTTGTCAGGGATGGAAATACATCTCTTTTAAAATCTCGTTATGCTGCAGTAGTTACATTACCTAGTTTGTTATGCTGCACTAGCTATGTAGTTGATTCAGTATAACAACTTTAAACATGATCTAGAGCTCTCTGATTCTTCAGGAATGGTCAAGGCAGTGAGAGATGGTCCAGAAGGCAAGCATTGGCAAAAATAATGAAAGCAAAACATACTTCATCATAAAGAATGTACCACACACTATTAAAAGATACTGTATGATTGCCGATACAGTACATATCAGGGATATACTCAAACTCTTGAGGTTTCTATGGTAATGATATTTGTTGAGTTGCGCTTCTGATGTCTCTGGTTACCATGGAAACCTCTTCAATGGAAAATATTCCTGTTGTGTATGGGCTACCATACGGCATACTGTATGTGACTGTACAATATCCAGACAGTATACATGATCATTATTGTGCTAAACCATATAATGGAATGAGTGAAATAGTCTTCCTAGAACCAGAACTATGTTCTGTCTGCATCCCTGCAGCCATTATTTTTTTACTATCACAAACATAGATGTCACATTTACAATGTATTTGAAACTTCAACTGGGTTGTAAAAAATAAAACTATGCCAAATAAAAAAAGAAAACCTATTAATTTGTTGTTAATCTGATCATCACATAGTAGTCACACACATAAACAAATTTGAAATATTATGCATTCTTTAAAATTGACATCACAATTGTTTGTTTTTGAACAGTGAAAAATGTGTCTTGTGACTTTATCTGTTCATCAGAGACCTGTGTACTGCTTTTTCTGACTGTGCTATACTTAAGTCTGTGCCTATAGAGAAGGCCTTTTGTTGTGTGTACACACAGTGTGTTGGGACTGGGATATTCTTCATGGGTATCTGTTGTCTGTTATTTCTGAGCATGGTGTGTCATGTTCACAGGTGGTGTGAAGTGTGGTAACAAAATCATGTAAGCCATGTGTTTGATTCTTGCAACCTCTCTTTCACTACCTAGGGGTGAGCTCTTATTTCATTGCAGTATCTAGCTATTTTCTGTGCATGCCCATTCTTTTCAATTTGACTGCTTCCTGCGAATGGCAGGTGCTGTCATGTGTACCGAGTGTAAAAACAGCATGGGGTTGGTGTATCTAGTAGGTTTTATAGTTGTCAGTACTGTTCATTCCTACATCTCATGGAGTGCCTTTCACCACCTCCTCTGTTTCGGCTCCTATGCAGAACTGTTAAGTGATGAGCTATGTGTTGAGTTGTGTGAATGGGTGGTTGATTGGATAAATGCAGGGGTGGGGTTTGGGGGTTCAGATTGTACCCTTGGTATGTCTGGATGATAATGTGTATGTCGGGGTGGATTTGGGGGGTCAGAGTGTGTCCTGGGCATGGAATGAGATATGCAAGATAGCAATTCAATGCATATGTAGTACATATATGTGTAGGTGTTCATCAGTATGTTGACTGGGAACAAAAAGAGAGGTTTTTAAGCTTGGGAATACATTTCCCCATAAACAGACTGTGTATGAGTGGAACAGTGATAATGTGTTATGTTGTACAACTTGGCACAACTTTGTATAAAAGAACAGAAGAAGGCCAAAGCCCATCAAGACTGTTCCCCACACATTGTGGGACTATTAGATGAATTGACAATTGTCCTTAATCCAGTCATCAAGTTTATTTTTAAAGGTAGTAATACTTTCAGAGTCAATCAAATCCTGTGATAAGGTATTCCATATTCTCGGAGCTCTGATTGTGAAGAAATTTCCCCTTTTATTAGTTTTAAAAGTTTTCACCTCAAGTTGTCTGTTATGTAGCCTCGGCACTAACCTTCTATTAGAATAAGATAGCCCACATTGCTTCATACGATCAGGTGATTGAAGTAATTTTTAAAGTAAGAGTAAGTCACCTCTAATTCTCCTGTTTTATAGTGAGTGCAGCCTGGTGGTTTTAAGTCTTAAAGGATAGTCAAGGCGTGTCAGCCTGGGTACCATTCTAGTGGCTCTCCTCTGGATCTGCTCCAGCCGAGCCATGTCACCTCTAAGATAAGGGTTCCAAAAGTGAGACCCATAGTCCAAATATAGCCTGATGTAAGTCCTATACAAAGGGATAAGACACTGTTCGGATCAATTAACAAATGTTTACTTGATTTGCCTCAGAAGTCTGTTATCCATATTAGTGGTTTGGTGCAGTGATCAGCTGGTGTAAGTTTATTATTAATAAGTATGCCCAAATCCTTTTCACATAGAGATGTATTGAGTGGTGAATAGTTCAAATAATAAACATTGTTTGGATTATTTTTACCAAAGTGAATGATAACACACTTGTCCTGATTGAAATACAAATCATAATGTTTGGCCCATTGCTCGATTTTCTCCAAATCAGAAACTAAAGATGCAAGATTATCTTGATTATTGACCCTACCCCCTAGTTTTGTATTGTCAGCAAACTTTGACACATAATTATTAGGCATTGGCTGTAAATCACTTATAAAAAGGTTAAACGGTGTGGGCCTCAGAACTGATCCCTGGGGAACTCCACTTTACACAGTGCCCTAATCAGACAGTACATCATTAATTCTAACCCTCTGTGCTCTGTCAGTCAGCCAATCAGAGGTCCACCTTATTAAACCAGGGGTCAGCCCTATGTTATACATTTTTACTATGAGTTTATCGTGTGGGACTTTGTCAAATGCCCGACTAAAATTGAATAGTACCACATCGGTGGGAATACCCTTATCCAGTTGTGTACTAATGTTGTCCTAAAAGGATATCAAATTTGTAGTACATGAGTGATTAGGTGTAAACCCATGCTGTATTGTATCTAGATTTTCAATCTTATATATTCCTGTTCTGATTTAGTCTTGGCAACTCTTTCTATTAATTTACCGATCACAGAGGTTAGGCTTGTAGTTTGATGAGGTTAGTTATATTACAAATACTATTTGTAAAACACAAATCTTATAGAGAAACTAGAGACTATGGCAAGAGAATAATGTATGGTTTATATAACCGTACTTATATTGCTCAATTGGAGGCCTTTCATTACCTGTAGCATCTTGTGATAGACACAGATAAGGCTCTTCTGGTGTTGTAATTTGGCCGTTGGCCACTGTTGGGGCAGAGAGTTGGAGCACAAAGGGCTCAATCACCATGATCTCTTCGACATCACCCTCTGTGGCCTGTTGCTTGCCCTCAAGAGTGCCCACCAGCTGATCATCCTCCTCTGAAAAATAGTACATAATTATATTTCTTTTGAGAACTGCATAATCTCTAACACTTCTGTTGTTGTTGTGTAAAACATTGTATTGCACAGGTACTTCTGGCTCACTTAAGGACACGATTTGTCTCAGCCAAAAAAATTGATAAATAACAGTGATTTTGCAGTTTTTTGTACACACTGGTAGCAAGCCACTAATTTAACACTGTGTACTCATTTAAGATGCTGACATACACTATGGAAGATATTGAATGAGCAACGGTATGCATAAACAGAGTGTTCTTTTAACTCTGGGTTATGATGATCATGAAGTTCTTGAGCATTGCTATTGAGGTATCATAGAAATCAGAAGTACTCTGTAGCAGAACAGACTGCTTGTAAATAGTTGACTATCCATTATTCTCTGTAACGCATGTTGTGCATTTAAAGACTGTTTTTTGCAATCTACAGATGTATATACTGAATATGTTTCCTCTGATTCAAACTACATAATTATAGTCTCTGGTAAGTTTGTGTCAGTTACATAGCTTAGTCATGTCTGTGCCACTGCTGCATTATGAGTCTACATTACGCAATGGCTTTTGAAATACTGGATTGAGATTGGCTGCTTCCCATGATTAGTAGTGGATGAAGTGGCCGAAATCCGCTAGGTGAAGCAATTCACTAATAAAGGTGGAATCTGTGAAGTAAACTGCAACGTGAAGTGGAGTACTTCGCATTATAATGAGGATCGCAAAGTCCATTGGAAGCAATGGCTTCACATTACTCCACCTTTCCCCAACCACTTCTGCACCAATTTCAATCTGAAATACATTGAAATTAATGTACTTCACATCACTTCACCTTGTTGGTGAGCTCCAAGGCGAATTTTGCAGTGATTCATAGGATTGCAGGTCACATGGGCTTTAGATTGTTCTGCACAATCTCAGTTCTGTGTAGTGTGTGTGTAGTGGTAGCTGGAGAGAGTTTGCTCTCAGAGCTCTGAGATTCCAACCCTCTAAAAGCCATTCAAAAATCCTTTTTGAGCCATTTTGTTTGCTCAAAATTTAGCCACTGATTGTAGGAAGCCCTCCTGTGCTCATATCACCGAGTGTTTATTGTTTGTGTGTGTATTTTGAATGTTACTTTAGAACATTCAGTCTGCGTAGTGACAGACACTTGAAGTGTGCTTGGGGGGGGGTGTATCTGTGGTGGAGGTAGATAAACTGTCAGAGAGAAAGGCAGTCTTTCTGTTTTGGATATATTTTTCTTGTATAACCATGTTAATGTACACACAGTACTATTTTGAGTAATTTTTGAATTTATTTGCTGATTGTTGTGGTGCAGTGCATAATTTCAGTTTGTTTAAAAGATTTGGTTGTATTACTGAAGTTTTTAATTTGCTGTGCATTACCTATAGTATATGTGAGTATGTGTGCGACACATGCCATCAAATCAGACACATTTTATTGTGCCACACAGTAATTGCAGCACTGTGAACCTGCTATCCACCCGCATTATTTTGTACTGCTTTTTGGTATCTTGGTAATGGTCTGTTACTGCAGTGCACTATCCCCCTCAACTGGCAAATGGTATTCATTTCTAGATTTGGATTTGTGACTTGTGAGCACTGATTAAGGTGTTGTTAAGCCTTTGCATCTACATTTCTTGAGTGCACAGCACAATCTTAATCTGTTTGTGCATTTGCATCTGTTTAGTGCCCAGTCTCCATCTGCAAGCCACAGTTGTTGTTTTTTGACTTCCCATCCACCAGCCCAGACTGAAAGGCAGTATAGTGGAGTGGTTTAAGGCTCTGAGCTGCAAACCTGGAGACCTGGGTTTGAATCCCACAGGCCCCACTTGCATACTGTGTGATCCTGAACAAGTCACTTAACTTCCTTGTGCTCCCAGGTTGCACCTGTAAACAAGCTTTCAGCTTAGTGTGTCTCACCTGGTAAAACCAAGGTAAAAAAAATCTAATTTTGTTTAGAATTTTCTTAGTGATCCCCAAAAAATGCCTGCAAAGAGACGTGCAAGCAAAGTTGTTTCAGGCCATGGTACTGCTGCCAGTGGCAAGATTGGCCATGGGCATTGTAGTACTCAGAAGTGCATTGTTGATGTCAGTAAAGGGATTTGACCATCAATGATTTTTACAGCACAGTCTATTGCTTCACTGATAGTTGGAGGAGATGACGTTGTCTTCACTGGTGGTGTTTGTGCAGTTGCTACTGGCATGAGTATTGCTGCCCCAAGTTCCACTTCTTAACAGTTAACCATTTTAGGAAATATAGTTGAGTCTAGAGTTGTGACTGACAGTGTAAATGATGTCATACTCCCCAACATCCCAACGGTACAGTGGTAGCCACAGACATTGCCAGCTATTTCCAGATATTTCGCAAAATTTGTGAAGAGTTTCTCTCTGCTGCCCCTACTGTTGAAATGTAGAAAGCAGGAGATATTTCTGGAAATATCACAGAAATTTTGGGAAATAGCTGGCAGTGTCTGTGGCTTCTACTGTAGTTGAACATGATTCTGATCCTGATGACAATAACTCACAATGTCATATTTCTTCCAGCGCTGTTGAGGTTATGCATTTGCAATCCAATGATTCAAAGAGTGGCACAAACATATTGGGTGATGATGATGATGTTGTGGTTAGAACTTGTTCTCCATAGGACAGCATCCAAGCTGAAATTGTGGATGTGGATGATGTTGATGAATATGATGATCATGTCAGTGACCCCTTTTGGGAACCGGAGAAAAAGAAAGTCAAGGTGGCAGTGTCTGGGTCTGTTGGTGTTAAATCTCCCCCTCAAAAAAGTTGTGATTTAGCAGTTTCTGTTGATGATGATCATGATGACAAAGTAATAATCACAGGTAGTCATGGTGGTCAGTCGGAGTCCAAGTGTGTCCAGCAAGAAAAATCATGCAGGTCACCCCCCATTTTAGGGGTTAAAAAAATGGAGTCCAATAAGTAGCATCATGGACATGTTAAAAGTAAGGGATCACAATCCCTTGTTTGGGATTTTTTTGTCCAAGATGCAAATGATGAGTCAGTTGCAATCTGCCAGCTTTGCTATGCACGTGTGAGTCGAGGTAAAAAGGGGAATCACCTGGGCATGGGGGTGCCAGCATATACATCTTAAGAACAGGCACATGGCACTGTGGAATTGGCACCAGAGGGCAGCTAATGCCATAGTGGGGCATTCACCCTCATTGTCAACCTTACCGCATTCAGCCAAATATACCAGATATAATCTCATTCAGAGGAAATGTAAATGTTTTCCATCCTGTGCCCTGCCCATGCCATGGCAGATGGAGACCGCATCCAGCAGCCACAGCCGCAAGGCCTCTTACTATCAATACTTTACAGTGAGCATGTGTACTAATTTTTCATACTATGGAACTTCCTTGAGCTGTGTTATGCTTCCTGTTGGATTTCTGAGATGCAGTTAAGAATGGGGTATGGGTATAAATGGGGTATGTTATCCCCTTCCATGAGTGTAAGACCAAGTAGCAATGTCTGTAGTAGCACTGAAATAACACTGGAGGATTTTTTTTTTAATTTAGTTGTTTAACCAGGTATGGCACACTAAACTGAAAGATTTTTTACAGGAGTAACCTGGGAGCACAAGGAGGTTAAGTGACTTGCTCAGGGTCACACAGTATGCAAGTGGAAGCTGTGGGATTCAAACCCAGGTCTGGTCTGCTGGATGTCACCAGATTTGCAGCTCAGAGATTACTACAGGCATGATGAGGTGGAGGATCATGATTCAGAAAGCTTGTCAAGTGGTGGTCAGAGCAGCAGCAGTGGTGGTGGTGGTCTATGCAGTATGTCTAGTGCAAGTGGTACATCAACCTCTGTACTTAAAATGGGGAAAATAACTTCATTTTTGGACTTGTCACCTGTGCACCCCTCTTCATTACACATCCGCACCCCTACCCCAGCCATTCACAAAGCAGAGCCATTTGTCACACTCCATGCAAAATGTGTAATAACAAGTCAGCCCATGTTGCAGAGTGTTTTTGCCTGTAACCTGAAGTATCATAGGAATCATAGGAAATTTACAAGCAGTTATGGATGAAGTACTCTTATAGCTTGCCTTAAACCAAATTAGATAATCAAAATTCATAGACACTGTTTCTAAATTCCATGTCTAATCTAGTTTTAAATGTTTCTATGTCCAGGCTATTTTTTATTTATTTATTTATTTTTATTTAAAGTCTAGGAATTACAACCCTTTGAGTCTGAGACTCATTTGCAAAGGCTCCACATCTTACATAAATGGATTAGAATACAGTATAACATAGAATATACAATATAGACAACATTACTGGTACAGAAAATGATAGTAACCTACCGAGGTGAAAAAAATAGAATAAACACAATCAATGGAATGACAGCAATTGTGAAGTAATGATGCATTAACATTTAAAGTTTCATCTGCAGTCACAGTGGGAGTTTGGCATTATGTGATTAAGTAACTCATGTTTGTAAGGCCCAAGCCTGCGAATTGATAAGACAGAGTCAGGGATTGAGTTCATCCAGAGTGGTGCCCTGTAGCAAAAGGACCTTTGGCCAGCAGTGGTCTTTACAAAGGGGACACGGAAAGTGGCGGTATCTGAGTGTCTAGTGGAGCGAGCCGGTAGGTTCTTTTGGAGGAGCATAAGACAGCCTGGGGGGACTAGGCCCAACTGAATTTTTTTGGCCAGTAGGCAGGTATGATAAACTAGTCTTCCCTGAAAGTTTAGCCATGATCAGCGCAGATAGAGATCACAGGTGTGCGTAAGACGATCACATCCTATGGCCAATCTGCAGGCTTTGTTTAGGGCACGTTTAACGCTGGACAGAGCTGTGTCAGAGGTGGCCCCGTAGATAATTATGCCGTAGTCTACCAGTGTGAGGAGGTGCTGGAGATAGCTAAGTGAAGAGCATCCGGAGGTAGACAGGGCCTAAGCCTGTAGAGAGACCGATTATTTTGTTAATTTCAGTGCAGGTTGATGCGATATGCTCACGATAGGTGAGGGCAGAGTCTAGAATAACCCCTAGGTATTTAAAATTGGAAACAGGTTCTAGCTTGGTGCCCATCACATTGTGTATAGCTAATTTTGTAGTGCTGTGCTTATGTTGTGGGTGGGCGAATAGCATGACTTTCGTCTTTTTTGTGTTGAGTACAAGCTTGTGTGAGGAAAACCAAGCTTCAATTTGAGTGAAAGAATCCTACAAGGATTCTTGAAGTAGAGCAGGATCAGGGTGACGACTGAAGATCACCGCATCATCAGCATAAAGGAGAAGATGCCCAGAGGTGGCCTAAGGTAATGAGTTCAGGTAAAGTGAGAAAAGGAGCGGACCGAGGATAGATCCTTGAGGGACACCCGATTGGACTGGAAGGTTTGCAGAGAGGGTGTTTCTTATCATCACCTGCTGAGTGCCGCCAGAGAGATAACTGGAGAACCAGCTAGCAGTTTCTTTGGAGACGCCGACAGAGAGGAGGGCGTTTATGAGCATGGTGTGATTGATGGTGTCAAATGCCTTGGAGAGATCAACAAAGACTGCACCAGCCAGATCTCCCTGGTCAAGAGCATCATGAACAAAGGAGTTGAGTTCTAGGAGGGCAGTGGTGGTACTGTGACCTTTTCTGAAACCGTGTTGTTGTTGGTAGATTAGGTGTTTTGTATCTAGATAGTTAGTAAGTTGATCAGCCACTATTTTTTCCAGGGCTTTTGAGAGTGGAGGGAGTATGGAGATGGGCCTGTAGTTACTAGTAGCTGTACGTGTACCATTTTTATGTACTGGAGTAATCCTTGCCTTTTTCCATAGAGACGGGAACTTTCCTAGGCACAGGGACATGTTGAAGATTTTAGTAAGAGGCACTAGAACAGCATCAAGGGTTAAATATAGCAATTTAGTATCTGGTGAGTCACCACTATGTCTGGTCTTTCCTAGGAACCTGGAAATATATGAGCGGGCATCACTAGTGGAGATGGTTTTGAGACGAAAAGAAAGCACACTGGGAGGTGGTGGGAAATATCCGGCATCAGAACTGAAAAAGTCAGGGGGGGGAATAGAGCTTAGATCTGAGAATGCTATATTAAAAGCATCTGCAATTTTGCTGGGTTCTTAAGTAGGGATACCATCTAGGACAAGCATGGCAGGGGGAGGGGAGGGAGAGGGTGTTGTTGTTTTAGATAATTTGTTCCAGAATGTCATGACCCTTTGGGTGAACCATTTTTTTAAATTCCACCTAGGCTGGAAGAGTTGTTTAGAGTGCTTCCTTGTGCTTACTTGATCATTGTTAAATTTGATACCCAATTCATCCTGCAGATTGCAATCACTTAAAGTTCTTTAAAGCATGCACATGTCTCCTCTAAATCTTCAATAAGTAAGAGAGTACATTCCTAAAAATGTCAGCCTTTCACTATAAGATTTATTATCTAGTCCAGTAGTATCTTTAGTCATTCTTCTTTGTATGCCTTCAAGCCTAATTATATCTTCACGCTTATATGGTGACCACACCTGGGCACAGTATCCAAGATGGGGCCTGACAAGAGAGTTAAACAACGGTATTAGAACTTTGGCTTCCTTACTGGATATGTGTCTGAGTATACTATTTAAATTCTGATTCACCTTTCTTATCTGGAGTGTACAATGCTGACTAAACGAAAAATCCGGGGTAACACAAATTTCCAAATCTCTTTCCTGAATAGTACACAACAGAATAACTTGTCCAATTTTATAAGTTGCTTTTGGATTGTTTTTGCCCAAGTGCATAATTCTGCATTTAGCTATATTTAGTTCTAATCTATTAAATTCTGTCCAGGATGCTACCTTACTGATTGCTGTGAGTAACCACCCAATCATACAGTGTCATGTGAACTTAATGCTGCTGTAGCTGAAATGCTGGCAATTTATCTTTTGACCTTCTCCTTTGTGGAGAATTCAGGATTCCAGTGTTTTGCAGCAAATGCCTATCCAAAATGGAAAGTCCCATTCGGGACATACTTTTCCACCCGTGCTGTTCCTGAGTTATATCGGACTGTGGCCTACTCTGTAAGACATGCCCTTCAACATTCCTCCTCTCCATTCATCCATTTAAATATGGGTATGCGGACAAGTGATAAAATGGTGGGGAGTTCATATTTGTGTATTACTGCACACTGGACACAGGTGCCGGGGGATGTTTGTGCTGGTGGTAGTGTGAATAATCAGTGTAGTAAGGCAGACTGTTGTGGTAGCAACCTTCAGGGAATTCAACAGCATGCAACACTTGCAATGCACAGTGTGGTCTGTTCCCACACTGGTGAAAACATGATGAACTTGCTACTGACCAAAGCTGGTGAGTGGCTGAACCCCCTGTCCCTGAGAGCTGGATTTATAGTAAAAGACAATGGGTCAAATGTGTTAAATAGGGTACAGAAGTCACGTGCCATGGTCAACAAACCTCAGCAGCATAACCAGGCTGAAGGTCAGTTTGAAGTAGTACCAAGCATGTTCTGTAAGGCAGCTGTGGTTCCAGGTGGTCTGTCATCCAAACCGGTTGCCATTAACCCACTTTGGGGTGCTTTGTGCCTAGTTGTGATTTGTAACATCAATGAATCTGGAGAACAAGATGATGAGTCAACCACGGGTCTTTGTGCAGCACAGCAAATGGCTGACTCATATTTGGCTGAAAACAGGCATCTGTCAGTAACTGATGATCCTCTTTTATACTGGAGTGGAAAGGTCAGTGAATGGCCAGAGCTGACCTCAGTGGCACTGAAGTATCTGACCTGCCCAACTCCAGTGTGTGTTGAGTGGGTATTCAGTTCTGTGGTGGCAATATTTCAGGACCATCGCACAAACTTCTCTATTTCAAATATCAGCTTGCTGACATTCATAAAAATGAATCAGGAGCACATACCAGCTCAAACTGCAGCCTCTGTATTCATACATGGTCATGGTTCTGATGATCTGGGAGAAGCAGACCATCCTGGTGGCAGCATGAAATGGCCTATCATTGAGGAAGACGATGAAATCATGGAGAAAGAATTCCCTAGTGGGCACAATTCAGACAATGATGACTGCAAGGGCAGCTTCCTGTATGATGATGATGATAAGGTCGATGTTGGTGGGTTTGAAGTTAAATGGTTGAAAGGCTGTCACATTTTTTCAATGGTATGTTTTGTTTTTCATAATCTAAAATCAGTATCCCACTCTGAATGAGTCTCATTCCATAATTTCATATTGGCAATTTGGCACAAGTAAATTCACAATCTTTCCATTTTGCCTTCCCCGCTTTGGTATTATTTCTGATTAGGCTTAACAGAATGCATGCTGCAGTCATTAGCAAACACGGTCAACCTCTTAAACACAACTGTCCATTTGTAGTACTAGGTGTTAGCCACTTAAAACCTGCTGATTCAAGATATCTACCTCCTGACTGAGAGTGAAATACTATAACACAATACACACCATATCCAGCCACCCCTCCCATGTATGTCTGACAGTGAGAGGGAATGTGTTGCAGCTGTTCCCACATCCACCACCACCAGTAACTCGCTGTCAGCCAAAGCTACCAGATAGTGAGAAGAAATATCATCATGTGCCCATGACCACCACCAGTAAACTGCATTCAGCCAAATATACCAGATACAATCTCATTCAGAGGGAATGTAAATGTTTTCCATCCTGTGCCCTGCCCATGCCATGGCAGATGGAGACCACATCCAGCAGCCACAGCTGCAAGGTTTCTTACTATCAATACTTTACAGTGAGCATGTGTACTAATTTTTCTTACTATGGAACTTCCTTGAGCTGTGTTATGCTTCCTGCTGGATTTCCCTGATGCAGTTGAGAAAGACACATGGTCAACTTATTTTCTTTTTTTACAGGTTAAGAGTTTGAAGCACTCTCTTGGACTGGAGGACTTAGGACTGTAGTACTACAGTACTGTCTACAACCACCTTTATGATATCCATTTCTGGTAAGTATATCAATTTTATTTCATCAGTTTTTTGTTTTGTAGTTTTTTTATCAAGTGAGTGTAAATCATATAAAGTAGATGACATGTACATCACATAATATATTTTTCATGCACATCCGATACTGTATTGCTGCAGCAGGCCATGGTGGTGTTGAACAAAGTTTTATCCAAGTTGTGACCACATGTATTTTAAAATGTAACTCAAGTTAAGACATTGGGACAGTCTATGGGTTACACATACTAAATTTGTGATTGTGAATTGGTCTTGGTGTGACTTACTTACCTTCACTGGCTTGACAGTATTCCAATGACAAAATTCCTCATCAAGCCAAACAATGCACACCCAAGTTTGACTACATGACCTGTGATACAAAAAAAACAATGATTACGTGTGTGTGTGTATATATATATATATATATATATATATATATATACATATATATAGTATATATATATATGTATATATATATATATATATATATATATATATATATACATATATATACACATATATACATATGAAATATAAAATCACACATGCCCCCACAATGCAAAGCATCATGGGCTACATATGCAAATCACCACAGAATATTATGCTGGTTCAGCTTTAAGCAGAAATGCATGGTGCCAAAAGGCCTCTCACACAATTTGCAAAGACTGCCAGCAGAAGACATAGATATGTGTTTCGTCCTATCAGGACTCATCAGTATGCTTCATCTGTTTGACGCCCCAGTGGAATGAACCAGCTACCCTAAAATGGTCTATGTGGGTTATGTTGTGGTGAAACCAATTAAAACAAAAAACAATTTAAAAGACATAGAACCTTTGTGCACAAGCACTGAGACAATGGTTACCACAAAGGGCATTTGGCTGGGAAGCCAAGTTTCAAAGAAATACAAAATCACATGTGACCCCACACTACAAAGCATCATGGGCTGCATATGCAAATCACCACAGAATATTATGCTGGTTCAACTTTAAGCAGAAATGCATGGTGCCAAAAGGCCTCTCACACAGTTTGCAAAGGGTGCCAACAGAAGGCATAAACACGTGTTTCATCCTATCAGGACTCATCAGTATGCTTCATCTGTTTGACATCCCAGTGGAATGAACCAGCTACCCTAAGGTAGTCTATCTGGGTTATGTTGTGGTGAAACCAATTAAAACAAAAAAAAAATTTAAAGACAAAGAACCTCTTTGCGTAAGTACTGAGGCAATGGTTACCCCAAAGGGCATTTGGCTGGGAAGCCGTGTATATGTGTGTGTGTGTGTGTGTGTGTGTGTGTGTGTATGTGTGTGTGTGTGTGGTGTGTGTGTGTGTGTGTGTGTGTGTGTGTGTGTGTGTGTGTGTAGATATAAACATTTAAGGTTAGGTTCTGTGGAAAACACTGATGGTGCCAGGTAAACTTACCAAGGGTAGTATGAGTGTATGCACAGATGGCATCCTTCCTGTTTGATCAGTGCAGCAGACTTTGGGCAACCAACAGCATCATCACATCATCATGGTTAACTCAATGGTTGGGTCATCCTTCTATCGTACCAGGCAAGACACTGTGCATCAGCCCAGTCAGGTCAAGAAGCATTACATGAAATTCCAAAGGCGCCAGCAGGTGACATAGTTCTTATTGGAGTGTATGCATGCATGGCTGAGTGCAGCATGAATTAAGGGAGATGTTTCATTGTATTTTATGCTTTCATTTCTGTTCATTTGGAGTCAGGAATGTTTGGGACATTAGAAGACAGCAGCATTTTGGGGGTGCACAATTATGTGGGGACTGGGTGCACTGCATGCATGACTGAGTGAGGCATGAAGTAATGGAGACTTTTAATTCCATTTTATGCTCTCATTTCTGTTCATCTGGAGTCAGGAATTTTCTGGACATAAGAAAGCAGCATTTTGGAAGTGCACAATTATTGGGACTGGGTGCACTGCATGCATGACTGAGTGCAACATGAATTAATGCAGACTTTTCATTCCATTTTATGCTCTCATTTCTATTCATCCGGAGTCAGGAATTTTTGGGACATTAGACAGCATCCCAAGATTTGTACGATCACTGGTCAAAAACATTCTACAACAAAGAAGTTAAAAAACTGGTGTGCTTCCGTTCTTTGTTATAGTCTGACTTAATAATTTCTGTTTCCAAAAATAAATTATTTTAGTTGTCTCAGTAATGTTTTATTTCTGTCTTGCTGTGTGCATGTGTGAAAACACAGGAGTGAGCAGTGCAATAATCTGCTAAACAGCATGCGTACACTGCACTGTCAGTTGCTCACTGCCCAGCCCCCTGAAATCATATATGATAGCTGACTTGTTACACTGTTGATGGTATAGAAAATAAAGAATATATAATGAATATTTTATTTATACCATAATCAACAGCAGACCAGCTCATATAATATGTTTTCCGAGGTCTCAGTGGGCAATGTGCACCTGACAGTACACACATGCTGTTTACCAGATTATTATGCTGCTCACTCATGCTTTTCAACAAATAAACCACTATGACAGAAAGGAAACATTACTGAGCCACAGCAAATATTTTATAGTAAATAGACATTATTAAGTAGGAATATAACAGGTCCAAAAGCATGCTGCACTAACATTGGGGCCAGGTGCTGGTGGAGAGCAACTAGCTGCAAAAGTGCAAGACAAAACCAGGACGCCAGCACTCCAGACAAATACATGGCAAGAAAAAATGTTCACTGCTAGTGCAGATTTATTGATGGTAAAACAAGCCACACACAAATGACCCCTGCACTTCAGCAGTTAGGCCTTCATTAGGGGGCCACCTAATGAAGGCCTAACCACCGAAGCACAAGGGTCATTTGTATGCCTTGTTTTGCCAAAAATACATTTGCACTAGCAGTGAACATTTTTTTATTGCCATGTATTAATCTGGAGTGCTGGATTTCTGCTTTTGTTAAGTATTGAATATAATGAGGGCAAGAACACCAAGTTTGTACTTTGTTTTATTTCTGCTGTTTCAGGACATGGTTCTTATCATTTTTGGGAAGAAAACAAGGTTATGTGAAAGAAAGACAGAACACACAATAAACATCATTATACACATAAGGGTGCACACTGGGGAAGGGGAGACTAATAACAACAAAGATGGATAGTGACCTGTGTCAGATCAGCTGACCTAAAGGTATGCAAGAAATGCCAGAAGGATGTAAGGAGTGCTAGGGGACAGGGTATACTGCGATGCATTGGGAGCCATCACATTACGATGAAGTCATGAAATGTCTGTACAAAGGAGGAGAACTAAAATGTTGAAGAGTATGCACCAGAATGAAGCCAGATGAAGAGATACTAAAGGACATTACATATAAACACAAGGAAGGGGGCATGATAGAAACTATCATACCAAAAGGGAATGAACAGGAGGATAGCTGCATCCAGAAAAAGAGAAGTGCATGAAGAAGGGGCCAACATTTGAAGATAGAGGGAGGATGGATGAGGGGCAACATCATGAACTATTGTTTCACATAGAGGGTGTTGTGTCCAAGAACAAACTAAAACTAATAATCAGTGTTGTGATGGGACAGCAGCAGTTGAAGCATCCCCATAATCTGTAGTTAGTTCGCTCCAACTGCTACTGAACTTTGTCCAGCCTGTGGTTAGCAGCCTCCAACTCACTCCAAAGCAGGCCCAAATTGGCCTGTGTGGCAGGCGGTTGGACAGGGTTGCTACCATCACCTGGAAGTGCTGCTGGTTGTGGTGGTGGAGCAGCCACTTCATCCATGGCCCTCCCCCACTTCACACCACCAAGCGCAGGTGGACACTATGCTGCCCCTGCCAGCAGGTGCATTACTGCCCTGTTTTGCAACCTTGGCCTGCCACTCTACATAATGGTGATTGTACAGGTGGGTGCACTGAACCCCTGTGCCAAGGTGACTTCCTCTGGGGCCATGGCGCAGCTCCACATCAAATAGATTACATTTTACTACACTGCTGTCCCCAGGCAGTGTAGTAAACAACTTCCACACTAATGAGGTGTGGGAAGGATCAGGTACAGGTGGGGGGGCAGATGTTGCTGAAGACAGGGCTGCTGCTGCACAATTGGGGCCGGGGGAGCAGAAACCTGTTGCTGCGACTGCTGTGGCTCCTCCTCCTGACTTACTGCTGCTGCTGAGCCACTGGCATAGGAGCTATAGCAGGTGTTGGCACTGGGGAGGCACTGGTAGGTGCCACAGGAGGTGGTGCTTCCATGGCACCAAGTCCACTATCTCTTGCTTCGGGGGGGACACTCAAGATGGTTCTGTGGTCCAAATGCAGCCTTCCACCACATGTGCGTACACCGATGCGATCTCCTCCACTACGTCTCTGAAAACCACCTCATCTCTCCCACTCCATGCTGGTCTCTGTCTCTGTCTCTCTCTCTCTCTCTCTCTCTCTCTCTCTCTCTCTCTCTCTCACACAAACACAGACACACATAAACAATTAACAATTAACAAATACTAAACTGAAATACTGCACAAATAGAAATCCAGACAACAAATGGGCACAATTACTCAGCAAATTAGCAAAAAAATTAAAAGGTTTATGGTAGTTATACACTACTTTATATAGATTTTCCTTTCTGACTCTAAGTAACACAGCCTCTTTCTCCTACTACAAGGCAAAAGTGAAAATCTCTTTCAAGTATGATTCACTTCCTGCCTCCCTGAAGCATGTGACCTACACTGGGTAAGCCATGTGATGTGTGTGGGATGCCTGTGAATTCTCACTCTGCCTTAAAGTGAAGTAAGGCAGAGTGAGCAACTCCAAGCCATAATTACAACACAAATTAGCAAAATAACGGTTTTAAATGGGCACTTTGTGTTGCAGGATGGCAACACGAAGTGGCTACTTCTCGTCCACTTTGCAGGTGGAATTTACCTTCACTGCATCTCTACCCAGGATTTACAAGATGGAAATTGTACAATCATGCCACAGTAAAAGTGTCTCCCAATCAGACCATCAAACTTCAAAGCAGCCAGATATAATATTATTTTATTCATTTTGATCTGTGAATACTAGAAAAGAAGGAGAGAAATGTTTCTGCCATTCTTTTCTACACTGTACAATAGCAATAGTTCATGACTTGGTGTGGGTAAGGACAAGATTTACCAACTTGTGGTGTGTATTTCTGAATTGGTTGCATCTTGTGAGGAAACCACAACAGATGTGGGTGGATTCTGTTGGCACCTACACTTGACTGTGCTATGTTGCTTAATTATTACATGTTGACAAATAATAAATGTTTGAACTTTTAACATTATGGGCCCGATATTCAGACTTGCGCCAGGCAATGGTGCAAGTGTTTGTCAGCACAACTGAGTTGGACCAGATCAGCAAAGATATATATTCAGAAAAGATGTACAATGGCTCATATTTTCTAAATATATCAAAAAATGCGGGTGGCAGAAATACAGTGTACCGGCACCTGCCCCAGACAGGTCTGAATACCTAGAATGGGAACACGCTAGCACATCTGGAGATATGCTGGGTGCATAATCCTGATATTTAAACCTGAACGTGCAAATGTGACCATTATGCATGCAAGGTGCAATGGGACCATTTGCATGTCATTATGGACCCATTTCCATGAGCTGTGCAGGGCCAGCCTGTGAAATGTGCCTGGCACCCTGCACGGCTTGTGGTGCTGTCAGTGGCATTCCGGTAGTACCCCCATCCCAGCTTGGAATGCTGATTCTCATAAAACTGTATAATAAAATATCTCTCGCAGTGTAGTAACACATCCTTCCACCCCCATGTCCAATCACTGTAGTATGCATGAAAGAAATATCCCTGGTGGTCCAGTGGTTTCCCTCTCCCCATAGCCACTCAGGACACCATCCCACCCCACCAACACCCGGTCATTGGTGGGGAGCACAACCTGCCCAAACACCTCTGAGGCTGCGTGCAGAATGACAGGTATAGTACCACTAGCAACCCCAGTGGTCAGTAGTCAACATCAATGGCTTGTATGTGTACTGTCCCATTCAGTCACAGCACCCCAGAATGAATGTTGCATTCATTCACAAAGTTGTGACTGACTAGGACAGTACACACTGCAAGCCCATTGATCGACACTGTCAAGCCTCAGGTGTTGCTAGTGGTACTGTACCTGTCATTCAGTGGGCAGTGTCAGAGGTGTGCGAGCAGGTTGTGCTGGCCGCTGATGATCAGATGGGGGAAAGCGGGGTTGGATGGTGTCGTGAGTGGGTGGGGTGGTGGGGGGAACCACTGGACCACCAGTGATATTAATTTTGCATTATTCTGGGGATCGGGGTGTGGGATGGAGAGGGGGAAACCACTGGACTACCAGGGATATTAATCTTGCATTATTCAGGGGATTTGAGTGTGGGACAGGGAGGGGGAACCACTGGACTACCAGGGATACTGTATTAATGTTATTATGGGGATCAGATATGGAGCGGGTAGGGGGGAACCCTGGACCACCAGGGATATTTCTTTCATGCATTCTATGGGGATCGGACATGGGGGTGGAAGGTGGGGACACTAGACTACCAGAGCATGGGAATGGGTGCTTGTGCATGGTGTTGAAGGGGGGTAGCCATTCACAGCTGGTGGCTACTGTGTTGCACCATGCAATACAGCAGCCCACCTGTGGGTGGCTACCACTTGAGCATTTTTTTACATGCTCAACTTTGTGCCCATGTGTGCAGCATATCTCTGGGATGTGCCAGCAGATGCACCATACATCCCAGGCTGAATATCAGGATGTGTTTCATATTCATGGGCATGCCCCCTGGAAATGCACTGCATACACTATAGATACGCCTCGGTGAAAGGGTGTGGGTGATGACAGGATTTACCCACCTGGTGTGGTTTTCTCAGAAGGGACAGTGAGAAAACACTCCAGAAGTGGATAACTCCTGGCATCACCCACACACTCAAGTAGGATGGTGTGATTATACAATGTCTCCCTTGCGTTTTTGTGACTTAAAAAAAGGAAAACATAGTTTTACAGGCTCATTGTCTGGCAGGCACATCTTCCTTTGGGGTCTTGCTGTGATTTACACGTTGTAAATCATGGCAGCCAGCTAATCAGGAGCCAGTATTTTTAAAGCAATTGTATAATTAAGCAATAGTACACGATAGGGTGTGGTATATCAAGAGATATAATCACACCTCGGGTGCATTGTGAGGCACGAGACCACAGGCTGGGTGTCTCATGACCTTGAGAACTGATGATATCCCATGATGATTTTACTGTAGCTCTTCGACAGTGTTCACGCCAATATCCAAAAGAGCGACAGACACTATGCCGAGTGCCTGCATTGTATCATCTGGGATGTCAGCACCTTTCCACCGGAGGGTTGCGCCTCTGACCCCCCTATGGGGGGGGCTCTGTCCCCACATCCCCTGGTCTCTAAATATCTAACTCTGAGTCAGAGTTGGACCAGGGGGGTGCAACACTGGGAGCTGCACTGCTGGTGTCTGCAGTGTTCCAGCACAGCACAGCAACTCGCCGCATCCAGGCGAAATCTGTCACTGTGCTGGACTTCGCTGTTGTGGTGTCAACCTGGTGTCAGTACACTCTACGATATACCAAACCCTTGAGTGCATTATTGTGATTATAAAATGGCCTTAAAATGTTTGTAAATGGCTGATCTTGGTAAACAGTTTTGGACCATGACGATGTTGTAATATATTGTCACAGGTCAAAGTCTGCTTTACGAATCAGCTTCTGGGGTTTGTTCTCTTCATTTATAATTTTGTATTTACAAGTTTTAGTGCAGATTTAATATAACATTATTTTTTTTTTTTTTTTACCTTTGACCGAGTATGGGATGGGGGAGGTTGGTCACCCTCATTACTATGACAGGATTGCCATGTCTGTCAACTGCCTGAACGAGGGCTAGCACATCACTGTCACGCCAGTGCTTTGGCATTGTAGTGTTTTCTCTTGGTTTTGGGTGTTCCGTTGAATGGATGAAGAGAAAGATGACATGATCAATATCAGATTTTTCAAACTGGGTGGTAGATAAAATAATATTGTTGATGAAGATCAGTACATTTACAGTTTACGGAGTAGGCACTACACGTTATCTTCTAAGTTTGCTGATCTTCCAACTCCCCAACCCCCATCCCCCCACCTCACCTACCACTGCAGCACCTTTTGCCCTCAACACATATTACATATGCCATGAAACGATACTTCCCCTCACCACACACACACAGAACACCCCCTCACACACAGACAAACACACATACACTATGATAAACAAAATTGTAAGATTACAGTGCATGCCAGATTGGTTGTATTATATGTACGATCAATCTTATTGACAAGAATTATGCAAAGTATTTGCACATTGCATCTTGCATAAATGTACTGTGTGACAGTGTTACCCCACACATACATAAACTTATTTATTGCAGAATGAGACTAATAGAGCAAGAAACACATTTTCCATTGTTATATTATACCTTTGGCAGCAAGAAGAGGTACAATACTATTACATGCAATTTTATGTCAGTGACATTACACTTGCTCCCCTCACCACATTCCTCTCATAACCTACTCAACAGAACTCACACATATTATTGAACTCTGTGACACTGCATGCCACTGATGCCACACTGGCCCCCCTCCACCACACACCCTATCCAACCTACTGTGTCAGTAGCGAAGATGAACTATTTATCTCTGAGGGCATGTGAGCGAAATGAGGACTAAAATGTTAACAATTTACCACCCTTGAAAAGTATGTATAACATGCAACTCTGCTATGTTGTACAAATATACTATGTCAATAGGTTTTGTAACTGAAACACATAGTGTATATATGTGTTGTAAGGATGCAGACATAGTTTAAGCTAACATCTCACAGTACACTATGTAATCCCCCCACCCCTGCATTTTTGCAAATGACAGGTGGTATGCTGTTTGATTCTGACAGCAGTACCAGGTGGGGACTGGGTTCCAGGAGGAATAGGTTACTCAGCACAAGGGCTAGGTTTGGCTACTCTGCACAGGGGCACCCAAGTAACTCTGAACACAGGAAGCAATAACTGTAATGTCCAATACCAGGAATGGTATTCTAAACTGTGGCTTTTATTCACATCCAAGCAGAACAAACAAAGCATAGGCGGACCCCCACAGGGCTACTCTTCTGGTAATGCAGATAAAATGAATCAAGAACACTTCTTCAACACTTCAGCCCTCAGGCTCTGAACCCACCAGGCACATAGCCCAGACTTGCACGCTGCTTTGGGTACACAGCCCGAACTTGTACACTATCTGGGATTCCCAGACTCGGCGCCCTTGCCGGCCACTCAGACACCTTCCATATGTCATGGAAACATTTGCTGGTGGCTCCCTAAACCACCTAAGAGCACCTCAACTCTATCAGGGAAACTTCCTTTTAATCCTACGTCTGGGTTCTTTCCTCAGGCACTGGCCAAGTACCTGAGAGAAAGTAAAGATGCCACAGAGCAAATCCGTAGAGGTGAATTTGGTTACTACTGATGGGGGGTCTTCCACCTCTCACTTCCACAATTCATACCCGGCCATTTCTCTGGACATTAAACATCTCATTCTGTAAAGCTTGGCAATGTAGATTTAGGCTAAATGTATGTCACATTTCCTCTACTTGTCTTGCTTTCCCATTGTGCTGGACTTAAACATACTTTTACTTGGCTTATCCCATTGCTCTAGGACTCCCACTGATTAAGCAGTCCAATCCCCACTTTACTTTACTCTTTGTGCTGGACTTGAACCTACTTGAATTAACCAGCAATGTCTATTACACTAGACCTCCTACAAATTAAGTAGTCCAATCCCCATGTTCCAACAGTTCAGGTGAAAACATAGGCCCTATGTCAGAGCGAACTCACCCTTTGGTTGCAGCTGCACCACAGGCGATTCCTCACAGGAATTTCTTTCTCAGAGCTTCTGGTGCCGCAGCACAACTTGAAATAGGCAGCTTCTTCCTTAGCTGGAACCAGGAGGGTTGCCCCTGGAAGACAGGAAAACCTTTCCACCCCCATCCCCTCAGGGATGGGCACATGGACCAGTAACAGCGGTCTTCACCACTTCACAATCAGCTTACTGCATTCCTCTTTCAGTGGAAACACACACCTCCCTTACAGTAGCTTTAAAACAGAGCTTAAGGCTCTGAGAGCCTACACACAGACTGCTGTGCTGCTCTTCTCTCCAAGACTGCACACAGACTCTGTTCAAAAATCCCCAACATTCTATCCTAACTTCTAACTGCAGCATTCCAGTGTGGCTCATGCAACTGCGAAAGTTCTATGGTGATGTCATCCCTCAGTCTCAGCTGAGACTGAAAACAGAGTGAGACAGTGTGAAATCCATTTAACTGGAGTTTCACAAGCTGCCTTCCCTGCCTACCACTCGGTCTTACTGAGATTCTAGTAACCCCGGGTAACAGGGGGGTTACAACTATAACAAAGGGCACATATGGTATGAACAACATCAAGCTATACCATGTGGCATAGTAACAGTAAGATGCTGTATATGCAGCATACTATCCCCTCCTATCCATCGCTCACCAGCTAAGACATGAAGATATGTATGTTAAGGTTAGACCATGCCCTAAATGAACATTATTATATGATGAACTCTCAAGCTCTCAGCAACATGTTGGTAGTCAAATTGTTAAGAACCACTTATATCAGATCTAAACATTTCTATTTTACATGCAACCACAATGAAAGCAACAGACATTTCATTCCATCAGATAAAATACCATGTGTTTTAGTTTGTGTTGTGAGTGTACAGCTGGTTTATTTTTTGACCAGTAGTTGTGGCCCTTAAAAGAGCCATTTGGTTATCTTTAAGAGTAGGCACTGCAGACATATAGAGGTACACATTCAGAGAAGTGCAAGATTGCCGTCTCAGAGATCTCCAAGGAAAATAGTGTTGCCAGCATTTGAGAGATGCATACCATCTTTTAGATATAACCAATGTTCAAAATGTCGAATTCGTGGGTGATGTATAGTGTGCATTCTCATAACATGAAAGAATCCAGATATTTGGATGTAGACCTTATGCTGTGATCTTTCGAGTCCAGAACAGTATTCCGTGCCTCTCCAGATTATCCGCTCTGTAATATCTGAATACAGAAACTTACAAGCAGGTAATATCTCAATAAGAGACTGCAAGTCTGACTAAGCAGCCTTAACTAAATCTACTCCGCTTCTGTGGCCCAAATCATTACCTCTGAGGTGGAGGAGGAGTATATCTGGGTTAGAGTGTGTCTCCAGTAGCTGGCACATAGTTGGCATGAGCTGCTCCCATCTCATGCCACCCTTGCCAAACGACAACACATTGCAATTTGGTAACTGCAAGTTATTTCCAAAATAACTTGCTCTACTAAATACTTCTGTCCTTCGAACCAAACTGCTCCCCACAATGCAAGCATTCACTCTGAATCTATCTGCCGTTCTGAATATAAAGCAGTATTCTTTTTTTTCTCACCTTCCCTTGCTCCAGGTTGGCCACCCCTTCAGGTCACCTAGGTCCTCGCTGGCACCCCTGCCCCGATGCCAGCCACCACCACCTCATATTTGTAGCACCCTGGGTAACCCAGATTGAACACTTCACCAGGTGGATCCCCCTCCTACAAGGGAGATAGGAACCAGTAGGAGCCAGTCAGCACATGCTATTTGGCCTGGGTGCTGCAGATGTGGGTCTGAGCTGCATAAGGGGCTCAGCAACAATGGGAGCCAGTGACCATCATCTGGTTGAATGTGGAGCACTTTTCCACTTTGCTCCCCAGGGGTGTGGTGTGCCATAATGTCAAGGCATAATCCAATGTTACCCATGCCCCCCCCTTAGTCAGTGGTACTCCAGTGCATTGCCATACTCCCAGCCTCCACCAGGAGTCAGCAAGAGCTGGGTCCTCAATCCACATTCCCCCCAAGAGAAGGTGAGCAGTCTCTGGATGCTCTAACCCTCTCTCCCTGGCTGGCCCTCCAGCATCCCCAGTCCATTCCCAATCCCAGGCTGCCAGCATCAGAAGTGGAAAGCCAACCACTGCACCGATGGGCTGGATCAAAAGCAAAATTCTGTTAGAAGCAGCAGTCTTAAAAATGTGTTTCTTTCTGAACAGTCCTGAAGCAAATGACTAGTGTTTGCATGGGATGAAGCTGTGACAGTTGCAACATATACTTTGTACGCAGATCATTGGTTTCCTGCTGCTTCAAATGATCAATCCACTTAATACTTGTGTCTATGGAATTGTTTGCTATTGGATTTTTATTTATTAAACATTCTTTTTATTTTGGTGGGATAAGGCTGGTGCTTGTTTGTCTACATTATGTTACATGTTAATATGGACAATTTCTATTGGTCATTGTTGATCTCTACAGAGTGAGACTGACTCTCTGTTCCCTCTCTTTTTGAACTGCTATTCTGTGTGGTAAGAACTCTTGCTACTTATGCTTTTTAAAATGATATTTTAAATAGATTGTGAATTTGTAACAAACATATTTGAGAAAAGGGAGTTCGTGCCAGCAGATTTATGAGTTATGCGTAGTTAAATTGCTTCTGTTGTGTAACATTTACAGAAATTTAATGATTAAAATAGCTGATTAACTGGGCTGTTTAGGTGTGGTTACCTTTAACATTTACTAGTTTCAAAATGCAACATGGTGCAGGTTTGTAAGATACATCATTTGGAAGCATAGAAATCACAATGTTTTCTGTATGTGTTACTTTGAAGTTAATTCATTAAATTAAAAAATGCAGTGAAGCAGTATGATTTTATATACAGTGCTGGTATGGTTAGAAAAAAAAACAGCCAGGAGCAGTTTTGCATGCTGTTTTTCATATTTTTAAAAATGCCACATGATACTAAGTTGGGAAATTGAGCACATGGTAGAAGACAAAATTCAGTTTTTATATATTCTGATTTTATATGAATGCATCCATTAATAATATATTTAAAAAATGTTTTGTGCAGTTTGAATGTGAAAGCAAAAAACTGCACCACAGTAAAACTATGCAACATGCCTAAATTCAACTACTTGCTAAACCAGAATGCTAAATGGCACAGAATTATGGAGTACAGAATATAAAAGCTCATAAAATCTGATTCTGATTCTGATTTATATACCTGTAGGATTGATGGTGCTAAGTCAAGAGAAAAGTCTTTTAAAACATTGATGATTTTAAAGGTTACTTACTGTTTTCTGGTAAAAAGATGTGCTGCGTGTCTGTAAAATCCAAGATGGCCTACTTCCTGTTGTTTACTGCATTTCCATTGGTGAAGAAAGCTAATTTCCTGTTGTTTTTCGAATCCTTGTTCGCGAGCATTCAAAATCCTTGATTGCAAGATTAACGTAAGAAATGAGAATAGGAGATTAATAATTTTACATGATGAAATTCATGTTTTAAATTGTTATAATTTGTTGAATATACCTCTGTGTGACTTTTTTTGGAGTTTTATAAATAGAATAATAGATAGATTCTGGTGAATTACATATACAATAATGGATGGGGAAGTGTGCGTAATGAGAAATTAATGGTTGCCCGATGTGTGGGATGCTACATAAACCCTGAGGGCGAAGCCTGAGGGGTTTATTAAAGCATCCCACACTGAGGGCAACCATTAATTTCAAATTTAAGCACACTTCACCATCTTTTATTATTTATAATTGCTGGTCATCAATTTTTTCCAGCCCTGAGTCTGAGACACACACACACACACACACACACACACTCTCTCTCTCACAAACACACACACACTCTGTATCCCCGTTCATCTTTTTTTTTTAATTTTCTTTTGTTACAGTTTCTTTTTTAGGTTTGTTTCATTTGGGCAGATTTGTTTACTGACATTACGATCGTGATCTTCTTACCTCAAGAGGTGAGCACTATTTTTAAGGAGCTGTGACGAGGCATTCCTGGCAGATTTTCTCTGGTGGGGCTCCGAAATGCCCATGTAGGTTGTGAATGGCAGGATCAGACAGATACAAATAGTTTAAAAGTAAAAAAAAATTGTATTCACGCTCATGGTGTGGCAGCTCCTCGCTAAGCGGGACAAAGGAGTCGCCATGTTTGTGACGGTATTTAGCCCACCCATTACAAGTGTAGAGCCAATCAGAATGTGGCTCTTCATTTACTGATGTGACACGTGTTTGCCGTTATAACCTGCGGGATATAACATCAAATTGTAACTGGCTCAGCCCTTTGAAAAAATCGCTGACCAGTTATTATAAGGCAATAATTCCATCGAGAGGTTCAGTGGACACAAGAAACCTTAAGAGTGAAGCTCAAGAGGTTTCTTGTGTCCCCAGAACCTCGAGATGGAATTTCTGCCTTGAAACACCAGAACCTATTTGTTATTTTTTGTAACATATGGATGCGAGGAATTTTTAAGTTCTTACTTATGTCTGCTGTACGGCATTGTGGTCTGCAGAGTTAATAAGACTCCTGAGTGTTATTCCTCACTCCTTGTTCCTTGCTCGCACACCCCCGCCGCTCCTGTTCCCGCTCCCAGTCCCATTCCGCTTCTTTCTCTCACAAAAAAAAACACAGTTCACATAGTAGTCACATCAGTAATCACAATGATACTATTATGAGGACCGGAAGTATAGTATTATTGGGCCAGGAGTATAGTGTTACGAGGACAGGAAATATATTATTATGGGACTAACTAATATATTACAATAAATTTTTTGTATGCATTTTGGGGGTATTATTTTCATTATCCATATATTACAAGTCACTATTTAGTGTTATTTCTACATTTTTGCATAAAAAATACATCTTTGATCTTCATTAGTGAGCATGCAAAATCCTTGACCATGACTCTTGGCGAACAGGGATCTCCTTTCATGAGTCGACAAAATCCTTGATTGCGAGATTAACGCAAGTAACAAGAATAGAAAATTAATCATTTTAAATGATGAAATACATATTTTAAATTGTTATAATTTGTTGAATATATCTTTGTTTGGCTTTTGGGGTTTTTATAACAGTATATAGTATTTTTGAGCATTTTTGTATTAATAAAAAACTCGTCGATCTTCGTTCATGAGCATACAAAATCTTTGAGCGTCATTTGTGGTGAACATAGATCCACTTTCATGAGCTGGCAAAATTCTTGATGGTAAGACTATCATGAGCCATGTGTATTTTACGGTGTTTCGTTTACGTAAACAATATTGTTAAACATTATTTTATTGTACTATTATTGTTGTTGTCAAGTTTGGATGTGATTAATAGTATTTGTTAACACACTAGGCACATCTTTATTATCAAATTAGTATGTAGACAATCCTTGTTCACGAGCATACAAAATTCTTGACTGTGAGTGAGTTGCGAGAAAGATCCTTGTTCACAAGAATGCAAAATTCTCGTTTGTGACAACATTTTCAGAAACTGCATTTTTGAATATGTTAGCTTTTTATTTACATGGGGATAGTGAATTTAAAGGTCAACAATGAGATTTTAATGTATTAGGGGTGAATGGTATTAATGTTATTTTTCTACTTTAATTCAGACAGTGTTAATAAAAAAATGATTTTGTGCTTATGCCAATGGAGTGGGAAATGTTGTTAATATTGTATTTACTTCAATTGTAAAGTACCCACTCCCCCCACCCATCTCACTTCCCCAACAGAGACTGCTATGACAATGTACAGTGCTCACTGGAAGCCAAGTGTTGAACAGATTTCACAAATTGACTTTCAGTAGTACGGTAGCCGCTAGTCTCAGACAGCTTTGTTGCTGGGTAGCCATGATGGTGTGCGAGTGGATTGTAGTGCCCGCTGACCTTTGGAAAGTGATGGGACCATGGGAGTGGGGTATGGTGAGGGTGCCTGAGTGGGTGGGGGATTGGAGAGCTGTTGGAATGATGGTGGGTGAACATTTTGGGTCCATCGGTGATGTGTGCATGTCAGGGTGTGGATAGAGGGTGCTTTGTACAGGGTGCTACTGCCACTGTGTGCAGCTTTACATCAGGACTACAAGTAGGGTGGAGGGTTTCTATCTATATGTATCTGCCACTGAAGAGTGTGGCTTGAGAACTGAAATCTGGGTAGGGACTCGGTTTTCTACAGACATGGAGTTATCAATGCAGGGTGTGGCATTTACAACAGGGGTTTGGGATAAGGAGAAACTGTTGAGCACAGGGACTGTGTTTTGGGTGTACACACAGTCACTAAACAGCCTGGGGACATGTGGGGAGATGCAGATTGCCTCCATGGGGCTTTCTGAGGCCCATAGCCATTGCAGGGTGCCCAGCACATTCCTTTCAGTGCCACTGTACAAGAGAAATGGAAAAGGCTTCATAATGAAATGTACATTTCCCCATTGCACCTTGCATGCATTATGGCCCCATCTGCATATTGTTGACTCTGAATGATAACATTGGATGCAGTGTATCATGTAATTTTCTGTTGCATTGGTTTCCATAGCCTGCCTGGGGGTTGAACTGGTAAATTTATTGGTGTGCGCAAGTGTGTTATGAATGGAAGGGGTGCACTGGGAGCTTCATCTGGCACATCTGATGTGAATACCACTGTTTGTGGTCAGAGCACTTAATTTGCACTGGGACATTCAAGTTGCGAAGACCAGGATTCCTTTGTGAATCCTACTTATGGGCTTTGCCAGCATGAAAAGAAACAGATCCAGCAAGAATTGGTGGTTCCATAAAACAAAGAGACAGACATTAGTAGCAGGGTGAACTGGCATGCTGGTGTGTAATATAACAGTTATTAAATATACGTACAGTTATTTCTTTCAAAGTATTTAAAGTGGATGGTGTGCTGTGATTGATTTCTGTATACCAATCATCATTGAATCTAATTACATATATATATTTTTTTTTCTTATAGGGATAACTTGCGAAGAACACCAGAGTCACATAGTTCAAGAAGAGTTGGAGAAATGACTGTTGTACAAAAAGGACAGCTACTTTCAAAGCAAAACAGGTATCTTGGTGGCTCACTGTCATATCAGAATGAGAAAACTAGTATTTTTCATAAACAGAAAACAGCTGAGTGTACACTGGTACAGTTTTTTAAAATCACACACATGAAAAATGTTTTCCATTGAAGAATAACAAGAAAAAATCTGTCTCACAGAAAAGAACTGCACAAGGGCCTCATAAGACTATTTGTGCTAGGTCTGTTAAAGACACAACAAGTGGTGCTAGTGATAGTTGTGGTGCTCGACATCACAGCAGAGCTTGATTCTTCAAAAAAATGGTACATGCTGTTAGGACTGAACAAATCATTTCAGCAGTTGTCTGGTGCAAAGGAAAGAAAGTTAAAAGGAAACTTTCTCTCATAAAACTATGTTTGAGAGCAAGACACTTTGTGAGTATAGCCATGAACATTTTTCACAGTTGTGGGCTATCATGATCTTAGTCATTGATAAACTGAGTACCAAAACTGAAAACATGAGAAATAAACTTATGGCATCTGAACACTTAAAGAGAAACAATCTTTGTTCTGTGTTTGAAGCAAATGAAGTAGTGATGAGCTTAGAAAGTGGTGGATATGAATACAGTGCAGGGCTTCAGACAGGCATGAGATAGGCATAAGGGAGCAATACAGATGAGTATGAATAGATAGGCCATTGACAGAGTACAGGCTTATGGCACATTCATAAGGTAGAAATAATGGGCAGACTGGATGGGCCTTGCTGTCCTTATCTGCCGTCAACTTCTATGTTTCTATGAAGGGAAGTGGATGCATTGTGAGCATTCTAAGGCATATTTTTGGGAGGAAACATATGATGTTCATAATAGTAAAGTGACTTTGACCTTAGATGTATGTGGCAAAGTTCAGAACATTTTACTTGTGTCACATGATGATAATGTCATGGATTAGGAAAATGACACTTCTGAAAATATTCACAAAGGAAGTCACATGCTATGAAATGGCCTTGTGATGACTTGTGCAATATCAGGGAAGAATCATTTCTTGTCACTGAAAAGCTCCTTTTGATGTTTTTAAACACAATGAGATGTTTAAGACACAAACTGTTTGACACTGTTGACACGTGCGATATTAAAGGAATAATGCACGACAGGGTGTGTGTCGTGCTGGGATAGCGCCACACATGGGGGGGGTTGGGCACGAGGCCGCAGGCCGAGTGCATCCAATGCCCCAGGTGTGGCATTATCACAAACGAAACACACCCTGGAGTGCATTATTCCTATTATACAATGGCTCGTTGTTATACAGAATAAAAAAAATAATTTTAAAGATGTTTTTGTGTGGAAAAATATTTTTTGTTTTTTAAGAGCAGATGAAACAGTCAAGGTCAATGTGCTCAATGTGCTCAATGTGCTCAAGCTCATCTACAGGTTCACAGTGAGGGTGAGACTAGACCTGTGGCGACGTGCTGAGATAAAGCCATGGGTCCAGCCCCAAACTGACCAATCACAGTCCAAGATTCTTTCTTGCCATTGTATAATAGACCTTTTAGTGGTCTGAAGGGACATTCACTTGCTTGCTTGCAGACTAGAGCATGTCAGAGTATATTCCATTACTTTTGCATGATTGCTGTGCACCACTCTGGGATTTGGAGATTTGTACAACAGATGTGTCTTGTAAGATCTGCTGTGAGAGACTTCAAAAGTTTTTATTCTTTGCTAAATGATGTAGATGTTGATGGTATTATTGAGCTTATTAAAGAATTGCAACAGAAAAATAAGTTGAGGAAAACTATTGATACAGATGGTAACATAGATGTGGTACAGACTGGCACAGTGCAAGAGTCACAGTTGCTAAGAAAATTTGGTACTGAGATTGCTAAATTTGAAATCAGTAAAACTCAGAAATTTGACATTGTGTGTGTCTCCTCTGAATGGCTGTTTTACAAAGAACAGTTTGTTACTGTAGACCTGTACAAAATTCCATGATAGAATGAGATCTGGGGTCATCTGGTTGCATATTTACTTCTGAAGACATACTTTGCTTTACAAGGTACAGTGTCACTATGTACATACTGTTCTCATAAGATTAAGTCTGACACTTTGCCTTCTAGGTCTATTCTAAATGGCAAGGAAGTACATAAGACTCCTGCAGAGATTGCTGGCTTGAATTTGTTAATTTGTTTGAGAGAATTTAAATCCAAACAATGAAGCCATTCCAAACCATTCTGAGACTGAACACCAAAATTAAAGATTTGCTAAAAAAAGAGCTGATTTGGTCATTGAAGGGCTCTATTATGTATATGCCTCTACTACTGCAAGAGAATGTACACACCATCTCTAGAGAGAATAATATTGTCATTCTGGTAAATGGTGTTCCAACTAAAACCAAAACAGTACAGCAACAGATTGTGAATGTTGAAAAGATCCATTGACATAGGCACATTTGATGATGTTCAGATGCAATCTGATATAGCTGAGTGTTCAAAGGCCATGAATGAAAACGTAAAGGTTGGCTGGCACAGTGGTGCTGAGGGTTGAGGTGCTGGACACCACACCTAGTGCCACGTCAGCTACCAGGGTTCAGGAATGAGCCCTGGCCATCGGGGGTCAGCAGGGAGGTAGAGGATTGAGCATCTGGTGGACAGCTCTCCTCTTCTGGAAGGGAGGTGGGTACAGGCTCGGTGCTTGACTGGCTTCTGGCAGAGGCATGGGGCACAGCAAGTACCCTGCCATGCAAAGAGGAGGGGAAAATGTGTGGCACATGTCAGAAGTTATGCCTTGATGACAGGGGTGCATGCCATGCATAGAACAGTGGAAAAAGTGCTCCCTAGGCTCCTGGAAGATGGAGCACCTCAGTGTAGACCCAATAACCCCACTTGCCTATCCCAGTCTGGTGTCCTGATGGGTGGAAGTTTCTCAGGGGTGTTACGGGCCCTCACCTCTGTCCTCACCTAGGGGGAAATCCAAGGCTACATAGAGGGACTACCTTGGGCTCCAGGTAAGTTGAGGCAGGGCAGACACAATTGGTGACTCCCAAGGTGGCAGAGCTTAGGGACAGGGAGAAGTATAAAAAGAGAGTTTAAAAAAAAAAAAGTAGAGGTTGCCACAAATGAAAATGTGTATGAACAATACACTATCCACCCTTTACATAGGAAGGAATCAGTTGTGGATAGTATAGTTTTGTACCAGATGAAACAGGTAAAGGGTAAATCTGTCAGTATCTGGGAGAATACACTTGAGGCACGTTGCTTGCCTGATCTGTTTCCATATAGTACAGTCAGACATCTGCATGATAGTGATGTGTGGGTTCCTGGAGCTGAGTACAGAGATTCAAAACTACTGCATTCAGATGGAAAGTTCCACAGAAACATATCATATCTCTTTCACCTTTTGTGGGAGAGTGAACTTAGCATTTTGTCTGTGAGCATTGCACACACATTGCGACTCAGTACAGAATTTACCAATATGACAGCTGCATTGCTGATCCAGAAATTGGAGAAGAAAGATGAAATACTGCAAGCTAGTCTTTCTTCAATTTTGTCCAGCATGCATGGCACCAAAAAGTACTGGAACAGATGCCACTCTGAGGTGATGTACATGTTAAGAAAGTTTGGTCCAGTGACATGATTCATCACACTCAGTTGTGCAGAACACTACTGTAATAACTTGTTTGACCTCCTTAAGTGAGCTAACTCAAATGTGGATGGCATACAGAGTATGACTGTTAGTGAGATGTGTTCACTGGATCCAATCTCAGTGTCAAGATGCTTTCAGCACCTGTTTCAGACACTTTGACAATGCATACTGTCCAAAACCAATCCACCTCTTGGTATTGCTGAGCACTATTTTTAGAGGATGGAATACCAAGCACGCAGAGCACCCCACATACACATGTTGTTGTGTGTAAAAGATGCTCCACAAATTGATGACAGTGATGAAGCTGATATTTTAAGCTTCATTATGAGGTAGGTGATGTGCCAGATTCCTGACAAGTGTGACAGCCCAACACTGTGGAAGTTGGAGCAGAAATTTTAATGACACTAGTGTAGCAAATACTGTCACAGAAAGGTAAAAAACAGAGGGAACTGGTACACATGGTGCCAGTTTGGATTCCCAAGACAAGTCTGTATGAGAGCATGTCTGAATGATGTTTTCTCTGCAATGCAACATCATTTGATGGCAAAATCAACAAAACGAGTGTGTGAGCTGCCCATAGGGAATCAGAAGTATACATCAATGACTAAAGCCCTCCTCTGTTGTTGATGTTGTTGATGTTGCAGGCCAACATTGATATTGAGTATGTTGCTGACAATTTAATGGCTCTGGTGATACATGTAACTTCATATATCACTAAGCATGAACATGAGCAAACCTGTTTTCAAGAACTCTGGGAAGACTTGTCTAACTGCAACAGGTCTATTCCTTTTTGACTGTGGTCACTTGGATTAATAACTGTGTCACACCGTGAGTATGGAGCATGTGAGGCTAGTGACAGTCTTACAGGTACCTGTCTGTATGGCATGTCTGAGTCAATCCAATACTTGAATGTTAACTTTAAAGAGAAGCAATGTCGTGTCCTTAGAATTCATGATAAGATTAAAGACCATGCTGCAGTCAGACCAACATCTACAAACATACTTAAGAGCAACTTGATTGATAACTACTGTCTACAGCACCATAATGCCATGGATGATTTTTGTTTGTTTGAGGTTGCCCAAAGGTATGATTACAAAAGGGATGTCCCTTCTGACACTGAAAAGAACATATGCAAGGTGTCAGGGCTAGATGACTCTCTGGTTAAGAGGCATAAACCATGGTTGATTGACCACTGTAAACTGAGCTTGACAACTACAGAAAGTAAATAGCACTGTTTTGCTCTTTAATTTCTGTTTAAGCCTTGGAGAGACGAGGGGGCTTGAAACATACATGTGACACTTTTGAAGAGCAGTTCAATTTGAGCTATGATTCTTTCAAAACTGAAGTGTCAACTGCATATATAAAGAGACTGGACCTTGAGAAAGAACAACTTGAGAAAGCAAGGTAGCAACCAGAAGACAATGCTCCAGGGAACTCACAGGACATGGTTGATCCTGAGGGTGATGGAGCACTTGGTGCTCCATTGCCTGCACATGACTCAACAGTGTTGATGTCAGAGACAGAAAATGCTATCTAGCAAAGCATGCACTTTACTGATTAATCAGTCAACATTGTAGATGAATTGAAAGCTCACCAATAGGTTGTCTATACTGCAGTGATGCATGCTATTGAGCATGGTATGAGACACTGTAAGAAGGAATGTTTGTGTGACAAACATATACCAGTTAGGATGTTTGTGAGTGGTACTGCTGGTAGAGGCAAAAGCTTTGTAATTGAAGCAATAAGTGCAGGTGTACGTAGACTTACTGATACACCAACATCTGTGATAGTATCTGTTCCATCTGGCCAAGCAGCTTACAACATAGGTGGTATCACTCTCCATAGGCTTTTTATGCTGCCAGTTGAGCATGGCAAAACTAGAGAGTACAGAAAGTTGTCTTTTGAAGTTGCAAGTGAGCTGAGGTCCTTGTTTGACAAAATGGAGTTACTGATCATTGATGAAACCAGCATGGTTTCCAGCATTCTGCTTATGTACATTCGCCTACATCTAAAGGAGATAGTGAGCAGTGATGATGATGTACCATTAGGTGGTAAAAACATTGTTGTCTTTGTAGAGCTTCTCCAACTAGATCTTGTTAATGGCCAACATGTCTTCTCTACTCTTTCAGTGGAGGAAACTAAGAAGACCATTAGGTGCATAGGTGGAGTTAATCTCTGGGAGTTCTTCTCTTATGTTGAACTGTTCCAGAATATAATAATAACAATAATAATAATAAAACTTTATTTATATTGTGCCTTTCTGAAATCAAGGCACGTTACAATATCCAATAACATAATAAATAAAGCCAATACATAATGATCTGAGCTCCTAAAATCACCATATTAATTAAAATAAATCTTTGACCATAAATAGATCTTCAGGGCCTTTTTGAATTCCTCCACGGATGTACACTAATGAAGCAGATGGGGTAGAGAATTTCAGAGGGTCGGAGCAGCATACATAAAAGCTCGGGTACCCAATGATTTCATAGAAACCCTCAGAATCTCTA